>OZ012615.1:3690678-4310224 GCA_963942555.1 Aleiodes leptofemur | reverse complement strand
TCTTTTTCGGGTAAAAATAAAAAGATGATAAAAAAAAGTAGGATTTTTAATTTTTTTATTTGAACATCTGAATTTTTTTTCGGAGATTAACGTACTGCCGATACTGTCCTAGTCAGTGGTTATAGTCTCTCGTTTGACTCATGTAGTGTTTACACACTAGATTGCGTACCAAGTGAGTTAAAGAGAGAAATAAAATATAAAAAAAAAATATTGCTGAATTTGTGTTAATTTGTTTAGTTTGTCAATTTGTGTATTAATTTATTAAAATATTGTTTCGCTAAATCGTAGATAGAAACAATAGGAAAAACAATGAAGACTGATATAGTGCAACGGAACTGTCCTTTAATTTTAATATTATCATGACAATTTACATTTATCTAGGGACCCTGAAGAAGCTCTAATCAGAAGCGAAACGTCGCAATTTTAGGAAATAAATGTGAAGATTGACTTCTACTAATTATTCATCTGTCCAACATCCCAATTAACATCAAAATTCAATAAAAAAAATACAGTTTTCATAGTTATTCACTAATTACTACTATGACATACTCTGAAGCTGCATTTTCGAGGGTTTAAAATATTTCATACATAATTTCCTATGATTTCCCTTTTTTTTTAATCCAAATCGAAAACCAAATCGAAACCCAGATAGCAAAAGTTGCCGATGACTCTAAATTTTGTTTCAAATTTTAGATTATAAATTGGGATTAACTTGTCGGCAATTTAAGTGTGAATTGTCGACATTTTACCGTCAAATTTTGACGATAATTGGAGAAAGTTATCGGAGTATTTTGCTTGAAATATGCTGCAAAGATAATCTCCGAACTACGTCCAATCTGCAGAAATTCTTCGGCAAATTAGCGACAAAATTTCTCGGCAAGAGAGTTTGATGAGCAATTCTATTATCAATTCCAGTAGCAAATTTCTTGCAATTGAAATCGTCTCTTTTTCTATACGCCTTTCAACCGCAACAATTTTGAATAATTATCCCTCATACAAAACTTATGAAGCATATGATATGTCAAATTAAAAAAAAATAACTAAAAAATTGCTTTTCCCTGTTATGTAATCTCATACGTAAATTCAAAGGTGTTTGACGTGACGATTGTTTGAATGTTGTGAATGAATACTGAGGGCTTATCAATGCAAATATCTTGACTCAGGTGACTATCAATTCTAATGGTAAATGAAAAATCTACCATGGAAAAATCTCGAACAATTTTAGGATAAACTTTAACGTCAAAAGTGCCTCGAATTTCTGAATCGTCTTTTCATTTTTTACACGTTTTTTACTACTTACAAAAAATCCAGTAGTGGCAAATTCTAGAAACATTTTATCAATATGGAAATGAATCTTAAAAGCGAAAAAAAATTAAACGTAACCATTGAATGAACAATTGTTGTAATTAATTGTTTCTTCACTTCAATAATTGTTTCTTCACGCAATGATTGACGCTTTTTGCCGAAAAATATGTAAATGAAAATAGTAAGATATATATATTCCTTCAAAGGACGTAATCGGTAAAATTTTGTTGAAATTTGAGGTTGCCATGATAGGTTTTGATCAGGAAAATGGCCTTGAATTTCTGCATGGAACAATAATGAATATTGGAGAAAGGAAAAATCGTGAAAATTAGATTCGAAAATCTCCCCGACGATTAAAAGTCTGAAAATTGTAGTTGGATTTAAAAAACCCGGAAAAATTCAGTTTCTCTGTTTTGAGACTCTTCTACGTTATCAGTTGTTTTCGTTTTCTACTGAATAATTGTTTGACGTCACAACTGTTTGGATTTCGTGAACAAATACTGACGACTTATCGAGACTAATGTTGAATGAAACATTTTCTGTGGAAAAGAATTAGGCAATTTTATGATAACTTTGAATGTCATGTGCCGAAATTCAACATTATCTTTTTATTTTTCGGACACATTTTACGAGTTATAAAAAATCCACTAGTGGCAAATTCTACAAACGGGTGATAGACTGGGATATGGGAATTCATTCTCTATGTTTTGTAGATATGTTTGAGAGGAAGAAATATTAAAAAATATTAATTTTTCATATTTTCACGATTTCTTCAAGATGTTAGGATATTTTGGACGTCTGAGCCGTGTACGACAAGTAAGTCGTAAATATCTCGGTTAATTTTTTAAATACGCGAAAAATGCATTGGAACTGTTTCGAGCGTGATAATTTTTCGTTGAATTTCAGGGTGGATTGTGGGAGGCGGTTTTATGAAGGTGAAAAAAATAATAATTGAAATTTACACTGAGCCGCAGAGCAAAACCGTTTTATTCGAACGGAGAAAAGCCCGCTCGTCTGGAGATAAAATACACATTACTTTAACTAAATTCATGGTTGATTTTCACTATTATGCAATGGTTAGTTGAGACACAATGAACTTTCAATTGAGAATAATGAATTAATTAAGATAATTAACATTTTACACAAAGAGGTATTTCGCGATACTTGATATACGATGAAGTGTCTCGTTTGACCGTTCAAACGAGAGTGACCGAGTTGATCGGGAGTTTTTTCGTCTCCTAGCCCGGGCCCAGTGTCACTGGAATCGGTTCACCAATTTACCAATAGTTGATGACTTCTTTCCCGCGGGAAAATAGTTATGTTTTGAACAGAACAATTTTGTAGATTATTTTAATATCTTTAACTTTTGCTCCGAAATTTATTCCATATTGTTTGCTCTTCTCGAAATATTAGCATAAAACTCATTCCTGGGATAGTTTCGATTTTTTTCCTAACCCTTCGTCACACTTTTGACATTTTTCAACTAGATATGGTCAAAACATGGATCAAAACCAACTTATCCAAAGGAAAAAATGAAACTGATCATGCTAATGAAGATTTAAAACTGCCCGTTACTTCACTAAATGAAAAATCACAATTCGCCGAACTTTAATAGTTTTCATAAACAAAAGGAAATGGTTTGCCCCTAGAAGCTGTCGGAACGTTTGCTTTTCGCTCCAAAATCTAGCATCCGTAATTTTTTAAAAAGCACTTTCTAAAGTGCACTTAAGAGCACTGGAAAGTTGATGCATTTTGCTTCTTCATTCGATGGGACTATGCATATTTCATTTGTAGTGTTTTACACGTACAATAATTTCATGACTTGTACAATCCGCAATCCTAAGTGCAAAATAGGGGGAAAAAGTACAATAATTTCATGATTTGAACAATCCATAATCCTAAGTATACTATAATAAGAAAAAATATAATAATGCTCAACAATACTTATTCTATGAATGAAATAATCTCAAAAAAAATAAAAAATTGAATTGCAAGCAAATTGCCGCCCTGTATCGGTGGATATTTCTCATTACAGCTAAAAGACGGCGTGCCGGTAATTTTGTGCAGGCAATATTAGCCAATGACAGCAACCATTTCGGATATGGATGAATTTGATTCGTTGAATTTCAAGCTAACGGCGTTCACTTATAATTTCGAGTACCCTGGTCGAGCTTTGTTGTTGATCTAATGCAATGGTTTTTTTAAATCTAATTTCATACTAAATTCAAAAGATTCCTGTAATCAGCTCGCTTCTATCTGGTCACTGTGTTAACCCTCTGCCTCGCAAACCGCACGAAACCGTATCGGTGTGAAACCGCCCAATCACAGCGTGCCGCGCGATGTGTTAGTGAAAAATGGTCACGTGACTATTCCCTTTCTTCTGGCCCATCAGGATCGTCGTACGTGTTGCAAAGCTATCGGGCCCCTATGCCAATTCTCGCGTAAAAAGAAGAAGATATCCCGTCGAATAAATAAAGAATAATGAGAGAGAGAAAAGGAGAAATGTTAATAATACGAATTCAGTGAAGTTTTAGTTATGAAATGAAGATGAAAGAAAAATGACGGGAAATTGTCATATGTTTATCCATTGTTCTCGATACGAATTATATTGAATATAATTATTATAATATTCACGGAGCAATGAGATTATTTTTTTCTTAAATTTGTTTTATCCTATTCACCGATAATTTATTTTTGGAAAATCTCATATTTGGGACCCTTGTATTCGAACGTACGTCTGGTGGTACGGTACTGTCCGCGCACTCGTTACTCATCCCCTCCTACATCGAACGTCAGATCCTCATCAGTAGTGGGGGTAAGGCTGCGAGGCAGAGGGTTAACAAAGACTGTGTATTTTTTGAACCATCCAGTGAATACTATGGCAGCAATATCCAAAAAAATAAAAATAGATCTGTCGTTTCTACCTCCGCAAATTTCGAAGGTACGATTCTTTTTTTCATTGATGAATCAGAGTCTGACATTTCAGATAGTGAAGATATTGATAACATTAGGTTGACTAATTATGAAAAAAGAAATATTCTATTATAGTATTATTTAAATATTTATGAGATCGATGAAAATGATAAAATTTTGAAAATAAATATTATGAAGTGTTCAACATAAAAATGAATAGTATTCAGTATTGAAAATCCAAGCAAATATTGTTGAATGTTTATTTCTTCAATAATCTAATTTCATAATCCGTTTTATTTTTCCCATGAAAGATTTTTGAATCGAATTTCCCGCCATATGTTAACGAAATGAGATGATCTCAATTTAAAATACAATTTTTTCTATTATTTTTGTGGAGAGAATCATTAAATGTTCCCAGAATTCATTGCATAAATAATTATAGTTACATTCACACTGTATTTTGAAAAACCGAGGTAGTTGAATGAATATTGAAAATAATTTTCACATGTACAATAATTTTACCAAAAGTACAATAATTTTACAGCCCTGGTACAATAATCCCTCTCCACTCATCTGCGAACACTGATTGGCTCAGAAAAATTCTCATATATAGCTGTATCGACAATTCTTCTCACATTTTTTGCGGATAATTTTCCGTCAATTTTGCTCATAACTCTGATGTTTGATATTCTTATGATATCTCAGCTGCAGCAATATTGTCCGCAAATTTGTCGACAATTCTGCAGCAACACTTCGGATCTCATGTCAACAATTGTTCGACAATATGCCGGCAATTCGTTTTGCGGGTAACGGTCAATTTTGAAAAATATGATAAAATCTGCCATTTCCCTTAAGGCTCAATGTTAAACTCGTGAAATTTCAAGTGTCAATATCTTTCGACTCATTCTCTGTAGCCCTTTAACAATTCAACTGGATCATTATTTCATCATAATCTACGAATGTATCAAATTTCAGAATTTTCGAAACGATCAATCGAGTATCGGTGGTACTACCTTAAGAATGTTCTACAAGTATTGTAAGCGGGGGTTGTATGGCATGAGAGGGGCAGTGATTTCGTCAGTGTTCCAATCCCTGAACATGAAAAAATGAGTTTTTGAATTCCTCATTAAAATGATTTTTAGAGAATTATGGAACGCCTCGGGTATTCAAATATTATATTATTATCATTACATTTCACAGATCCTTTTTTTATTCTTTATTCAATTAGTTTGAGAATTATTTTGAAAAAAGCGTTGCATTCTAGGAAATTCTGGTGACACAAGTTGGCAGCACTTACGCGCCAGTGCCATTTTTTTAATCATTTTTATTGATTTTAATGCCAATTACTGACCCAATCGTCGTATAAAAATGTAACGTTTGTGCGGGGGGTAATTTCTCACCTATGTCCGAAATTTCATCCAATTTGAAGAATTTTTCGAAAAGTTTCTCAAGGTTTTGTGAATTTCTCATAAGAACACATGTTAAACGATGGTTTTTAAAAAATTTATAACTTTCAAACCAGGTATGAAAAAAGTCCAAAATTTCGCATACAGTTTCTTTATGAATTGGAGAACTTTGCGAAAAAATTTCATTGAATTCTTGCATTATTGAATTTTGATAAAATACCGGTAGAACATCCTTAATTCACATGGACAGTCTATGAGCGTAGAGGCGTCATCTCGTGTCGCCTAACGGCAGTGCGGCCGTTTTTATCGGCCGTTTCTTCAGAGAGACCGATACTTCATTTGAATGACAATGAAAACAAAATTGGCAGAAGAAAAGAAAAAAGGAGATATTATTTCTCGCGTGACAAATATCTCGTGTGAAAAAATATTTCAATGCTCCTGCTCTCTTCTCTTGGAAAGTAAAATCGAACGAATTTACACTTTAATAAGTGTTACCGCACAAGCCGCGAGATCAATTCATGTATATTTACTGCAGGGGGATTCCCCTGAGGGTATGAACAGACAGAGATAGGTAGAAGCGGAGAAAACCATAAATGGATATCGTCTCACGGTTATTTTTTTTTTTTTCATGTGTTCAACAATTTTCGCATTCACACCGAGATGCTCCTGTGAATGCGCAAATTTTACGGCTCAGTGAGTCAATAATGGTATTTTTTCTTCAATTTAATTTTAAAAACAATTTTCTGAGTCTTTTTCACCGACATTCAATTTTGAGGTTAGTTTCTTGAAAATATCTCGGAAACTAAGCGAGATAGAGAATTTTTTGTGGAGACCTTTTTTGTGGGGAATTTTAAGGGCTAAGAAAAAGGTTCCTGTAAGTTTTCTCTACCTCGCTTAGTTTCCGAGATATTCTTAAGAAAAACTGATTTTTCGAATTAACTTTCACCTTTTTTTCTTCCTTTGGAGATTCTCAGGTTTTCAGACGTTTGAAAAAAAAGGAAAAAATTCATGGCAAACATACCGGTGATGCGCGTGGGTGTATCACAATGCCCCACGGACGACACATAACGGTGCCACAGTAATTGGTAAGATTCAATCCAAGCTGCGAATGAATCGTGGGCAGTTTTTGCCATGTATATATACACACTTGTGTTATTCTCAGGCGTTAATTTACCATAAATCTCAATGCTGAGATATCAGAGATATCAGATACAGTGAATGAGGTAGCAAGAAAAGGGGGAAGATGATAGTTTGATAACGTGAAACAGTGAGTAACTGAATTCACAATGGTTATGGCTCTTCCTGATGGGTAACAAGTGCCCCACTTTGGCTCTGTGACACGAATTGGTTTATGTAAATTCGTAAAGTTCTCCGTTTATTTTATGGAGAAATTGAATTATTCAAGTGTTTTATTTTATTGGAATTTTTATTATTTTCCATTTGAGAATAATGAGTGGATGTGACGTTAGTACAGCCTTGATTCCAATTGAAGAGGCCCAATCGCTGATGTTAAATAAAAAATATTGAATAATAATGAAAAAGGAATGTTTTTGTGTGTATCCCCCTTCTATATCAGTTTGCAGAAGACAAGGAAGAACTATGTCCCTATAGAAATGGAGATCTTCTGTTTAACAAGAAGACTTGACTTTCCTTTGGGATTTGCAAGAAGAAACATCAACTGTCACCCATTTATTTAATAAAACGCCCTTTTCCTTCAAACTGGACTATTTCATTATTTTGAAAGGATACAAAATTGCGAAATTCTAAGGAATTTTGGCTATTATTAAATCAAAATAACATGACACACATTCAACAAAATTGTCACAAGCAGCCTGTAACTATCGAACAAGCACATATGGTTAATCACATATAAACCACTATAATATTCGAGACAATGAGATTATCCATCGCATAATATGCCCTCACAAAGGCTAATGTCAATAGCGCTCTAATTATTATTAACCATATTTGGTTTTTTTTTCTTAAGTGAGTTTATTTGTGAACCTGTAAATACTGTACATGAAAGGATTTTTTTGTAATAAATAAATTTAAAAAAAAAACTAGACCACTATTTTTTTGATGTCTTATCAAAGATGATCTTTCTGCATATTTTTCTGAATTTCTTCATAATTTTTGCCGGTGTAGTTTATGAGATATGAATTATCAAAGTTACTGAAAATAGTGGCGGTGGGGATGAAACGCCCTAAATCGGACAGAAATAACGAAATTATTAAAAAACCACACGGTTGACCCATTATTTAAAAACAATTGGCGAAAAGAACAGCATTTTAACTAAATAATAGAAGAAAAAAATATTCAATTCACCGTATAGTTATTGAGAAATTTTAATTAGAAGGTAGTCGTAACTATTTGCCTCTTTCTCTATCTCATGCATGTGATAGGAGATTGATGTAAAAAAAATTCGAGAAAAAAAAATTATATTCACAAGCTGAAGATATGACTTCCGAATAGTTTAATCACTTTTTCGGGTAAATTAAAGCATATTTTCCCGAATTATCAGCAATTAATTGGAAATTAACCTACAAATCCTCAATTTTTTTCTGTTTTATCGACCGTACTCTGGGATATTTCCTTGAAATGGAGTCAAACCATCTATAAATATTACATTTAATTATTCTTTAGAAATAATATTGTCTATTTCAATGATAAATGCCTTGCGAATTATTGATTTTTATCAAGATTTTAATTTAATTTTTCAAATTATTAATACTATCATTCATTTGACTCATGCGCAGTGATTGGATCTCCTTAATCCTTCTTTTTTTTTTAATTTCATAGAAATTACTAAAACTTTTTTGAAAGTGTTTTTCGTTGAAATACACAATTTACTGAGCCAAATTCACTCGCATATTAGAGCTAAACTGTGGATTAACATTTTCCCCTCAATCCAAATCCAATTCTCAGACTTTCACAAGTTTCATGGAAAACTTTGTTCGAGGTCCTCAACGAAATCCTCACAACACGAGCCAAATGCTTCAACACTTAGATTAGTGTGTAGAGAGAAGATTTTCCAAACATTTTTATCTATTTTTCCTTTTTTCTCCTTTTCCTCATTTTCTCTTTTCTGTTTTATCCAAAGGGGAATAAAAGTTTATTCCTTTGGAACGGACGTTTGTGTCCGTTTCGTGTCACAGAATTGCGAAACTGAAAAACCTGGGATAAGTACTCAGTTGCGGAGATCCAGTTGGCACGAACCGCAGAATCATAAAACTATTATTCTGCACATTTTTTATAATTCATTTTTATTTCACTTGTTTCAGTAGTAAAAAGTTAACAAAAAAATGGTGAGCATCATTTTGTTTTAAATATCTCGATAACCAGTGGAGATAAGAAAAAAAATGTCGAAACCATCATTGTGGAGCTCATTTCACTCTTCAAAAAAGGTTTATACAAAAAAATGCTCTATCTCGCTTCGATTCCAAGATTTTTCTAAATATGAATGAAGTCAAAAATTTTCACAAATTTCCGCTGAAAGTTTTCTTCGAAACAAGTAGATTTAAGGAAAATCATCAAGAAACCTTTTTTGTAGCCCAGAAAATTCGCTGCAAAAAAGGTTTCTTGATGAATTCCTCTATCTTGCTTCAATTCCGAAGGATTCTATCCCGAAAATAAGAATTTAAGGTAGTATGACAGAGAACAGTCGATAAAACAGGAAATAATTAGGATTTGTAGCTTAGTTTCCAATTAATTGCTGATAATTCGAGGAAAAAGTGCTTCAATTTACCCGAAAAAGTGATTAAACTATTCGAAAGTCATATCTTCAGCTTGTGAATATAATTTTTTTGTCTCGAATTTTTTTTACATTAATCTCCTATCACATGCATGAGATAGAGAGAGAGGCAAATAGTTACGACTACCTTCTAATTAAAATTTCTCAATAACTGTACGGTGAATTGAATATTTTTTTCTTCTATTATTTAGTTAAAATGCTGTTCTCTTCGCCAATTGTTTTGAAGTAATGGGTCAACCGTGTGGTTTTTTAGTAATTTCGTTATTTCCGTCCGATTTAGGGCGTTTCATCCCCACCACCGCTATTTTCAGTAACTTTGATAATTCATATCTCATAAAATGCACGATCAAAAATTATGAAAAAATTCATAAAAATGTAAAAAAATATCATCTTTGATGCGGCATCAAAAAAATAAGGGGTTACCTGTACTCAAATTCGCTGGGATACTACCTTAATGACAAATTCAAAAAATTCTCAACACTTTGGTATTCAAATGAAAGTAGAAAAATTCGTGGGTGTTAGATGAAGAATTTTTTTTTTTCATGTTTTCTGTTGAGTGGACCGAGCCTAGGGGCCATCAAGCGATAGCCACTCAATAGTACTTGCATCCGCACGATGAACCTTAACTATATAAGCAACGGTTCTCCCCGTATTTCAATTCCGTTCATTCTGTTCAACACAACTGGTGATACAACACGTTTTTTTTTCCTCTATAATTTGGAGAAACAGAGAAAGAAAAAAAAAGGGAAACCGCGAGGTGCAACACACGTACACTAGTGGTATTGTATTGAAACTTTTCATTCGCATGTTTTTTTAATTAAAAAAAAAAAAGAGAAAAATGGAATGGCAAATATCCAGTGGGACAATTCAACTGTTATTCCTGTTTTTCACCTGTTTATTGTCATTTGTGGAGGGTGAGAATACTCCGCACACTATCAGTGAGTATTATTGTTATTTTTTCAATTAAAAAAAAAATGACTCGGGGGCAAAAAGAAAAAGTATTAACAAATTTTACTTTTCACAGTGACAACAGTTTCCTAAAAGGATCTCGGAATCTAAGAGAGGTACGAGATTTTTTGTAGAGCCCTTTTTTGTAGATCTCGTTTTCGTCTACAAAAAAGATCTCTACCAAAATTGCTGTATCTCGCTTAGTTTCCGAGATCCTTTTCAAAAAAGAAAACAAAATTTCAAAACTATTAATTAGCTAATAATTTGCGGATTAAATTAAGATAATTGAAAAAATCACGATTTTATGGTCATCAAAATTAATTTAATTTCTCTTAATTAATTATGATTTTTTAAAATTTATTAATCAATTTTTTTGAACAATTTCATTAATAAAAATTTTTATTACAAAGTTTTGCCGATTTTTTTTCTGATTTATCTTCTCGCCGGAGGAAGAAGCATCTGAGTGTCTGATAATTGATAATATTATCATTAATTAGCAAATTAAAAAAACATTAAAAATTTATTTATCATAATTATCACACTCAATTAAATGAAATTTATTTAATTCTAAAATTTACATTATATTTTCCGCAATAATTTACTAGATTCAGAGGGACTTTCGAGTTTAAAATGGGGCCAACATTTGCTCAAGGGAGAAAAGAGCCTGCTATTACCAGAAAATTATACACACGTGAATGTACGTGGGAAACGTTACGTTTCCTTAGGGAATTCAGATGGAAAAGTAAATTTGATAAGTTTAATTATTCTGTATTAAAAATTGTAATTGGATTAATTTAAGTTAATTTCCTTTTATTTTTTTTTTATGAATCACATTATTTATAATTGCAGAAAAATAAACCTTATCAGGCTTGTATTGCGCCTGGTGATAAGATGGGACACTGTAGACACTTGAATTATTGTGTTTTGGAGGAATTTAGAAAGAATTTCGCGAAATTCTTGGATTACATGTGCATAATTGAGCAATCGTAAGTTAATTAAGTACTTAATCCCAAAATCAGTGTTTTTCAACTATATTTTCATACGTTCTAAAAATCTGAAAGGACAAAACAATTTATTTCTCAATTTTTTAATCATTAAATTATCATTTTTATAAATATGTAAAGAATTAATAAATAGAAAATGAGAAATACATTATCATTTTTGGTTGATATCTTGGAAACTAAGAGAGATAGAGCAATTTTTAAAGAAACCTTTTTTGTAGCTCTTGAAATTCTCCACAAAAAAGATTTCTACGGAAATTTCTCTGTCTCTCTTAGTTTCTGAGATACTTTCCAAAAAAAGTCGAAGTACACTCAATTTCTCGTGTTTTTTGCAAAAATTGATAAAATTAGTTTTTTTTTTAAATTATCTTTGAAGCTAAGCGAGATAGAGAAATTTTCGTCGAGACCTTTTTTGTAGCTCTTGGAATTCTCTACAAAAAAGGTCTCAACGAAAATTCTTCTATCTCGCTTGGTTTCCAAAATATCCAAAAAAAACCTTTAAATGAATGATTTCGTTAAATTAATTACATTTCAATGATAAAATAAATATTTAATTGTTTACACACAGATACGTTGGTGTTTGTTGTCCTGACGATGCAAAAGAGTCTACACGAGCTAACTCAATATCGGATGAAAATTTTGCTGAATCTCTACCGGCAGTTGCAGGTAAAATATTCTCTGCACAAAAAACAAAAGCACCTAATTGTAATAATAATGTCTGTTGCAACCACTTTTACTCCCTCAATCCTTCACTACTCCTTCTCTTCTTAAGAGTAAACTCTTGAAAAATCCACTCGGGCTTGGTGGTTAGTATGCTTCAAGTACGAGGATAAATAAGTTCTTTTCTTTTTGTAAAAAAAAAAAATCAGGTCTCGGTTACCATCTGTTCGTTTATCTTCATGAACTCTCAAATCTTTCATTTCCTCTTTTCGCCATTAAACAAATTTTCTCCCGCAATTCAGTCGGAGGAGGAGTGCAATTGATGAAGATTGAAGAGGAGAAGATTAATTACATTGGAATTATGCAGAGAGTGTCTTTTTTTCATGACGAGAACCGATTGCGCACGGAAATGATCTCATAATTTTTTTGTTCAAATTCATTTTTTCAATTTTTTTGATAGTTATTCTTCGAGTTAAATTGAAAACTATGACCGCTGATTGATAATTGTCTTAAAAAATTGTTTTATTCTTAATTTTTTGGGAATTTTTTCAACAAATATTAATTTAATCATTGATTTATAATAAAAAAAAATATTAAAAGAATTTCTACTTATAGTTTTTCGAATTTTCTTCACGTCCATATTTAAAAAAAAAAATTTTAAATATTTTTTTTTTTTGAAAAAAAGGAAAAACCTAAAATTTTTAGATATCTGATACTTTCAGTATTATTTTTCTTTAACTCAGAAGTAAAATGGAAGAAATAAATAAATGGATTTTATATTCTTTTTCCTTGTTTTTATGGAATATTGTCGAAAATCTAATCAAAAAATAATTTGGCAGATCCTGATGGAGACAAACCATTTTGGGGGACAGTATCAGAGCCAGATAAAAGTGAAAAAAAACCAGAAGAAAAGGAAATCGTGAGACAGCCGAGAGGACCGAGAGGCTGTGGGATGAGCTCGAAGAGTAGGATAAGAATTGTTGGTGGAAGACCTGCTGATCCACGTGAGTGGCCTTGGATGGTTGCCCTCATTCGTACTGATGCCGAACAGTATTGTGGAGGTGTACTAATTACTGATAGGCATGTTCTCACAGCTGCTCATTGCGTTCATGGGTATGTGTTATTTAAGTGGCAATTGAAGTAGACTTTCTTTTTTTTTGATTTTTTGGAGATGCTAGATCATGACTTATCAATCGCGATTTTGACCAAACCAATACTTATGCATGTTTTCATGAGTCATCATTTTTCAAAATTAAAAAGGAAATCTTTCTTTTTAAATCATAAATGGTTGTTTCTGTTAATGGGAAGAAATGTAACATATTATGCACGATATTTTGATACAAAACATTTATTTTTTGTTTATCTGCGTTTGGGTAATTAAACCTCGAATGGACCGCGAGAGGATAGCTCTGATTTTGTCGTGGTTACATGTGAATTTCTTTCTCATTTCTCATGAAAATCTCATGGAAAATCAAACATGATTTTTCTCTATTTCAAAATCGGTATTATTATAATAGAGTATTTAATGAAAATCTCACCTAAAAAATCAAATCACGTATCATTCAAAACTCATGCGAAATTGCTCTTTCTAACAGACATACATGACCCACACACAATATTCGGTTCTTTTGAATATCCCTCGCAACTCGTGGATTTACGATAAACCAATGAAATTGCGGTGTGACAGGATTTCGATATCAAGTGTTTTAGAAAGGAAAAGGGATCTCAAAATCCGATGAAAATATGACTTTTTCATAAGAACCTTTTTCGTAGCTCTGATTTTCTTATACAAAAGAGGTCTCTACAAAATTTTCGCTATCTCGCTTCAATTCCGAGTCATTTCCAAAAATAAAGAAACTTAAAAATTGAGTAAAATTAAAATCCATTCTTATTTTCTGCCCTCTTTCTTGAATATCTCCGAAATGAAGACATTGAGAGCAAAATATCACGACACCTTTTTTTTAGAAAATCAAATTCTCTACAAAAAAGGTCTTCTTACATTTCCTCCTAAACCCAATAATTCCCGAGATACCTTTCAATTAAAAGTTCTGAAAAATTTCCATTTCTCTTCCCACCACCTAAAAAACAGATTTCTTTGAATTCAAGTGGAAATAACACGGTTATAACGGATCTAAATGAGTGAATCTCTCACAAACTCAAGAATTGACAATAGTCACAAACACACAAAAGATAAAGTAGCCCAACTAGTTTCCATAGTTCTGAGTAGGTGAAACTATATTGTTTAACTCTCGCATTGTTTTCTCTAGTATTTGAAATGAACCGTTTTCCATCTATTGAATTTCATTCGTATATACCTCCCGGGTGTCCTTGAAAAATATCATGCAGACACAAGTTTTCAAGTCACATGGGTCACAGAGCCCACAGGCAACAGAAACACTCAGTGTATCTTTTGTCATGGAAATCATACAAATCGCACACTGTGTACATTTCTCCCTATCACTCCCCCCCCCCTCCCCCCCTTTTCCCAAGCTCTCTACCTTCACGTATGTGGAATATATCTTTGGGAAAAATGGGTTTTTACCCGTGTATCTCGGATATTGAACGTTAAAAAATACTGTGTCAATATTTAATCGTTTTGAAGAGGTCAAAGGTTCAATGGAAAATAATTTCGAGGAAATTCAAAGAGGAAAAATGTGAAGAAAAAATAGGATTTACAATATTCCCTCTCGATTTTTTGCTTCAATAAATATGCAAATGGAGTTTCACATAAAATCCATCTCAAGAGATTTGTACTCTGGTAAATATCAGAAGATTCTATGTAAATTTGCAATAAAAAAAGAAAAAAATTAGGGAAATTTTGGAATTTAAACAACATTTTCTGATAATTTAGAGAAGATCTCTGAAACCATTAGATTTATGAGATCTTATTAAGATATGTTTTCTTGTAGAGAATTTAATTCTCTAGAAAAAAGGTTTTCTGAGATTTTCCCTTAAGCCTCTTTATTTCGAAGATATTCACAAAATAATCTGAAAAAAAAAGATTGCAAATTTACTCGATTGTGAACTTTCTTTTTTATCTTCAAAGACATCTTGAAATTGAAGTGAGATAGATTGATAGTTTGATTCATGTACTGTTCACACGCTACATAGCATCCCGAGTGAGTTAGAGAGAGAAAGAAAATGAGAAAAGTACAGTTTTCATAGTTATTCACTAATTACCACTATTACAAGCTCTGAAGCTGAATTTTTAAGGGTTTAAAAAGTTTTATGTATAATATTCTATCATTTCCCTTTTTTTTTAACCAAATCAAAATGGTCAATTTTGTAAAATATGATAAAATGTGCGATTTCCCATTAGTCTCAATGTTGAACTCATGAAATTTCAAGTGTCAATATCTTCTGACTCGTTCTTTTTAGCCCTTTAAAAATTCAACTGAATCATTATCTTATTTTTTTTCATAGATGTTCATTAGAAGAGAAGCCAGAGTACATTTTCTTTTTTTAATGATACAAATTACCTTAATAAACGAAAGTGAACCTATTGATACTGTTTTGCAAAAAAGTCGCCTTAGTGACTTGCTATACTCAGTCAATTGCTGTTTGTTTGTTTTCTTTGTTGTGTGGTTTAACTGCGATGTTGACACCCCTCATTTGCAGAGGAGGTTTTACTTTTTTTTTTATGCATTTGAAATGGAAAGGCTTCTAAAACCAGTTCGATTGTTTGAGATTGTATGAGATGATCTTATCATAATCTACGAATGTACCAAATTTCAGCATTTTCGGAACGGTCAATCAAGTATTGGCAGTACTACCTCAATCATTCCAACGTCCAATGATCCCTACATCTTAATTCATGAACATAGAAATGAAATAAGGTTACTGTTTTGAGCAAAACATTGCAATGTCAACCAAAAAATCACTTTTGCATGGATTGAATTTCCGATTGAATATAATTAATTTCATGTTGACTATATGCAAATGATGTTTAGAACCTAAGGAAGCCTCAATAAAGTAGGCGAAACGTCTTTTATTTAACAATTATTTAGTATTCTTACACTGAGGGAATTTTTTCATACTCTCCTAACTATCTGCTTATAGTCAAAGTCAAAATCAGCTATTTCAAACTAGTTATCACGCCCAGAATTATAATGTTAGGGTTACTATTTGAGATCACTGCATTGAATGAAGACGCACAACATATTCATTATTATATTTTAGTTCTGTTAGCCATTTCCATATCATAACCCACACTTTATGAAGTATTGCTCGACTGCAATAGAACAGAATCGATTAAATCATATGTGATTTACTAATGATTGAGTAAATGAAAAGTCTATCCGTGTAAATTTGTCATTAATATCCGATTCTCCTGAAGATTTTCCTAGCAGAAACAAAATTATAAAAAACTTTGAAAGTTATAAAAAAGGAAAAAATTATAAATTGTCTTCTTTTGGGTATCATAACTAATTTTGTACTACAGCTATGAGAATCAAATTTCACATAACGAAAACCAACAGTTCATACTCATGTCTACTATCTGATCATTATACTTAAAGCTAAAAAAATCATTTTTAGAATAAAAATTTATATTTCTGATCACAATATTTACTAACTATATGATGATTGTCAAGGCCTTTTTCTACTATATTTTTCAGATCATATTATTTTTCATATTTTAGATCATATTATTTTTCATCCCATTCAACATCCCATGATCCCAACATAATAATTATCAAACATGGAAATGAGAAACACAATTGATAGAAATTAACATCAATTGACAATTAATTTCCTTCAAATTGATTTCAGAATAAGACCGAGAGACATAATCGTACGATTGGGTGAATATGATTTTTCCGAAAGCGATGAGACTCGAGCTCTAGATTTCCGTATAATCGAAATAATAAAGCATCCTTACTTCGATCCAGCAAATTACGACAATGACATTGCAATAATAAAAATACACAGGCCAACAGTATTTAACACGTACATTTGGCCAATTTGTTTGCCTCCAGTTGATTCAAGCTACGAGAACAAAAGTGCAATAGTAACAGGTAAAACCACGAATTTTCTCTCCCTAGAGAAATAATTTTGTCATTAAAATTTGTTTGAGAAACAAATTAACGTTTCACCTCGACTTTATCATCGTATAAACCACATTCATATTGCATTCAACTAATTAACTATTCAGAAAGTTTACTGGGCGTGAACAACCAGTGAATTACTTGGTGGATAAATAATTGGTGCTTACATTTCGATTAGTTAGATGAATAAGTGTGCAACCAGTGTGTTCACCTAAAATTTCCAACGTAATTTCCATCACAAATCTCTCTGTCTGCATTTTCTCTCTCTCTCTCTTTTGCTTTCCTCATCATCTCTGTTCTCGTGTTCTGCGGATGGTTACATCCAATGAAATGACGAAAGCCGATATTTCAAATCACAAAACACATTTCACATCCACTAATTACACGCAAGCATTTAGCACGTATTACCCACTCATTAAAAAGCGAGAAAATCTCGGGTTTTTTCACTTGCGTTAATTAGTGAAGAATAATGCGGGAGGGCAAATGCGATGAGTTGCAATACTTGATTAATACTTTTATTTTTTTTTATTTTTACTAATTGGGGAAAATGAGGTGAGTCATTTTGTTGAGTTTAGTTGAAAGAATAAAGTTATTTTTGATATCCAGTTTTTTAGGGATTAATTCGTAATGTTCTTGGAAATACAATGATGGTTTGGTGGGGAAATTTACATTAAAAAAAATAGGGTTGAAACCAATTAAATATTGATATCATTGGTCAGCAAAGAAATATTTTGTCGAAATAATTATAAAAAAATGTTGACTTCACTGAATTTAGTAAATTCACCAAGTTAATCTGTTTAAATCAACTAAATCCAGTAAATTCAACAACTTTTTTAATTATTTCTAAAAAATATTTTCTAAGGACCAATGACATCTGTATTTGATAGTTTTCACCACTATTGTTTAATAATTAATTTTAACATAATGAAATAGTTAATCATTAATATTTTTCATCTCGAATCGATATTTTGGATATTTAACGTTTATAATACACCTTTGTTAATTGAAAAAAAATTATAAATCACAATTATGTTCTCAATTTGAAAAAAAATCATTTTGTTTAAAGGTAGAATTGTAAACAGAAATTTCTTTTTCGTGTATTTTTTTTTCCATGAGCTATTTTTTCTTAGACATTGAAAAAAAGTCATTACCGAAAAGTTTCTATTATCCTCAGATTCCGACTTATTTCAATCGTGAGTTTGTCGTGATAAAATACTTTTTCTTATCGGTAATTAGGTTGGGGCACTCAATACTGGGGAGGTCCAGTCAGTTCAATCTTGATGGAGGTGGCTGTACCGGTGTGGCCTCACGATAAGTGCCGGAGGGCCATGGTAACACGGATAGCTGAAAATACGATTTGTGCGGGGGGTTATGAGGGAGGAAGAGACTCCTGTCAAGTGAGTATAGCATTGAAAAAATAAAAAAAATGATTCTTCATGAACATTCGTGGATAATTTAGAATTGATAGTCAAAAATATCGATGGCGAGAGATTACTGTCTCTTTTTTTATTTAAGAATGTCTCGGAAAATAGAGGAAACAGCGCGATTCTCCTATTAACATTTTTTTGCAGTTCTTGAAATTCTCAGCAACAAAAAGTCTTCAAAAAAATAGCATTATCTCACTTATTTCTCGAGGTATTTAAAAAAAAAAAGACCAAAAAAAAATTGTCATTTAAATGATGTCACGAAATAATAAATGACCAAAAATTAATTGAAATCATGAGATTACTCACATTTTTTGTAGATTCAAATGAAATTAAATTTATTCCAGGGTGATTCAGGTGGACCATTGCTGCATCAACTGGGAAACGGTAGATGGGTTAATATAGGAATAGTCTCATGGGGAATTCGTTGTGGCGAGGCAGGTCATCCTGGCATTTACACACGTGTCAGCTCCTATCTCGACTGGATATTTGCAAATGCTATTTTTTAACATCCACCGATTCTCCCCTAAATCCTTGAAAAAAAAGAAGAAAAAAGAAAAAAAACTTTCGAAAACAATCAAACTTTATTGGAATATTCATCGGTACATTAAAAGAATTCTTTTTCCCCCCTCTCCTTCAAGTTGAATATAATTTACTTTTGAAACGTAAACTCCAGAGTTTCATTACTCTCTTTTAATTAATTTATTAATTTGTTTTACGTTACTCTCTCACTCAACACTTTCATAACCCAGACCAGTTGTATTGGAGCAGAGAAAAAAAAAGATGAATCACACGTAATATTTTTTTTTTCATTTTTTTTTTATCACAAACACACAATCGCACGATCGTAATGGAGGCCCAGCCTCGATATCTAACAATTGTTTCATTATTTTCTATATATAATATACGTCGATCAATAATTATTTATCGTTAAATGTAATATCTTCTTCTTCTTTTCTTCTTTTTTCTTTATCATTTTCACTACTCTGTTTACATATACGTTTATGTTATATACATATATATTCATATTCTTTGCGAAAATCATTTCGTTAGCTTCAACTGATAACGATTGCTCAAATTTAATAAGAAGATGAGTCTGCCTTTTTTTTTAAATTAAAATTCAGTAGCAAAGAGGTAAATTAAAACAGGATGATTCAATTTTTTCTGTCATTTTTTGAGAATATCTGGGAGAGTAAGAGAGATAAGGTCCTTTAATCCTTAGTGGTCGTCCATAAATTATTACACAAATGAAGAGAGGGGGGGGGTATCTCAAATTTTTGTGATAATTGTGAAGATTGTGATGTCACAAAAATTCAAATCTAAAAAATTGTAAAAAAATGTGAAATAAATTGTTTAGATTTTGGGCTTTTGTTATTTCGAGCTTAAAAATGTTTCCCAAGAAAAAAAGTGGACAGAAAAATTGCAAATACATAATTTTAAGCAAAAAAAATTAATTGTTTTTTTTTCATGAATAATCTTGTTTTTTTATCATTAAGGATTCATTCTCTAAAGATATTCATTTGTTTACAAATGCTTTATTATGATCTTTTCAACAAAAACTATTTTTTTAAGGAAATATTGGTAAAAAAAATTTTCTTTATAATTCTCCTGTGTTAGACTATTTGACCTGTTCTCCCTCTTTTATGTTCTACTAATGTTAATATATCAATTGCCATGAATATATCGTCACTTTTGAAACAAAGTGGCTTAAACATAGCTTATACATAGCACTTACGCCACTTTTTTTTTTCTAAAGTGACTATATATCTACAACTGTCAAATTATAGAGTATATAAAAGTGATCACTTGAAAAGTGTAAAAAGTGTTCGACTTAAAAATGCAGGGGGGGGGGGGGGGATTCAATGAAAATGTGACTTAGAGGGAGGAATGGGTGGGGGAGGGGTGGTCGAAGAAATCTTGAAATTTATGTGACGTAATTTATTGACGACCCTTATCCATTTTCGCAGCTCTTAGAATTTTTTACGAGAAAAGACGAGGACAAAAAGGGCGTATCTCCATTAGTTTCAAAGCCATTTAACAAAGAAGAATTGCGAAAAAAATCGACTTATTCCGCTTTACCCCTCTCCACTACTGAATTCGATCAGGAGTCGATTTTTTCTGTCATCTTCATTTAATTTAATTTACTGCCATTTCATTCCCTTAAATTAATTGCATTATCTTAACTTCATATTTGCACATTTTTTCGTTTCTCTACTAGTTGCAGCCCAAGTATCTTCAGAGGTTCAACTCGAGTCCGAGTAATCTCTTTTAGAGCCTATGAAACGTATTTTTTTTTTTACCTTAAAATCTAACAAATTTTTTTTTGTTAATTTTTTTTTTTACTTCTTTTTGATGGAATTGATGTTTTTTGCTTTCTCTTGATAATTCGATCGAGCTCTTGGATGCTGCGCGCGCGCACACACACACGAGGAAGATTCTTCACGTGTATTTGGGTTTTCATACACGATCGATTAATCTCAAAACTGAGACAACTACTCTCCTCTACAGCCTCAATTTAATTTAAATCATTATTCTTTAGCACCTTTGTGACATTTATATTCTCATTTATTTCTCTTCCTCAATTTTATCTCACAACTCAGTGCATTTAACATTTTTTTTTCAACGGTTCCACGAAGAGATCACTCGATCCTTCAAAATTATTACCTTTTTTTTTCAATTCTGTCTTTTTAATTTAAGCAAATGAGAATTTTTATTACTGAGAATTATCGGGGTTTCAGATGAAATTCATTACGATTAATGGAATCGTTTATCTTTGTTAACGACTTTTGGAATGGTTCAGTACCTCTAAAGCCATTTTTATTTGCATTTTTTAATTTATTCATGCCTTTGAAATACATTGTAGCTAAATTTTTTTTTTTAATTATCTTTTTCTGTAATTTTCTCTTATTTGTTTGGTGAAATACAAATTAATTTGAGATTTTTTTTTCTATTTTTCTGGAAAATGAGGAAAATTGTTTTTCCTTTGAAACTTGGGAAACGGATTTACTCTGAGGGTTCATCCATGTGAAATGCGAAAATTCAAAGGCTAATTTTAATTTTTTTTTTTTTCATTAATTATTTTTTTTTTTCCGTTATTGAGATGAACAATATTCATCTTCCAATTTTTTTTAACACCAGAAAATTAATATTCGGAGTGAGATAATGAATTATTCCTCTTTGCCTGGATCCACAACTTCCTGATGCACTCAAAAACTTATCAATCATTCATTCTCATGCAAAAATCATTCATCCACTGTCTGAAAAATTGATGAATAATCCTCCGAAACATTGGATATTACTAAATCATCCACAAGTGAATAATATTATCGTAACACGATGTAGAAATTAATTAAATTGTCAAATTTTATAATTAAACAAAGTCAAAATTCTCTTAATAATCTCAACAAATTCAGCTAATAATGAAGAATTCATGAAATTTCAAAGTGCCTTACACTTCTAATCGATAAAATTTTTCTATAAATTTGTAGGAAACTCCAGGAAATTCGGTGAAAAAACAAAAAGTACGGTGAAATCAATGGATTATCACAATTTCATGAATTTCATCGGATAAATCAGGAAATTTGCGCTAAAAAACACTATAATGCAATCAATTTACATCCATTAATTTCCGAATTATTTCATAAAAATAAATCAATTATTTTCGTTATTCATTTTTAAATAAATATCTCGGAAACTAAACGAGATAGGAAAATTATTGTAGAAACCTTTTTTGTAGAAAAAACTGAGAGCTACAAAAAAGATTCCCACAAAAATTTTCCTATCTCTTTTAGTTTCCGAGATCCTATTAAAAAACGATTAAAAGGAAGATTAATTTATTATTAATCAAATTTAATTAGTGATTATCATTAATTAAATTATCGCATCAACTATTCGTCCAAAAATGCTTGCATTAAACCATTTTCCAGCGAAATTTCGTCGATTTTCTCGATGAAATCCTAAAAATCCAGTGAAATCCCAAATTTTCTAAAAAAAATGTCATAAAAGAGCAAATTAATTAAATTGATTTCAATTATTCGTCTTTCTCACCTAACAAAATGAATTAATTATTCCTTAAAATTTAAAAATTCTTGAGTATCGAGCTAAACCCGTGGAATTGATCCTGCCGGCAGGAGTAGTGGTGCATTTGGTCCACTTTCCGAATGATTTGGCACATTATCACCAGGTAAATTTTGATGTAAACTTTGATTATTTGTATTACGTTGATGTGATGGTGATAAATTCAATGAATGATTACCTGGTGTACCATTACCAGTTAAATTTAATATATTACGTGTACAATTCTGATTCGTCGATGTATTTTGTTGATTCAATTGTCCTGACTGTTGAGCTGATGATGTCTCAGTTGTTGTACTAACTGTATTTTGTTGGACATTGTTATTCATTGGTTTCTCACCTACAAGCCAGTATGTTATCATTTTTCCTTTTCCCTGAAACATTGAAGTGATGAAGAAAATATTATTTTATGGGTGATAAAGAGCGTTTATCTTTGTTCGTAAACCATTTCAAGGAAATTGACTTTTTTATAACGTTCTTCCATTGGAAATATTCATAAATTCAGACGATTTCTCTCTTTTTTATTGTTTTTTTTGAGAATATCTTGGAAATTAAGCGAGATGGAGCGATTTTGTGTAGGAAAAGAATATCTCCATTAGTTCCTGAGGCTCGTTTTTTTTCTAAAAAAACAGACATTGCGAGATTTGGTCGAACTTCGATAATCCATATCGAAATCCTGTCACGCCGCAATTTCATTGGTTGATCGGAAATCCACGAGTTGCGCGGGATATTCAAAAGAACCGAATATTGTGTGTGGGTCATGTATGTCTGTTAGAAAGAACAATTTCGCATGAGTTTTTAATGATACGTGATTTGATTTTTTAGGTGAGATTTTTATTAAATACTCTATTATAATAATACCGATTTTGAAATAGAGAAAAATCATGTTTGATTTTCCATGAGATTTTCATGAGAAATGAGAAAGAAATTCACATGTAACCACGACAAAATCAGAGCTATTCTCTCGCGGTACATTTGAGGTTTAATTACCTAAACGCAGATAAACAAAAAATAAATGTTTTGTATCAAAATATCGTGCATAATATGTTACATTTCTTTCCATTAACAGAAATAACCATTTATGATTTGAAAAGAAAGATTTCCTTTTCAATTTTGAAAAATGACAATGCATGAAATCATGCATAAATATTGGTTCGGTTAAAGTCTTCTTAAATCCTCTCTTCATCGTTCACAAATATCCCAGAAACTAAGAGAAAAATATAGCGATTTTACCCTAATCCTTCTTTGTAGCCCTTCTAATTCTCTCTAAAAAAGGATGAAAATAAAATCGCTCCATCTCGCTCAGTTTCCAAGATATTCTCTTCAAAAAAATCGGCAAAAATTGATTTATTCTGTTTTACCTCTTCGCTAAAAATTTCAAGAGACGAAAGGACCTCCATCCAAGTTACGATCACCAAGAGATAAAACTCTCTCCATTTCCCATAAAAAAAATAAACTGAACGCTGGACTACGTTATCCCTCCCCCAAATTGATTGGCATATTGACTTGCCAGACATTGTGTGTTAAGTGTGAGATCATGCAGACTCGAGTAAGTGGAGCAGAAGACACGTGATAGAGTGCGGAAGTGTGTGTAATAGGTACGGCAGCACATCAATTTTTTTTTTCTTCTCCTTTCAGCCTTTCTTCTCAGCTCAAAAGATCTGCCTCCTTATGAACTTCAGTGTACTCACTCGTGTGACACGAGTGTACAAGTATGTGAAATAAAAGTTGGAGAAAAAGAAAAAAGAAAAAAAGGAAAAGATGTGAAGGTACAAGAGAATTCTAGAGGTTCTGAAAGGAGCCGACGTCAGCGAAGTGAGTATAAACTGACAAAAGCCCAACAGATGGTGTAAAATTGCTCATACAAATGCAGACGTTGCTTTTTAACATAAAGCAAGAGTTTGAAGAATTGAAGTCATATTGAAAATAAAATGAAGGGTCAAAAAAAGAGATTAGAATTTAGTCTTTGTTTAATATCATGAAAATCGAGAGAAATCAGTAGAAATATTTGAGATAGGTTTTTTTCGATGATTTCATTGGAAAGCTGAGGAAATTTGCGGTAGAAAACACATGTTAAAATTCATTTTTGAGAATTTTTTGAATATTCGACTTTTTTAGGGAAAAATTAGGGGTCTAATCCTTTACGAAATTGAAAAATTTCACTTTTTCGGGGATATCTCCGGTTTTATTGGTTGCAGCGACTTGAGATCGATCTTACATGGAAGGTGAGATCATTTGCCATGAATTCATGTGGTTAAAAAAAAAAATTATCAATTTTTGATGATGATATAATGGAAAAACTGACTTTCATAAAATGAGTTATAAATCACTGAAAAATCGATAAAAAATATTTAGAACCACATGAATCAATGGAAAATGATCTCAACTCTCATTTGAGATCAGTCCCAGGTCGCTATGACAAATAGAACCGGAAATTTTCTCGAAAAAGAGAGAATTTTCAAAAATTGAAAAGATTTGACCCAAATTCATTCCCAAAAAAAAGTTGAATTTTCAAAAAATTCAATTCTCACACATGTTTTTCATCGGAAATTTCCTCAACTTTTCAATGAAATCAATGAAAAAATTTCATTTCAACTCCTTTTATATTAAAACTATAAATTGAATAGCCTGAAAACGTATATTTCAGTGTGAATAAAATCACGAATAAATCCGATCGGATTAATCAACAGTTTTAATAGAAAAAGTTGGCAATGATTTATTCAATGCAGTGAATAGTCGAGAAGGATTTCTCAATATTCGCGTGATTGAATAAAGTTGGCATTGAGATGGACAAGTGATAAATGTGTTCATTGAATATTTTTTTTTCTTCCTTTTTTCATTCATAATTCAAGTTGCGTTATCACGATGAAGAGAGCAAAAGTTGATTTTTCTTCAAAACTTTCCAATTATTGGAATTGGATAAGTTCTCTCATTACTTTGCCTTTCATGGGAAAATCTCATTAGGTATTCAATCATATCAATTCCGGCATCTTATCGGTAAATGTAGGGAAATTGCAATTTGACGTATTATAAGAGAGTTTCGTTGATAATGTGGAAGGTAAAAGTTTCAACGAATTACCCTTATTCATGTTTAAAAGAAAATACATTTCACCTCACATTTTTGTAACAAAGAAAATCTCAGGAAATCTTAAAGGGTTTAACCACTGTAGAATTTTTAAAAAATCGATTTTTTTTCTTCTTGCCTTAAAATTTATTTTAGACCTTCCAGAATACGGGCAAAAAAAGTTATCACCTGAAACTCATTTTTTCTCATGGAATTTCGAATTTTTCCTAAAGCATTTCTTTATATTCATAGCCTATGTCAAAACTTCAATCGTGTTTATCTCGAAACATGATTTTTCAAATTTGCACGCAGCATAACTCCAATAATTTTCATCATTTTCATTTGAATTTCCCACAGCATCTTGAAAACAATATTCCGAACAGAAATACGTAGGGAATTTTCAAAAAATTGATTTGCACATTTTTTATTGATAAAAAATTGCCGGTTTTTGGACCAAAATTTGAATTTTTTCATTCAAATGGTCACCAATCACACAATAAACGTGCAAGGTGACAAGGTGAGAATGGCTCTTGTGTCGTCATTTTTTGATATTTTTTGATGAATTTTTTCTTCTGAAGACTCAAATATATGCTCAATCATCCCTCAAATATCATTATTTCATTGCCACTTTTTCTATAGAAAAAAAAAAATCCAAAAAGCGCTTTCTTTTGAGCTTTTACAGTGGTGTAATCCTTTAAGGATGATTGGGAAATACAATCGGGAAAAAGTTAATTTTTTGTATGAAATCGTAAATAACAATGTATAAAAGATGAAAGTCTCAAAACTGGTTCGTTCAGAATTTGAAGAATATAATCCGGAACAAAATAAGCAGTAGACACGACAAATTAATTGGAAAATGAAAGATTGTTACCATTTTTTACATTATTTGAAAGGAAAATTGAAAGATTCCGAAAAGATAATAAAAAAAAATTCCTAAAAAATAATTAATCTTAAAGAATTTTCAAAAATAATTACCTTCAACGTGACTTCCCCTCTGCAGTGAAGCTCAAATGTTCCGAAGCTGTCGAGGACCTCTTTTGTAGCAGGACTCACGTGTATTTTCAGTGCTGCAACATAATAATCCCAAAAAAATAGAGACAACCCTCAATTTCTCTTCAAGCATTAAAAAAAAAACACAGGAACAGAGGCGAAAGAATAAAATTAATTGGGTCATGATGAGAGACGAAAATCTATCCCCCCCCCCCCTTCCCCTATCTCCATTATTTTTTGAGATATACCAAAAAAAAAACAGATCATAATTTTCATTAATTCAATTATAAATCCAGTTTCCTCAAAATATTTCAGAAAATAATTGAGATACAGAAATTTTCGTGAAGACATTTTTTTTAGCTCTCATTTTCGTCTATAAAAAATAAATCCACGAAAATTGCTTTATCCTTCTTAGTTTTCGAGATATTCTCCAGAAATCGTTGAAAATAAAAAACTCGTCACTTTTTTCATTCTCATTACTGGATTAATACCATTTAAAAATTTGTCAAGTACATATTTCATTCCTGTCAATGATTTCTCTTCAAATTTACAATACCCATAATTTAAACCATTTAATATGATTTTCACCCCATTCAACGTTAAAAATATTGAAATAAATTTGAAAAAAAATTATATTTAAAATTATCTGTTAATTATTCCGAGAATAAACTCTCAATTGCGCAAATAATCCTCAAAAAACAAAATTATGACGGAATAAATGTATAATTATTTCTCTCTCATTAACTCCGGAAATTTTCAGTGCTGCATCAGAGTAATCCCCAAAAAAATAGGAGAAAAACCTCAATTTTTCATCAAACATTGAAATTCATGACTAGAGGTAAAAAAAAAGAAATTAAATGGGTCAGTACGAGAGTTTTCTCCTTTCACACGTCATTCTCAAAAAAAAAAAATCAACATTTTCTATATTCTTCTTTTTTCCACTTCATCATCAATTCGTGACGGATTGTCACTTTTTTACTTAATAAAGAAATATTACAAGTAATTAACGAAAAGGTAAAACACAATAATTTGATTTTTTTTACCCGATAGTTTCTTGAGACTGTCTCGGAAGGTAAGCGAGATAGGACGGTTTTGCTCGAGTCCTTTTTTTAGAAAATTTTAAGAGCTAGAAGAGAAATATTGGGATTAAATCGCTCTATCCCGCTTATTTTTCGAGATATTTTCAAAAAATTTGAATGAGAAAAAAGATACACTTATTCTGTTTTATCTCTTTACTAGTTAACCCTTCGTTCCGCAAAAAACACGAATTAAGGTAGTATCCCAGCGAACTCGAGTACAGTTAACTCTTTATTTTTCTAATACCTTATCAAATATGATATTTTTTTACATTTTTCTGAATTTTTTCATAATTTTTGACCGTGCAGTTTATGAGATATGAATTATCAAAGTTACTGAAAATAGCGGTGGTGGGAATGAAACGCCCTAAATCGAACAGAAATAACGAAATTACTAAAAAACCACACGGTTGACCCATTATTTAAAAACAATTGGCGAAGAGAACAGCATTTTAACTAAATAATAGAAGAAAAAAATATTCAATTCACCGTATAGTTATTGAGAAATTTTAATTAGAAGGTAGTCGTAACTATTTGCCTCTCTCTCTATCTCATGCATGAGATCAAGAAAACTCTTGAAAAAATTGAGAAAATGCCCCAACAATATGTCTTCATTATTGTTGAATTTCTTCAGATTTTGTGTAGAAGAACTTCTCTCTGGAAAAAATTCTGGGAAAAAATGAATTTAATAAAGAGAAATTTTTGAAAGACATATAAGAATTTTTTTGTGGAGCAAAGGACTTTATGGAAAAATCTGAAAAAATTTGAAGAGATGCTCTGGCATGTCTACATTGTTGGTGAATTTTTTCAGATTTTTTTGTTGAAGTGCCTTTCCTGGAGAAATTCTGAATGATAATAGATTCAGCAAAATGATTTTTTCCAATTCATGAAGAGATTAGTAATGTAAGAAAAATCGAGAAACGAAAAAAAATTATATTCACAGGCTGAAGATATGACTTCTGAATAGTTTAATCACTTTTTCGGGTAAATTAAAGGGCTTTTTCCCGAATTATCAGCAATTAATTGGAAAATAACCTACGAATCCTTATGTTTCCTGTTTTATCGATCGTACTCTGGGAAACTACCTTAATTGGGTCACGATGAAAACATTTTCCTCTCACACGTCTTCAAAAAAAAATCAACATTTTCTCTACTCCCCTTTCTCCTCCTTGATCATCAATTTGCCCATCAAAGATACATTAAATTAACAAAAAAAAAAACTTGAATTTCCTCAATTTCCACTTCCATTGACAATTATAATGGGCTTTGACACAGAAACTGTTTTCAGTTCTACCAATTAGCTTCGTTTGAATTAGTTACGTGAAACACTGGAGGTGGTGGAATGGGAATAGTTGACTTTAGACGATGTTGAATCATACCCAAGGCTTTTACAGTGAAAATGAACCGGAAACAGAAGCAGAGGCAGTGGAAAATGAGGCACTGGCAGAACATTGTGAAAAATTGCCTGAGGCAGTTGGTACAGCTTTCGAAAATTTAATATGCATGATAAAATTCGAGAAATAATGAATTCCGAATGGAAATCAGTTTCCATTCGTTGATATTCTCATTTTATCATTTTAAAAAAAAAGAAGAGGATTTTATTGTTTGTTTTTGCTTCAATGAGCCGGAGAATTTTCCGTATTTTTTTTTTTAAAGTTTTTTTTATACTCACGTTCACCGTTGCTCTCCATCCTCGAGGCTGTGTTCACTGTGTCACCGAAGAGACAGTACCTGGGCATTTTCAAACCCACTACTCCTGCTACACATGGTCCTGAAACATTTCAAGTCCCTTTTTTTTATTTTTTCATTTTTTTTTGTGGAATGCAGAAGACGTTTACCAGCGAAGCGGATAATTCGACTGGACTGGTTAATATTGTTGTTTATTTTTGTGAAATATCATCAGGAAAATAGAGGATTTTCATGGAAATTTTTCTGGATTTATTATTTATTGAGATGGTATATGGAAATTGATGGAAAAATCAATGAATTCTGAGAGTTTGATAGAAAAAATTTACATTAAGTGTGAAGTGTAAAGAATGAGAGATTTTGTGAATTGTTAGATAATGAATGAAAGACAATAATGATAAAATGAGCAGAGCAAGTAGTAAAGGCTTAGGAGAGTGGATAAATGATTTAAAAAGAGTTAGAAGCAAATTCCAGAGAAAAAAAGGGATTTAAAGGTATTATATAACTATGTAAAATGCAGATTGCGTAAATAAATAAATTAATTAATTAATTTACATTTTTTTAAAATTTTTCTTTGAATTGAGTGGGTTTAGGAGGAAATATCGAAAGAACTTTCTCGTAGAGAATTTCAAGAGCTACAAAAAAAGAATTTCTTGAGAAATTCTATGAAGCCTCGTATTTCTCGAGATATTTCAAGAATAACACAAAATTTAGCGGGAGTTAAATTTGAAAAAAATGGAAAATAATTTTTAAAATTCTGGAAAATCTGAAATAGGAAAATCTGATTAATTTTGAAGATATAAGGGCAAAGGAAAGGTTGCCATAATTTAATTTGAGAAAAATCTAAAAAAATTTCGGAAAAAAAAACAAAAAGAATTTCGAAAATTGGGGAAAATCTCAAATAGAGAAATATAACTGATTTCTTGTTTTCAACTTTTCCCCAAAATTAATTACATTCGATAGATTTTCAGAGCTTATTTGTCCACAAGTCTCCAACTTCCCAACAATAGAATTGCCATCAGCCCATTTTATGTATTTTCCAAGTGACAATAGAAATATTTACCCCTGCAAATTCCCACCGAAACTTCTCATTTCCCCAAAAACTATTCCCAAATCCCTTTAGTAAAGAAAAACAAAGTGACTTTAACGATAAACTAGTGAATTGAACTTCTCAATTTTCATACAAAGGATGAAAGCCCGCAGGAATCGATAGTAAAGCAAGCCAATCAAAAACGTAATTAACCCCGTAGACTTGAAATCCAAGTATCTTCAATCTCAATTTCACTTCTTCCCCATTTCTTTATGGAAGAAAAAATCATTTGCCATTTTCCATCATGTGACATCGTAGCATCACTAATGCTGGAGGAAGTAGCTTTCGCTCATAAATGCCATTGACTAAGGGAAGATTTCCTTTATCTCTCTTTCTCTTGTGTTACTTGTTCTTCCCCTCGTCTTCCGTTTCCCCTTATATTTGTTCAGAGAGAAGAAGGAATAAAATAAAATTGATGAGAAATAAGGGAGAGCGGCAAGTTGATGGACAACATTAATTGGAGACACAGGAGTCACCCCTGGAGATTCGACAAATTACGTAGAATTTTCCAATACTTGGATTCGTGCCCGAGTGTACATTTGTGCTAAAAATAAACTATTGAAACTGCTTTCATTTTTTTCATGTTCATTCGGATTTTTTTCTGGGTGGAAACATAATTATTTTTCGGTCCATTGAAGAATTCTCATTCATTTTTATTTTAACTTTATTCTATTCATGCAGAATAAATTGCTTTTTTTTTGAATATCTCAGTAAATAATGGAGATGTAAAGATTTTTGTAGACACTTTTTTGTAGCCCTCGTTTTTCTCTACGAAAGAGGTTTTTTACGGAGATTTCTGTCATTCTTCATTATTTTCTGAATTTCTTTCATTATATCCTTTTCCTAAAAAAAAAACAGACATTGCGAGATTTGTCCGAGCTTCGATAATCGACATCGAAGTCCTGTCACGCCGCAATTTCATTGGTTAATCGGAAATTCACGAGTTGCGCGGGATATTTAAAAGAACCGAATATTGTGTGTGGATCATGTATGTCTGTTAGAAAGAACAATTTCGCATGAGTTTTTAATGATACGTGATTTGATTTTTTAGGCGAGATTTTTATTAAATACTCTATTATAATAATACCGATTTTGAAATAGAGAAAAATCATGTTTGATTTTTCATGAGAAATGAGAAGGAAATTCACATGTAACCACGACAAAATCAGAGCTATCCTCTCGCGGTACATTTGAGGTTTAATTACCTAAACGCAGATAAACAAAAAATAAATGTTTTGTATCAAAATATCGTGCAAAATATGTTACATTTCTCCCCATTAACAGAAACAACCATTTATGATTTAAAAAGAAAGATTTTCTTTTTAATTTTGAAAAATGATGACGCATGAAAACATGCTTAAATATTGGTTTGGTTAAAAACCGATCACAGTTTTTATTAATTCAATTATAAAACCAGTTCTCTTAGAATATCTCAGAGAATGATGGAAGTACAGAAATTTTCGTAGAAACCTTCCTTTGTAGCTCTCTTGTTTTCCTCTACAAAAAGATTTCCACAAGAATTTCTCTATCTCCGAGAAATTCTCCAAAAACCGATTTTATAAAAAAGTTTCTTCTCACATTCTCATTACTGAATTAATACCATCAAAAAATTCGTCAATTACATATTTCACCCCTGTCAATGAATTTCTCCTCAAATTTACAATTCCCATAATTTAATCCATTTAACATGACCCCATTAAACGCAAAAAATATTGAAAAAAATGAAAAAATAATTATATTCAAAATTCTCAGTTAATTATACCGAGAATAAACTCTCAATTGCGCAAATAATCCGCGAAAAATAAGAAAAAAAAATCCAAATTATCACGAAATAAATGTATAATTGTTTCTCTCTCGTTAACTCCAGAAATTATTATTTTAAATTAAACTCTTCTCCTAATTAAGTAATTTCTATTCATATTTATTCATACAGTTTATGAAGTAGTTACTTGTAATATCAAACAACAAAGAGCAAAAAAAAAAGAAGAAAAAAAAAAAAAAGAAAAAGCCAGATAATTTAATTACAACGTAAATATTTCAAATATCTTCATTTACCCAAAGCTAATTTAAATAAAATAGTTAATGAAGTCTTACCAGTGTGCATTCCAATACGAAGTTTCAACTGTTCATTAGGCCTGTGACGTATACTGAATGTCATAACGGTATCACGTAGTGCGAGGCTCATTCTCGCTATTTCCCTTGCATGATTCATACCATTTCTAACTGGTAATCCTGATACAACCATGTATGCATCGCCTATCGTCTCGACCTGTGAACAGAAAAAAAAAGAAGCTAATAAAATAATGGAAAAATAATATTCAATTTATAGATTGTTTTGTCTGGACTGCTCTCGCTTTTTATCCTGTCTTTATGGCTTTATTGTCTACGTGAATTGCGTGAGAATTACATTGATGTGGGTCATGGATATGAGCATGTGCGAAATAATAATTTTTTTTTTAAGGAGGTCCAATCGCTGCTAATGAGTTAAATGAAGTGCAGTAGTCAGAATTTTAAGAATTGAATTAAAAAAATTAATAAAAGATGATATATTCGAAGAATTAATTATTTCCAAGGACTTTATCATTAGAATGGACAATCGACTTTTTCCTTGAACTGAAAAACTGGAACGAAACTATTGGATTTATGCGATATCTCGAATTTAAAGCGAGATATCGAATTGATTAATCGATATTCGATTAATCGATATTCGATTAATCAATATTCGATTAATCGATATTCGATTAATCGATATTCGATTAATCGAGAATTGATATTTGAAGACGACATGCGAGATATCGCGATAGTATCGATTAATCGATATCTATCGAAATAATCGAACGGAATTCAATGTAATAATGTTTATTTTTTTATATCATTAAATCTCAAATTTGATGCGATAGATCGCATCGATTAATCGATATCTGAAAATAATCGATCCGAAGTCGATGTGATATTTTTTGCAAAAAAACGTAAATGCTCCTCTAAAAACCTTTTTTTTATCACTATTACTCAATGAAATCAGAAGAATTTTTTCAGTCTTTGTGCAAATTTTTCTCATCGACTTTTAAACTTCAGGAAATTTTTTAAAAGGAGAAAAGAAAAATCTTGAGAGCTTTAATTGCGATCCCTCGATAAAACACGACTCTATTTTTTTTTTCATCCCTTTGACTTTTCTTTATTCTTAAGCATCATGACAACACTCAAAGGATCCCACTTCTTTTGCTTACCCCTGTCATCTACGTTTGCTCTCTTTCCCCTAGCTATAAAAAGTCGTTAAGATTTATCCCAACCCATCCGTTATGAAATACTTTCACATTTTTCCTTTTTTTTTTCCTTCATCTTATTTTTCTACTACCTTATTTTTTTTCTCATCTCGTCTAACGTAGGCCTCGAATTTCAATACACACTTGATATCCCAGTGTATTACTCAGCGTCAAGAATGAGAAGGGAGAGAGATATATATATTTTTGAAGGATAAAAGAGATCGTGGAGGCGTGAAAAAAAAAATTGATACACGAGAATTGTGTATTGAAGAGTGGATGAAAAAATTGGATTTTTCATCCCACGTATCTCTGGAATATCACGGGGCGAATATTAGAAATAATCTTTCGCGAATTATTTTTTTTGGGAGGGGGGAGGGGAGGAGAGGTGAATGCAATATATTGAAACATTAGTTCTTAGAGGAAAAAAAAAGGATTTTTGAAACGTTTTTATTTAAGGGGTAACACCTCTTTAGAATTTTCAAAAAATAGATTTTTTCTTCTTGCTTTAAAAATTACTTCGGGCCTTCCAGAATACGGGCAAGAAAAGTTATCATCTGAAACCCATTTTTTCACGTGAAATTTTGAATTTTTCCCGAGGCATTTCTTCATATTCATAGCCTAAGTCAAAACTCCAATCGTGTTTTTCTCGAAACATGATTTTTCAAATTGGCACGCAGCATAACTCCAATAATTTTCATTATTTTCATTTGAATTTCCCACAGCATCTTGAAAGCAATATTTCGAACAGAAATACGTAGGGGATTTTCAAAAAATTGATTTGCACATTTTTTATTGATAAAAAATTGCCGATTTTTTGGCCGAAATTCGAATTTTTTCATTCAAATGGTCACCAATCCCACAAAAAACAAATATTTTTGAAATCTCCTACGTATTCCTGTAGCTATATGTATCTAGACTGAGCCAATTTTTTTTTTTTTCAATTGAAATTTTCACCAGTTACAATGCGTGCCGCAGAGTGTTTTAAATTAGAGGAGCCTAGCAATAATAGCTCTTGTGTCGTCATTTTTTGATATATTTTGATGAATTTTTTCTTCTAAAGACTCAAATATATGCTCAATCACTCCCTCAAATATCATTATTTTATTGCCACTTTTTCTATAGAAAAAAAAAAACCAAAAAACGTATTTTTTTAGACTTTTACAGTGGTGTTACCCCTTAAGCCTTAAGGCTTAAGGCTTAAGGGAAAGGGTTTGACTCTCAATTTTTGTTTGAGATGGTCAAATGCTCAAAACTTGGTACTCGTTCCTCTAATAGGGGATATAACCAACAAGGAATAGAAGAAATGCTCAAAAATTGAGGGGTAAAACGGAGAAATCTTAGTTTCGATGCTGTATATTATGAAAATCACGAGAAATCAGTGAAAATATTTGAGATAGGTTTTTTCTGATGATTCCATTGAAAAACTGAGGAAATTTGGGGTAGATAACGTATTTTCAAAATTTATTTTTGAGAATTTTTTGAATATTAGACTTTTTCAGGGGAAAATTGGGGGTCTAATCCTTCACGAAATTGAAATTTTCACTTTTTCGGGGATATTTACGGTTCTATTGGGAGAAGCGACTTGGGACCAATCTTAAATGGAAGGCGAGATCATTTACCATCAATTTATGCATTAAAAAAAAAATTATCGATTTTGAAAATGATATAGGGGAGAGTGGGGTAAAATGGACACTGTAATGAAATGGTTAGAGATGGATTTTTTTTGATGATTCTATTGAAAAGCTGAGGAAATTTTAGCCGGAAAACCAGTGTCAGATGTATTTTTTTCGATTTTTTTGAAAATTCAATATTTTTCGGCATTTTAAGGGATGAAAGCCTTTTCTTTTTTGAGAATTTTCAGTTTTTTGCAAATATCTCTGGTGTTATTGGTCGTAGCAATTCGGGGTTGGTCTCAAATGAAAGGTGAGCTCATTTTCCACCGATTTGTAGAGTTTTGAATTCAAAAATATCAATTTTTAGAGTAGTTATAGGCCAAAAACTGTTTCTCAAAACTATTTCACAAAAATACCCATAAATACCTTAAAAATCGATATTTTTAGATTGAAACCCCCATGAATCGATGGCAAATGATCTCACCTTTTACCTCCCATCGGAATTTTTACGCTACGATGAATAGAACCGAAGATATTCTCAAAAAACTGGAAATTTTCATAAAAAGGAAGAAGTTTGCCCCTCTAAAATCCTCAAAAACGTCAAAATCGCCAAAAATTCAAAAAAAATGATACCGGCACTTGTTTCCCGTCTAAAATTTCCTCAGTTTTAGAATGAAATCATCAAAAACAACCTACCGCCAATATTTCTATTAATTTCAAGAGTTTTCCATAATATTTGCCTAAAAATTTCGATGTGTCCATTTTACCCCTGATGTCCATTTTGCCCCACCTTTCCCTAGTAGAAAAACTGATTTTTATAAAATGAGCTATAAGTCACTGAAAAATCGATAAAAAAAATTCAGAACCACATGAATCAATGGGAAATGATTTCACCTTTCATTTGAAATCAGTTTCAGGTCACTACGACGAAGAAAACCGGAAATATTCTTGAAAAAGTGAGAATTTCCAAAAATTAAAAGGATTTGACTCCCAATTGGTCCCCAAAAAAGTAAAACTTCCAAAAAATAAAAAAAAATCAAGTCCAACACTTGTTTTTCACCTAAAATTTCCCCAATTTTTCAATGGAATCATAAAAAGAAATTCCATGCCCCCCCCCCCCCCCTTCATCAGAAATCCTTATTTCCCCCTACTTTTCCCTTCATTCCCCCACTAAAATCCGATTTATCCAATTTAAATGAATTTTTTCTTCCTCAAACTTAAATCTTCAAACACGATTAAACATTTCTTACATCCTCCTCATAAAATTCCATCTACCACAAAGTTGCTGCAAGTTTCCAGCACGAATTTCCGCCACCCCTTCCCCCTCCTTCTCACACCCCCTTTCATTCTGGAATCACGAAAATTTTGCAATTCCAACTTTATACTCGACAGAAATTCATATTCTAAGAGATATTCTGCAAAGTTTTGTAATACACCGTAATACTGTCATACCTGTCTTCCACGTCTCCATTTCTTCAACCCCCCCCCCCCCCCCACCCTCCCCTCCCCATCCTTGCGCTTCTTCCTCCTTATTTCTTTTGTTGTTTAATGGAGAGTTGGATACAGTGGAGAGTAGTCGTAACAACAAGTGGCATTTAATAACAGTACTTTGTAATTAATGGATGCAATAATGCTTGCTTTTAATGACTACTCTCATTTTTCATAGACACGAGAGATAAATGAAACTTGTTGAAGTAACCTTGGTGATTTTCCCTTTTATCTTTGATGAAAATTAATGAAAAATGAGAAAAATCGTCATTGAGGCAAAAACAGTCAGAAAATTTCTTCCTGAATTCTTTTGTGAATATCTCTAAAATGAGTAGATTCAGAGAAAAATGTCAAGACATCTTTTTTGTAGAAAATTTAATTCTCTACAAAAAATGTTTCTTGATAAATTCCCCTAAACCCAATAGTTTCAGAGATACTTTTAAGATAAGCTACACGTAATTTTTTTGTGTAAAAACTGCTTTGAAATTAGTCGATTTTTCCAAATTTTCTTTTCATTAAAATTTCGTAGTAAAAATAAATGGAGAAAGTAAATGAATTGAATCGAATAGAATGAGAAAATGAGAAAATGAGACGTTAACATTGAGAAAGAAAATAATTCCTTGTAGATCGTTTGAATAATTTAGTTTAAATTGATTGTAATCTCCGATAGAATTGAGACTAAATGAAATGGAGCTTTTGAGGAAGTTTCATCAAAGGGAAAATGAAAATAGAAAAAAAAAAAAAAAGCAAAGTGATACGAGGCAACGATCCGAATGACCCAATTCGTCGAAAACTCGTTTGCAAAATTCAATTATCATCCTTTCTCCTCTTTTTTTTTGCACATATCATTCTTGCAGTGAAAATACTCGGAAAATGTGTCTCTCTCTCAATTGAGGAATGAGCAGAGGAGGAAATGAAAAAAAAAAATTACAGGCTTTATAGCATCAATCAAGAATGGATATTGTTACGTTGAAGGTGACGAGAAAATTATTGGCTTGATCGAACATATAAATAACGCTAAAAGTCTAGCAAATGCACTTAGCACGAGGCAACCCCTGGCGTTAGACTTATTAATGGATGGAATATCCATTAGAAGTAGCTGGCACTGACATTAGCAAACTTTTTTCGCAGTGTAATTGACAGCAAATATCAGAATTTATTCAAATATGAGGCGAAAAAAAATTATCGATTTTTTTAAAATGATTTTTTTCCATTCTGAACGAATTTAGAAATTTTAAGGAGAATTTATTCGCATTATATTGTGAATATCTCGGTAACTATTGGATTTAGGGGAAAATTTTAAGAAATTTTGTTAGCAGAGAATTTAATTCTCCGCAAAAAAAAGGTCTGTTGACATTTTCATCTTTTCAAATTTTTCCAGATTTTTCAATAAAGGAAAAAATCCTTATATATTTTTCAAAAAATTTCTCTTCATTAAATTAATTTTTTCCAGAATTTCTCACAGAAAGGCGGCTCTACAATAAAATCTGAAAAAATTCACCAACAATTTAGACATGTCAAAGCATCTCTTCGAATTTTTCCAGATTTTTTTACAAAGTCCTTCGCTCCGAAAAAAATTCTCATATATTTTTCACAAAATTTCTCTTCATTAAATTAATTTTTTCCAGAATTTCTCACGGAAAGGCACTTTCACAAAAGAATCTGAAAAAATTCACCAACAATTTAGACATGTCAGAGCATCTCTTCAAATTTTTTCAGATTTTTTCATAGAGTCCTTTGCTCCACAAAAAAATCCTTATATATTTTTCAAAAATTTCTCTTCATTAAATTCATTTTTTCCCAGAATTTTTTCCAGAGAGAAGTTCTTCTAGATAAAATCTGAAAAAATTTAAGAATAATGCAGACATATTGTTGGGGCATTTTCTCAATTTTTTCAAGAGTTTTCTTGATCACATGCATGAGATAGAGAGAGAAGCAAATAGTTACGACTACCTTCTGATTAAAATTTCTCAATAACTATACGATGAATTGAATATTTTTTCCTTCTATTATTTAGTTAAAATGCCGTTCTCTTCACCAATTGTTTTCAAATAATGGGTCAACCGTGTGGTTTTTTAGTAATTTCGTTATTTCTGTTCGATTTAGGGCGTTTCATCCCCACCACTATTTTCAATAACTTTGATAATTCATATCTCATAAATTACACGGTCAAAAATTATGAAAAAATTCAGAAAAATGTAAAAAAATATCATCTTTGATACAGCATCAAAAAATGGAGGGTTAACACCCCTACATTCAACTCTCCCTCACTTTGTCCTTAAAAAATCATCTGATAGAAAGATATAAAGGCATCCCAGACGAGTACCCCAGAGATTTACGAAAAAACAGAAATTCAAAGGGAAAAAAAAGGAAATAAAAATATGAAAGAGAAGAAAAAGTTTTCTGATATAATATGAAATGTGAGCAGACACAGTCTCCAAAAAAAAAAGAATCCATTGAACTGTTCAAAGTATTATTCGCACGATCCTTTTGGATTATTGGCTAACAGATAATTCACATAATGTCTGACCATTTTTTTGCTCACTGAGCCGCAAACATTTAACTCCGAATTTTTTCTCCTCCAATAAAAATCATAAAAAAAAGCCCAAAAAAAAAAAAAAATTCGCTTTGATTTTCAATTTCGCTGGTTGACCTCACCTTGTAGACGTCGAAATTCTCGATGATTGAATCGAAGCACGTGTAGAGGTCATTCAGTAGGTCAACTACTTCCAGAGGTGTACTTTCAGCTGATAAACTCGTAAAACCAACGATATCACTGAAGTAAATTGTCACGTGATCATATGTTTCAGCTATTACACTTTGTCCAAGAATCAGCTGCGATGCTACAGACCTGTAATCATTGATAAATGGAAGAAAAAAATTATTATTTTAATTAATTTAATTTTTTTTTTCTATTATTGCTCCTGAAACCCTGGTGTGGGTTTATAATTAATTTAATTCGTTTATAAGAAATAGAATTTTTTTTTTAACCTTCCAGTTTTTTGAAAATATCTTAAAGGCGGTGAGGTTTAGAGAAAAATGCCAAGAGACCTTTTTTGTGCAGAATTCGATTCTCTACAAAAAAGGCCTCTTGATATTTTTCTCTGAACCTCACCGCCTTTAAGATATTCCTAAAAAACTGAAATTCCCTACGAAAATGAATAAAAAATTTAAATTTAATACACTTTAGACTCAAAATGAACTTGCAGAAGCGTTTATTTGAGGAAAATGCCTCTGACTTGATCGTGATACTACAGACCTTAAATCTTTGATAAATCAAAGAAAAATGATTATTTCCAATTTATCTAAAAAAAATTGAATTTTCAAGTTTTTGTCACTTTATTTTTTAATAATGAAAATTTTCAGTTTTTTAATAATATCTTGAAAATGGTGAGATTTAAAGAAAAGTCTCAGGAAACCTTTTTTGTGTAGAATTTAATTTTCTACAAAACAGGTCTCTTGACATTTTTCTCTGAAACTCACTGCCTTTAAGATATTCTGCAAAAACCGCAATTCCCCATGAGAATGAATGAAAAATTAAAATTCAATACACTTTAGCCCCCAAATGAACTTGCAGAAGCGTTCATTTGAAGGAAAATGCGTTTGGCTCAATTGCAAGAAGCCCAACAAATCCCTCGTGCCCTCTCAAGTCTCTCTGAAGAAGTGAACAAAAGCTCAGCAAAAGTTTCGAGGTCACTGGACCCTTATTCCATGTAATTAGAAAGACGAGAGGGGAAAATGAGTGAGAAAATGAGAAATAAAGGAATAAAAAATAGGGAAGAAAATGGAAAAACTTGAGGGAGTTTACGTGAGGCAATTTTCGCAATTGCAATTGAAGATCGTGCACTTTTAAGTCTTCGTTAAATGACGTGAATTATGATTAAAGTGGAGGAAAATGGCGATGAAAAATACTGGGAGAATTTCGAAGGATTGAAGGGAACGCAAATTTTCCAGAATTTCAATGCTATTGAATTGTTAATTGGGAACTTTTCTTTTTCATGAATAATTGAATATCGATTATGCCATTGTCAATGGCCTCGTTTACACAAAACATTTATTCACTCTGCAGAATTCATTTTTTTTTCATCCAATAATGTGTAAAAAGTAAGGGTAATTCACTTCGGTTAACTCGAATAAATAAAATTTTCAATTCATTCTATACAAATACAAAATAATTACGTAAACACGTGGCAATACACTACTCCTACGCTTTATTAATGAGGGATTTGAAGATTTCCACGTGGAGGATAATGACGTCATTATCCACGTGACATTCATCCAAGTTCATTGCTGCTTATTATCGTTAATCCTCAATTTCTTTAGAAAAATAATTTTTTTCCCTGAAATTTGTGATTATCATGATGAATAAATTGAAAAGAGATAAGCACTCTGGAGCGAGTGGGTTCAGAGGAAAATGTCAAGATACCTTTTTTGTGGGAAATTGAATTCTCTACAAAAAAGGTATCTTGATGAATTCGTCTATGCCCAGTAGTTTCCGAGATATTCTTAAAATAATCCACCTACAATTTTTAAATGAATAAAAATCTCAAAAAAAAATTATTATTAAATTCGCAGATTCTTTTGCAAATATCTTTGGAGCGAGTAGATTTAGAGAAAAATCGCAAGAAACCTTTTCTGTGGGGAATTAAATTTTCTACAAAAAAGGTCTCATGATAAATTTTCTCCAACTCAATATTTCACGAGATATCTTCAATATAATCATGAAATACTGGAATTATCCGATTTTATCATTTTCCACTTTTTCTCACATTTTCACCAATGAAAAAAAGATTATGGATATTTGAAGCACGTGATAATTCCTCATTCTATGTCTCTTTTCACCAGGAGACACTCGTGCAGATCATTATCGTGGAGAAAATGAGGGGAGGATCAATTCTGAAGAGAGATATGATTGCGAATGAAGGAAAAAAATTATATCTGTGAAGAAGTTCCTCTTTATCGTGACTTAGTTTCCTGCATTTTATCATCAGTATAATCCCATCGATCTCATCACCCCTCTCAATCTACCCTCAGGCACATGCGAATGAGGATATATGTGTGTGCAAGAATTCAGGGATAATCTGTTCCACATTTTATCTCGAGCCACGAAGAAAAAAAAAAAGAAGCATCGAAAGCTCTTCTGTTTGTTGCGGCATAAAACCCAAATTATCATGTGAATTCTCCTTGGATTAAGAGTGCGAGGGGGAGATAGACAAGATTCCTGAAGGAAATTATCCGGAGAACGACAAAAAAACACGTTTTTCTGGTGATTCCAAAGTGTCTGAATTTTATTCCCATTCTTGACACATTTTCACGATCATTATCTTGAAGATCTCCTGTTAATGACGAGGCTTAGGGGAAAATGTCAAGAGACCTTTTTTGTGGAGAATTTAATTACCTACAAAAAAGGTCTCTTGACATTTTCCCTTAAACCTACTTATCTTAGAGATCCTATAAAAAAACGATGTAAACCACGAAAAAGTAGAAAACAAGGAGTGGAAAGAGTCTTGTGGATTTTTTTAATGGTATCTCTAAAATTAATGGATTTATGGAAAATTTACAAGAAACCTTTTTTGTGGAGAATTAAATTTGCTAGAAAAAAGGTTTCCTGGTAAATTCAGCTGAAATTCGTTATTTCCGAGTGCCCATCAAAACACAATCCAAACTGTAATTTCTGTACCACTCTAATGAATATTTCATTAAATATTTATGAGAAATTTACAAGTGAAGTTTTGTGAACTAATTGGAAAATGGTGCAGTGAATTAAATTGAATGATTAATTTAAATGCAATTGCAGTTGTTGAACTCACTTTGGTAAAAGCTGATACAGTAACTCCTCGCATTTGCGTTTCTCCTCGAGATAATCAGCTGTACGTTCAGCTACTAGTGTTTCCAAATTGTTGGCATACTGTTCCATACGAGATAGAAGATTGTCAAGGATATTGCTGCTCTCGTAGTCTCTAGAACAAACAGAAATCACGAGATTTACATTTTCATGTAAATTTTGTCATTTAAATTGCAAATAATAATGTATATATTTATTTTTAACATTTGATTCTTTCATTTAGAATTAAAGTAGTAGCAGAGTACGGTTAATAAAACAGGAAAAAATGAGGTTTTTTTAAGCTAGTTTCGAATTCAATTGCTGATAATTCGGGAAAAAAGTGTTTTAATCACCAGAAAAAAGGGATTAAACTATTCCCTTTTATAAACTTGAAAGTCATAGCTTTAGCTTGTGAATACAATTTTTTTTTGTTTCCCGAATTTTTTTAACATTATTAATTTCCTCATGAATTGGAGAAAATCATTTTGCTGAGTCTATCATCTTCAAAAATTTCTCCAGGAAAGGCACTTCTACAAAAAAATCTGAAAAAATTCACCAACAATGTACACATGCCAGAGCATTTCTTCAAATTTTTTCAGATTTTTTCATAAACTCCTTCACTCCGCAAAAAAAATCCTATTATATTTTTCAAAAATTTCTCTTTATTAAATTCATTTTTTCCCAGAATTTTTTCCAGAGAGAAGTTCTTCTAGATAAAATCTGAAAAAATTCAACAATAATGGAGACATATTGTTGTGGCATTATCTCAATTTTTTCAAGAGTTTTCTTGATCATATGCATGAGATAGAGAGAGAGGCAAATAGTTACGATTACCTTCTAATTAAAATTTCTCAATAACTATACGGTGAATTGAATATTTTTTTCTTTTATCATTTAGTTAAAATGCTGCTCTCTTCGGCGATTGTTTTTAAATAATGGGTCAACCCTGTGGTTTTTCAGTAATTTCGTTATTTCTGTCTGATTTAGGGCGTTCAAAAATTATGAAAAAATTCAGAAAAATGTAAAAAAATAGCAGTTTTGATTAAATATCGAAAAATAAGAAGTTAACAGTACTCGAGTTCACTGGCATGATACCTTAAATTCATTACTGGAGAATTTCATAATTCCATTAATATCATTCGAAACAACTGGCCTCATATTGGCTCATGAGAATGCATACAATTCACGTATGCACACGTTTCAATATAATGCCAATGGAGAATCCTATTATCTTCAGCCATGAGTCTATTTTCCATCATAATTATTCAGGTTTAATTCACGATACAGCTCAATCTCTCTCTTCATGAAACTGAATTTTATTAGCTATTAATTATACTATGCCAATGCTGTTCATTTTGGGGGTCGCAGGAAAGTGACACTACGTTTGAATATTCATCGATGGATTTTTTTAACGGATTAATTGAGTTTCAGTAGACAATTTCCATTAATTCAGAATACGAATTTCAAAATTCGACAAAAAAGAGATTTTTAATTGATGCGATCCCGAGAAATAATGGAGATACGAGAGTTTTTATTGGTAACTTTTCTGTGTAAAATTTAATTCTCTACAAAAAAGGTTTCTTTATAATTTCTCCTAAACTCAAGACTTCCAGAGATATTTGCAAAAAACTGCGAGGGTAGTTTTTTCAACACAAAATTCAACAGAAATTTTCAAGTAACAAGCTATCAAGAAATAATAGAGATACAAGAATTTAACAAGAGACCTTTTTTGTTCAAAATTCAATTCTCTACAAAAAAGGTCACTTGATAATTTTCCTTAAATCCAACGGCTTCAAAGATACCTTCAAAGAAACTGGGAGAGTAAGTTTTTTATAGATTTTTTTAAACAAAAATTAAACTTTTAATAATTCAGATTTAATTCGTTTTCATCGACTGATTTTTTTAAATCAATTAATTTTATGAAATTCCTTCCAGCATCGTTCGGCGAACAAGGACACATTGAATTATTCACCAGTGGCTCTAGGGCATGTGCTTAGGAAGATGAATTACAGAGTAATACCTCGTGCTCCAAGGCATTTTACATTTTAACAGAATATTTTAAATTAGCAGAACAATAAAAAAAATACAGTCACAAAGGTCTCCATTATCTATATCGTTGGTAGAGAGTAAAAAAAAACCAGTGTACTTGAATTTAGAACAATTGCATGAGTCATATGTTTGAATCAGCTTGGCTTTTGTATATTCCCTTTCAACTCTCTCTCTCTCTCTGTTTTTGTTTGAAAATTCATGTGTACTATTTTATCATGATTGTGTGCACTTGGGAATTTCTTGTATGGAAAAGCATGGAGAAATACTGCGTAATGTACTGCTTGCATGTACATACTAGATATATGACGAGAAAATGCCTTCCAGCTATTTCCCTTGAATTTCTCAAGAGAGTTATTTCGTTCTCCACTTCTTCTTTTTTTCCCCCATTTTTTCCTTCATAATCATGGGCAAATTCAATTCAACGTTCTATCAATGCAATAATAAAATTCGGGGAATATTCCAGCGATTTTTTTTTTCAATTAAATTCTTATACTTTTGAAGTTTTCGAGGATTGGGAAGAAAGAAAAAAAATTAGGATGTAAAGGTAATTTTAAAAAAATACAGTTGAGAGTTAGGGAAAACTTACGTGAAGTTAATTTTGAAAGTATCTTTGAAGCGAGTGAGTTTAAGGGAAAATGTCAAGAGACCTTTTTTGTAGATAATTAAGTTCTGTACAAAAAAGGTCTCGGGACTTTTTGCTCTAAGCCTACTCATTTCGGAGATATTCATAGAAAAGTCAAAAAAATTCCAGCAATCAAAAAAAATTTTTTTTTTTTTTTTGAATACTCATGAATTTTTGTGAACTTCAATTTAAAAATATCTTTTAAGCAAGTGAGTTTAAGAGAAAATGTCAGGAGACCTTTTTTGTAGGTAATTAAATTCCGCACAGAAAAGTTCCTCTGAAATTTTCTCCTAAGCCTACTCCTCCCCGAGATATTTATAGAAAAAGTGCCAGAAATCACGAAAATTATCCATTTTCTCTCGAATTCTCTCATCAAAAGATCAGACGAAGTCACTGCGTAATTTTTCATGAAAATCCTCGCAAAAAAAAGGGCAAGCATGTTTAATGCATGGAGGGATAGAAGCTGATCCCTCGCCAAGGGTTTCCTCAATCAGGCTCGAATTTCTCCAGTCCTCTTTTCCCTCCCATCCTCTTGTCCCTCCGAATATTGCGCAGATTTTCCCTAAAATCGAAATCAACGATAAACACCCCTTCACTTTCACCCTCAACCACTTTCTTTCATCAGAGACGAGCTATCTGTCAGCCTGCAGATGGATTTACTTCACTCGAACATTAATTTCCCTTCACTTCTATTTGCCACTTCACTTTACCCCTTTTCCAGAAGTGATTAACCTCATTTCTCTCGCGTGATTGGCTTGGGAATTACCGTTGCTATCGAATTATAGGAGTGACACCTATATTGCAGTTCATTTCAACTGCCAACGATGGTTAATCACTCTTTGGTGCAAAAAAATCTTTATCTCTTGAGGATGGGATAATCTTGAGAATTAAGGTAGTATTCCAGCGAACTCGAGTACAGTTAACCCCTCATTTTTTTGGATGCCGTATCAAGATGATATTTTTTTACATTTTTCTCTTGATTTCTTCTCTTCATTTTTGCTAGTGCAGCTTATGAGCAGAGATCGGCAAAAAAGAAATTCACATTTTTAATTTTTCAATTTTTTTTATTTCTGTAATTTCCATCGAAAAAATTTTAATTACTTTCTTAATGAAAAATTTGGATTTTTAAATTTTTCATTAGTTTCAAAATTATTTTTTTTTTTTTAACAATTTTGATTACTATTGTAATTAAAAATTCGACTGATGAAATTTTATAATTCTTTTTCTCATTCGAAATTTTGATTCTTTCTTACTTATTAATTGATTGGAATAATTAATTTTATAATAAAATCAACGCTACTATGTTTAATCTTCCCAAATATAACCGTCTTTCAGACAAAAATTTTGAGTTGAGAGTGTTAACTACATGTAACACAAATAAGAACTTATAATATAATCCAATCTAAATGACGCTTATATGCCATTTATAATTTGATTTAACTAATAAAAATGTTAATAAGTTTAATAAAGAAAATAATTATGAAATTTCATCAGTCAAATTTTACATTACAATAGTAATCAAAATTGTTAGAAAAAAAATTAATTTTCAAACTAATGAAAAATTTAAGAATCCAAATTTTTCATTAAAAAAGTAATTAAAATTTTTTCGATGGAAATTACAGAAATAAAAAAAATTAAAAAATTAAAAATGTGAATTTTTTTGCCGATCTCTGTTCATGAGATATGAGTTATCAAAGTTACTGAAAATAGCAGTGGTGGGGATGGAACGCCTTAAATCAGACAGAAATAACGAAATTACTAAAAAACCACACGGTTGACCCATTATTTAAAAACAATTGGCGAAGAGACCAGCATTTTAACTAAATAATAGAAGAAAAAAATATTCAATTCACCGTATAGTTATTGAGAAATTTTAATTAGAAGGTAGTCGTAACTATTTGCCTCTCTCTCTATCTCATGCATGTGATCAAGAAAACTCTTGAAAAAATTGAGAAAATACCCCATTAATATGTCTGCATCATTGTTGAATTTTTTCAGATTTTATGTAGAAGAACTTCTCTTTGGAAAAATTTCTGGGAAAAAATGAATTTAATAAAGAGAAATTTTTGAAAAATGTATAAGGATTTTTTTGAGGAGCGAAGGACTCTATGAAAAAATCTGAAAAAATTGGGAGAGATGCTCTGGCATATCTACATTGTTGGTGAATTTTTTCAGATTTTTTTGTAGATGTGCCTTTCCAGGAGAAATTCTGGAAGATGATAGACTCAGCAAATTAAGCTACAAATCCTCATTTTTTCCTATTTTAACGATCGAACTCTGGGATACTACCTTAATCAAAAAAAAAAAAAATACACAAATAAATTTAATATTACAAATATTTTCTACCTCATCCTCCAAGTATTATGTACGAGAAATAAACCGTAATGCTTAACTCTACTTCAGCATTTTATTTTACGGTATTATAACTTTATGGGATTTCGATAAAATCCTGAAACTACCATAAGCAATATCACTGAGAATCGCCTTGAAAAAGAATGATATTTACACCTTGTGACCTAAATCCTTGGGGCTTTTAATGTGCCTTAAGGATGGGTAGAATTGTCAATGGTTATGATACATTGTTACCGTGTTATCTAATCCTTTTCAACGACCTTGTTCACAGGGAAAAATTAATTCCCTCGTCTGACCGAACGCAGATCGAACTACTGCGAGTGGAGAATATCAAGTTTCATATTATTCTTGGATTATCTTGGAAACTATTGAGTTTTGGGAAAAGTATCAAGAGACATTTTCTGCAGAAAATTAAATTCTCCATAGAAAGACTGTTTTTATTCTTCCTAAAACTCATTAGTTTCCAAGATAAATCGGACATTTCTCAAGTAAATTGGACATTTTTCAAGTAAATCGGACATTTTTCAAATAAATCGGACATTTTGTAAATAAATCGGACATTTTTAAAAATATCAAGGAGCCTTTTTCACAGAAAAGTAAATTGTCTAGAGAAAATGTCTCTTGATATTTTTGAAAATGTCCGATTTAACTGGAAAATCTTTAATTTAGCTGGAAAATGTCTGATTTAGCTGAAAAATGTTCGATCTATCTGGAAAATCTTTAATTTAACTGGAAAATGTCCCCAAACCCAGTCGTTTTGAAGCTATTTACAAAATAATTTCAAAAAATATTTTTCGTTGATTTTTTTTTAAATTTACATAATTTCCAGAATTTTGAGAATTTTTTTTTTATATTGTGAAGACGATCGATCAAGTCCAAACAATGAATTATAATTATTATTTTTTCCCTAATTTTCAATGAAACCCGATTTCTTTTTCATTCATAGGAACTCAATTTGTTTAGTCATTCCGAATTTCGCGAATTTGCGATCTCGAACTGCTATTGAATCTGCATAGATACCATGCGATTATAATCAATACGCAGTGCTCTCTGAATTCATTTATGTAGCAGCATATACACTCATGATACACTCTAGATAACTATACATATATTTTCTGAGTGTATGCAATCATAGTGGTGTGTCTCTCAAAGAGATTCGTAACATCATTATCCCAGTGAGAGCTTCTGTCGAAGTTTACACTCTCTCTCTCTCTCTCTATGTGGCTCTGGTTTCGACTGAAGTCCCTCGGATAAACTAATTTTTCCATCAGCAGAGTAATAGTATGATAATTAGCTGATTTATCGATTTCACTCTCCACATAAACTAATGGTTGCGGTTAAATTCACTGGCAGAATTATGAAAATGATGAATTTATTTCTTCAACATCGGTTTTCATGGATTCTTGGATATTTCAGAAATAAAGGAAGATCGAGAAATTTTTTGAGTACAAACCTTCTTTTAAAGAGAATTTAGAGAGCAACAAAAAAAATTTCTGAAAAAATTTTCTGTCTCTTCAATTTCGAGAAATTTTCAGAAAACTAGATTGTACATTTTAATTTTGATGTTTCATATATTATGTAAATTATGAGAATTTTTTTTTCATTATTATTATGAGAAATTCATTGAAATATTTGAGATAGATTGTTTCTGATGATTCCATTGAAAAACTGAGAAAAACTCCGTTAATAAGAACATATTAAAATTCATTTTCAATCATCTTTCGGAAATTAGATTTTTTTTTGGGAAAAATTACGGAATTGAAAAACTTAAGTTTTTGTGAGGATATCTCAGGTTCTATTAGTCGTATCGTAAAAATTCCGAATGGAGGTGAAAGGTGAGATTATCTGCCATCGATTCATATGGTTTCGAATAAAAAAATATCAATCCTCAAGATATTTTTAAATCAAAAACGTTTTTTTTTTAATCGTTCATAATTTTTTCAGAAATCGATAATTTTTCTTCCAAAACCACATGAATCGATGGCAAATGATCTCACCTTTCACCTCGATTCGGAATTTTCACGCTACGACAAATAGAACCGAAAATATCTTCAAAATCCCCAAAAAAAAGTTAACAAAAAAAATTCAAAAAATTGAAAAAAATTAATTTTCGCACTTTTTTTCACTTCAAATTTTCAATGAAATCATAAGAAAAAATTATATCTCAAACCCTTCTCTCAAACCCCCCCCCCCACTTTCCTCTATAATAAAAATACCATCCCCTCCACTTTAATTAACATTGAATTGAAAAAACAACCTTCGGAACGATTTCAATTTCCCCGAATTCTCCCAAATCGTTGAATAATTTAACGTAAAATCATAATATCCAATCACAATTAATTACAATTTCAATCGTAGTTATTAATATAAAATACACGATGGGTCATAGCGAATGGGCACGTATAATGTGTTCCACTACATTTTCATGCAAATAACTATGACTATCATTATTATTGTTTTATCAAGGGAGGTATAAACAAACACAGATAAACGAATGGATTGTAGCTATGACCGCAAGGACGTAACAGAAATGATTGGTAGTAACTGTACAGAATATTTACGATTAAGTTTGTAACCACCGATACTCGATTGACTGTTCCGAAAATTCTGACATTTGGTACATTCGTAGATTATGATAAGATAATGATCCAGTTAAATTGAAAAAAAAAATTTAACTATCGATATTAAACAATCGATAAAACAGGAAAAAAATGAGGATTTTTAGATTAGTTTCCGATTAATTGCTGATAATTCGGAAAAAAGTGCTTTAATTTACACGAAAAAGTGATTAAACTATTCGAAAGTCATATCTTCAGCTTGTGAATATAATTTTTTTCTTCTCGAATTTTTTTACATTAATTTCCTATCACTTGCATGAGATAGAGAGAGAGGCAAATAGTTACGACTACCTTCTAATTAAAATTTCTCAATAACTATACGGTGAATTGAATATTTTTTTCTTCTATTATTTAGTTAAAATGCTGTTCTCTTCGCCAATAGTTTTTAAATAATGGGTCAACCGTGTGGTTTCTTAGTAATTTCGTTATTTCTGTCCGATTTAGGGCGTTTCATCCCCACCACCGCCATTTTCAATAACTTTGATGATTCATATCTCATAAACTGCACGATCAAAAATTATGAAAAAATTCAGAAATTTTTTTAAAGGGCTACAGAAAACGTGCCAGAAGATATTGACACTTGAAATTTCAGGAGCTTAACATTGAGATTTATGGGAAATCACACATTTCATCATATTTTACTAAATTGACCGTTTCGATTTGGATAAAAAAAAGGGAAATTATAGAAAATTATGTATAAAACATTTTAAACCCTTGAAAATGCAGCTTTAGAGCATGTAATAGTAGTAATTAATGAATAACTATGAAAACTGTACTTTTTGTATTTTCTTTCTCTCTCTAACTCACTCGGGACGCTATCTAGTGTGTATATACTACATGAATCAAACGAGACACTGTAACTACTGATTAATGCAGTATCGGAGGTACTACGTTAATTTATGATTCTGCATGCATCATTTCTGAGTTATTGTCCTCGCACTGAGAAAGAGAATAGTAGTAAAAACGATTAAATATTGATGGCATTGGTCTTTAGTGGATATTTTTTGTGAATAATTTTTAAAAATTGTTGAATTTCCTCAATTTAGTTAATTTAGACAGATTAACTAATTGAATTGACTAAATTCAGTAAATTCAGAAGCTTTTTTAATGGGTTGAAAAAATATATTTTTTAAAATCAATACATAATAAATATTTTTTTTATCAATATTGAATATTCATTCATTTATTAATTAAAAATTTAATTAATTTCTAAACGAATTGTAAATTTTTGTCAATTTTATAACATTTAATGGAATTTTGCTCTCGTGTGCATAACTTTGATGGAATTAATTACGAAAATTCCGTGGGCAATTTTAACAATTTCGATAATTTTGGGCGTTCAGATGTGAAAATTTGATTTCATTAAATATTTGGAAAAAAAGATTTAAAAAAAAATTATTTTGAAGATTTTGGGATTCAACAGCTTTTTTCATTATAAAAAAAACTTGACTTTTTAAAATAAATCTATAATGAATATTCTTTCATTTATTTATTTTAGATGTTCATTTATTCATTTATTTATTCATATTAAATAATTGATCGTTTAATAGAAAATAAATAAATAAATAAATTAAGGACTAATGGCATCAATATTTGATCGTTTTTATCGCTGTTTTCTTCTCAATGAAATTGATCATTTCTGCATCCTGGAAATCATTACGCCCACGAATATTCATCTCGCGTGGGCGAAAGTGCACGAAAATAAAAGAAAAAATGAGTTGAAAAGGGAAAAAGTTATGGGAAGAAAAGAATTAAATTGTCATTTTAATCGAGTATTTTACGAGCATTCAGAGGATCTCTAGTGAATGGTGACGGGCAGAGCCTCGAAAATGGGTTTTATCCGACGACTTTCGAAGATTTACGATGAAAAATACTCTAGAAACTTTATCACGATGGATTTCTCCAAGAAATATTGAAAAAAATAAATTTTTTAAGGAGTAATAAGACTTTCTTATCGTATTTGAAGAAGTATTTTGAGTTAAATAGAATTTATGATGGCATTTGGAAGGGAAATGAGTTTGAGTTTTATTGAGGCGCTTTATTCCTTCATGAATGGAAAATTTAATCAAAAATTGGATTGTCGAGGCACTTTGGCTCTTTGCCTTTTGATAATTATCAGATTTTCAGAATTTTTTTGGATTTTATTTCTTCAAGTAGAGAATATCCAATTTTATATTATTCTTAAGATATCTCCGAAATTATCGACTTGAGGGAAAAATTTTAAGGAACCTTTTTCGAAAAAAATTAAATTCTCTACAAAAAAGATATCTTGATATTTTTCCCTCAACCCACTCGCCTCAAAGATATTCATAAAATAATTCCTAAAAAAACGTAATTTCTTGATTTCTTTCAGAAAAAAAAAATCGAAAATTTTTTCAAAATGAAGCAACTTATTTTTTTTAATTTTGAAAACATGATCAATCAGGTCCAACCAATCAATCCTAATATTTTTTACCCAATTTTCGATGAGAATGACAAAAATTTTCAATTTTTTTTCGAATTTTTTTCTCTTTTAAACCGAAGCAACTCGTGCAGAAACTCCCCGAAAATTTCGAAAATAGGGGAAAAACGAGAGGCAACAGTGAAAACGTAATTTTCTCCTGTTATGGATCCTGCAGACCTACGTAATATCATCCCATTAATTAGATCTCGATGAAGACGCAAGGAGCGAGGAAGTTTAGGGTGAGTGTGTTGAAATAAAAGCAGGTCATTTGCACTCCCTCCCTCAAATTTTCTTTCATCATGTATTTGGTATGGAGAAGCCCCTTCTGAAATACGTGGGAGGCAACCGCATCAACTAACAAGAACTTCTATATTCCCTCCCTTCCAAAACTCGGAATATCTATTGCTCAATGTAATTTACGCCATCACTCTCAGGTCAAACTACTCTGAATGAATACCAACTGCTGGACAGCAGACGTTTAATCAATTCCAGACGTGAACCTGATTAAATTCAACTAAGAGAAGAGAATAATGACTTTTTTCTTTTTTTTAATTAATTGAGAGTTGACGTTTAGCATTAATTAGATTTCGGAGATAATTGTAGGGTTGACCCTGAAATTAGGGATTTTTGAAGATTTTTTGGAATTTGTTAATTTATTAAGACTGATAATAAAGTGGAATTAAGGTAGATTTTTGGGTTAGTTTCCGATTAATTGCTGATAATTCGGGAAAAAGTGCTTTAATTTACCCGAAAAAGTTATTAAGCTATTCGAAAGTCATATCTTCAGCTTGTGAATATAATTTTTTTCTTCTCAAATTTTTTTTTACATCAATCTCCTATCACATGCATGAGATGGAGAGAGAGAGGCAAATAGTTACGAGTACCTTCTAATTAAAATTTCTCAATAACTATACGGTGAATTGAATATTTTTTTCTTCTATTATTTAGTTAAAGTGCTGTTCTCTTCGCCAATTGTTTTTAAATAATGGGTCAACCGTGCGGTTTTTTAGTAATTTCGTTATTTCTGTCCGATTTAGGGCGTTTTATCCCCACCACCGCTATTTTCAGTACACAGAGAAAAATGTTTTCTTAATTTAAGAATGTGCAGTCACTTAATTTGAGAATGTGCAGGTCACTTAAATTGAGAATGAAAAATTCACTTGAATTAAGTGAGAAAAGTCACTTAATTTAAGTGACTTTCACTTTCTTGAATTAAGAAAGAAAAAGTTACTTCATTGAAGTGAGAGAAGTCACTTAATTTAAGTCACTTTTACTTTCTTAAATTAAGAAAGAAAAAGTCACTTAATTCAAGTCACTTTTTCTTTCTTAAATTAATAAAGAAAAAGTGACTCGATTTAAGTGAGAAAAGTCACTTAATTTAAGTGACTTTTACATTCTTAAGTTAAGAAAGGAAAAGTGACTTGATTTAAGTGAGAAAAGTCACTTAATTTAAGTGACTTCTACTTTCTTAAATTAAGAAAGAAAAAGTCACTTAATTTAACTCAGTTTTTCTTTCTTAAATTAAGAAAGAAAAAGTGACTCGATTTAAGTGAGAAAAGTCATTTAATTTAAGTGACTTCTACTTTCTTAAATTAAGAAAGAAAAAGTCACTTGAAGTGGGAAGAGTCACTCAATTCAAGTGACCTGCACATTCTTAAATTAAGTGACTGCACATTCTTAATTTAAGAAAACATCTTTCTCTGTGTAACTTTGATAATTCATATCTCATAAACTGCACGGAGAAAAATTATGAAAAAATTCAGAAAAATGTAAAAAAATATCATTTTTGATATGGCATCAAAAAAAATGAGGGATTAACTATACTTGAGTTCGCTGGGATACTACCATAATGTGATAATTCTTCACATTTCTTAGAATATCTCAGAAAATACGAGAAATAGACTAATTATCCTAATAACTCCTCTTTATTTCTCTCATTTTCCCCTAAAACCAAAAGAAAATCACCACAAAAAAGTCTCGATCTCGTTTAGTTTCCTCAAAATCCCCGAGTTCCATTTTTTTTCTCCGTCACATTGATTTCGGTTAATTGTTGATCATCAAGGAGATGTCCCAATCAGGAATTCCAACAAAATCACGTTGACTCTGACAGACATGAATGCCAATTGACACACAATACTACGCACTTCATCCACTCAATTACGTTCAGTATTGACACCTAAATACGCACTTTCCTCACGTGCACTCGATATTGTTCACCATATATCTATAGATAATGCTTGAAATGCGAGTGGTATTCGATTCGAGGTACTGATTGGGACCAGCATGGCTTTGTGCCAATTAATTTGTCCAGAATCGTGTTTCTTCTGTCATGCACGAAATTGGAAAGTTCAGAGTGAATTAGAGACTCAATGGAGACATTTGAGATTTTGCTGTTTACGTGGAGCTTTGACATTTTCTAAACTCACAGGATTCACCTGACACAATCGAGGTTATTCGATTCAATTAATGGGGAAAATACTGTGGGGATTATATTTCCAGGGGTTATTGGGATTCTGATAATTGCTGTGTCAATCTATCATACGGTGATTGACATTTTCAATCATTTCGAATGAAATATTTTCAATAATTCGAGGATATCCATTAATTTAAGGATTTTTCTGGAATTTTTTCTTTTTTTTGTGTTTACTTTATTCTTCGCGGTTTTTCTGGGTCAATGGTGATGGAAACGATTGGAAAAATTGAGGAATGTGAAAAAATTTCAGCATTTTGATGGATGAAAATACCAAATTGAATGAAAAGGTTTTAATTAAAAAGGATTTTTTTAAAATAATAACGAAAAAGAATTAAAGTTTTAGATGCAAAGGGGCGGGGGAGTATTTTTTCACAGTTTGAAATTTTCTGAAATTTTTCAGAATTTCCCAGAATTTTAGAATTTTTTTTCCGTAAACTTTTCGAACTATTTTTAGAATTTTTTTACAAATTTCCAAAAATTTTCAAATTAAATTTTCGTTATATTTTGGAATGATTGAGCAAATATCTCGGAAAATAAAGGAAATAGGTCAATTTCATTCGAATTTTTTGTAGGGACATTTAAAAGCTTCAAAGAAGATTTTTCAACCGAAATTTTGGTATCTCGCTTAGTTTCCGCGATAATTCCATAAAATAATTTTATAAAATTGATTGATCCTATAAAATTATTTTTAGAAGATTTAAAAAAAAAATCCTATTTCACTTTTTCACTAGATCACAAAATGATTTTTAATGAAATGAAAAAAGATTTCACTCAATGTAAACGAAAATAAAAATGTTAAAATTGTTGATTAAATCTCTCGAAAACAATTCACCTGAAATTAATCGAATTTTATCATTTCCCAGTTTCAATTTCCCACTCTCGAATAGAGTTGACTGAATTTTCGAAATTCATTAACTTCGCTGATGACCCAGAATCAAATTTTGCCTCAGTGACCACGGTAATTGTATTGTCCAAAAAAATTTAAAGAATTCATCCAGATTTTATCGAATTTTGAAATTTCATCAATGTTATAACATTTAATGGAATTTCGCTCTCGTGTGCATAACTTTGATAGACTTAATTACGAAAATTCCGGAGGCAATTTTAACAATTTCGATAATTTCGGGAGTTTAGAGGTGAAAATTTTATTACATGGAATTTTTGTAAAAAAGGATTTTATGAGAAAAAAAATTATTTTGAGGATTTTCAGGGAAATTGAAATCTTCAAAATTGAAGGATCTTTAGGTTTTTAGCTGCAATTTTTCCATCATCTGGAAGGAGTCAAGGATGCTGAATTGAGGTCATTTAGAGCAGGCGCCTCAAGACGATATAATGTCTGATACTGATTGTATCCTTCGAGTATCTGATTCTCTCCGTTTTTTCGCCTTTTTTTCCTTGAGAATCACACCCTCTTGTAGAAAAGTACAGATATTTCAAGATCCAGTTGCCAATCTGTTGAGTTTCATCGCCAACAAGATAAACTCATCTGCATCGTCGACCAATCTCGATTTTTCAAGCTTTTTTATTTGCGGAAAATGAATTTTTTGAGGTTTTTCATGCTGCATCAATTTTGAAAATTATTAAATTTAGGGGAAAATGTCAAAAATCTTTTTTTTGCAGGGAATTAAAGTAGTTTCCAGAGAACTTGACTACAGTTTACGTCTTATTTTTTCAATGCCGTATTAAAGATGATATTTTAGCAGGAGGAATCTATGATTCAAGCTGCATTAAATTTAAAAAAAAAAATATGATATTTTTATCTGAATTTTTTCATAATTTTTGCTCGTGCAGTTTATGAGATATGAATTATCAAAGTTACTGAAAATAGCGATGGTGGTGATGAACCGCCCTAAATCGGACGAAAATAACGAAATTACTTAAAAACCGCACGGTTGACCCATTATTTCAAAACAATTGGCGAAGAGAACAGCATTTTAACTAAATAATAGAAGAAAAAAATATTCAATTCACCGTATAGTTATTGAGAAATTTTAATTAGAAGGTAGTCGTAACTATTTGCCTCTCTCTCTATCTCGTGCATGTGATAAGAGATTAATGTAAAAAAAATTTGAGAAGAAAAAAATTATATTCACAAGCTGAAGATATGACTTTCGAATAGTTTAATAACTTTTTCGAGTAAATTAAAGCACTTTTCCCGAATTATCAGCAATTAATTGGAAATTAACCTACAAATTCTCATTTTTTCCTGTTTTATCGTTCGTACTCTGTCATACCCTAAATTCTCTACAAAAAAGATCTCTTCATAAATCCTCGTAATCCTCACCATTCCCAAAATATCCATGAAAAAACGTAATTCTTTCATTTAATTCCTCTGAAATCAATGAAATCAAAAGTACAATGAAAAATTCCCTTTAAACTCCCAACGCAAAAAAAAAACAACAAATTGCCGTAAAATAGATGGAATAAAAAGGAAGCGGAACACATGTCCATTTAGTTATCGGGAAACGTGAGCCGAATTGATTCAATTGTTTTGCAACTCTTCTCATCTCTCTCACTCATTCGATCCACCGATTCTGATGTACTAGGTAACGTCAGGCCAGTCTGACTGACGTCACAATGGACGGTTGGAGTTTTCCACAGGAAAATGAAGTTCTTGGGGATTGAAAAAAATTGCTAGAGGCTCTTTTTACGTCATGCTGGTGAGACATTGACGGAACGTGTTTTTGTGTACATTGGAGAATGCGAAAGCGAACTTTATTGAATTCAAGAATAATAATAAGGAAGAAGGGGCAAAAATGGATCTGCGGAACGAAATAGAGTGGGATTTTTTTTAATAGGGAAAGACTTCACGAAAAAATTTGAAAAAATTCACCAATAATGTAGACACGTTGGAGCATTTTCTCAAATTTTTCTGAAGCTAGATCATGATGCGCACTTCACTCGCACCTTGAGAATTGCGATTTCAACTAAACCAATATTTATGCATGTTTTCATGCGTCATCATTTTTCGAAATTAAAAAGGAAATCCTTATTTTTAAATCATAAAGGGTTGTTTCTGTTAATGGGGAGAAATGTACCATATTATGCACGATATTTTGATACAAAACATTCATTCTTTGTTTATCTGCGTTTAGGTAATTAAACCTCAAATGTACCGGGAGAGGATAGCTCTGATTTTGTCGTGGTTACATGTGAATTTCTTTCTCATTTCTCATGAACATCTCATGGAAAATCAAACATGATTTTTCTCTATTTCAAAATCGGTATTATTATAATAGAGTATTTAATAAAAATCTCACCTAAAAAATCAAATCACGTATCATTAAAAACTCATGCGAAATTGTTCTTTCTAACAGAACATACATGACCCACACACAATATTCGGTTCTTTTGAATATCCCGCACAACTCGTGGATTTCCGATCAACCAATAGAAATTACGGCGTGACAGGATTTCGATATTGATTATTGAAGTTCGACCAAATCTCGCAATGTTTGTTTTTTTAGAAAAAACAAGAAGAATTCTCCAAAAAATTCACATAAAATCCTTCACAGAGGTCCATTTCTCCCCCCCCCCCCCCCTCAAATCTCTCCTATATCCGCTTTATTCTTTAAATACTTCGAGTTTCCCTCATTTTTCATGAATAAATTTTTTCTACCTCACGTTGTTTTCATTTTTTAAATTTTATCTCGAGCTCAAACTTACACGTGCAGCTTCAGAGTGCAGCCACCGGAGCTTTCAAAAAGTTGAAACTAAAATTTCATGAAAAAAATTACATTTATGACGTTATTTTTTTTACATTTTTTTTTCTTTGTAAAGTCACTCTTTACATAATTCTTCTGCTTTTTTGTTCTTTTTTTTTTTTAGGGGAGAAAATGCTCTCACAAGTACTTTAGGCCTCTGCTGTTTCGTTCGCAATTTGCTGGCGCCCCTGGAGACTTGAGTGTCTTGTAAAATCACTCGTTAGGGATCATATTAAAGGTGGAAGTTATCAGGAACTGATGCATTTAGAAAACTCGTGAAGTTTTTTTTGTTTTTCTGGAGAGGAAAAACTCGAAGTTTTTTTTTTAACGAGAAGTTTTATTTACAGAAGAAAAGAGAGTGAAGGGTTTTCTTGCACTCTGATCGCTTTTTTTTTGTGGAAGAAAATTGGAAAAAGAATGAAAACTTGGTGGTTAGTGGAGATGAAGAGTTTACTGATAGTAATGGATGTTTACAGGGTCACGAGATAATTAATTAAATTCAATTAGACTCGAGTAAATAGAAGTTGAAACAGTTTTTTAAAAATATCTCGGAATTCAATGGAAATTGGAAGATTTTCATGAGAACATTTTTTATGGGCAATTTTTAAGAGCAAAAAAAAGGTCTCTACAAAAATTCCTCTATCTCGCTCCAATTCTGAATTATTCCCCAAAATTGTAGAAGTGACATGAATTTCTCTCGTTTTTTCTCAAAAATGACGAAATCAGTGTTTTACTAGATTATCTCGGAAACTAAGCGAGATAGAGCAAATTATGTGGAAACCTTTTTTGTAGCTCTTAAAATTCTGTACAAAAAAGGTATTCACCAAAATTTCGCTATCTCGCTTAGTTTCCAAGACCCTTTTTAAAATTGAACGTGAAAAAAAACCGATGAATCCTATTTTATTTTAAATAATTAAATATTTTAATCTGCAAGTAAACTATGTTGTTTTCTCTTCAATTTCCTTCTAATTTATATGTGAAATAATTTTTCCTTGTAAAAAATCGTTAAATACCGAAATTTACGGACTGCATTCGGCTCGTTAATTTCTTCACCATAAATTCCTGAATCACCAGAATTTCTTGGCCAACTCTCTCTCGAACTCAATATTCACTGGAAGAAAAATGGGCAATTTGCCAATAGACTCCCGAAGTGCCTATTGCCAATTTTATTGATTCGACCGAAATTTTCCGTTTTCCATCCATGAATTTTCATTGATTTATTCGGTGTGAACGTGGTGCAATACACTTGTACAGAATGAACTATTAGATAATTTCACATTCACTTGATTGTCAATAGAAACTGCAAAAAAAAAAGTAAAAAAAGTAGAGAAAGGAAAATTGAATGGACTTGCTTTTGAATTGAAATGGAGAATGAGAGAAATAAAAAAAAATGGCTTTTTCATTGGACATTGAACGATACAAACTGCTGCAATCGACTATTTCTCTCTGTATTTCATCTTCTATTCGTGCCACAAACTGTCAATTCGGTTTATTAACTTTCAATTCATTGCTGGTTCATTACCCAATTCATTGTTCATCATCGTCGAGCATTGACGTTTAATTTACTCGTAATAGTTCGATTCTGGGTTTATTTCAAAACGAAATTTCCTCTATTTTGAAGGAGTATCCCAGCGAACTCGAGTATAGTTAACTCCTTATTTTTTTGATGCCCTATCAAAGATGATATTTTTTTACATTTTTCTGAATTTTTTCATAATTTTTGACCGTGCAGTTTATGAGATACGAATCATCAAAGTTACTGAAAATAGCAGTGGTGGGGATGAAACGCCCTAAATCGGACAGAAATAACGAAATTACTAAAAAACCACACGGTTGACCCATTATTTAAAAACAATTGGCGGAGAGAACAGCATTTTAACTAAATAATAGAAGAAAAAAATATTCAATTCACCGTATAGTTATTGAGAAATTTTAATTGGAAGGTAGTCGTAACTATTTGCCTCTCTCTCTATCTCATGCATGTGATAGGAGATTAATGTAAAAAAAATTCGAGAAGATAAAAATTATATTCACAAGCTGAAGATATGATTTTCGAATAGTTTAATCACTTTTTCGGGTAAATTAAAACACATTTTCTCAAATTATCAGCAATTAATTAGAAACTAATCTACAAATCCTCATTTTTAAAAAAATGAAATTTTCATTTTAGTAAATTGGTTTTAATCAATCATTTCACTATTTAAAAAATATCTCGTAAACGATTCGCTTTACGAGAATTTGTCAAGAAACCTTTTTTGTAGCTCTTGAAATTCTCCACAAAAAAGGTGTCTTCAAAATTTTTTGTATCTTCATCCATTTTCGAAATACTCTTAAAAAACGAATTTTCGCAAAAATCGACGTTTTTTTTTTACCTTTTTCCACTATTTCGGGAATATTTCCCCTAAAAAAGGGTTTTCAAGAATTTATCAAGAGACCTTTCTTGCAGCCCATAAAATTCCCCATAAGAAAGGTAGAATGACATTTTCTCCTAAATCCACTCGCACCAAAGTTACTAGAGAACGTAGAAGAAAATTTATCGACTCATCCTTTCACGTGAGAATAGTAATAAATTCTCAATAACTACAAAAAAAAATCACCAATTCCAAAACTTTCCAGACTTCTTGTGCACTCATGGCAATTACCTCTCTCATGTGCCACAAAGTTTTCCTCCAATGCCATCATTTCCAGAAGAGTTAAGCAAGTGAAGTCAATTGGATAATCCTGCAGACACAACGTCTTCATCATTTCTGATAATAAAAGAGTCTTTTTTTTTTTGGAAAAAGGGAGAAAAGGGCAGATAGAAAGGATTGGTATTGAGCGAGGCTTGGCCCATCAAAATCTCCCCAATGACCATTTTTCTTCTGGAAACTTGTCTCATCAATTTTTAGGACACACACGTTTTACCACAATAGCTGCTTGGACGCAATTTTCTGCCATTGGAAGATAAAAAAAGGTGAAAATAAGAGAAATGTATGAAAAAAAAGTAAAGTTGGGTTGTGGATGTCTTTTTGAAGGTGAAGTAAACTGCTGAAGTAGAAGGGTATAAAAACCAAAAGTTTTTGTGAGTTTTTAGTAAGAAAAAATCATTAAAAATCTTTTTTTTCCTTGTTTTATCCTTATTTATGACTAAATCTTTAAAAAATAGGGAAAACACTTCAAAACATCGATACTCAATAAAAAAAAACTTCAATTTTCTGCTGTTAAAATAATTCGAGAAATATCAGGCGAATTGTGTTACGAATATTTCCGAAACGATTGGAATAAAAAAACAATGAGTTTCCAAGATTTTTCATTTTTTTTGTTGAAAATTTAATTATCTACGAAAAGATCTCCTGATTTTTCTCTCTAAACCCAATAGTTTCCGAGATATTTTTAAAATAAAGTGTATCAAGCACTTGAATTTATTCTCTTCTTCTTAAAGAAATGTAAAAAAAAAGGAAAAATAAGCAAAATGTATAAAAAGAAGCAGAGTTTGGTTCTGGACATGAAGTCTTTTTGAAGGTGAAGTGAACTATTGGAGTGAAAGGAGATAAAAACTTGTAGTTTTTGGGACACATGGAAGTTTTTATATTTTAGAATAATCGAAAACTTATTTTCCGTGCTTTATTACCAAGATGAACCAATGGACCGTCTTATCCTCTACTCAATAATCGAGAAATTGAAGAAGAAAAGAAAAGCTTCAAAACATTGATATTCAACGAAAAAACTTCAATTTTTTACTGTTGTAACAAGCAATTGATAAAAAGTGGATTTAGAAGAAAATGTCAAGAGATCTTTTTTGTAGAAAATTCAAAGATCTCCAAAATTGATCTCTTGACATTTTTCTCTAAACCCAACAGTTTTCGACACACTCAAAATAAACTGCATCCATCACTTGAACTTATTGTGACTTTATTTCTAAAAATAGGCGAAGAAATACAAAAAATTGGAAAAATATATCAAAATAAGCAGAGTTGAGTTGTGGAGATGTCTTTTTGGAGGTGAAGCAGACTGTTGGAATGAAAGGAAATTAAAACCCCGAATTTTGAGAGACACAGGAGTTTTTTATCATAAAAAATCCATCGAAAGCCGCTTTTTCATGATTTATTACTAGGATAAACCAATCCCCCGTTTTACCCTCCACTCAATCATTTAAAAAAGAGGGAAAAGAGCACGAGTACAATAAAATGCGTGACTAGCCTCCGAGAACATTAAAAACCTTCACCATATCAATATTAAACAAAAAAACTTTGATCTCCAGTTCTTCAAATAATTCAAGAAAACTCAAACCTTCTCTACTCTCCTAAAAAATATCTCTAAAACAACTAGCTCAATCAAAAAATCTCAAGAAACCTTTTTTGTAGAGAATTTGATTCTCCACAAAAAAGGTTTCTTGCAAAATTCCCCTAAACCCGATAATTTCCAAGATCCCTACAAAACAAAGTGCATTCATCCCTCAAACATATTCTCTCCATCAAAAAAAAAAAAAAAACAGAAAAACCCTCTACATTTTTTTTTCTCCAGGAAAAATGTGTTTCATAAAAATGAATTATTCATAAAGTAAGCCTCCAAAGTGGATTCACTCGAATTTTTTGCAGAATAAATCATAAAAAAAATTCTTTACACGGCGAAAAAAAAAGGAAAAAAGTGGATTATCCCATCATCTTTTTCAGTGTATTGCTAATAAAACGACTCGAGCCTGAGAGCCTTCCGCACATCAAGAAAAGAGGGGTGGGAGGGAGTTTTCTCCCATATTTATCTTTTATCCTGTCTCTGTTCTGCGAAGCAATAAGCCTTGTAAACCTACCGCAATAGCCATCCATTTGGTTTTGACATTAGCAAAAAAAAAGAGAAGAAAAAAAAATGGGCTGAAGGAAATCGAAGAGACTCGACCTCAATACAAGAAGAAACAGAAGGAGAATTCCCAAGAAAAAAAAGTGGGAGAGGGAAAAAAGAGTAACTGAAAGTATTTCCCCACTTTCTTTTCAGGTTTATTATTTCCTTACGTTTCTCAAGACACTGTGATACTATATTCAAACACACTTCTTACTCTATCTTTACTTCTACCCCTGGCACGCTGACCTCACGTTCATTTCCTCTTTTTATTATTATTTTTTATTTTTTTCACTCTTTCGAGCCAAGTCTCGTGACTCGTTTGTGTACACTAGCTTTGACCCAGCGAGTTTACGTGGAAAATCAATAAAGACCCGTATTACTTTGAATCTCTAATGTTAGGCAAATAGAATATCAACTATTTCTATGATTTTTTTATTTTATTTATTTGGTTTTTTCTAGTGGAAATAAATATTTTTCTGGACCATTTTTCAAGATTTTTCATTACTTGGAGGGGCACTTGGAAAGTTGTGGGTTTGGGGGAAAATGTCAAGAGACCTTTTTTGTGGGGAATTCAATTTGCTGTGGAAAAGGTTTCTTAATATTTTTTGCTAAACCCACTCGTTTCGGAGATACTTTTAAAATTATCGGATCATATTTTTTTTTTCATTTTCTAGTGTTATTTGTGTTTTTTGAATTGAAATCTTTGAACTCCTCAGTAATCAAAGTAATATTAAAATTTCTGAGGGAATGTAAATTACAAATGTGATATGATATGATGATATAAAACCACAGAGCAGATAATAAGCCCTGAGAATGGGTTTCTAAAGCTTAATAAAAAAAATTAAAAAAAAATTGTGTTTTTTTGAAAATATCTCGGAAATTATTGAAGTTAGGGGAATTTATGAAGAGATTTTTTTGTGTGGAAAGTTAAATTCTCTACAAAAAAAGGGTCTATTCACATTTTCCCCTAAATTCAGTAGCTTTGCAGATATTTGCAGTTGTAATATCTTTTTTTTAGGATTTAAACTCATTAATTGGAGTTTATTTCGGTGAAAAGTAATTATTCGATCCATTGCAGTACTCTGTAAGGTCATGTAAATGCCCTAGTTTATTCCTGGGAAGAAATAATGAGGGTAAAATCTTCATTTAAAAGATAGGCAACAATTTTCATCATTAATATTCGTGGTTACTCGTATTATTCTATTTTGTTGCTAATTGTATGCAATTTGTACAAGTCTAACATTTCAGTATTTTCTCCTTGGTCTTTTATTCGTGCTCATCATTAAAAGTTTTAATAAATGTTTCGGATTTTCTGTGATGTCGAGGGGAAGTCTTAATTAAAGGATCAAGAGGTCTTGTAATTAATTATTGAGATCTGTTTCATTTGTTTCTCCTCATTTTGAGGTAGAATGACAGAACTCGAGAACAGTTGGCCCTTTATTTTTTCGATGCCGTATAAAAGATGAATATTTTTTTTACATTTTTCTGAATTTTTTCATAATTTTTGTGCGTGTAGTTTATGAGATATGAATTTTCAAAGTTACTGAAAATAGCGGTGGTGGTGATGAAACGCCCTAAATCGGACAGAAATAACGAAATTACTAAAAAACCACACGGTTGACCCATTATTTAAAAACAATTGGCGAAGAGAACAGCATTTTAACTAAATAATAGAAGAAAAAAATATTCAATTCACCGTATAGTTATTGAGAAATTTTAATTAGAAGGTAGTCGTAACTATTTGCCTCTCTCTCTATCTCATGCATGTGATAGGCGATTGATGTAAAGAAAATTCGAGAAGAAAAAAATTATATTCACAAGCTGAAGATATGACTTTCGAATAGTTTAATCACTTTTTTGGGTAAATTAAAGCACTTCTTCCCGAATTATTAGCAATTAATTGGAAACTAACCTACAAATCCTCATTTTTTCCTGTTTTATCAACTGTACACTGGAATAATGACTCAATTTAGATATCTGAGAGTAAATCAATTGACTCAAAGAATGTTTTTTCAACAAATTTAATTAGTTTTGGGACAATAGATAGAAAAATAGAATGAAAAAGCCCGAGGCTATTGAGGTTAAGTAAAGCCGCCATTTTGGCACGAATATGTGAGCACAAAATGGCCGTTTATAATGTCGACTGAATGGCTCGTTCACGACGTGAAAAAGACACATTTCTTTGCTGTAAATTGTGCGAGTAAATCGTGATTTTCAGATATAATTGGAGAGATAGCTTATTGTCTGGGATTTCACCTTCGATTTTGGAAGGAACTCGGGTTTTTCCAATAAACCCCGGATTCTCTTCTTTTTATCCCCTTTTATCTAATTCAGTAGCGAATAAGTTTCTTTCGAACTAAGTAAAATTCAATCCGACAGATTTTTCTTTCAATGGAGAAAGAAGTAACTTTGAACAATGAAGCATGAAAAATTTAATCATTGGAAAAAATTAGTAAAATAAATTTTTTTTTTTATGAAAAATCTTTGCAATTGAAGATATCTCAGAAACTAGTAAATTTCGGAGAAAATAGCAAGAAATCTTTTTCGTAGAAAATTGAATTTTCTACAAAAAAGGTCTCTTGATAAATTCCTTTAACTCCAATAGTTTCAGAGATCCTTTTAAAATACTCCAAACGTGATTCCCAAATAAACAAAAATCACGAAAAAAAAGTACAAGTACACTCTTTCATAAATATCTCTGAAACGACTGAATTTATCAAAAAACATCAAGAAACCTTTTTTATAAAACATTAAATTTCCCATAAAAAAGATCTCTTGCCATTTTTCTCTAAACCCAATAATTCCCAAGATCCTCTAAAAATCCCTTAAAATCAACAACCAAAAAAAATCCCAAAAATTCAACAAAATAATAAATAAATCCGCAAAAAATATTTGAACCACTCCCAAAAATTTATCAATCCAATATATATATATATATATCTCTCTTCCCCAAAAAGGTTTTCGCCGATTTATTTCATCCCAGTCACGTTTCCTGTATCTTCGTCAGGCACTTAGGTGTGCTCGTCCTTACGCCTAGAGCAATAAAAAGGGAGAAAATTGTGAGACGCGAGGGGAGAAGAAGAGAGGGAGGGCAGGGGGAGGGGGAGGGAGAGGGAAAGCCTCGGGAAAGAAAGAAACGAGTACCGTTCGCGGTGGCTTTCAGCTTAATGAGAAGTATCCAGGTAGGTCGTTAAAAATTCTCCAGACGTTCTCGGTTAATTTATGCCGAAGAAAAGAGAAATGAGAAGAAAAAAAAGGAAATAATCGTGAGTGTACAGAAGCGAACACACACACACGAGAGAAAAAGCTTTGAAGGCACCTGAAAATTGTAGTCGTTTTTGCCTCTCATTTTCCCAAAAGTTTTGTCCCCCTTTGTGTTTTCAAACTCCAGTGATTTTTCACGTCTTTTCAATTTTTCTAAAGTGTACCAGGCATTTCATATATATATATATATATATATTTTTTTTCAGCAGAATTTTTTTATTCAGTCGAGAAATCTCGGCTCAAGTGAAAATACCGAGAGATCATATTCACATGGAAATGATGAGACTAAATAAAAGGCTCTAGTGTGTGTGTGAGGGTATGAGGTCCTTGTTGGATGTGGTACAACGGTGTATGCACATTCCCATTTAAATATTTCAAGCGCATCTAATGCTGATGCCTTCATCCAAGGATATATATTCTCCTATTAATACGTTGGAGTCACATGAAAATAAGACGACACACAAATAACGTCTCTTTTTTTTTTCTTCGTATTGTTGAGGAAAAAAGCGGAGAATAGGGAAAATGGGAGGCGATGTTCTTTTCTGTGGGATTCGGGTGAATGGACAATTCAGCTTTTAACGTGATCATTATTTCGTGGAAACGAGTGGAGAGCAATCGAGAAAAGAATTCCAGGGATTTTTTTTTCATGTTCTTGTGAAAAAAGGGGAAAAAGACATCTTTTTTAGGATCTTCGTTAAATATCTCGGAAAATGGGGAAAATAGCGAAATTTTTAAGAAGACAGTTTCTTCTGTACAGAATTTCGAGGGCTACAAAAAAGGTTTCCATTAAAATTTTGATGTACTGCTTTTTTTTTTAGATATTCTCCAAAAATAAACCGGCAAAAAGCTCGAAATATTCTTTGACTTCCAGAATCATTGAAAAATACCAGTTTTTTGAGAATATCTCGGATTCTAATTGTGTGAGCGATCTGCAGATGATTGCAAATGGAAGCTGAGATCATTTTACCCCAATTTTCACTGATTTCCAATCAATTTTCACCAAAAATTGCAAAAAATACAGGTCAAAACGTTTTCCTCATGAAAACAAAGATTCTCCTTGAATTTTCATGGTAAAACAATTCGAAATTAGTGAAAATTGGGGTAAAATGATCTCACCTTTCATTTGCGATCAACCTCAACCCGCTACGACAATCCAAACCGGAGATATTCCCAAAAAACCTTTGAAAAATGTGAAAATTTAATTTTTCCCTAAATCCATCAAAAATTCCACTCCCAAAAAAATCGTGTTAACCCATCATTTTTCCCTCCAATATTCCTTCTCATTCATCCACCAAAATGCCAAAACTTGACGGCAATATAGAAACTTCCATTCAATAAATTTCCCAGTGAAATTCCACAGATATATTATATTAAATGAAAGAATTGACAGATAACACTCGTTTCAACTATCACGAAAATTCATGTCAATAAGGTACTAGAGTTAAACTCACTTGTTGATTTTCCGTATGGTTTGCTTCAATGCTGGAAAGTCAGGTCGATCTGCTGAATCCTGCGCCCAGCATCGTCTCATGAGTGTCGCCACCTGTTTCAACATCGATTGCAAAAAAAAAAAATGAAAAAAACTTTACGAAGAAAGACGGATGAAAAAGAAAATAAAGATTCATTGGATGTGAAGAAAAAAAAAAGAATTTCCTCTATTTCTTCATTTTTCTCGTGTCTCAAAGATACTTTATATTTTTCCAATGTTTGCATGAAAGGATCTGCGGGAAGGGAGAGAGGGAGGTAAAAGGAATGGAAAATCATGGGAGCAGTGAATGGGAAAAAACGCTGGATATTGAACGTGAATAATTCAGGCAAATGGATGATGTATGCTTGAGTTTTATCACTTTGTATTTCACTCTCTGTCAAAACTATTTTTCATCTGGGCGAAGAATTTAGTTTAACATTGAGGATAAAGGAGAGAAAAATGAATGGATGATATAGGATATCAAAGCTCTTTTGATATCAGACTATAATGTCTCGGGCATTAATATTTCATGATCAAGTGATCTCAGATCAACATATCTGGTTAATATTGTTGTAGATGATAATTAAGGCCGTGAAGTTCTTCGTCTAAAATAGTCTGGTAAAGATTGTTTATGCTTATAAAGATATTATTTCGAAAATTTAAATAGTCCCGCCAAAATAAAACTAATATTAACCAAAAAATATCGTTGCCTCAGAGTTAAAGGGGCGTAAGTGCCATTTTTCCCGATTTTTTATCTTCAAAATAACAAAAAGGCGTATCTTCACTATTATTACTCCAATAGGCTTTCCAAGGCCTTTTACGCAATATTAGTAAAAAAAATAAAAAATAATAACATATAGGCGTAAGTACCACTGACTAATAACAAAGGGGCGTAAGTGCCGGAGATACGCCCCTTTGTTTTTAGTGTTTTCATTGAATTTTCTCTAATCATCGGAAAAAAATTGAAAACAAAGAGGCGTAAGTGCCATAGTTTAGATACAAATCGTTAAAAACAAAAAGGCGTAAGTGCCAAAATTCGGATGAAAAATCCTAAAACAAAAGGGCGTAACTCCAAATATTCTCATGAGATAAAAAAAATTATAAAAACAAAGAGGCGTAAGTGCGGAGATACGTCCTTTTCACTTTAACTTTAACAATTATATAGCGTTTAAAAAGAAAATAACAAAAGGGCGTAAGTGTGGAGATACGTCCCTTTCATTTTAAAAATGATAGTTACGCCACTTTGTTATTTTAATTTTCAATTATCCAAATAATGTTCCAGAGGCCATAAAAAAATTTTTGGAGTGATAAGTGGACATACGCCCCTTTCACCCGAGAATTTCGTGTTTTTGGCACTTACGCCCCTCTCACTCTAAGGCGACGATATAATTTTCAAATTAACTACACAAAATCCAGTGTTTTCATTAAAAAACCATTATACAAATCAACAAAGTTGCTGAGCAACCAAAGTTTATAAATATTGTGAAATGGAACAGGTCATCATACAAACGTCAAACAGGTGCTCTGAAATTTTCTATTAAATTGGAGAGATTATGAGCTGTACTTTTGGGAACATCTCAAGATGCACTTTTAGGGACACCTTGAGGTATACTTTCGGGGACATTTTGAGATACACTTTCCAAGAAAATCCAATACAACTTCGGGAATTCTCCCAGAATTACACTTCAAAGTATCTTTAGGAATGCACCTCAAGATGTTTCTAGAGATGCACTACAAGGCATCCTCAAAAACCATACCTCAAAATCCCCTTCCCCCCCCCCCTGCTCCTCAACGTCATTTTTGATGTTTTTAGGGTAAAACAGATTCATTGTCCAATTGACAAATTGGAAGACAGATTTTGGTTGCTTAGCAACCATATCAGACTTTTGAGACGTCGAACTTCACGGCCATAATGATGACCTGTTTGGGAATATCTCGGATTCTAATTGTGTGAGCGATCTGCAGATGATTGCAAAAGGAAGCTGAGATCATTCTCCCCCGATTTTCACTGATTTCGAATCAATTTTCACCGAAAAATGCAAAAAATACAGGTCAAAACGTTTTCCTCATGAAAATAGAGATTCTCCTTGAATTTTTATGATAAATCAATTCGAAATTAGTGAAAATTAGGGTCAAATCATCTCACTTTTCATTTGCAATTCCACTCTCAAAAAAATCCATTTCCCAATATTTATAAACTTTGGTTGCTTAGCAACTCTACCAGACTTTTTTAGACGTGGAACTTCACGGCCTTAATCATGAAATGTTTCTTATTCAGATTTTTTTCTTCGAGACGTTTTTGATGAGATCCTTTAGCTGAGATATAATTGTCATAAACCATGATAAAGAGAAATTCTTGATACCATTATTCGCCCACATATAGCTTTTATGCATTTTTTATTTTTTTTCCATGAATATTCTGTATTTGCATTCGTTAAGAGTATATCCTCGTGCGGAAGTAATCATATTAAGCTCGCTCTCATACCTCAGAGAGCTTTCATGAATTTTCATTTTTTTCCCAGAGGAAAGAGAAGTTGAGAGAGAAGAATTTCCATGAAAAACGATTTAAAAAAATTCTCTCACTCGAAAAAAATGAAGAAAAACGGAATTTTTCGTGTTTGATGGAGTTACAACTAGGGTGGAGAGATTATTTATTGAACTCACTTCCTCCTCGACCGCAGCCTCGTCGATTAATGGCCTGAGAGGCGAGCCTCCGCCTCTCCTCACGCCCTCAACTATTTCTGAAACAAATTAAAGGGAAGAAATAAATAATTTGTTGGATTCGTGGGTAATTAGGCGAGAATTGAAGCATTCGAGTGTAAATATCTCGGAATCTATGAGATTTACGAGAATTCATCAGGAAACCTTTTTCGTAGCTCTTCAAATTTTCTAGAAAAAAGGTTTCCTGATGAATCCCCCTAAACCCAACAGCTTCCGAAATATCTTCAAAATACTCCACATCCAGCATTTTAAATGAATGAAAATCGCATAAAAAAATCTAGAGATTCTTTTGCGAATATCTTTGAGGCGAGTAGGTTTAGAAGAAAACATCAGGAGACCTTTCCCGTAGAGAATTGAATTTTCTTCAAAAAAAGTCTCTTGATAAATTCTCGTAACTCCATTAGTTGCCGAGATATCTTTAAAATTATCAATTATTTCTTCAAATTTTTCGTTTAATTGATGAAATTTATTCAACTAAATAATTGCTATTAATGTGAATTCAAGAGTAATCCCAGAAATGTCTATTCAATACAAAATGACGTCATTCTACACCACAGCAAAAAACATTACGAGAATTCCTGAGGGAATTGTGCACACAATTGAAGCCCTTTCCTCGGTATTTCGGAGAATTATTATTTCCCTCTGCCTTTATCTTCCTCTCGACCACAATAACATTCTCCACAAATCTCAGAATATATGCTGGTACAAGAAGAAGAGGAGGGGGGGGGGAAGGGAGCATCCTACATTGTGTGAGATACGTTTCAAACGGCTATTGGGATATCCAGAGTTCCTGTATAGTGTTGTATATAATCATTGATTCGCAGGATATCAGAGGCTTACTGTAGTGTGTGTGTGTGTGTGTGCAGGGTGTATCGATTTTGGGTGAATATCGGACGGTTTATTCCATCCCTCATGCCAATGAATTGATGAATATCTTGACAACAAATCAATCAAATTTACTTTGATTTCCTCGAGATTTCATGGGAAAAAAAAGGAGGAAAAATTATTTTGGAGGTAATGGAATCGATGGATTTGGGATTTTTGGGCGATTTGCAGTAAGTGCTGGTGGGAATTTGGAAATAATTTTTTTTCTTGATTTTTAGAATGGAAAAATGAGAAATTGAGAGTCATTTTTAATTTTTTTTCATTTGTTTTTTTTTCAATATGTTGGAAATTTAGCGAGATAGGGCGATTTTGATGAAATTGTCTTTTTGTGAAGAATTTCAAAAGCTACAAAAGAGGATCCCAGCAAAATGGCTCTATCTCGCTCAGTTTCCATGATATTCTTAAAAATTAATTTCTGAGAATTTCTCAAGAAACTTTTTTGTAAGAGAATTGAATTCATGATATGATGATGAAAATAGCAGACATCTGACAATTTCTAGATTCTTTTTTCTTCTAATGAATTGATGAATATCGTGACAACTAATTAATCGAATTTACTTCAATTTCCTCGAGATTTCATGGGAAAACAAGTGGATAATAGTATTGCTTTCCAACGGATATAGCTTTTTTTTGCTAATACTTCAGAAATATGCTTCCGAATGGAAGTTATTCATTCAATTTGTCCACATTTCGTATTGTATTGAATTTATAAATTTTCCGTTTACTTATTTACATTAAATTTTTTATTTACAATAAAAAGATTGGTTTGTTGAATAGGCTTCAATACTTTACTTAGCAGTATATTATGGAATAATTATATCAATTGAGAATAGTGTATTGGGGTAAATATTAGGCGAGTACCAGATGCAAATTATTGACCTTGCCTCCTCTACTGCCTAACCCAACTCCAGTACTTATGAATTTTGTCCTGAATTCAGAATACTGACCTGAATATTTAAAAACTATCATTCATGAAGCGATAGATAATTTTGGCTTACGAATTCGTCATCTATTCAAAACATAGAACTCAATAATGGCTGAAAACAGGAGTTTCTCAGGTGGATGTATTTCATGCATTTTTTTCTAATCCAGTAATCTGGCAGAACTATTAATGATATTAATCAATGCAACATTCCATTCTCTATTCACTCCGAGCTTCAATACCTTCAAAAGCACGGATATAACTTTTTCGAAACCATCATTAAAATATCAAATTTCCAAAAATTCACTAAAACGACAATAACTCGAGATCTAATCATGCAAATAAGCTCAAAATTGACAGACATTCAACTGATACAACTCTTGAGATAATATATGAGTATAAATAACATCAGTTGAATAGTTTCCAGAAATTCCATTAAAAACTGATTTTCGAAAAATAGACATATCTCAAAAAGTATCGATCGCATTCTCTTCAAATAAAGCTTAAAAAATAGAGTTCGGCGAGAGGAATTTTTCCACAAAATATGAAATTTTTCTATAAAACCGTTTTGCTGTAATTGAGACTATTGAGACTATTTAGATCATTTTAAGGGTCGGATTTAAGAAAATTTCCCCTAGACAAAATAATTTTTTCCCCTATACCAGAGAATTTTCAAAGCTCTACTAATGCTGGCCGGAAAAATGCAGCAATCATTACGATCCAATGATTGAATGAAAGCTTATTGTCAGCTGCATGGCGGAAATTAGGTCTAGAAATTGACAATTATTTTTTGAAGGTATAATTATCAAAAGAAAATAATACCTCCGTTATCCCTATATGGATGATTTTAATACACACAACATGGCGTCCAGCCGATGCTAACACAAAACCACTAATAATTATTTCTACAGGTATCACATCACTTGGATCCCGAATTTCCGCCGTTTGCACTATTTTTTACTATCTATTAAAATTGTTTTCAGCATAATTGCTACTAAATTACGCCCGTAATTAATAGAGATTCTGATGAAGCGGTCAGCTTCCCGACCGACCGCTCAATGGGAGGTCGCATCAATCAAAAAAAAAATCACTATATTTTAAATCCGACCCTTAAGTATCTTCTATTAAAAAAATTGCAATCGAACATTCTTATGATTACATAGCTTCCACTCGGAAGCAAAAGAGGAAAAAATATTGTGGAGGTAATGAGATTGATAAATTTGGGATTTTTGGAAGGTTTATTGGGAAAATATTTGGAATAAGATATTTTCGATGATTTTATTGAAAAGCTGAGGAAATTTTGGATGGAAAACATCTGTCGGAGGTGATTTTTCAGAATTTATTGAAGAAAAAAAATCATAAAATTTTCAAAAAAAATCTCGAAAGTTAATTCTAATGGGTAGATTTCACCTCAAATTTCTTCAACTTTTAAATAGAATTTTAACTTGTAATATCCCGAGTGCTTGAAATTTATTGGGTATTTCCCGGAAGTTTTGTTGGTTAACGACACGTGCGTGAAATTTGGCAGTGACAACATCCTGAGGGCTCACGCGCAAAGGATTTTGTGCCGAATTGAACGCACACGTTGTTGAGCGGGTAAACTCGAGGGAAATACCCAATTAATTTTCAAGCACGAGAGGTATTCGGGGGATTATTTTTGGAATTCTAATTCTGGCGAATGGGTGCACGGATTTGACATTTTCGTGGGATAAAGTGGGTTGGAGTTTGCTAAAAAACTTTTGTTTGCTGCTCAACAACAGTCGTGATATTATCGAAAATTATTGATATCATACACACCACGTGATGTCAAATCCCTTGCTCCTATTGGTCGAAATTGTGATGGAAAAAATAATCAAAAAAATCTGGAAAATTAGTTTTGACGAGTGGATTTCATCTCAAATTTATTTAGCTTTTCAATGAATTAATGTGAAAAATTCTATCTCTATCCTTTTCAAAGAGATTTCCATTTCCCCCATTTAATTTTATCCAACTTTTTTTCCATTTCATTCTATTCCCCTCAAAATTCTTCCTTTTTTCATTTACAACGTTGACTCCGAAATGAAACGACAGTTAACATCCACTCAGTAGTGGCATTTGGATGATTTCAACGTCTGACTACATAGTAACTTACACTACTTGACAACATCAATCACATTTACTCCAATTTCCTCGAGAGTCCATGTGAAAAGAGGAGAGAAACATTTTTGGAGTTGATGGAATTGAAGGTCTGGAATTTTCACGATGCTTTCCACTGAAAAGTTGAGGGAAATTTCGATGAAAAACATGTGGCAGTATTAATTTTTTTTAATTTTTTGAACAAAAAAAGTCACAAAATTAAAAAAAAAATCCAGAAATTAATTTTGATGGGTGGATCTCATCTCAAATTTTCTCACCTTTTCAATAGAATCCTCAAAAAAAATCTATGTCCAGCCCTCCCCCAAAAATCACCATTTTCCCCCACTCAATTCCAACAAAAATCCCTTTTTTTCCTTAAATTCCTCCAGAACTCTTTCTTTTTCCTCTCAAAATGTCTTCAAAATGAGACGACATTAAACATCCACTCAGCAACGATATCCAGACAATTTACTTGGGATGAAACAATTTCAATAATTCCATTGAAAAGCTGAGGAAATTCAAAATGAAAAACATGAGTCAGAATTAATTTTCAAGAATTAAAAAAAGGAAAAAAACTAGTAAAATTAAGAAGAAAAAAAGAATTGGATTCTCTTTAAGATTTCCTCAGATTTTCAATGGAATCATCAAAAAGACTTCTATCTCCAATCCTTCTCTAGAAATTTCCATTTTCCCCCGTTCAACTCCACCAAAACTTCCTTTTCTGCTTCCGAATGGAAGCTATGTAATCATCAGAATTTTCGATTGTAATTTTTTTAATAGAAGATCCTTAAAATGATTTAAATAGAGAGAAAATGATATTTTTAGCGCATTTCTGTATGTGTGTGCATAAAAGTCTCACTTATAGCAAAACGGTTTAATAGAAAAATTTCATATTTTGTGGAAAACTTCCTCTCGACAAACTCTATTTTTTAAGCTTTATTTGAAGAGAATGCGATCGATACTTTTTGAGATATGTCTATTTTTCGAAAATCAGTTGCAATGGAATTTCTGGAAACTATTCAACTGATGTTATTTATACTCATATATTATCTCGAGAGTTGTATCAGTTAGATGCCAGTCAATTTCGAGCTTATTTGCATGATTAGATCTCGATTTATTGGCGTTTTAATGAAATTCTTCAAAATTTGATATTTTGATGATGTTTTGAAAAAAGTTGTATCACTTCCATTCGCAAGCATATTGCTAAAGTATCAGCAGAAAAAGCTATATCATTTGGAAAGCGATACTATTATCCACTTTTCTTTCCTTAAATTCCTCAAAAATTCTTTCTTTTTCCTCTCAAAACGTCTTCAAAATGAGACAACATCAAACATCCACTCAGCAACGATATTTGGACAATTTAAACGGCTGACTCAACAGTATATTATACTACTTGACACACCACAAAACAAGTAGACACGTACTACCTAAAGTCAGACGTGAATGGCATAAAGTTTTAACAATACACTCCAACTTGACTTTTGTAACTTGACAAATCGTGGATACTTTGAAGTAAATCTCTTTGCTCGAAGGATCTTTCACAGAATGTTTCATTACTCCTATCTTGACATTCAAGATCCTTGACACTTTGTGAAATAGAAACTCACGTATACAAGGCCTCCTTGTATATTTGAGTACAAATCTCGTGTCTCAGTGTCACGTTAAATCAATTATTGGATTAATACGTCAGTCTAAATTACGCCACGTAATATCGTAACTGTAATTACAATTGTTGGAGTACAGAATTGTGCAGATTACTGGCATTACAATGGACTTGATGATAATTCAATGAGTTTGCTTCAACGCAGAAATTTCCAATTAATTATTAAGATAATTGTCGTTTTCTTATTTTTTTTTTGTATTTTTTCTCTGCAGTGAAAAGAAAAGTAGGAAAGAAATACGAGAATTAAATGTTGGAACTGGGCATAAAAGATTTAAAATCCTTATCCTTTATTAAATTTTAATCCCGAGTGAAATGAGATTTAATTCACTTCACAAATCACGCTAAAGCTGAAGTTGATTCATCTCTATTTGAATTGTGCAGTGAAATGAGAAAATTGAAATAAATTAGTTTGACCTTGAAATCAGTTTTCATGGATTATTTCGGAAATTAAAAGAGATAGGGCAATTTTTGAGGAAACCTTTTTTTTAGCCCTTGAAATTCTCTACAAAAAAGGTATCCATCTAAATTTCGCTATCTCCCTCAGTTTTCGAGATCACTTCAAAAAGAAATTTTATGTCATTTTTTGAGAGAAAAAAAAGATTTTTTTTCGTTTTTGAAATAACAAAAATTGAAAAAAATCTTTTTTGGAAAATATCTTGAAATTGAAGCGAGATAGCGAGTTTTTTGAAGAGACCTTTTTTGTAGCCCTTAAAATTCCCTACAACAAAGGTCTCTACCAAAATTTCTCTATCTCGTTTTAATTCCGAGATATTGATAAAATAAGAAAATTGAGTGATTAAGCCCATTTAGACCCTTTATTTTCGAATAATCATTGATTTTCGATAAATATGAATGATTTAATAAATCATTTAGTAATTTAGCAACCTTGCTGAAAGAACAACGTACTGTGCCTGTAGATGTCCTCGAGATATACACTGCATGAGTCGCAGTTTAAGGTGCAATGGGGTCTTCGCACCTCCAGCAAAGGACTAACTGCTCTTCGTGGACTTGCACCACCATCTGGACTTGCACCTTGAAGAGATGGTAGTGCCAATGAGCTTGTGCTCGATGCATTGCTTCTCTCCGCCATTATTGCATTCACATTTATCTCGTTAAAACAAATTTAATCACGTGAAAATCCGGAGTTTTTCCCATTCAATTCAGCATTTTCTGGAAATTTTTCATTTTGCACACTGTCTCGGATTTTTTTTTTTGCATTAAATAAAGTTTTTGAACGATTAAAAAATTAAATGATAAGAAATTTTCGTAATTTTGTTGGTTTGGTGGATAATGTCTCGGAGAATAAAAGAGATAGCGCGATTTTTGCGATTACGCTTATTTTAAAGGAAAACGAAAGCTTTAAAAAAGATTTCCATGAAATATTCTCTATCTCGCTTATTTTCCGAGATATTCTATAAAAAAAATGGGGAGTAACTTGGATTTTTCGATTCTTGAGGTAAAGTCCTAAAGCACGGTTCATAAAACACGAAAAACGAGGATTTGTGGGTTTGTTCCCAATTGATTGCTGATAATTCGGGGAAAAAGTGCTTTAATTTACCCGAAAAAAGTGATTAAACTATTCGAAAGTCATATCTTCAGCTTGTGAATATAATTTTTTTCTTCTCGAATTTTCTTTACATTAATCTCTTATCACAAGCACGAGATAGAGAGAGAGGCAAATAGTTACGACTACCTTCTAATTAAAATTTCTCAATAACTATACGGTGAATTGAGTATTTTTTTCTTCTATTATTTAGTTAAAATGCTGTTCTCTTCGCCAATTGTTTTTAAATAATGGGTCAACCGTGTGGTTTTCAAGTAATTTCGTTATTTCTGTCCGATTTAGGGCGTTTCATCCCCACCACCGCTATTTTCAGTAACTTTGATAATTCATATCTCATTGCACGGACAAAAATTATGAAAAAATCCAGAAAAATGTAAAAAAAAACATCATTTTTGATGCGAATTGAAAAAATAAGTTCGCCAAGATACTACCCTAAATCATCAATTTATATTCCATATCCTCAAGCCAACATAATTAAATAAATATGTACAAAATGACCAAATAAACTAGACCAACACCCTATGAGGCTATAACCCTCTGAACTTTACCCCAACCACGAAAACTCTCGAGGCCCAAATGAGCTAAACTAGAAATCCTGTCTATCCTGTCACGTTGTATATTTATTAAACTAGAATTGTGTGTGTTCGTCTATTTCCCACATGTCTTGAATCATCAAAATTAACGAGGACAGAGAAACAATTTGAATAATTCATCCAACTCTCATCAACAAAGCACAAAAAAAAAAAAAATTAAGATAATTTCTGTAATTCTCTTGAAATAATCGTTAAAGCAGCTTCAACAACTCCAAATGAAAAATTCATTTATTTCCTCGAGTCATTTCGTCTTCCCTGGTTATTAACTTTTACGAAGACGAGAAGAATGAGAAGAAAGAAAAAAAAAGAAAAAATAAAGAGAGAGAGAGAAAATACCAGAGGAGTTACGGTTGCCCTCGGGGGAATGACAAAGACCGTATCTCTCTCGCAAAAGTCAGTGGTAAAAAAAAAAGGAGAATAAAAAAAATGAAGAGGATAACACAAAGATACTTCTCCCAACACGACCATTGAACGGTCATCGTCACTGGGTCACTGAACCGCTACGAAATGTAGAGCAACTTCAATTTCTCCATTTATTTTCCTCATTTTTTTCATATCAATTCCCTCGTTTTAAATAATAAAAAAAAAACAGGAAAAAAATCTGATAATGGGGAAGTAGAGAACTCTGTCAACAGGAAATATATGATTTTAACATTTTTATTCCGAATTTATTGATCTCATTGAAGCGATAGCTTGTGTTTCAACTGTCGCATTGAGTTCAGTAAAAAAAAAAAGAAAAAAAAATTATTTTCTAAAATTTAAAAAAAAGTTTGTTGAGTAATTTTCCATTTTTTCGATGGAGAAAATTTTGTTTTCGTGAAAAATAACCGCAGAAATAAAGAACAAAATAGACAGGAAGAATCTGCAGTTCATCGATCTCGTGTATGTGTCTGTGTATGTGTATTTGTGACCCCTCGACCTATCTAGAGACGAGAATAAAACGAAATCACTCATTTTTCACATTCTACCCAAATGTTTACACGAAAATATTGGAGGGGAAAGAGTAGAAAAAGCGAAGAAAATGTATTTTTCATTTTTTTTCCAGATGATAAAATTCGGAAGCTATAGCGGATGTAATAAAGCACTCTGGCCATTCGGAAATTCGAGAGAAAAAAAAAAGAAGGAAAATAAAAGAACGATTTACATTGAAATTTCATGGTTTTCCGGGAGAAAAAAAGGAAGCAATAATGAATACTGAGGAAAATCGAATTTATTAGACATTTTTTTTTCCATTATTTTCCATCCCCTCGAAAATTAATTCTGAAGAATTTGTCGGAATTTTTTTTTTTTTTTTTAATGAAAAGCGAGTGAGCGTAGATTGTAATCCGAGTAAATCTAGAATCGATTGATGTTGGAAGCCTTGGAAGAGAGGAGAAAGGGTAGAAGTGGATAATCCCCATATCGAATTGTGACATTCGCCTAATCAACACGTGAGCAGCACCCAAACAAACTATTGCGTTAGAATAAAAGTGCAAGTAAATGAAAATGGATTTTTTATTTCTCTACTTTTTTATAAAAAAAAAAGTGGAGAAAGTGGAAAAAAATCCGAGACAGTGTGATTACCAATCGAGTTCTGATTGGATGAGGGAGAAACCGGACGATAATAAACACCACTTTTTTTTTATTTCACGTGTCGAGGGAGTGAATAGGCGATTGGGGGACGCGTACGACCACGAACGCGTCAAACCTCTGACTGAACTTGCATCCCTTGAGTTCAGAGAGAGGGTGGCTTCAACCCCTTCTGGGGTGACACCGCAGTGCGACACCAGTTGATAAGGGATTGCTAGTGTTTGGGAGCTTTTTTACCGACAAAAGCTCGAGAGCTCGAGGGGTAAATGCGGAGTTTTCGATGGTGGGTAAAAAGATTGGGGGTTATCGGGGGGTTGGAGTCGGTAAATGGGAGGGTTTAAGGGGGTTTGGAGTTACCGACATGCAGTAAATGCTCTTGAGAATTTAAAATTGATTTTTTTTTATGGGATTTTTTAATGTTTTTTTAATCTTTAACAAAATGAAAAATTTGGAGTGATTTTTAATTTTTTCTTTTTTTTTTAATATCTAGGAAATTAAACGAGATGAAGCGATTTTGGTGGAATTCTCTTTTTGTAGGGAATTTCAAGAGCTGCAGATAAGAATCCAAGCAAAATGGCTCTATCTCACTTAGTTTCCATGATATTATCAAAAAATTGGTTTCTGAGTTTTATTAAGAAAATTTTTTTTGAAATTTTTCTTCAATAAATTAAATTGATGAAACTGAAAATAGTGGAGATCTGACAATTTGTCGATTTTTTTTTTTAACAATAGATTATTTTTTAAAAAAGAAAAATATGCACATTGTAACAGGATGGAAATTCGCCTAACATCACGAGAATTATTATTTAGGCAATTTCGAAATCTTGTGCCAGAATCTTGCGACTCCTGGTTATTAAACCGGGCATTGAACCCTGACGAATAACGACTTATTCATTTTCACCAATAAAACTAATGGTATTTGGTATTGGAAGAGAAAGGGGGAGACAGGCTATAGGCGTGAATTACGCACTTCTTCTTTGTCTCTAATAGAAAAAAGAGCGTGAAAATTATTGTAAAATTCTCTCGACCGAAAGAAACGCACAAAGAGTTGTCAAAATTATTAATAAATTACATTTGATCTGTGATCTATTGTTGTTGTCAATTAAATTATTGTAATCATCAATTAAATTGATCGTCGAACGAGTGTAGCTGAATATATTTGGACAAGGATTTAATTGGTAAGTAAACCTGAAAATTCTACTCTACGCGGTTTAACTTGCTCAGTCTGTTTTGTGTTTTGGGTCACTCAATCGAATTCCTCCTCAGATTCTCAAAATTGCATGTGGTAAAAATTTTGTTAATTTTTAAAAAATTAACTGGCGCCTAACAAAATAAATTTTCTTGTCAATTCGAGCCTCGACAGCTTCTGACCCAGACCGTGTCGAGTGAAGGGATTTTCTGAATAGAATTAAAATAATTAAATCTCAATAAAAGAGTAAAATTCAATATCAATCGATTGTCAGATGAAAATTTTGTCTCAACATGTAAGAAGTTTAAGGAACCTATAAGTGCAAATTTTTTTTAAATATTCCTTTTATACTAATTTATTTGCTTAAAAATTTTTGAAAAAATCAAAAGTCACATGTGTGCTCATTTTATTATCATTTGAATTCTCTACAAAAAGAGTATTTGCGGGGAAAATTTCTATTAAATTATCGGAAACTGAAGGGAATTTTTTTTTTTTAAAGTCACCCAAAAAGTTTAACAAGCCATTGAAAAAAGCGATCCCCTTTTTTTTCATCTCCTCTGGATTTTCCTCCAATTAAAAACCTTCGATACTCATAACGTTCAATCGCGATTTTTCCTCTTGTACAATAAAACAGAATTATCATCCAATCTCCCAATTTCTCTGAATTCCTCCATGGTCGTTGTAGTTTCCACGTAGATTAGACATTCCTACTAAATTCCAGGGATTTCATCTACACCGCAATATTAAACTCCAATTAAGCATTTACCAGCTAGACTGTAGAAATAAATGATAAAATAACAGCAAAAATAATTGAAACTAAAAAGAGATATTTCAATGAAATAATATTTTTCATTCAATAAAACATTCGAAACGAAATGCCTCTGTTTTTTTCATGAATTTTAAAAATTTTGAAAATTCAATCAAGCTCTATATGGAACAGGATTTATATGGTCTCCCTTTGACCAATCAAAATATCAAATTACCAGAAATTTCATGATACCATAAAAAAAATCATTTGAAAAAAGTGAAAAATGCAAATTTAAAATTTTAAAAAAACTCCAACTGCGAATTTTTTAAATAATTTTTTTTATATATGAATTTATTTATTTTAAAAAAATTATAAAATTATCAGATTTTTGTTAGTTTCGTTCTCATGAAATTTCGATCTGTCCCTAACTCCTACGAATATTCTCATAATACCCTATAGAGGAAACCGGGGCAAAATGGACCCCCAAGTCGAAATGATTTACGAATTCTTTCTAGAGTGACTGAGTTTGCGAAAAAATCTGAAAAAATTTGAGAAGATGCTCCAACATGTCTACTTTGTAGGTGAATTTTTTCAATTTTTTTTTGTCGATGCTTTCGATCTGAAAAAAAAATCAGCCGTGGTATTACCAAAAATTATCGAAATCATTCACACCACGTGATGACAAATTCCTTGCTCCTATTGGTCGAAATTGTGATGAAAGAAGAAGAAAATCATAAATAAACCCCCCCAAAAAAAAAAAAAAAAAAAAAAAAACATGAATCATCAAAATCTTGACTAACTGAATAATGAGAAAGACAACTTAAAAGTGAAGTAACAGCAGTAAAGTTTCTTCCAAGATTATAAACTTGGAGATTTAATTCCCATTGGCGAGGAAGAGCAACGGCGTGAATGTCCAAACGCACTGAGCACGTTTCCTCGTTACCCTGTCGACAATATAATGGAGCTATTCTACTGTAAAGCTCCTTCACCATCCTCCTCCCCTCTTCGCCTTTTTTTTTCATCTGTTGTGTACACGACATTCTCATACAAATACTATTCTGGCCATTGTTGTGCTTTCCACCAGATTTTCTCCATTAAATTTATTTATTTATTTTCCTCCAACATTCCACTCTACTTTTTTTTTCTCTGTTTTCCTTTTCAAGCTTCCCATTTTCTTTTATTCATGTTTCTTGCAAACTCATGGGGCAGCTAGGAAAGCTCATTAAAATTTTTCTGGGGATAGGGACTGTAGAAAGTGCTACTAATTTCTCCTGACTGCTGCAGAGATCTTTTATTTCTAGAGAATAATTAGTAATTGGGAGAGAATTTTTAGCATCTTTGGTGCAACTAATTACTTGAGGTTTTTCGAGCACTCAGGAAAATTAGAAATTTACCAAGAAATTAACGTGAATTTTCTATGATAATGGAATTAACACAGATTCGACGATTTTCTGGGTTTTTTTGAATTAAATAAATTATTATGAGAAAAAAACGAAAAAATTGCATTTATAGTTTTCTTAAAATTTTTTTAATGTGCTTAATTTTTATTCTTATAAACAATTTATTTGTTAAGAGAAAAAGGAAGAATTGCCAAATTTCATCTATAATGTTTGATGATGAAATCAGTGCACATCTGGCAATTTTGTGTATTATTTTAAACAAATCGAGTATTATAAAAAAAAAATTTTAATAAAATTTGCAGTTATATTTTTTTAAAATAATAAAAAAAAATATATATTTTTTTAAAAATTATTTCCATGAGTATATTCTGCATTTTTTTAATAATATTTTTTTTGGTCGAGCAGTAAAAAACTGAAAATCAAAAGTCAGATGTCTATTATTTTCAGTGTATCAATTTTTTTAGGTGAGGTACTTGAAAGGTGAAACAAGAAAATTCCATTTTTTTCATGATTCTAAAGAATATCTCGGAAACTAAGCGAGATACCGAAATTTTTGTAGAAACTTCTTTTATAGCTCTTGAAATTCTCTACAAAAAAGGTCTCCTGCCATTTTTCTCTCAACCCACTTGCCTCAAAGATATTCACAAAAGAAGATACTCACAATTTTTTTACTAATTTTTTATCACTTAACGAAATATTTTGAAGATATTTTGAAAAATCCCGTAAATTCCAAAATTGGAGAAACCGATTTTTAAGAAAGTTGATTCATGTGGCAAAGGAAAATTGCCGGAGCTCAATTTGGGAAAAACTTTGGAATTCTGTATTTCTAGAAATCTTCTGAAAAATTCAAAAAATCCCAAAATTGAAAAAATTGATTTTTTTCTTTCCTATTCCACGAATTCTTTTTACTTCTCTTCTCTAGTCCTAAATCAATGTCATTTTAAACGAGAAAAATCCTCTCTTCTCAGTAAATAAAAGCGGAGAATTAGTGAATTGTCCTTAAACCCGACAGTTACGAGTGAGAACGTAGAGAAAACTTTAAAATGTTTTCTTTCCTCTTGAATAAACCGCCTCGAGCCATTAGAAAAAGAATCGCAACAATAAACAGAGCAGCTGTGAATTTTTCACTTCACATTTTTTTGCATTCACTCATGATTTTACGTCTCCACGTGAAAAATATTTGACGTTGCTTATATGCATGAGACGTAAGAATAGAGAACGATTTCTCGCTAAAGCCACGTGGAATTTTTCATCAGTCCTCACACATATAATGGCATTTTTTCTACCACAACAAAAAAAAAGCTCCTGAGAATATAAAGGAATGAAAAAAATTCGATTTACACGTGGTATCAGAGAAAAAATGAGTTTCGATGATGGGAAAATAAAATCTGAAATAATGTTCAGATTTTTTTTATTATGAATTTCGATGAAATCTGATGGGTTATTCAAATCTTTTATGCAATCGAAAATCAGTGAAATGAGGTTTTCCTACAGGTAAATGAAAAATAGTTTCGCAAGTAATAGAATTAATTTGAAAAAAAATCCTTCCTCCATTTTTCTAAATTTAATTTTTAAATTTAATTTAAATTTCTAAAAATAATTTTCTCTTTATTTTACTGGAAATAACAAAAACCTGACAATTTTCATATTTTTTTCTACTTCCAACAGAAAATTGGAGCAAAATGGACTTCCATGGCAGAATGATGCAGGATTTTTTTAGGAATGAAGGATTTTGGAAAAAAAATTCAGAGAGATGCTCGAATATGACTACTTTGTTGTGTAAATTTTTCAGATTTTTTCATGAATTCCTTCACTTAAAAAAAAATTCCCTTTCATTGAGCTTCAGTGGTCCATTTTGCCCCAGTATCCCCTTCAATTTTTTTTTCAAGAAATAAAAAAAATGCAGATGGAGAAAATTCAAAAGACCGTGAATGTGAATTCTTCAAACATTTTATTGATAGTAATTCATCTGTTAAAAAAAAATTCAGAAAATATTTAATCAATAATTGCAATTTTTTGTGGAAATTATTAAAGATATCTTCGAAACTATTGGGTTCACGAAGATCTATGGGGAGACCTTTTTTGGAGAGAATTAAATTTCCCTCAAAAAAGATATTCCCACATGTTCCCCTAAATCCACTTGTTTCCAAGATATTCACGTTCTAATCTTCATAAAAAAATCAAAAATTTCATTTTTCATGATTTTCCCATTTGTTTGAGGGTAGAACGATGAAAATTTGCGTGTCAACTACAAAAACTCGTGTTTTGCATATGCGTACATCTAGTTCATCCCCAGAATATCTAATTCACCCCCGAGGAATTCCCACTTCAAAAAAAATTGATGAGAAAATATGAAATTTCACAAAGGAACATATCCTCCAAAAAAATTCCGATAAAATTCAAGTCTCGTCAAAGAGCTCAGCCAAAGAAGAGAAATGATGACGAGAATATACCTCGAGATTACTGATTAAGACTCCCTCATCTCTTAGGATGCTTCGAACGATCTACACGTGTCCCATTCATTTTTATGAGGGTGACTCACTGCTGATCGGCATTGAACGTGTTTTCACTTCAAGGTATCATCGTTCTGTCTATTTGCTCTTTAATTGTCCCCTTTGTTTCTCGATAATAAAAGCCACATAAATGCAATACTGCAAGGCTCCATTTATGAAAAAAAAAAACTATTGGTTTTTCAGATTTTTGGATTTTAAAAAATTTTTTTTTCAGAATTTTGGAATTTTAGAACTTTAATTTCTTTCCTTGCCTATGAATTTTCTTAAAAGTCAGTTTCTCCTTCTTTTTGCTTCCGAATGGAAGTTATATAATCATCAGAAATTTTGATTGTAATTTTTCTAATAGAAGATACTTAAAATGATCTAAATAGAGAGAAAATGATATCGTCGCCTTAGTGTAAAAGGGGCGTAAGTGCCAAAAACACGAAATTCTGGTGTGAAAGGGGCGTATGTCCACTTATCACTCCAAAATGTTTTTTATGGCCTCTGGAACATTATTTGGATAATTGAAAATTAAAATAACAAAGTGGCGTAACTACCAATTTTAAAATGAAAGGGAAGTATCTCTACACTTACGCCTCTTTGTTTTTATAATTTTTTTTATCTCATGAGAATTTTTGGAGTTACGCCCTTTTGTTTTTAGGATTTCTCATTTCAATTTGAGCACTTACGCCTTTTTGTTTTTAAGATTTTTTATTTCAATTTTGGCACTTATGCCCCTTTGTTATTAGTCAGTGGTACTTACGCCTATATGTCATTATTTTTCTTTTTTTTACTAATATTGCGTAAAAGGCCTTGGAAAGCCTATTGGAGCAATAATGATGGAGATAGGCCTTTTTGTTATTTTGGAAAAAAAAATCGGGAAAAATGGCACTTACGCCCCTTTCACTCTAAGGCGACTATATTTTTGGTGCATATCTGTGTGTGCATAAAAGTCTCAATTACAGCAAAACGGTTTTATAGAAAAATTTCATATTTTGTGGAAAACTTCCTCTCGACGAACTCTATTTTTTAAGCTTTATTTGAAGAGAATACGATTGATACTTTTTGAGATATGTCTATTTTTCGAAAATCAGTTTTTAATGGAATTTCTGGAAACTATTCAATTGATGTTATTTATACTTATATATTATCTCGAGAGTTGTATCAGTTAGATGCCAGTCAATTTTGAGCTTATTTGCATGATTAGTTCTCGATTTATTGGCGTTTTAATGAATTTCTTCAAAATTTGATATTTTAATGATGGTTTGAAAAAATTTGTATCACTTCCATTCGGAAGTATATTGCTGAAGTATTAGCAGAAAAAGCTATATCCGTTAGAAAGCAATACTATTATCCACTTGTTGATGTTTTGGAATTTTCCATTAATTTTCCTTAATGCTGAAATTTCAGAACTCTGGCAAGCTTCCTTTGCACACATGTTTCTTTAAAAATCAACTTTTCCCCTTTTGGAAATTTTCAAAAGTTTTTTGAATTTCATAGAATATTCCAAAATCTTGGAATTTTAGAACTCCGGCAACATTTCGTTGCCCCCATGGTTTCTCGAAAATCAATTTCTCCCATTTTTGAATTTTTTCATAATTTTCCTGAATTTCTTAGAATTTTCCAGATTTTTGAAATTTCAGAACTCCGGCAATCTTTAGTAACAAAGTGGCGTAAGTGCTGTGTATAAGTATAGCACTTACGCCCCTTTACTTCTAAGACGACGATATTCTCCCATTTTAAGATTTTTCAGAATTGTTCTAAAACTTTCCTGAATTTTGGGATTTTCGAACTCCCGCAACCTTCCTTGCTCTACTTCAAATATCCACTGTTAGGAAAAAATTGAAATTTCATAGACAATTTAATGGGAATTTTCATAAATGTGATATTGAATTTTTTTTTATGGGAAGATGGTTATGAAATCCCTGAGTTTCAGAGGAAATTCAAAGAAATCTATGAGTTTTAAGTAGACTTAAGACGAAAATTCCACAACTTACATGAATTTTCAATTTTTTTTAGAATTTTTTCTATTTTTACTAAATTTTTAAGAGACAAATAAACTGAAATTTAAAAATTTTATTGATATCAAGGTGTCAATTTATTTGAAAATCGATGTGTTCATTTTTCAATGACGTAATTATCTGAAATTTCAGTAGAAATGTGATTCGTTTGAAATTTCCGGGATTTTGCACGAAAATTCAGTCGACAATTTGTAACAGTCTCCTCGAAACATGATCATGCTCCAAATGATTTACAAAATGACGCAAAAATAAAATACAAAATCCATCGGTAGATGCCAGAGTGCATCAAAGGGACGATTCGTGAAACTTTTCGAATAAACTCGACGTTTGATGCCAACTCCGCCAAAAACTTTTGAAAAAGCTTTTATCCTCTGGGTTAACCAGACCCATTAAAAAAGATAAACTCGAGAGTTTTTTATTCGTCATAATGGCAAATGAATTCTCTGACTTTTCAGCTCTTTATTTTATTTTATTTTTTTTTCGTTGTATCCTCACTGAAAGGATGAAAACTTTTCCTGTAAAATCTCAATTTTTTTGGATTAAAGTAACTGCCGAGTGACAGGAAGTTTAACGACATTGTCCAAGTCTTAATGAGTCTCGTTAAAAGCTTGAGGATGTGGTAAGATGTGACGAGATCTCTTTTTACGTTGCTTACAAATGTAATTGTCCGGTGAAAAGTTGGATGAAAAGTGAAGAGGATAATGGACTTTTTTCACTGCATTAAATTTGAATAATTGGAGTTTACGATAAACAGAGTTTTGTTGAACTTTGAATTTTAATGTTGGAGCATTGTATGAGAGCTCAGCTGATAATGCAGAGAGGGATTCCCCTTTTTCGGCAGTTTTCAATTACTCAAAAGTCTTCGTAAAGCCATTTTTTCGCCAATTAATTCTGTTTTTTTTTTAAATATATCTCAAAAATCAAAGGAGAAGCAAACTTTTAAAAAGAACCTTTTTTGTAGAGATTTTCAAGAATTAAAGAAATATTTCTCAAAAAATGGCGCTATGTCGCTTAATTTCCTTTTTAGGTAGTTTTCGATAACTCAAAATCAAAAAAAACTCATTTTTTCTACAATTAGTTTTTTTTTGTTGAAAATATCCTGAAAAATAAGAGAGGTAGGGAAATTCTTGCACATATCCTTTCTTAAAGAGAATTTCAAGGGCTAGAAAAAAAGGTTTCTACAAAAAACGGTGCTATCTCGCTTAATTTCCGAGATATTTCTTTTAAAAAAATAACGAAACATCGATTAATTCTCTGATTCATCGAATTTGAATGATTGCATTTTTTTAAAAAATAGAGTTTTTTTGTGCTTCAACGAATTTGAACCATGGAGTATTGTGCAAGAGTTCAGTTGGTAATGCAGAATGGGATTCCCCTTTTTCCTTAGTTTCCAATGACTCAAAAGTCGAAGAAAACTCATTTTTTTTTACAATTAATTCCTTTTTTTTCAAATATCTAGGAAATCAAAGGAAAATAGAGAAAACTTTCATCGAAACCTTTTTCGCAGAGAATTCGAAGATCTACAAAAGTCGTCTCTACAAAAAATGCACTATCTCGCTTAGTTTCCGAGATATTTTTTAAAAAAGAACAAAAAATCGATTAATCCTCATGAGAACCGTTTTTAAGTCTCATTCCCGGAAAAATTTGAACAATAAAACGCTTAATAATTGCTTTTTACGGTTTTTAATCTCTGAAAATTATGTACAAGCTCAGTCGATAATGCAGAGCAGGATTCCCCTTTTTCTGCAGTTTCCAATGACTCAAAAGTCTTCAAAAACTCATTTTTTCGCCAATTAATTCCGTTTTTTTTTTATATCTTGAAAATCAGAGGAGATAGCGGAATTTTTCTAGAAACCTTTTTTGTAGAGATTTTCAAAAGCTAAAAACAATATTCCTACAAAAATGACGCTATTTTGCTTAGTTTCCGAGATCTTTTTCAAGAAAGATAAAAAAATCGGTTAATTCTCATAAGAGCTGTTTTCAAGTCTCATTTCTTGAAAAATTTGAATAATAAAGAGGTTCCAGTATCTTTTACATGAAAACTAATAGCCTGCACCAATATCAATTCATTTGAAGAGCCCGTTAACCCGAGCCAACAGTACCGCACATCTTCCTTCAGGAGATGCATTCCAACTGCGGATACATTGCGCTAAAATGACTCCCGTGAGTGACTCACCGTATCAAAGAATACGAGTTAAAATGAAACAAAAAAGACAAATAGAAAAGGATATAGCACGCAGACAGACTGAGTCTATTGATACAGCTAAGAGTAAAAGAGAGATAGAGAATATTCACCCCTTGGAGAGTAGTTGCTGTCTTCGCCCAAGTAAAATGGCCCTTGGCGTACCACGATTTCATGGACGATTATGGCGAAACTGTAGACGTCGCCTTTCTGTGTCCCCTCAGGCGGTGGCCTCTCCATTCTCAATAGCTCTGGTGCTGTCCATAGCTGCTCTGCAATTTTATTTAATAAAAAATAAAAAACATTGAACATATTGCTTTGATACTCCTTTCATACTTTATCAATTTCCTCTTTTGTATTTGTATTTTTCTCAATAAAAATACTTATTTGATTTTTTTTTTGTCTTGAAATCAGAAAAGTTTTTTATTCCCGGATTTTTTATTCGATTGAATTTTATCGATGAAAAGAAATTTTTAATATTCATTTAATGGAACCGATTTTTTTGTTTAAATTTATTTTTTTCTCAATTTTTTCAATGATTATTCTTCGAGTTAAAGAAATCCAAGTGATAGGTCTAAATTATCTACTTTTTCGGTTTTCTAAGTTATCATGAATATTTTAATTATTCCGATTTTGTAACATTTTACCGATATTAAAACGATGTCCACGATAATAAATTGTTATCAAATAATATTATAAATATCCAAAATTGTTGCGAATTTGACTCACGCTGTTCCAGCATCTAGGACTGGGATTGGAGGATCCTCGGATTTTAAATACCAATTTTCCCGCCATTCATGTTTTCATGTAATTAATTGGATTAATCGTCGCTATTTGTCCGGTAACAGGCGTTTTTTATGATTTGAAAAATTAATAGACATTCTGACGAACAAGAATATATATAGTTATATAAGGAAAAAATAGGTCTGTGACCATGAATTGTTGCAGTGAAACTGAAACTGAATCTCGCTCATGGAGTTCTAATGTTAATTTAATTTTTTTCAATAATTATCTTTGGCTTAATTTGTCCGGTAACATGGTGTAAAGTGAATTTTTAAAAAATCTCCTCATCCTACTCTATCGAAAGTGACGAAAATTGAAAAGGAAAAATAGATTATCGAAACTAATTGGATATCCTTAAATCGAAAACTGTTACCAATGATTGATAATTACTTCAAAAAATTGTTTTATCCTTCATTTCTATTTTATTTTTTGAATGAGGCGCGCATTTTTGGTCAACCAATGAGAAATGAGGAATAAACGTGAAAGTTTTAGCATTACATTTAACGTGTATGAATTTTTTAGGATAAAAAAATAGAGAAAATGATAATTTATCAATTTTTTATGCTTTTTTTCTGTGTTGATACATCAAAATTCACGTCCATCTCTTTCATTCAAGAGAAAAAGAGCTGGCAAATTATTTTACAGACGACACCGTATTTGAATACAACAAACACAGACTGTTTACTGTGGAAAAAAAATTGTTCCACGTATTCTCTTCACGTTTTCACTTACATATGCATTTGAAAGGTGAAAAGAAATATGAATATTTTAAAGTTTAACTGAATTTTAATGAAATTCTAGGGAATATACTTGGGTGTATTGGAAGGGAGATTGACGTAATGCACTGAGGAAATTAGATCCAGAGAAAAATTTCATGGCTGTTTATTTTTTGCGAACATTTTTTTTTTAGTTAAAGACATATGTATATAGCAGCGTGAAATGCAGAAAATGAATATGGAGATGAAATTTATTTTGGGGGAAATTGTGGAGGAAGATAAATCTGAATATGTTGATTAATCTTTGAGAATGTAATAAATCTGGCTTGTTTTTCATTTTGTGAATTTATTCACATTTTTATCTTGAAATAACTTTTTAAACTTTTAAGATGAACTTTCTGGCTTAAAACGCATCGAATAAAAAATAGGAAAAAGGCTTGTACTTTGTCCATATCTCCGGAACGAGTGTGTTTGCAGGAAAATGTGAAGAGGCCTTTTGTTTTTTTTTTTAATTTAATTCTTTACGAAAAAGTTTTTTTTTATGGAATTTTTCTAAATCCACTGACTCCAAAAATATTTTTGTAGAAAAAAGTGGGGTAAAATGGAGATTTGGATGGAAGGGGTTGAAATTGAATTTTTTTAAAGATTCCATTGAAAAACTGAGATAATTTTAGGTGGAAAACATGTGTCAGAATTGATTTTTATGAATTTTTTGAAAAATCTACGTTTTTGGGGACGAATTGTGCGCCACATCCTTTTCATTAGTGGAAATTCTCACTTTTTCGAGAATATCTGGGGTTCTATTGGTCGCAGCGACCTGGGAATGATCTCAAATGAAAGGTGAGATCATTTCCCATCAATTCATGTGGTTTTAAATTTTTTATCAATTTTCCAGTGACTTATAGCTCATTTTATGAAAATCCGTTTTTCCATTACATCATCTTCAAAAATCGATAATTTTCTTTTAAAACCACCTAAATTAATAGCAAATCATCTCACCTTTCATTTAAGATTGGTTCCAAGTCGCTGCGACCAATAGAATCGGAGATATCCCCCAAAAAAGTGAAATTGTTCAATTTCGTAAAGGATTAAATCCCAATTTTCCCCCAAAAAAGTCAAATTTTCAAAAAATTCTTGAAAACAAATTTTGAAAATATGTTTTCCACTGCGAATTTCCTTAGTTTTTCAATGAAATCATCAGAAAAAAACCCATCTCAAGTATTTTCACTGACTTATCGCAATTTTCATAATATAAAACATCAAAACTTTAATGTATCACTTTCATCCCTCACCCTGAGGGAAAAAAAGTGGTAAAAACCATCAAATATTTGTTCCATTCCTCCTCAGCAAATACTTTTGTTGAAATAATTAGAAAAGTTGTTCAATTCACTGAATTTTGTTTATTCAAACAGTTGTTTTTTATGAATAGACAAGAAAATAATGCAGTAAATTCAAAAAGTTGATTTAGTATTTGGATGAATAAAATTCAGTCAATTCAACAACTTTTCTAATTATTGAAAAAAAAAATTTACTGAGGATCAATAAAACAAATATTTGATAGTTTTCACTACTTTTTTTTCTTTCTCAGTGTAAAAAAACTTTTTTTAATTTGTTTTTTCAATGGCTTTACTACTGAATTTTAAAAGATACTCACTTCTCCAATGTGCATAGCTGTCTTTTTCCTCGTACAAATCATGCAGACAGGGTTTCCGGAGTTCGTGGAGGCCAAAGTCTGTGATTTTTAGGACAAAACGTGAATCAACAACGCAATTTGACGACTTCAAAGCACCGTGACTCTTGAGTTCCGAGGCATGAAGATAAGCCATTCCTCTGACAATGTCGTGAATGAGCGAACCACGAAAGACACGATCCAATTTTATTTGATCATTCTCCAGAATATCCTGAAAAAAAAAGTAAAAAAAATATTTATCAATTCTTATTTCCAAATATTTTCATGTAAATTAGAAAAAAAAAGTTAAGGATGTTCTACAGGTATTTTAAGCGGGGGTTGTGCGGCATGAGAGGGGCAGTGATTTCGTCAAATTTCCAATCCCTGAACATGAAAAAATGAGTTTTTAAATTCCTCATTAAAATTATTTTCAGGGAATTATGGAACGCTGCGGATGTTCAAATATTATATTATTATCATTAAATTTCATAGATATTTTTTTATTCTTTATTTAATTAGTCTGAGAATTATTTTGAAAAAAGCGTTGCATTCTAGGAAATTCTGGCGACACAAGTTGGCAGCACTTACGTGCGAGTGACAATTTTTCAATCATTTTTATTAATTTTAATGCCAATTATTGATCCAATCGTCGTATAAAAATGTAACGTTTGTGCGAGGGGTAATTTCTCACCTATATCCGAAATTTCATCCAATTTGAAGAATTTTTCGAAAAGTTTCTTAAGCTTTTGTGAACTTCCCATAAGAACCCATGTTAAACGATGGTTTTTAAAAAATTTATAAATTTTAAACCAGGTATGAAAAAAATCCAAAATTTTGCATACGGTTTCTTTATAAATTGGAGAAGTTTGGAAAAGAATTTCATTGAATTCGTACATTTTTAAATTTTGATAAAATACCGGTAGAACATCCTAACAAAAAAAATTCTCATAATTCTTAATAAAAAAGTTTTATCATTCTTAATTCCAAATATGTTCATGTGATAAAAAAAAATTAAATAAAAAATTGTGATTAAATTGCGATTGCATTGAAAATTGTGTGAGAGAAAACTTTTCTGAGGAAAATTGATGTGGAAAAGTTTTTGAAAAACTTTGAACAAGCTTTTCTTCACACAATGAGTTAACTGACCTGGAGTGAACCTTTGGGGCAGTACTCGGTTAATAGACAACAGTGTGGTGGCTCGACACAGGCACCATAAAACCTCACTAAATGATCGTGCTGAAGGTCCTTCATCTGTAATAGTAACAAAAACGACCATCCACGTGAATAAAACAACCTGTCGCATGCAACCAAAGATGAATGTTTCAAAGATAGAATGAAAAATTGAGTTTTCAAGAAATAAGTATCCAGTGAATGAAAATTAATAATTTTTTATATTTAATGAAAAATAATTAAAGGATTTTTAATTTTTTTAGTTAATTTTTTAAATATTTAATGAAGAATAATTAGAGATTCTTTTTCTATCAATTAATTTTTTAAATATTTCATCATCTTAGAAACAAAGTGGCATAAGTGCTATGCTTATACATAGCACTTACGCCCTTTTGTTTCTAAGATGACGATATTTAATGAAGAATTGAATTGAATTCTTTCTTTATTTATTCATTAATCAGAGAAATTTTAGTAGAAAACTTTTTTTGTAGGAGAAAATCAGAGCTACAAAGAGATTTTCATAAAACTTTCGCTATCTCGCTTAATTTCCAAAATATTTCAAACAACGATTTAATGAGTAATTTTTATTCTTGTTAATTATATAATTCTCCAGCGAAAATTCCTCTGTTTTTTCATTCAAATTAATGCAATTAGAAGAACAATTGAATAAATTATCACTTACGTAACTATTTTTTTTTAAGCCAGAGAAAATAAAATTAAAAAACTGAGTTTTTACAACATAAAATTAACAAAAAGCCATTTGAAAAAAAAATAATAACAAAAATAAGTAGAATTATCTTTGTTTCCTTTTCTTTTATTTACGCAATAGTTCTTAAAAAAATGAAAAAATAAAATTCTGTTATTCTTTTCACTGACCCTTTTCAGCTCCAGCAAAAGTGGCCTCGATATCTCCACTTTGTTTCTTGGTATTGGCTTTATTGCAACCTTCGAGTTCTGAAAGCAAGAAAATTTCTCCAATTTACTTTTTTTTTCTTTTTTTTCCAACTTGAGAAATATTTTTATCTCTCAGTGGAGAGTAAGAATTTCCGAGTGGATATAAAATCAGACTAATTGAATTGACAACGGGAAGATGTGCTGAGGCAAGATGACTTAATCGTTGTGAGGAAGAAATGAAATACGAAGTTACGAGAAATAACGGCGAGTTGAATGTTGAGCAAAAAAAAATGGGATAGTAATTTGATTTGAGTGGACAATAATTAAATAAGAAAAAGTGGAGTTTTTAGAGGAAATTTCATTTGGTGGACAGGTTTTTTAAAAAAATATCTCGGTCTTTTTTTGTAGAGAATTTCAAGAGTTACGAAAAAGAATTTGAACGAAATTGCTCTATCTCGCTTTCTTTCTGAGATATTATTTTAAAAATTGATGGTATTTTATGGAGTTTGATGGAAGGAGAATTATGGATTAAGGTCGTACCCAAAAGATGGTCGATAAAACAGGAGAAAATGAGGATTTAGGTGTTAATTTCCAATTCAGTAGTGAAGAGGTAAAACAAGATAAGTCTCTTCTTGTCTCATTAAGTTTTTTCAAAATACCTTAGAAAAGAACTGAGAAAGAGCAATTTTGCCCTAAAACTCTTTTGTAACTCTTGAAATTCTCTACAAAACAGATGAGTAATATCATCTCATCTCGCTTAGTTGCCGAGATATTTCCTTCGAAATGACCTCAAAGATAAGTCGATTTATCCTGTTTTACCTCTTCACTACTGAGTTAATTGCTGATAATTCGGGAAAAAGTGCTTTAATTTACCCGAAAAAGTGATTAAACTATTCGAAAGTCATATCTTCAGCTTGTGAATATAATTTTTTTCTTCTCGAATTTCTTTTTACATTAATCTCCTATCACATGCATGAGATAGAGAGAGAGGCAAATAGTTACGACTACCTTCTAATTAAAATTTCTCAATAACTATTCGGTGATTTGAATATTTTTTTCTTCTATTATTTAGTTAAAATGCTGTTCTCTTCGCCAATTGTTTTTGAATAATGGGTGAACCGTGTGGTTTTTTAGTAATTTCATTATTTCTGTCCGATTTAGGGCGTTTCTTCCCCACCACCGCTATTTTCAGTAACTTTGATAATCCATATCTCATAAACTGCACGGTCAAAAATTATGAAAAAATTCAGAAAAATGTAAAAAAATATCATCTTCGATACGGCATCAAAAAAAAAGGGATTAACTGCACTTGAATTCACTAAGATACTACCTTAATCAAATATCTATTCTATTTACTTTAAAAATTGCAGTAGGAATGTACACATTCCTGTCCACTCCTCCTGCAAGGCTCATGTTGTCATCAGAATAAATAGTCTGAAAAAAAAGAAAATCACAATTAAATCAGTATCACAATTCCCCAAAAACTCCAATAAAAGCACTTTTAATTGGCTAATTGACTAGACATTCGCACTTCAAAGAGAGTACAAAATGAAATTATCCAAAAAATAAGAAAAAAACATCAATAACTCCCACAAATCCTGTTGAAAGTCCTCTGTCTTCTTAATAATTTCATTTATTTTGTCATCTCTTCGCTCGACAAAGTATCATGCTTTTAACAACGAACAATTCAATAAAACAATAAAATAAAATTAAGAAATAAAAAAAAATATTTACCAACTGGCTTCCACGTTTGTTGCCCGTTAGTGAATACATGGATCCCCTTGTTTTTCTCGGTGCCATTACTATCACGTCCTCCCAATGCACTTTCCACGTCATGGACGCGATTTCCGCCTCCAGTTTGTAGTGCCTGAGGGAAACGCCAAGATGAAAAGGAGGAAAAAGACAAGAAAAACGTTGGAGACTTAGACGTGGGCAGAATATATATGTATATATACAGTAAAGAGGATAAATATTGTCGTCTGCCCTTTCACTTTGCCTTTTCAAGACGCCATTTCACCCTCAGAGATAAATTCATCTGCTTGGAGATTACGAGACTATTCAAATACGTCAATTGATATTTGAAATTTGTGAAAAAGTTCATGCTGAAGATCACGTGTTCCTTCTCTCATAGATATATTTGAAATGAGTAGGTTTAGAAGGAAAGATGAAGAAACCTTTTTTGTAGGAAATTGAATTCTCTACAAAAAAGGTTTCTTGATAAATTCTCCTGAACCTCTTATTTTACGAGATCCCTTAAGAATAATCTTCATAATTTTTACTTGCAAGTGAAAATTTGAAATTTTTAAGGAAAAAATCGAATTAAAAATAATGGGAAAATGCAAAGTAATTAAAATTATCGATCCAGTGAAATGGAATTAAAATTCACGGAATCAATCACGGTTTAACGAATAATATTTAGAGCATTCATTACTGAAAGTTAATTAAACCAGAAATCATCAATAATATCAAAATAGCTCTCAATAAATTGTCGCTATTACCAAATATCAGTGGAATTTGAGTGGAATGCATTACAAGGGTTAACATTGTGGTATTGATGGCAGTGCATAGTTAGAATCCATAGAATTACCCAAATTAATGGAAAGATTTGTGTAATGGGGATTATTTGAAATTTGTGAGAATCGATTAAAAGTTCTCGTTTAATAACAAAATTGATAAATTTCTGATAATTTTCATAATTTCTTTGGAAATATCGGGAGATTCATGATGAAAAGTGCTATAATATGATGAGTTTCACTCGAATAATTGTCGATAGGGGAGGGGGAAGGGGTAAAACGGACTCATTCTAGTCTTAATGTTTTATACTATGAAAATCACTTGAAATCAATGGAAATATTGAAGATAGGTTTCTTCTGATAATTCCATTGAAAAGCTGAGGAAATTTCTGATGAAAAACATATTCCAAAATTGATTTTTAGGAATTTTTCAAAGAATTCGATTTTTTTCGTGAAAATGTGAAGGTGGAATGCTTTTCGTTCTTGAAAAATTTCACTTTTTCGGGGATATCTCGAGTTCTAGTGGTTGTAGCGATCTGGCGCTGGTCGCAAATGAAAGGTGAGCTCATTTCCCATGAATTTAAACAGTTCTTAAAAAATATGATCAAATTTTCAAATAGTTCTTTTAAAAAATTATCAAATTTTCAAATGGATAAAGAGCAAAAACTGATTTCCAAAAAAAAGATTGTACACAGAGAAAAATGTTTTCTTAATTTAAGAATGCGCAGTCACTTGATTTAAGTGAGAAAAGTCACTTGATTTAAGTGAGAAAAGTCACTTGAATCAAGTGATTTTTCCTTTCTTAATTTAAAAAATTAAAAGTCACTTAAATTATGTGACTTTCCTATCTTGAATTAAGTGACTTTCTTTTTCTTAGTTTAAATGACCTGCACGTTCTTAAATTAAGTGGCTGCACATACTCAAATTAAGAAAACATTTTTCTCTGTGTAAGTAATTGAAAAATCGATAAAAAAAAATTGAGAACGACATGAATCGATGGGAAATGAGCTCACCCTTCGTTTGAGATCAACCCCAGATTGCTACGACCAAGAGAACCGGAGATATTCACAAAAAAGTGAATTTTTCTGATTTTGATAAAGGAAACGTCTTTAAATCTTGATGAAAAAAGTAAAATTTTCAAAGAATACAAAAATTAATAATCTTGACACATATTTCTAAACCTAAAATTTCTTCAGCTTTTCAATGGAATCATTAAGAAATCTATATCTAGAACCGTTTCATTAAAATGACCATTTCGCCCCAAAAAAATAAAAAGAATTGAATCAAAGTAGCCTTCACCTATTTTCTTCCTCACCCTCTCAATGAAATTTACACAATTCACAAAATTCCCGAATTTCATTACCACTTGAGATAAAATTTCCCTTTACCTCAACGTGAACAAACACAAGTGCAGCTCTCTTATTATCTTACGAATCATCGAACATTTGCAATAAATGAAAACTTTTGTACCTCCACTTTATGATACCTTTTACAAACTTTTATTTGTTGAAAATCGTAAACCTTCAGGAAATTTACGATGAGAAACGAAAGCAAATAGTTTTATGACATTCGAATATATTTTTCACAAAAGAAATTTCAATTCCATTTATCTATTGAAATTAAAGAGAAGATGTTCATTTAAAGTCGTATCCCAGAGTAAAGTCGATAAAACAGAAAATAATGAGGATTTTTAGATTAGTTTCCAATTAATTGCTGATAATTCGAAAAAAAAGTGCTTTAATTAACCCGAAAAAGTGATTAAACTATTCGAAAGTCATCTTCAGCCTGTGAATATAATTTTTTTCTTCTCGAATTTTTTTTTACATTAATCTCCTATCACATGCATGAGATAGAGAGAGAGGCAAATAGTTACGACTACCTTCTAATTAAAATTTCTCAATAACCATACGATGAATTGAATATTTTTTTCTTCTATTATTTAGTTGAAATGCTGTTCTCTTCGCCATTTGTTTTTAAATAATGGGTCAACCGTGTGGTTTTTTAGTGATTTCGTTATTTCCGTCCGATTTAGGGCGTTTCATACCCACCACCGCTATTTTCAGTAACTTTGATAATTCATATCTCGTAAACTGCACAGTCAAAAATGATTAAAAAATTTAGCAAAATGTAAAAAAAATATCATCTTTGATATGGTATCAAAAAAAATAAAGGGTTAACCATACTCGAATTCGCTGGGATACTACCTTAAGAGATTTTTAGAGGAAAATTGACAAAATAAACAAAAACCTTCATAATTTCCCTGAAACTCAATGCAAAGCTTCTTTTTTTTTTTTAATATCTCGTAATTTAAAGGAGATACGACTTTTTCATAAAAACCATTTTTGTAGAGCAGATCGAGACTCATAAAAAAAATCTCTCCAAAAATTTCCCTATCTCCCATAAACTCTGAAATATTCTTCAAAAAAGACAAAAACAGGATAAAGTCAAGAATTTCGTTGTCCTACATTCAACCAAAGTGATCACGTAAATTTTGCATAAATCTATAGGCAATTAAGTTCAGTGTCGTGTTATACGTAATACGCATCTTGCATGTTGAATAGCCTCATATGCTTTCTCATACATGAAACGTACACATTGTGTTAACTATGCGGATCGAAAATCCCAATTCCACAGGGTGTTACAGGTAAATTCGCAATGCGAGATTACGTACTACCGTAAGTAGCATGAAGCGTAGAACGATAGTAATCTCCAAAGTCTCTGTATCGCTGAAACACATGCGGTACTGACAATAAGAGGATTCAGTAGCGAGGCAGTAAAGTGAGATGATTCGAAGACAACATCGTTTTGCAAACAGATTTTTGCCGAATATCTCCAAAAATAATAGAGATAGAGAAATTTTAGGGTTCTACTTCTTTTGCAGAGTTAGTGATGGACGATCTCCGGAAAAAATCGATTCTCAAAGAATCGATCTGTGGAGAATACAATTTTTTGGAAAAAAAATCGAAAAGTTAAAATAGATGGATCGATTTTTTTCAATAAAAAAAAATTTATATCACATCAACTTTCGATCGATCTTTTTTAATATCGATTAATAGATGCGATATCTCGCATTTAATTCGAGATTCGAGATATCGCGTAACATTAGATAGTTCCATTGCATCTCTTTTAGTTTAAGGGAATCAATGTCCAATCGATCAGTTTCAAAATTTCGATTAATCGATATCAAAATTCGATTAATTAACGTTAAATTTCGATTAATCGATGTTACTATTAGATTAATCGATATCAATTTTAGATTCATCGATGTCAAAATTCGATCAATCGATATTGGAATTCGATTAGTCGAATTTCGGTTCGATCGATAATTCGATTCCCTTTCGCCGGTTTTGATTTAAAGGGAAAAAAAATGTCCCATCAACTTCCGATCGATTATTTTTAAAGAATCGATTAATCGATACGATATCTCGCATTTAATTCGAGATATTGCATATCATTCGATGGTTCCGTTTCACCAGTTTTCGTTTGAGGCAATACATCCCATTTTCCAGATTTTTTCTTAAAAAAAAAAGATACGATTCTTCTAAAAAAGGATCGAAAAGTCGATCAATCAAGTTAATTAAAATCCCCCCAAAAAAATCAATTTTCAGGAAAAGGAAAGAATTGATTCTCCAATCAATCAGGACTATAAAACGTCCTTATAAAAATGTCGCTATCTCGCTTAACTTCCAAAATATAAAAAAAAAAAAGATTCAATTGACAATTTTTCTCATTGAAAATTATTGAATTGAAATTAATTGTATTATATCATTGCCTAGCAAAGAATTTTCTGCCTTTTCATTGAAATTAATGCGATTCAAAAAAAATAATCAAATGCATTATCACTTACATAACAATTATTTTTTTTTCAAGCCCGACAAAATTTTTATCTCTCGCTCTAATAAATCATTTGTACGAAATAATGAATTTCTGAGATAAAAATAAATATTTATTCTCAGTATAATTTACTAACAAAAATTCAATGTAGATTATTTCCATTTGTCGGATTTCTAGGACATGCAGGTTGACAGAAGCTCCCATGGGAAATGAATTTTTTTCCTCCATTTCTCCTCTCAGATATAACTGGAGTTTACAAACTCATTAAAAAAAAAAAAAAATTTCCCAGTGGAAAACAGCATTCTATTTTCATTGTATTATTCGAATTAAACAGTGACAACTGAAAACAATGGATCGCCAATTAAAACGCAAATTAATTTGAAAACATTTCCAAGCGAATAATCACAAGGAATTCAGGATATTTCCGAATCCCCATTAATTATGAAGGCCATTGGAGCAGAGACAATTTTATCGAGTTTCAATGTTCACGTTGGGTTATTTTTAATAATACCTATTGATATTATTTGCTCCAGTGACTCTGCAAGTACTGATTTATTTGTATTTTCAAGGTTTTTAAGTATTTGTATTTTCAAGGTTTTGACATGTCTCGATTATCTTTAAAATATCTCAGAAACGGCAAGGTTTAGGAGAATCCATCAAGGAACCTCTTTTTGTGGGGAATTTAATTCTCTACAAAAAAGGTTCCTTAATATTTCCTTTTAAACCTACTCGCTTCCGAGATATTGTCAAGATAATCGAGAAATGTTGAAACCTCGAAAAAACAAATACTTAAAAACTTTGAAAAGTCAAATATATCAATAGTTGCAGAGTTTCAGGAGCAAATAATATCAATATTGAGGAGATATTTAGGAGAAAGAAACGGTTCGAAATAGAGATTTTCCAATGATTTCATAGAAAAACCGAGGAAATGTTAAAAGGCAAACGTGTAGCAAAGTTAAATTTTTTGGATATTTTTTTAAATTTGAGCTTTTTTTTCAACACTTTTTCGGGGATATCTCCGGTTCTATTGGTTGTAGCGACTTAGAACTGGTTTCAAATAAAAGGTGAACTCATTTTCCATCGATTTATGTATTTCTGAATTTTTTCATCGTTTTTTCAATTCGTTACAGTCTCCTTTCTCAAAATTAGGTTTTGCTCTATGGAATAGGAAAATAATTGAAGAATTATCAATTCTTCAAATACATATAGTTTACATGTTTAGAAAAATCAATAATTCTTTTTGGAACTATACAAATCGATGAGAAATGAGCTCACCTTTCATTTGAAACCAGTTCTAAGTCGCTACAACCAGTAAAACCGGAAATATCCCCGAAAAAGTGAAATTCTTCAAAAACGAAGAGATTTTCACCTTCAAATCATGACTAAAAAATCAAATTTTGAAAAATAAAAAAAAATTAATTCTGGAAGATAATTTCTATCTGAAATTTCCTCAGATTTCCGATGAAATCATCAGAAAAAACCTATCTTCAATATTTCCATTGATTTCGAGTGATTTCCATAGTATGAAACATCGAAACTAAGATGTGTCCGTTTCACCCCTTTTACCCCACCAGCCCCCTATAAAAAAAAACCACTTTCACGTAATTTCACAAGAAATTTAAGAAACATGATCTACTCACTCAATTACCCACATTCTCTTCAATGCAATGAATCGATTATTCATTACGCATTGTAAAAACGGTCGAAGTACCCATCAAGTTCATCAATCCCGTGATAAATAACGTGCAGTCCCTCAATCAACGATAAATACCAACTTTTTTTTTCTCCCCTCAATCATGTCCAAGGTAAATACATCCGAGAACCTCTAACTACGACAATGATTGCTCTACAGGGGTTGGAAATATTCACCCCAGAAACACATCGTCACGTTAGAAACGAAAGGGCTTAAGCGTTGTGTATGAGGATAGTACTTACGTCTTTTTGATTCTAAGACGGCGATATATATATATGTAGGGGAAAGTGGGGCGAAATGGACATTGTAATGAAACGGTGGGAGATAGATTTTTTTTGATGATTCTATTGAAAAGCTGACGAAATTTTAGGCAGATACCGAGTGCTAGTATTAATTTTTTCTTCTATTTTTGGAGAATTTGATTTTTTGAGCCTTTTTTAGGGGTGAAAGCCTTTTGATTCTTGGAAAAAGTCAGTTTTTTCGGAATATTTCCGGTTCTATTGGTCGCAACGATATGGGGCTGATTTCAAATGAAAGCTGAGATCATTCTCCATCGATTTATGTGGATTTGAATTCAAAAGTATCGATTTTTCAGATAGTTATGGCAAGTTTAGTGGAAAATTATGATTATCGGGTTTCGCCCTATAACTATGTGAAAAATCGATATTTTCAGATTAAAAATCACATAAATCGATCCCAGGTCGTTACAATCAATAGAACCAGAAATATTTAAAAAAAAAACGAAATTTTCTCAAAAATTGAAAGGCGTTGACCCATCAAAACTGCAAAGAAAAAATCAAATTCCCAAAAAATTAAAAAAAAATCAATTCTGCCAGTTGTTTTCCGCCTGAAATTTCCTCAGCTTTCCAATGGAATCATCAAAAAAAATCTATCTCCAATAAATTCATTCATATCAAGATTTTCTCATCATATATGCATAGAACCTCAAACGTGTCCATTTTACCCCTTGTCTCCGTTTTGCCCCACCTTCCCCTAGATATATAGAGAAGACAGAGACAAAATGGATCTATGAGTCAAAATGATTCGAGATTTTTTTTGAGAGTGGAGAAGTCTCTGAAAAAAATTGAAAAAATTCACCAACAATGCACATATATTGAAGCATTTCCACAAATTTTTCAAAAAAATTTCATCAAGTCCTTCACTCAAAAAAAAAAATCCTGGATTATATTACAAGGGAGGTCCATTTTATTTCACTCTCCCCTATATATATACATATATCTATGAACATATATATATAGATAATATACTCCGTCAACGTAAAAAGGGGAGATAGAGTGTTTCTCCCCAGAGAAACATCGAAATTTAGAAGCAAAACAGTAGGAGAAACCCATGGAAACTTGAGGATATTGTAACTGAAGATAAACAAGCTGTTCTTATTTCTCCGTGACATGAATTAGAAAAAGGGCGAAATTGATATTTACGTGTTCTACACAAAGTACTACAACTTGTTCTTTTTTTTTTCAGTCAAAATTGAAGGGAGAAGCGAGTATTTGCCTAAGTGATTCATGTAAATATTCTACTGTATCGTGACGATTTGAATTTCTCGCTTCTCCCCAAATTTCGATGAATATCAATGAGTCTCAATATTTAATCAAATAAAATGTGACTATTTAGTTGGAGAATATTTACCTGTAAATGATGACTGATACGACAACGAGTCCGACAACAATAGAGCTCAGGACAATGGAGAGTATTGCGTATCCTGGTAATGCTGTTGAATTTAATTATTTCATCAAAACTTCTGACAGGACTCGGGTGAAATGGATATATTGAAGTTTAGGGAGAAATTCGATAATCTGAGTAGTGAAAATCAATTTGAAGCAGTGGGATTATTGGAGAATGGAGATTTTATGATGAATCTGTTTAAAAAACTGAGTAACAAAGAGAATTCCTCATTCTTTCCGTTTTTAACTTATTTTTTTGATCATTTTCAAAGAAATATTTCGGAAACTGAACGAGATAAGGCGATTTTGCGTGAATTTTTGATTTTAGCTCTTCAAATTCTCCACAAAAATAAAAATAATCGAGAAATCGCCACATCTCGCTTAGTTTCCAAAATATTCTCAAGAAAAGATTAAGAAAAAATATTTTTTTTTTTATTATTGGAAATAGCGATTTTTTGATGATTTCACAAGAAAAATGAATTTTTCTAAAAATGAGGAGAAAAAAGAAATTAAGGGGATTTTTTCTATCCTAAATTTGATCATCTTTTTAGTTTCTACAAAAAAGGTATCAAGATCGAATTGGCTCATCTCGCTTAATTTCCAAAATATTCTCAAAAAAAATAGGAAAAAACCGAATTTTCCAGTATTATTGGAAATAGTGATTTTTTGATGAATTCACTAAAACATTTATTTTCCCAAAAATTTGCAAAAAAAGAGATCAGGTGCATTTTCTCTATCATAAATTCCATCCCCTCTTAAATCTCTTCAACAAAAAAAATGATCGAGACAAAATCGCCACATCTCGCTTAATTTCCAAAATATTTTTAAGATAAAAATTGCGAAAAAAATCAAATTTTTCTGTTTCATGAAAAATAGTGATTTTTCTCTGATAGAAAATCCGATGCATTTTATCTATCATAAATTTTATCGTCTCTCGAGTAAAATCATCAGAAAATTTTTAACTCCAATTGTTCCATTAAAATATCCATTCTCCTGTACATAAAATAATTCGTACCGACACTTTCATGAATTTCAGAATTTATAGAATTACTAACTATTATCTGGGCATAACGATCCGTCATATCCGCATTTAGGTGTGTCAGGTGGTGGCTCCAATCTTCCACCAGACCAGTGTATTCGTTTGCCAGGTACATACTCAAGGGTTTTATTAGCACCATAATAATTTGCTACAATCTGAAACAAAAAGTGCATGGAAAATTGAGGTGAGCTTCATTGTTTCGTTATCAATGTTGATGTTCTCCTGTTTCTATGTTTAATCACCTCGAATTTTGATGTCTCGGGATTCATATCCAGGAGGGAATAGTCCGCCAGGCGGTCACCATTCTCGTCGATAGTTACATCACCGGTTATTCCTGTTGAAAACAGAATTAATGATGTTGTTGAAAATTATGAGAAATTTGAAAAATTTTTATAGTATCCTTTTTTGGAGAAAAAATGGAGGCCTACAAAAAAGTTATTATGGAAGAAAAATGTTATTTAAAAAATATGGAAAGAAATGAAAATTAGGAATTTTTCCAAATTTGGGATTTTCCAGGATTTTTCTGAATTTTCGACGATTTTTCCTAATTAGAATCCAGCAATCTTCCTTTGCGTAAATGATATCTGAAAAATCAGGATTTTTTCCTCAATTTGGAATTCTCCAAAAATTTTCAGGATTTTTCAGAATTTTCCAGAATTTTCAAAGATTTTCCAGAATTTTCCCAAATTGAACTCTAGCGGCTTTTTTTCTGCCCACGAAATAACTCAAAAATTTGGATTTTCTTCCAAATTTGGAAAAATTCGGAATTTTTGAGGATTTTCGAAAATTAAACTCAGGCAGCTTTTATTTGTCCCCGAAATATCTAGAAAAAGAGGACTTTCTTCTCAATTTTGAATTTTTCTGAATTTTCCACGAGTTTTCCAAATTAAACTCCGGTCGCCTTTTTCTCCCATATGTTATCCGAAAAATCAATTTTTTCCCCCCAATTTGAGATTTTCTGCAATTTTCTAGAATTTTCCAGAATTTTCACAAATTTAATTTTGGTAGCCTTTCTTTCCCAACGAAATATCTGAAAAATCATGATTTTCCTCTGAAATTGGTATTTTCTAGAAATTCCCAGGATTTTCCGAAAATTGAACTACAGCAATTTTCACTTTCCCATACAATATCTGAAAAATCACAATTTTTTCCCCATTTTGGAATTTTCCAGTATTTCATCAATTTCTCTATCTCCATTGGATCTCGAAATATCAAAAAAAAAAAAAAATGATTACAAATGAAATAACTTTGAATCAACAAAATTTACATTTTCGTTAATTCAAATGACTTAATATATTTGAGAAGTTATTCAGTTACAAATTCATTAATTAGTAAATTCATAGCCAAACTTGATTAAAAAGTCAGAATTTCCATGAAACAAGATGATTAAATTCTCTCCCGAGTTTACCCAATGAAAATACCTAAAATAGTGTAAAATTACTAACTTCTCCTTTACCTTTAAAACTTTTGCCCCACATTCTCCTCGTCAAATTACCACCATCCAAATTTATTTCACCTGGTTTTTTCGGTAAACTCTCTTTCAATGCTAGTGCATATAGAAATACAGCATCATAGAATGCAGCAACAAATGTTGATAACAAACTGTTACCAAATGTAAAGTTATACTTAGTTTGTGCAAGTGATTTAACTTCACGTGAAAAATTTAGGTATTCCTCGTTATCTGGTGTACGTGCTGTTACTGTTAATAAAGACTGATATGCTTTTCTTGCTCTCTCATTACGCTCATCAGTATCTTCCTCCATACGCCATCTCTCATTTGAATTATTATCACTGTGAACACAGAAATTTTGAAGAACAAAGAGAATTAAAAAATAGTGAAAATGAGGAGATTCATTATTTTGTGGTCGTGTAAAGACTTTTTTTTTGGGAAAGAAAAAAAAAATTCTGAAAAATTAGTGAAACCGAGGATTGTGTTTAAAACATGATTTCAAGAAAATAAATGAATTTTTTAATGAAATTGAGATAGTATCCCAGAGTAGGATTGATAAAACAGGAAAAAATGAGGATTTGTAGATTTGTTTCCAATTAATTGCTGATAATTCGGGGAAAAAGTGCTTTAATTTACACGAAAAAGTGATTAAACCATTCAAAAGACATATCTTCTTGTGAATATAATTTTTTTTTCTCGAATTTTTTTTACATTAATCTCCTATCACATGCATGAGATAGAGAGAGAGGCAAATAGTTACGACTACCTTCTAATTAAAATTTCTCAATAACTATACGGTGAATTGAATATTTTTTTCTTCTATTATTTAGTTAAAATGCTGTTCTCTTCGCCAATTGTTTTTAAATAATGGGTCAACCGTGTGGTTTTTTAGTAATTCCGTTATTTCTGTCCGATTTAGGGCGTTTCATCACCACCGCTATTTTCAGCAACTTTGATAATTCCTATCTCATAAACTGCACGATCAAAAATTATGAAAAAATTCAGAAAAATGTAAAAAAATATCATCTTTGATGCGGCATTAAAAAAATAAGGGATCAACTGTACTCGAGTTGGTTGAGATACTACTTTAATCAATAACGATTTTATTGCACTTATTTATTCATTATTTTAAACAAGTTAATAATTCCTAATTTTTTGCTTTACAGACTCTGAAAAAGCTTAAATTATAAGCGAAACATCGCGAATTAGCAATCACTTAGTATTGTATTTTATATAATCCTTCCAATTTCCCATGAAACTCTAATTTAATCAAATCCAGTAAAATAGTAAAATTGGCTTATTTCTAAACTTTCATCACTCATGAACGAACAAATTTACGAAAAAAACGTAAAAACAGTTTAAATAAAAACAGTGTAATTAAAAATAATTAATTAATTATTGGGTTTTTTTTGGGGATGTGCTTGATGGAATGAGTGGGTTTAGAGGAAAATGTCAAGAGACCTTTTTTGTAGAGAATTTTGAGAGCTATAAAAAAGGTATCTTGACATTTTCCCCTAAACCCACTCATTTCATCAAGCACATCCCCAAAAACCCCCAATAATTAATTAATTATTTTCTCAGCTGCAATCTTCATCGTTTTCAAGAGGTCACACTAAGCAAGCCAAATCAATAAAATTGTTAACAGACACATCAACTCTGTTCTCATTCAATATTCAAAGATCACGAAAATAAATTTTCTGTATTCGCTTACTTTAAATCATAACACATGTCTATAAATGCACTGTACAGCAACAGATCTAAAGATGTGTCCCACTGGCACGTGATAAATCTATTTCAATCGTATCGACTCTGTCTATTCTACTTCGAATGGCTGATAATAAAAGCACAGAGTCTCCACGTGGACTCAAGAAGCTTTTGTTCCCATCATTCCAATCAGTTATCACTGAAAATCACTTCTTTTTCCAACATTTACAGACTTTATTCAATCATTATATCATCGCCTTAGAAACAAAAAGGCGTAACTTTTGTGCATAAAAGACAGCACTTACGCCCCTTTGATTCTAAGCCAAAGATATCTATTTCTACTTGACAACTGTAAAACGTGGAAAACTTTTCTTTCAATAGAAGAAGTTTGTCGATTTACTTCAGTTCATGAGTTTCATTGAAAAGATTCAACGATTCCTGGAAAATACTTTAATGCGATTTACTTCAGTTCATTTTCAAATAAAAAGTTAAATCTTGCGGTTTCATGTGGAACAAAGAATTGAATATTTAAAAAAAAAAAAAATCTGAAACTTGTTGGATTGTTAATAGAGCCTTTCGTTCATGCAGAAACCCCATATCTCATCATGCACCATAGGATTTACTAGGAGAAATGCTGACACACATTGGGTTGTGTCAGTGAATTTGATAAACAAAGCACAGCCACATAACAGTGACACGCTCAAAGTAACACAGTCAAAAGGTTCTATATTCATTGCAGCTGAGTTAATCCAATGAGTGATACAAGCTAATGCATACAGTGATACTCTCTCTCTAACTTGTCTAACTACACAATGAGAAAAAAAAAATAGTAGTAAAAACAATCGAAGATTGAGGCAAATGGTCCTTAGCCAATATTTTTTTTTTAATAATTAAAAAAAGTTGTTGAATTTACTGAATTTAGTTAATCCGAACAGATTAACTAGTTGAATTGACTGAATTAAGTAGATTCAACAGCTGTTTTTTTAATTATTTCAGAAAAAAATTTGCTAAGATTGTTCTCACCATTATTTTTTTCTCAGTGCAATTCCACAGATTTTGTAGCATTTTTTTTGTAACATGTATCCAATAATTTTTTGATATTTTTTCGTAAATAGGAAGATTTTTTTCTACACTGAGAAAAGAAAAAAAGTGGTAAAAACAATCAAATTTTTGATACCATTGGTCCTAAGCAGAATTTTTCCCAAATGATTAAAAAAGTGGTTGAATTTACTGGATTCAGCTGATTCTAACAGAATAACTATTTGAATTAACTAAATTCAACAAACTTTTTAATTATTTTGAAAAAAATATTTACCTAGGACCAACAGTATCGAAAATTTGATTTTTTTCAGGATATTTTCTGGTTGAAAAAATTAAAGGCAGCTCGGAAAGTAAACGAGATAGGGTGATTTTATCCGTATCCTTTTTTGTAGGGATTTTAAAGAGCTACAAAAAAGGATTAAGTAAAGATTGCGCTATCTCGCTTAGTTTCCTAGATATTGGAAAAAAAAGACAATGATGAAAAAATTGAATTATTCTGTTTTTATTTTTTAACTCATTTTTTTGATCATTTTCAATGGATCATCTCGGAAAGTAAACGAGATAGAGCGACTTTGCCTTAATCTTTTATCGTAACTCTTGAAATTCAGAAAAAAAAGGATCTGGAAAAAACCGCTGTATCTGGCTTATTTTCCGAGATATTCTCAAAAAATTATTAAATTAAAAAATTTATCTACAAAAATTCTCTTTTTTTTCATCATTTGTTTTTGATAGATATCTCAGAAACTAAGCGAGATAGGGCGATTTTGCCTCAATCCTTTTCTGTAGCTCTTCAAATTCTTCACATAGAAGGTTCCAAATAAAGTCGCCCTATCTCGCTTAGTTTCCTAAGAAAAGATATTCTTAAAAAAAAATTATTTAAAAATAATCGACTCTATTTTACTTTTTTTCTTTGCATTTTTTTAATAATTAAAAAAATTAATGTCTCACCTCGACGACAATTCAATGGAGAAGAAGACGTACTCCCCCGAGTCAACCATGCCCAGTTCCTCAGCAGCCAGAAGAATTTCCCTTATCGTTGTAGAATTAGCGCACATGACAACGACTGAAACCAAAAAGTAAAAAAAAACGGAAAAAATGAAAGCAGCTCAATAGACACGAAAAAAATATCTCTCGTGGCTTTAAAAGTAGAGAAAAAAAAAAAAAGAAGTGACAGAGAGGGAATGTATCCAGTTTAACTCGTAACAAAAGGTACAAAGGAATTCATCGATTGTCTGGAAAGAAAAAGCTCAAGAAGCATTCTACCCCCTGGTGAAGTTTCGTGTTTCGTTTTGCCTTTGAAGTAGATTTTACAAGCTGATCGAGTTCGCCCACTCTTTTTTTTTTATACACTTTTTGTTCTTCAGTTCGTGGCTGCTCATTGGTATTGTGCTTGTAACACAGGATCTATTGTTACGAGAAGGCAACAAGGTAGAGTATAAGGCGAGTATTCAGGGGTATATGTTTTCGTCGTTTCAACGAAAATTTGCAGATACATGCTCATAATATTCAATAGCCTCGTTTAAATCCATCATTTATCAGTTATTAATGTTTAATGGGAATTATGGACAACAATTAATGTGTAGAACTTTTCATTTTTTTGCCAACGTTTCGTCAATAGTTGCTGACTTGTTCATTAAGAATTAATGTAAAATTAATAAAATTACTCTACAGCTCTCTACTTAACAGATAAATACTCTTTTGTAAAAATTATGGAACGAAGAAATTTTTTGTGTATCAAACTATTCTTCTATACAATAAATAAATCTATCTATCTAATAAAATTATGGTATGAATTGGTGATGGAGTAGAAATAGCAGACATCTGACCAATAATTTTTTGTGTTTTTTTTTTAACAAATAAATAATTTTTTGAAAAATGAAAAATATGCACATGTAGTAAATTCAAAAAACTGAAAGTGTAAAATAAAAAAAAAATCCAATAAATTGTCAGATGCATGTTCATTTCATTATTATTTGTTGATGATACTGGAAATAAAATGACTTCTGACAGTTTTCTGTGGTTTTTTTAACAAATATATGATTTTTCGCGAAATAAAAAATATGCACATATGTAGAAAATTAAAAAAACTGAACGTGTAAATTAAAAAAAAAAATCTATTAATTTATTTGTTAAAAAAAATTTAATAAATTGTCAGATGCATGTTCATTTCATTATTATTTGTTGATGATACTGGAAATAAATGACTTTTGACAATTTTCTGTGGTTTTTTTTAACAAATATATGATTTTTTGCGAAATAATAAATATGCACGTGTAGAAAATTCAAAAAAATTGAAAGTGCAATTTTTTAAATTTTTTTTGTGTAATAATTCATTTGTTTAAGAAAATACAATGAAATGTCAGATGTGTGCTTATTTTATTATCAATTGTTGATGAAAAAAAAATAATAGACATCTTGAAATTTTTTCGTCTTTTCTCCTTTTTTAAGAAAGAAATGATTTTTTAACAAACGTACATGTAGAAAATTCAAAAAATTAAAAGTGCAAATTTTTTAAAATCTTCGTCTTTTAATAATTCATTTGTTTAAAAAATTTTAATAAATTATTAGATGTGTGCAAATTTCATTATCGTTATTATTTTTCAATAATTCCACTATTTTTCACCTAAAATTATCAACATTTATCTTCCAACTGATAGACACATGTCGAAAAATTCTTTTTTTTCTATTTCTTTTCTGTTCTAAATAAATGGAATACATTGAATGCAGATAGCATTGTGTCAACTTGTTTCAGTATCCAGAGCGAAATTCACCATAAAACACTGAGGGAGTGTACAAAGAAGAGACTGAGAGATTCGACCTTTTGTCTTCAATATACTGAGTGATGCTACAAGCTATTGAGGGCTCTTGAACCATCAAAAACGTCTGGGAATATTTATTGCGGGGGAGTTCGTGAATTTTTCTTGTCATCCTAAAAATAGCAGATATCTGACAATTTTCTTTTTTTTTTTAAATAAATGAATTAAACAAGAAAACGAAAAATATGCACATACAGAAAATTCCAAATAATATAAATTTTTATGAAGGAAACTAGAGCAAAATTGATCTGCATGCCAAAATGATCTGGATTTTTTTTTGAGAGTGAAGGCTTAAAAAAAAAAAATGGAAAAAATTATGTAATTATTAAGACATGTCGGTACATCTTCTCAATTTTTTTTCCGATTTTTTTTGTAAACTTCTTCAATTCAAAAGAAAATTCCTGCATCATTTTGCCACTAAAGTCAATTTTCCCCTAATAATTTATATGTTCAGAAAAATCCAGACAATTGTCAGATGCCAATTTTATAATCGATTTTTTTTACAATCTTAAGAAATCACAATTTCTTAGTTTCATTGGAAAATCGAAATCAATTGTTTATCAATTAAAATTGTAATTACACTTCCTGATTATCTGGAGCTCGTGAATTTTTTAATGACAATTTTCATTTTTTTTTTTGTTAACATGTAAATTATTTCAAGAAAATGAAAAATATGCACATATTGATAATTAAAAGGACTATAAGTGCAAATTATTTTTAATATGATTCCTAATAGTAATTTACTTATTTTTAAAAAATTGAAAAAATTGTCAGAGCTGTACTGGTTTCATCATTAAGTTTTTCTTTTAAAAAATTCTCTCCTAAAAAATTGTAATTTTCAAGTTTTATTGAGATATCAAAATGAATCGCTAATCAATGTTAATTAAATTAAATTAAATTTGACTGATTTATCTTTGAACTTTGATGGAAACACTGTTATCAAAGCAGAAAATTTTCTGCTTTGACTAAAAACAATTGTCCATTGGACAGAGCACAAAGATAATGAACAATAATGTTTAACTGTCAAAGTAGCAGAACAGAACTCTGAATGCAATTTCTAATCGTGTTAGTGTGTGACACTCGACAAAAGTTTGATCAAACACGGTTTTGTGCATTTGGAAGACACGAATGTGATGAATTTTCAGGTGAATATCAAACAATTCATGAATGTTCTATTAAAATAGTTGTGAAATTTAAATGAAAATTCGACGAGAGTGAAGTGATGATAATTGCCGAAGTTTTGAGAGATCTGTAAATATTTCTGAAAAATGAAATTTTCTCGTTGAATTGAAAGAAAACTTTGCTGGCGATGAAATTGTCGAATTTTAGTATAAATTAAAATTACATTATTTTAATTAAAAAATTTAAATATGCAAAAAGTGAAGAAAAAACAAAAGATGAGATACATTTTTTGTCGTTTGTTTTTAAAGAGGATCTCGGAAACTAAGCGAGATAGCGAATTTTATGTGGAAACCTTATTTGTAACTCTTGAAATTCTCCACAAAAAAGGGTTCTACAAAAATCTCTCTATCTCGCTTAACTTCCGAGATATTTTTTCCACAACAATTACAATCACAAGAATTAATTTCGATAAAAAATTGATATTCTTAAAAAAATTCAATATTCAAAAAATTACATTTTCTTACGAAATTCAATGGAGTGTCTTGGAAGTTAAGAGAGATAGAGCGATTTCACACGAATTCTTTTTTTTTTTGAAGGATTTCAAGAGGTATAATAAAGGATTCAAGCGAAATTGCGCTATCTCGTTTAAATTCTGGAATATTCAAGAAAAAGAAACAATTAAAAAAATAGAATTTTTTTGTTTTTCAAACTTTTGATTCATTTTTACGATCATTCTCAATAGAATATGTCTGAAACTAAGCGAGATAGAGCGATGTTCTCCTAATCTTTTCATTGTAGCTCTTGAAATTTAAAAAAAGAGGAAGTTATCTATCTCGTTTAGTTTCCTATATATTATATCGATAACAATCATGAAAACCCAAAAATTAATTTCAATAAAAAAATTAAAAAAATAACAACATAATTATTTTTTAAAAATAATAATAATAAAATAATAATTATAATAATAATGAAAATAATAATGATAAAATAATTATATTAAAAAAAAAAAATTCAATCCTTAAAAAATTGAATTTTCTCGTGAAAATTTAATTTAGATCATCCAGCGCCTATTCCTGTCTCTCGCATATTCGAGTTTGTATGTGTCTCTAAAATAATACACTGCCTGCATAAACATTTACAACTAACTGGATCATAAAATGCATTTTATCGTTATTTCGCGTGCGACTGAATTTTCCCATTGAATTCAAAATGCATCTTGCTGATGCATTCCCAGATACAACTCATCACAGATAGAATTTCTTAAAAAAAAAAAAAAACCATGATTAAAAAATAAATGAGAGTTAAAAAAGTAGAAGTGATAAAATTTCCAATTCAAATTGAAGAAAATCCTCTTACAAACGTAATCGGGTAATAAAAAATGGAGAAAAAGAATAATTCAGAATTGAAGAGATGATAAAATCCCATTATTCAGAATGTTGGCTATCGAATTCTCGTTAGTATGCTGGAAAAAAAGAAGAAAAAAAAAAACCGATTTTACTCTTCTATTTACAGTTAGTAGCATTGAGCCTCGGTCGTGGTAGCTTCCTTCCTCTTTTTTTTCCCTTTTTTTTTAAAAAGAAAACTTCTTTCAACTTTTTCCATCTACCTTCTGGAAGACGATAAGGAGATTCACAATTGGTGGATGCACCAACTGTCGTCTGAACGAGCTTTTCCCATACTAACAACACAAACCTTTTCATGTTCAACCAAATGGATATGAGTATGGATAGAATTTCAATGCAGCCCTGAATATTTTGTTGTCGTAGATACTGAGAGGAGCAATTTCGTATCATCTCTTTACACATGGGAAAACGAAGACCCACTTTTTTTGTTAAAACTTTTTTCATCCTCTTTTTTTTTTTATTATCTGTTGTCAATTTGTGGTCCTGGGGGATGATGTAGAGACAACTTGTGTCATACAAGTGGAGGGACACAAGTTTATCTGGGAAAAAGAGAAGTGGTGATTAACAAGAAAAGACAAGGAGAAGTTTTCTCCTTTTTTTCTGCTGCCGATTAATCGCAAGTTTTTGAGGGAAAGTTTTATCGGGTTTTTTTTGGGGGAGATGAGAAAAGTTTAGGGGGGGGGGGGGGGGAGGTATTGTTGGGTTGAGGATCGATAAGACAGGAAAAATGAGGATTTGTAACTGAATTTTCAATTAATTGATGATAATTGGGGAAGAGTGCTTTAATTTAGGCGAAAAAGTGATTAAACTATTCGAAAGTCATATCTTCAGCTTGTGAATATAATTTTTTTTTCTCGTTTTTTTTTTACATTAATCTCCTATCACATTTATGAGATAGAGAGAGAGGCAAATAGTTACGACTATCTTCCAAAAATCAGCAAAAAAAAATTCGCATCTTTAATTTTTTTTATTTCTGTAATTTCCATCGAAATAATTTGAATTACTTTCTTAATGAAAAATTTGGATTTTTAAATTTTTCATTACTTTGAAAATTAATTTTTTTTTCTTAACAATTTTGATTACTATTGGAACTAAAAATTTGACTGATGAAATTTTATAATTCTTTTTCTTATTCGAAATTTTGATTCTTTCTCACTTATTAATTGATTGGAATAATTAATTTTATAATAAAATCAACGCTACTATGTTTAATCTTCCCAAATATAACCGTCTATCAGACAAAAATTTTGAGTTGAGAGTATTAACTAAATGTAACACAAATAAGAACTTATAATTTAATCCAATCTAAATGACGCTTATATGACATTTATAATTCAATTTAACTAATAAAAATGTTAATAAGTTTAATAAAGAAAATAATTATGAAATTCCATCAGTCAAATTCTAAATTACAATAGTAATCAAAATTGTTGAAAAAAACATTAATTTTCAAACTAATAAAAAATTTAAAAATCCAAATTTTTCATCAAAAAATTAATTAAAATTATTTCGATGGAAATTACAAAAAAAAAAATTAAAAAATTAAAAATACGAATTTTTCTTTGTTGATCTCTGCTACCTTCTAATTAAAATTTCTCAATAACTATACGGAGAATTGAATATTTTTTTCTTAAACTGGACAAACAAAAATTATGAAAAAATTCAGAAAAATGTAAAAAAATATCATCTTTGATGCGGCTTCAAAAAAAATAAAAGGTCAACTTTACTCGAATTCGCTGGGATACTACTTTAAGAATTGCGGGGAATTATGAAGAGGAAATGGGGAAGAGGCTTTTCAATGAAGTTAATCTCGATTGTCTTCTGAAGAACGACTTTTGCTCATTGATTCATTGATAGACAGACTCAATAGCAAGAATAAGGAAAAAGGGGAAATGAAAGGGGGGGGGGGGGGGAGGATTGTAAAGAGCAATTGAGTGAGATCGTTTGCTGTCTTCATTCCCAATGCAAATAGACCGTTAATTTTTAAATATTGAGAGTGGCTGGAAGTTTCCAGCTGGAAGAACACTCGAATGACTCGATTGGTCCTCGTGGAAACCTTGAAATATTCACAATGATAAACTTTTCCTCGTGCTTTTTGTTCTGAGAGGAAAAAGAAAAATTTGCAAAGTTCAAGTGCAAACTTCACGTAAATTCAATATTTAAGATTTCTCCTAAACGAGTGGATTTATCAAAAAATATCAGGATATCTCTTTTGTAGGAAAGAAAATTTTCTACAAAAAAGGTATCTTAATATTTTTCTTTTAAGCCACTCGTTTCCGAGATATCTTTAAGAGAATGTGTAACACAAAAATTTAAGAAATTCCTTTTATTTTGCAGAAAAATAAAATCGCTTTCCTCTCTCATTCACCCGGAATTGATTGCATTCTGGTATTTTCCACTGGAAAATTTTTCTCCAATCTCCAGTTAAACCGATGAAATTCAGAGAATCCATCAACTGCATTCACTTTCATCAGTCTAAAAGGTCTCTGAAGATAAATGAGAAATTCTTGAAATGAAGAAGACATAAAATTTTAAAATTTCAATTTCACCAAAGAAAAATGATCTATCCTATAACAATGCAGAGAAACAAGATGGGTCAAATGGTATATATATATATATACCATATATGAAGTTGAGTAATGTGCAGAACCGCCCTGAGCTATGAACCAAACTAAGTTGGGGTGAGAGGTATATTGGACATTCAACGCAGTTTGTATCACCACTTTCTGAGCTCCAGTGTTGTTAACTCTTGTGCTATATATGTAAGAAGGAGGTGTAACATCACATATATTGCCAGGAAGTAATGTGGCTCTTCTATCCATTAATTCCACGCAGATGCAGACATTCTCCGTGTATTTTATCGTCTTCTGACCCTTTTTTTTGCTACCGAATGGAAGCCATGTAATCATCAGAATTTCCGATTGTAATTTTTTTTAAAGAAGATCCTTAAAATGATCTAAATAGAGAGAAAATGATATTTTTAGCGCATGTCTGTGTGTTTGTATGTCTGTGTGTGCATAAAAGTCTCAATTACAGCAAAACCGTTTTATAGAAAAATTTCATATTTTGTGGAAAACTTCCTATCGACGAACTCTATTTTTTAAGCTTTATTTGAAGAGAATGCGATCGGCACTTTTTGAGATATGTCCATTTTTCGAAAATCAGTTTTTAATGGAATTTCTGGCACCTATTCAACTGATGTTATTTATACTCATATATTATCTCGAGAGTTGTATCAGTTAGATGCCAGTTAATTTTGAGCTTATTTGCATGATTAGTTCTCGATTTATTGGCGTTTTAGTGAATTTCTTCCAAATTTGATATTTTGATGATGGTTTGAAAAAAGGTGTATCACTTCCATTCGGAAGCATATTGCTGAAGTATTAGCAGAAAAAACTATATCACTTGGAAAGCAATACTATTATCCAATTGTTTTACATTTTCAGTAAAACATTCATACCATTGAAATGAATTTTTGTACGTTCAATAAACAAGATCTTTGAAGCGAGTAGGCTTAGGGGGAAAAGTCAAGAAACCTTTTTTGTGGGGAATTGAAATCTCTACAAAAAAGGTCTCTTAACATTTCTTCCTAAACCTACTCGTGTCAAAAGTATCTGCGAAATTAACTAAAAATAATTATTGGAGTAATTTCTCCTTTTTTTTTTGAAGATCTTGGAAAATAATGGAGATACGACCTTCTTATAGAAACGTTTTTTGTAAAAGTAAACGAGAGCTACAAAAATGGTTTTCATTAAAGTTTCGCTATCTCCCTTCAATTCCGAGATATCAAATAAAAACTGAATATTCAATTTTTCTTAAAAATTTAATTCTTAATTTATCAATTAAAAAAATTTTCATTAATTTGTGCGGATAATAAGGTTTGTGGAGAGTCAGAAAAAAAAGTGTTGGGTAGATGAAAAATATTATGATGGTATAATATCAACGGCATTAAACCCAAGGCGCTTAATACTGTGCAACACGGTCTGACATTGTCACGGGTTAATCTACTGGACTTTAAGTAGAGTAGAGAGAAAAAAATGAAGAGAAATAGAAAGAATATATATAGATATATACTTTATAGATATATATGATACACGAGAGACTTGACAACGTGCAGAAGTTTATTTTTGATGGAAATTAAACGCGAATTGGAGGAACAGAAGACAAGACCACAAGATAAAGAATTAAAAAATGAGTTTTTAAGAATTTTTTTTGGAAAAATAAATAAAATACAATTTTTTCTATTGAGATTCTGAGATGAAGAAAAAACGTCAACAATTTTTTTTTCTTTTTTTCATAACCAGGGACTTACCCCAGACACGTCCGAGGCTCTCGCTAACGTCACGATCTACGAAAAAGAATAAGAAAAAATGAGCGATTCTAGGTGCAATTAATTTAATTTTAATCAGTGAAAATAATTTCCTTGCCATTGCCAAAAAAAAATTTCCTAAATAAAAATTGAAATTTTTATGAGACAAAAAAAAAGTGGAGTGGTGTAAATAATTGGAGAGAAAAAAAGACAATTACATTGTTACAACGTGCAATTCTAGAATATCCCACTGATTGAATTATCACGAGAAAATTGAAACCGAAAGAGAAACGAGGAATCAGTTACGTTTGTAACTGGCAATAAAGTCGACACTGACTTTATTGCTGACTGTTAAATTTAAACCCGCGCATCATAAGAACGCCCACAACTACTAAATTCAACTGTGTAATTAAACAAATTTATGCTCATTAAGTAATAAACATTTTTTTTTTCTTTTAGTATTTACTTGTTTTTTTTTTATTTAATGTTTTTATTATCGCATTTCTCTTTTATATTTCTTCGCGGGAATTTACGGACGTTGGTCAGCACGAGTGTATGCAAATTACGAAAAAAAAATGGGTAATCATCTACACAATTAAAGCAACTTCGCAAATAATTCAAAAAAAAGATTTTTTTCATTTTTTTTTAAAGTATGAAATTTATGCAGAGACTATTAGTAAAAATATCTTGGGAAGGAGTGGATTTAGAGGAAAATGTCAAGAGACCTTTTTTGTAGGGAATTCAATTTTCTACAAAAAAGGTTTTCTAACATTTTTTCCTAAGCCTCATAGTTTCAAAGATACTCAAAGAGGAAAGATTCAACTGCAATTGATTAATAAAAAATAGAAAATTAATTTATGTCTGATAGTTGAAAAATTAGTAGAAAATAAATAGTAAAAATATCTCGGAAACTATTGCATTCAGAGAAAAATGTCAGGAAACCTTTTTTGTAGAAAATTTAATGCTCTACAAAAAAGGTTTCCTGACATTTTTTCCTAAGCCTCATATTTTCGAAGATACTCAAAGAAAAAGAATTCAACTCCAATTGATCAATTTAAAAAAAAACTTTAATTTATTTCTAATAATTAAAAAAATATTAAAATTCAATTCGCAGATGATTCGAATCTTCAATGCATTGATAAAATCTTGAATTGACATTCAGATTCCTCTTGCCCTTTTCTCACCGCAATGCAGATGTAATGATGACCGAAATAAATAGCGCAAGAGTGAAAAAATGAGGAAAAGTAGAAAAAAACGAAAATCTCGAGAAGAAAAACAAATGAGAAATAAAGACAAAGAGAGAGAGATTTATCTCCGATTGAAAATGAGATACAGTGTCACCCTGACCCCAGTCTTTTATTGTTCTCAATATAAAGTCTCAACAAAAGTTTCATTGCCTACTCAAAAACTCTCTGTATCCACAGGAGAAATAAAAAATATCGCGAAAAAATGAAATGAAATGAAACAAGACGAAAAAAAAAAGAGAATAAAAAATGAAGATTGTTCAAGTGAAGAAGAATGAGAGAGGCCTGAAGTGGTAGCGTTGAAAGCCTTTCAACCTGATGATATCTTGGCTGATTGACGAGAGACAATCTTCATGAAATTGGGTTGAAACAGCGAAATATCACTCAGGCTATATGCATAAAGATATTTTAAAGTATTTCTTATTTTTTTTTTGTTTTTTTAGTGAATATAGAACTGGAGATATTTGAGAAGTGCAGACACGTGCTTTGATGAAGAAGTTCAGACGTAAATTTTAGTTTTTTTGGATTATCTCGGAAAATAATGAAGATAGAAAATGTTCGTGGAAACCTTTTTTTAGAGAATTTCAAGAGCTATAAAAAAGGTTTCTATGCAATTTCTCTATTTTCCATAGATTCCGAGATATTTTTAAAAAACTAATTTCGGATTAAGGTAGTATCCCAGAGTACAGTCGATAAAACAGGAAAAAATGAGGATTCCTAGGCTTTAATTTGCAATTAATTGCTGATAATTCGGGAAAAAGTGCTTTGATTTACCCGAAAAAGTGATTAAACTATTCGAAAGTCATATCTTCAGCTTGTGAATATAATTTTTTTTTCTCGAATTTTTTTTACATTAATCTCCTATCACCTGCATGAGATAGAGAGAGAGGCAAATAGTTACGACTACCTTCTAATTAAAATTTCTCAATAACTATACGGTGAATTGAATATTTTTTTCTTCTATTATTTAGTTAAAATGCTGTTCTCTTCGCCAATTGTTTTTAAATAATGGGTCAACCGTGTGGTTTTTTAGTAATTTCGTTATTTCTGTCCGATTTAGGGCGTTTCATCCTCACCACCGCTATTTTCAGTAACTTTGATACAGAGATCGGCAAAAAAAAATTCGCATTTTAATTTTTTTAATTTTTTTTATTTCTGTAATTTCCATCGAAAAAATCTTAATAACTTTCTTAATGAAAAATTTGGATTTTTAAATTTTTTATTAGTTTGAAAATTAATTTTTTTTTTTAAACAATTTTGATTACTATTGTAATTAAAAATTTGACTGATGAAATTTTATAATTCTTTTTCTTATTCGAAATTTTGATTTTTTCTCACTTATTAATTGATTGGAATAATTAATTTTATAATAAAATCAACGCTACTATGTTTAATCTTCCCAAGTATAACCGTCTTTAAGACAAAAATTTCGAGTTGAGAGTGTTAACTAAATGTAACACAAATAAGAACTTATAATTTAATCCAATCTAAATGACGCTTATATGACATTTATAACTCAATTTTACTAATAAAAATGTTAATAAGTTTGATAAAGAAAATAATTATGAAATTCCATCAGTCAAATTTTAAATTACAATAGTAATCGAAATTGTTAAAAAAAAAAATTAATTTTCAAACTAATGAAAAATTTAAAAATCCAAATTTTTTCATTAAGAAAGTAATTAAAATTATTTCGATGGAAATTACAGAAATAAAAAAAATTAAAAAATTAAAAATGCGAATTTTTTTCTTCCGATCTCTCCTTTGATAACTCATATTTCATAAACTGCACGGTCAAAAATTATGAAAAAATTCAGAAAAACGTAAAAAAATATCATCTTTGATAAGGCATCAAAAAAATAAGGGTTCAACTGTACTCGATTTCGGTGGATACTACCTTAACAGGTTTTCAGACCTTAAAAATTGGAAAAAAATAAACGCAAACCTTCCAAAATTCCTCTAGAATTCAATGCAAAACTTACTCCGTGCAGATTTTGAAACGTATTGCAGCAGATTCCTGTAGTCTTTGGCACTGTTTGTATCTTGATTGAAGCTCTTGTGAACTGAGCTCTTGTTCAGCGCTGTAAATACACCACCAAGTGCAAAATGACAATCCGAATTTCCTTTGCTACTCTCCATCGCGTGATTGTGATAAATTAATGCAGCTGTTGTCCATCCAAAGCCCTGGAGTATCTGCCGGAGTACTTCACCAACTTGACGATGCGAGCCCATCATTCTCGTCAGGGTCTGGAAGTGCTCGACTTTGTGACGGAATGAATCTGCTTGACCGCCTGTTGTTAGTACTGGAATCCTCCAAACACCAGCGTATCTTGCTACTGGTGCTATGACATAGTCACAGGCAGGACCGAGGAATGCGTCTGTATTTTTTTTTAGGAAATTATTGGAAGAGATAACGTTTTGGAAGAAGAAAATGCAGAAAGAAAGGAAATTCAACGTTTTTTGGGTTTGAAAATTTGGGAAAATTTCATTTTTGAAAATAATTTTCAGTAAGGAAAATGAGGCAAAATGGGGATTCTGGGGAAAAGGGTTGAGATAGAATTTTTTTAATGATTCCATTGAAAAACAGGGGAAATTTTTTTTGAAAAACATGAGTCAAAATCATTTTTTTTTATTTTTTTGAAAATTTGATGTTTTGAAAAAATTTACTTTTTTTACATATCTCCGGTTCTATCTCCCTTAGCGATCTGAAACCGATTTTGAATGAAAGTTGAGATCATTTCCCATCAACTCGTGTGGCTTGAAGAAAAAAAATAATCGATTTTCGAAGTCTTTATGAATTATTTCATGAAAATCAGTTTTTGCCCCAAAAATTGATCATTTTTTTTCCAAAACCACATTATTTGATGGAAAATCATCTCATCTCTCATTTTAAATCGATCCCAAATAGCTACAACCAATAGAACATACAGAGACATCCACAAAAAAAAAATACCAGTTTCATAATTTTTTCCCAAAAAAAAGGAAAATTTCCAAAAAATTCTCAGAAATGAATTGTAATATATGTTTTCCACCGCAAATATTCTCAGCTTTTTGATGAAATCACCAGAAAAAAATAATCCCAAATACTTTCACTAATTTTCCGCCTTTTTCATAATATTTTCTATTTTTTTTTAATATCCTCGCCTTAGAAACAAAGTGGCGTAAGTGCTATATATACAAGTAATAGCACTTACGCCACTCTGTTTCCAAAGCACCAATATAAAACATAGAAAAAATGAGTCCTTTTCACCCCTCATTTCCTTTTTCACCCTATCCTCCCCTAATACCCCTGAAAAGAATCAATTTCACCCCATTGTTCGCCTAATTCCACGGAAAAATAAAAGTTATCATTTTTTGAGATCACGTAATGGAGTCTCGCTCGTTTTCCTCATCCACTTAAATTCCCCTATCCAATCAATCATCATCGAATGAATTTATTGACACAAAGGACACTCCATTTGCAAAAAAGAAAAAAAAAGCTCATAAAAAAAAATGTGAAAAACAATTGAGCTTTATCATCTCGTCGAACGGAAGAGAATAATTAAATGGCATTCAGTCGCTCCAACCCGTTGATTCATTGAATTCAATGTAACAGAAAACAAAAGGCAGCGAATCATTGCACAAAAAAAAAATTACAATAAAAACCTCAACTAATTGAAGAATGATTGAGAGGTACAATCGGGAAAAAAGTTAAATTTTTTTATAAAATCATTAATAACAATTAATACAAGATGAAATTCTCAAATCTGATTCAGTGAATCTGTAAAGAATGTCATGAGTAATAAAATAAGTCATAAAACCAAAAAATTAATTGAAAATTGAAAAATTCTCTTAATTTTTACATTTTCTTAAAATTTTCAAGATTTAAAAAAATTTTAAAAATAATGAAAATTTTACAATTTTCAATTAATCTTTTGTTTTTAGGGCTTATTTTATTCTTCATCACAATATTTACAGATTAACTGAATCAGATTTTAGAATTCCATCTTGTATTAATTGTTATTATTCCACACAAAGTTGTGACGAGAAATCCCATAATTGGTTGCTCTGTTTTCGCAAATTTTTTCAATTTACTAGATTACTCAAATTCATTTCTGTCACTTTTCTATTATACATTTTTAAGAAAATCAGGGAACCCTACAAATTGTGCACCCCACTTTATCAAGTAACATCTAACTTAGCCTGCTGAATTATGTACAAGGATTTATTTACTCTTTGAACTTTGTTACTTTTATGTTACTCTTTTTATAGCTCAAAGTAAAATGTTAATTTCAATAAAACTGTATAAAAACTGTATAATATGTAACCCCCCCCCCCCCCCCCCCTGTCATAGGTTCATTCCTCGGGCAGGTAATAATAATAAATGAATAAATAAAAAATTGTTATCAACGATTTTATACAAAAATCAATGTAATTTTTCTTTTATCTATTGTTAAAACTCAGAGTCAACAATTTTTGTGTGACTCTTTTTTTTCCCGTTTTTTTGCCCTGCTCCAAGTGTGCAAACACCCGAGGCCTCATCCAGCGCAACAAGTGCTATATATATATTATGCGAGACTCATATCAACCCCAAAGTTATACTGAAACTATGAAAACCCAAACTACTCGTGGGTCACGAAAAGTTCTAACTTTGACAGCCAATAGAGAGAATTATTAGCATCCCGTTATATCAGTTCACAAAGTCCAGGAAGTTAAGGGAAATCATGAAACTTTGATCTTACTAATTTTGTTCAACATCCTGGGCTCCATGGACATCAACTATGCGAGACAGTTTTGACATGATTAAAGATTTTCTGAGGATGAATTTAGTAGTTTGATTGGAGAATAATGAGTTACTTTCAATCAGCATTATACTTTGTAAAAAAATCAATTACGAGTTGGATAGAATTTTTTTAGAGGTATTTCAGAAAATAATGGAAATAGGAGTTTTTGGTGGATCCATTTTTTTTAAACTCTTTTTTGGCTATGAAAGGAACTAATTTCTGAGATATTTCCAAAAAGAATGATTAAAAAATTAATATTTCGTATTTTTTCACAATTGTGAATATATTAAAGGGTAACACCACTGTAGAATTTTCAAAAAATCGATTTTTTTTTCTTGCTTTAAAAATTACTTTGGGCCTTCCATAAAAAGGAAAGTTATCACCTGAAACCCATTTTTTCACATGAAATTTTGAATTTGTCCCGAGGCTTTTCTTCATATTCATAGCCTAAGTCAAAACCTCAATCGTGTTTTTCTCGAAACATGATTTTTCAAATTGGCACGCAGCATAACTCCAATAATTTTCATTATTTTCATTTGAATTTCCTACAGCATCTTGAAAACAATATTTCGAACAGAAATACGTAGGGGATTTTCAAAAAATTGATTTGCACATTTTTTATTGATAAAAAATTGCCGGTTTTTTGGCCAAAATTTGAATTTTTTCATTCAAATGGTAACCAATCACACAAAAAACAATATTTTTGAAATCCCCTACGTATTTCTGGAGCTATGTGTATCTAGACTCAGCCAATTTTTTTTTTCGATTGAAATTTGCATCAGTAACACTGCGTGCCGCAGAGTGTTTTAAATTCAAGGAGCCTCGCAAGAATGGCTCTTGTGTCGTCATTTTTTGATATTTTTTGATGAATTTTTTTTCTGAAGATTCAACTATAAGCTCAATCACTCCCTCAAATATCATTATTTTATTGCCACTTTTTCTATAGAAAAAAATAGCCAAAAACGCCTTTTTCAGACTTTTATAGTGGTGTAACCCCTTAAAATATGGCAAATGATCGAGGATCATAAAATGTATCCTTCAATAATAAAATCATTATTAAAAGTTACTTTCCAGTTAAAAATAATTGCAAATAATCCTAAAAAGAACAATTTACCTAAAAGCTCCAAATTACTTTTTTTTTCTCAAATCTGCATTAACTTCTGAATAATATTACGATTAACGTAATTTTCTGAATTTTCAGAGATTCATAAACAACGAAATTTCATCGAGTGCTCTATCTATTGGTCCATTCACCCATCAGAAAGATTCATCTCCCGTGCATCGACCTCCGCTAGATAGACTCCGAAAAAATTCAGCATCGTAACTCCCGAATGAACCTTCATTCATACAAGAAGAACAAATAAAATTCTGCGATTTTTTTATTATGCTCCAAAGAGAATGCAAAGCGAATTTGTATGAAGATCAAAGTCGTCTGTAAAATTGGCTTTTGTGATTACATTGGAAAATGCCAGAGACTATCCATCGAAGGACGAAAGAATTTATGGTGAAAATAAAGGGACAAGAGTAAAGTGTCTTTGACCAGTCCTGGAACAAATGCCTGAAGCTCTAGAATTTGCGGAGGTACTTGTGTGGGTAGAAAACAGTGTGTCAGGCTATCCCTCGGGATCATTCCGGTAGACACCCAAGTATTTTATACGTTTTCATCAATATTCCGAACGATTATTCTGCAACTGGGAATAAAAATGTCTGGAGCAGGAACTCCTCTACTGGAGAAGCATAAAACGAGTAGAGTTTATGGAGATGAAGAATATCATCTTTGGGTGTAAAGAAGAGGGCTTTAGGGTTGGGTGACAGTGTCCAACAGGATTTTGTACTTTAAGACGTTTTTTTTCTAAGGTTTTTCTTCTTTTTTCTTTTTTAGAGACGTGCTTCATTGCACGAAAGATGTAAAAGTATAGGGTTCTGCCAGAATCAATGAAATTTATTGATTTCGGACGAGGGAAAATTGTATGATTCAATTTATTTATTGGATTTCAAAGGATCTTGATGATAATCTGCGTAAATACTGAGATTATGTAGTCATGAGTGATAAATCGAGTGCAGCTTTTTCTAGAAATGTTTTTGGAAATTGTGAATTTAGGGGGAAATGTTAGAAAACTTTTTTTTTTAAGGGAATTTCAAGAGCTTCAAAAAAGGTTTTTTGATAAATTCTCCTGAAATTCGACATTTTTGAGGTCTTCGAAAGATAGTGGAAAGGTGATTCTTCAAATTTTAACTTTGATTGGAAATAATTTGATAATTAAAAATGTCTTGGAAACGATGAGTTTTGAGATGATTTGTGAAAATAATTTTTTTTTTGGGAATCAAGTTTGATGCAAAAAAAAATTTCTTGATATGTTCTTCTAAACTTTGTAATGAACCTTTTTACCTCAATTCTATTAATTTACTCAAATTATCCTCATTATGTTCACTTTCTTTTTCCAATTTTACGTTTTTGTTAAAATTATATCCTTTTTTGTTTATTTGTTTTTTTTTATTTCTCAGTTATTTTGTTAAAATTCAACTTTTATGCATTCATCCAATTATTTTCATTTAATTATCAAATTCTTTTAATTATTGAGTTTGTGATTTTTTCTTTGAACTCTTCCCCTTGATTTTTCTTTCTGTCCTACGTTTTTATTAATTTTCATTCAATTATATTCCATTTTCAAATTTATTATTTTTAATTTCTAAATTCATCCTTCTTGCTATTAATTTCTCAATTTCTTATTAATTTTTTCCAGGAAGTCTATCATAATCTTATCATTTTTGAAATATTTCAAACATAGTGTATAGCTAATTTTTAAACTTTCCATTTTTATTGCAGATAATTTAAGATATTTTGGAAACAATAAATTTCAGGAGAATTTATCAAAAAATGTTTTTTCTACACTGAGCAAAAAAAAATTCTTGTAGCAAGAAAATCCCCTTTTAAAAAAAATTTCCTTCACAATTTTTGCATCTATATATATTTAAATTTTCTGGAGTAAAGTAGATTTTCTACAACTAAGTAAATTTTCTTCCAACAAAAATTTTTGTTTCTCAGTGTATAAAGAATTTAATTTTCTCCAAGAAAGTCTTTTGACATTTCCTTGTAAATCTAATAATTTCTAAGATATTCACATAACAAGCCCCTCCTAAAGTGGTACAACAAAATTGAGAAAAAGTTGAAAAAATTGTCTTTTATTTTTTTTTCAAATATCTCTGAAACAAGTTCTTTTTTCCTAGAACATTTGCAAGAAACTTTTTTCTTACAGCATTAAACTCTTAAAAAAGACATTTACCAAAGACTCAAAAGTCAGAGTATTGTCTGACCTGTTTCCAAGTGTTTTCCGCCCTCGAAGCAGCTAAAAAAAAAGAGGGGAGGGGGGGGGGTTGTATGATATCGGATGATATCGATTTTCCATACAGATTTGCATCGTTGCAATACGGAATTTTTCAAATTGGGGATTATCAGGATCATCAGGATTTACTATTGAAAAAGAAATTCTCAGAGATTTTAAGAAGATTTCTAAATGCTCCTTTTTTTTTATCTCTTTTGATGTTCAAAAACGGTGCTTTTTAAAATTGAAAAAAAGTGTAAAATGATTTCTCTCGATTTTTCTTAGATGATGAATGAAACCAGAATTCATTAGAAAAACACGCCTTTTTTTTTCTTTTTGGGGTGAAAAGAAAATGATGAAGAGCATTTTATGAAGAGCTTAGAACGTGAGAGTCTACGAATTTGAATAAATCTTTTACATGAAATGTGTTAAAACATGATAAAAAAAAAAGAAAAAAAGGGAAAAGAGTCTCGACTGTATATCGTAAGAATTTATGGAGCTCCATTTCTCTCAAATATGACAAATGGCAATTGTGGCTTGCATAGAGTAAAATTTATACAGAGAATGGAGAGTCAGTGGAAAAACAGCCGCAAATCGTTTGCTTTTTATAACTGTCAAATATGATGAAGATATTGTGGTAAAAAATCTCATCAAAAAAGATATCTCAAAAATAATGTCGATATCAGTTCTCTCCCCCAGGTGTTTCCCATAAAAATGATGGAATTTAAAATACTATCATTCTTTTTCCAGATAAAATAAAATGAAATAAAATAAAATAAAATGTGAAAACATTAATTTTCTTTTATAAAACCAAAAACAGTCAATTTTTTTTCTCTATTCATTTTTGAAAAATACCTTGAAAACTAAGAAAGATAGCGAAATTTTTAAAGAAACCTTTTTTGTAGAGGGAAACGAGAGCTACAAAAAAGGTGAGGACAAAAATTGTGCTATCTCGCTTAGTTTTCGAGATATTAAAAAAAATTGAATTATCCTGTTTTTGCACTTAGAAAAGAAAAAAAAACTGACTGCAAAAAAGTTTTATGATAAAATTGTGAAGATCTTAGAAGCCATTAGGTTTAGGAGAAAATATCAAGAGACCTTTTTCGTAGAAAATTAAATTTCCCATAAAAAAGGTCTCTTGACATTTTGTCCTACTCCTTATAATTTCCGAGATATTTTTGAAATAGTAACGATAAGAGATTATTAAAGAAAATATGCGTAAATTATTTTGTGAATAATTGATTCTGCAATTACATTGACATTTCTCATTGTATCATCTCGACTACTGTACCTAGAATTACATAATTAATCAGAATTTCCCGAGTTTCTAGTGACAATTGTATTCAAAACTGTTTTACTCATCAACTGTCGAATAATTTCTACAAATTACCAGATAATTTGTACATCCAACGATTCACAACGGGCTTACATCCAATCATGTGGACAAATGCAACTGGCTATAGTAATAATAATAATAATAGAAAGCCAGATAGACAAGACAGACATGTATACAGGGAAATTTCAAAATGCAGGGAGTTCATGTGCAGTTAAATGGCATTCGGACTCGATGCTATTATTCCGATATTACCATGCAGAAGAATAAAGGGGGAGGAGGGGAGGGGAGGGGAGGAACAATAACTCTCTGAGGACTTTCTGCAAATGAAGAAAGAATGAAAACCAAGATTATGCTTGTAATATGATTAAAAAAAAAATCTCTGAATTTTGCTGAAAAAATTTTATAATTAAAAAATTTGAAAAAAAATATAATTTCTTCGGAAAAAGAATTTAGAGACATGTGACTTGAAAAATATGAACTTTTCGAAAATCTCATCATAAATGCCCTTCTTTTGTAATAATAAAAATTGCAGAAATCTAAATTTTTTTTAAAGAAAACTTATAAAAAAAAAAAATTTAATATATTTTTTTAAAAATAATTTACTTGTTTAAAGTTTTTTTTTCAATTTTCAGATGAATTCGGATTTTATTATCATGATTTTATAGTATCAGTTGCGATTTAGACATTTACTTTGCCATAAAATTCATCCAGAATCTGGGAGTTAACTGATTTATTCATGAAATCTGTTAAGCTTGACAACGAAGTTGTTTTATTAACAAAAAGAAAAACGATTAACATTCTTTTGTATCTCTTAGAGATCTGTCATTAATAAAAATACATTCATTGAATCAAGACGTTTAGCGATTACTCTGTATTAACAGGTTATGGGCCCAGGCATAATTAAAATAAAGAAATAATTAGAAATGTCGGGTCAAGTGAGAATAGAGGCCTTAAACAAAGAAAATTATGATACGTGGAAGATTCAAATGGAAGCGTTATTAATCAAAAATGATAACTGGTGTTATGTTTCTGGCATGTCAGTTAAACCGGAATTGACGGAAGGAAATGCAAATATCCAAGCAGTAAGAGATTGGGAGAGCAATGACTTGAAAGCCAAGTCAGATATTATTTTATGTATGGAGCCATCGGAATTGAAGCGAATTAAAAATTGTCGAACGTCAAATCAAGTATGGAGAAAATTACAAAATATCTATCAATCAACAGGACCAGCGAAGAAAGGGAATTTATTGAGTAAATTAGTGTTACATCGTATGGAAAATGGAGGAGATTTGAAAGAGCATCTTAGAAATTTTTTCGATATTGTTGATAAACTGAATGAAATGGGGATGCAGACTGATGAAGATTTATTGTCAATTTTATTATTGTACAGTCTTCCATCAAATTTCCAGAATTTCAGATGCGCCATTGAAACTCGTGATGATTTACCGAAGCCGGAAATACTCCGTATTAAGATTGAAGAAGAGTATGAAGCTAGGAAACATGAAAATCGCGTAGAGGAATTAAATGCATTAATGGCTCGAAGAAATTTTCAGAAGAAGAGAAGTAACGAAAATTCAAATATTATTGGTCATTCAAATGGTGAAAAATTTGAGAATGGAGTTTTTAAATTCAAATGTCATAATTGTCACAAGAAGGGGCACAAAAGTAAATATTGTCCTGAGAGAAAGAAAAGTAATGGGGCAAATTATGCGCAAGATTTGAGTTTATATTCAGTGTTTGAGGAGAATGAACCAGCAAATCAGGCGTTCAGAGGAACATTGAAGTTAAATACAGAAGACTGGTGCTTGGACAGTGGCTGTACTTCACACATCTGTAAGAATAAGGAAAATTTTACTGAAATAACAGACAAAAATGTGGGAAAATTAAATCTCGCCAGTCATTCATCAACTAATATTGAAGCAGTTGGAACAGTTCAAGTATCATTTAATGTGGAGAATGAAATTAAAAATGTCACATTCAAAGATGTTTTACATGTTCCTGATTTAAGAGTGAATTTACTATCGGTCGGAAAGATTACTGACAACGGATTCAAGGTACTCTTTGAACAAAATCAGGCTGTAATTTTTGATAACGACGGAAAAGGTATCTTAGTAGCTGAAAGAAGAGATGGACTATATTATTTTAATGGAAAATATGAGAATTGTAATTCAGTTGAAGAGAAACTAAATGATTCATCAGGAATTGAAAAATGGCATAGAAAAATGGGACATCTGAACGTGAGAGATCTTGTAGAAGGAGTGAAGAAAGGCACAATTAAAGGAATCAAATTGAACTTCAAAAAGGAAGAATTTGAATGTGATGTCTGCGCTCTGGGTAAAATGAAAAGATCTCCATTCCCTACCAGACCAGAAAAAGTGAAAAATTTATTGGAAATTGTACACTCGGATGTCTGGGGCCCTGCTAGAATTGAATCAAATGGAAAAGCACGTTATTACGTCACATTTATCGATGAATCCTCGGGATGGTGTGAAATACGATTTTTGAAGAACAAAAGTGAAGTATTTCAAGTATTCAAAGAATACAAGGCACTAGTGGAAAATCAAACGGGAAAGAAAATAGTTCATTTTCAGTGCGATAATGGAAGAGAATTCGTAAACAATGAATTCAATAATTATCTGAAAGAAAATGGGATTTCTCGTAGACTCACAGTGACTTACACTCCTCAACAAAATGGGATAGCCGAGAGAAGGAATCGTACGATAATAGAGATGACGAGATGTTTACTAATTCAATCGAAATTACCTTTATCATTCTGGGCAGAGGCTGCAAATACAGCGAATTACATAAGAAACAGATGCCCATCCAGAAATAATGAAGGAAAAACCGCTTTTGAATTGTGGACAGGGAATGTACCAGATGTTGAACAATTTGAAGAATTTGGAAGTAAGGTTTTTGTGTTGGACAGATTACCAACAGGGAATAAACTTGAAGCGAAATCCAAAGATGGAATTTTTCTGGGATATTCTGAAGAATCAAAAGCGTTTAGAGTCTGGTTGAATGAGGAAAAACGTGTGGATATTTCACGAGATGTAAAATTTATGAAGAATGAAATTGGAATTCAAGAATCAAGTGAATCTGGGAAAAATGAAAAGAAATCAGGAAAAAGATACATCGACATCTCTTTGTCACCAAGTACTGTAGAAGAGATAATGGATGAATTTCCTGAAGAAGATTGGTTCGATGCTGAGCAAGATGGTGGTGAAAATGAACAATTGCGTGGAGGTCATGAGGATCATGGTAATCATGAAGAGCACGATGAACACATGGAAGTTCATGGAATACCTGAAGAAATGCATGATGAATCAAGTATTTCAGATGAAACTGAAACCACTGAAATAGAAAATGTGGAGCAAGGAGTCGAGTTGAAGAGAGCCAGGGGAAGACCAGAAATAGTTAGAACTGGTAGACCAGGGAGACCAACTAAAAAATACAAAATGGTACCTGTAGAGAGTACGAACTATTTTTCAGGATTGGCAGAAATCTCGATGCATGAAGCTATCACAGGGTCGGATGCTAACGAGTGGTTGGATGCAATGGTAGTAGAAATGAAGTCTATTATCAAAAATAATACATGGATTATTGTGGACAAACCAAAAGATGAAAAGATAATAGGCAGCAGATTCATATTGAGAAATAAATTTAATGCAGATGGGACACTAGATAAGAGGAAAGCAAGGGTAGTAGCGAGGGGTTTTAGTCAACGTCCAGGAATAGATTTTGATGAAACCTTTGCTCCCGTAGCTCGAATAAGCTCTATACGAGTAGTAATTGCTCTTGCAACTGAACATCAAATGAAAATCAGACAATTCGACATAACTACAGCGTATTTAAATGGAACACTTGAAGAGAAAATATTCATGGAATTACCGGAATACATGGAAGAAATACTAGAAAAAATAATTTCCAATGAAATAAAAAGTAGTGAAATTAGGAAGAGAAGTGAGATGATGTTAGAAGAAATTAAAAAAGGACAAAAGGTCTGCCTCATGAAGAAAGCTCTCTACGGCTTGAAGCAAGCAGGACGTTGTTGGCATGAGAGACTATGTGAAGAATTGAGGAAGTTCAACCTGACTTCATCAAAACACGATCCCTGTATTTTCTATTCTGGACGAGGGGAAGAATTAATAGTGGTAGTAATTTACGTAGACGATATTGTAGTAATTTCAAAAATTCAAGAACATATTGACGAATTCGAGAGACATCTGATTAAATCTTTCGAATTGAAGAGTCTAGGTGACATAAAATATTGTCTGGGAATTGAATTTACTCAAACTGAAAATGGAATGAAACTAAGCCAAAAGGGATATATAAATGAATTACTGGAAAAATTTGCTATGAATCATGCTAATCCAGTGAACACGCCAGTTGATCCAAGTCATAAATTGAGAAAAGATGATGAAAACAATGATTCTAAGAAAAATTTACCATACAGAGAGCTAGTCGGATCACTCATGTATCTAGCGGTGTGTACAAGACCGGACATTGCATACGTTACAAGTAATCTCAGTCAATACAACAATTGCTTCAATGATACACACTGGAATGCTGCAAAACGCGTCTTAAGATACTTGAAGGGTACTCAAAACATTGGAATTAATTTTGAACGAACTTCGAGACCATTGGTAGGATACGTAGATGCTGATTGGGCAAATTGTTTAGACGATAGGAGATCTTATACTGGTTATGTATTTATCCTCGGAAATTCTCCAATTTCTTGGGAATCGAAGAAACAGAGGACAGTTGCTCTTTCTACAACTGAGGCCGAATACATGGCTTTGACTGAAGCAGTGAAAGAAGCAATGCATCTGAAGAGATTTCTCATGGAACTGGGATTTAATTCAATGGCGAAACTACAACTATTCTGTGACAACAATGGAGCTCTCAAATTAGCTAAAAATCCAGTATTCCACAGCAGAACTAAACACATAGATGTTAGGCATCATTTCGTGCGTGAGGCCATTCAGGATGATGAAGATTTGAAGATAAATTATATTCAGACATCTGATATGACCGCTGATATTCTAACGAAGGGCTTACTGAGAACTCAACACAAGAAGTGTATTCAACTATTGGGTTTATCATAAATGAAGTTTTTCGTTTTGAGGGGAAGTGTTAAGCTTGACAACGAAGTTGTTTTATTAACAAAAAGAAAAACGATTAACATTCTTTTGTATCTCTTAGAGATCTGTCATTAATAAAAATACATTCATTGAATCAAGACGTTTAGCGATTACTCTGTATTAACAAAATCGTTAGATTTTTGTATCTTACGTCATACATTTTCATGCTCCAATGTATTTATTTTATTCTGCTCCAGCTACAACAATATATCAACGTTTCACCTCAAAATTACAGATTACTCGAAAACTTTTTCACGAAGCTTTTTGTTGAGGGCTTGTGTGTCCTAATGTCTATATCAATCAAAAAAGCATTAACTATAGATACATTCATATCTATATATATATATATGAAATATGTGAAAATCCCCTGATAATAGAGATAAGTGTGTTTCTTCTGATGACCAAGAAGCTGCTAGAATACAGCAATCCGAGCCTCTCTGTCGACTTGGGCAAGGCGAAACAGAAAAAGGCATTTATCTCGAAAAAAAAACTTCATCATACTTTATGACGAGAATAAAAGGAAATCGAATCGATTTCGATTATTTCCAAAAAAAAAAACTTTTTCATTATTTTGAAGGGCACTCGAAAACTATTGGATTTTGGGAAAAACATCAAGAAACCTTTTTTGGAGAAAATTAAATTCTCTACAAAAAAGGTTTCTTGAATTTTCACCCTAAACTCAATACTTTCGGAGATATCTTTAGAAGAACAGGAAAAATGTAAAAGAAATCGAATTCCAAAGATAAATGCAATTAATTCTACCCATCATTGCAATTTCTCTAAAAATAATCTCAAAGACAATTGTGCATTATTTTCTCGTGAAAGCAATGGACTCTAATTGATGTAAAGCGAAGAGCGGTGTGTCTCGACGCGTGTAATTAACGATTAATTAAAGCGGCATTTGAGAGACAAGATGAAGTAATTTAAGGGCAAGTGAAAAATAAGAGAGTCACGAGGAGAGTAAAAAAAAAAAAAATTTGAAGTGAAAGTCTTGAAGGCAGTTGAGCGAATGTTTTAGTTATGTATCAACTCTTTAACTCTATTTATTATTATTATTATTATTATTCAAGGAGATTTTAAGCAGCTGCACAATGACCTCATCAGTCTGTATGAAAACATGGAGCAGTTGAGGAGATACTTCATGTGAGGACACAAACGGTACCGCAATTTCAAGATACACTTGTAAAAAAAAACATCTCTGGGAATTAATTGGCGAGGAGAAATTGTGCGATGGAATTTGACGCCTGTTTAAACACTTATTCCACTTTTTCTCCTCGCTCTTTGCTTCTTTTAGAAGTGGAATTCTTGAGGTAGTATCCCAGCAAACTCGAGTACAATTAACCCCTTATTTTTTTTTGATGCTGTAGCAAAGATGATATTTTTTTACATTTTTCTGAATTTTTTCATAATTTTTGACCGTCCAGTTTATGAGATATGAATTATCAAAGTTACCGAAAATAGCGGTGGTGGGGATGAAACGCCCTAAATCGGACGGAAATCACGAAATTACTAAAAAACCACACGGTTGACACATTATTTAAAAACAATTGGCGAAGAAAACAGCATTTTAACTAAATAATAGAAGAAAAAAATATTCAATTCACCGTATAGTTATTGAGAAATTTTAATTAGAAGGTAGTCGTAACTATTTGCCTCTCTCTCTATCTCATGCATGTGATAGAAGATTGAGGTAAAAAAAAATCGAGAAGAAAAAAAATTATATTCACAAGCTGAAGATATGACTTTTGAATAGTTCAAGGCAGGATTCTACTTTGAAACTTTTTGAAAAGGGCTATTTTTTGAAATTTTTTATGAGTGTATTAATAAAGGTATTGGTGTAGGGTTTGTGAGGCTCAATGAATACACTCTTGAAATACATTTTGAAAAAATTACCATGTATTTTATGTACTTTTTATAGCCAAAAATATCATTTTAATACAATGCCCTCAATTTATGCGCCGTTTTAAAAATTTTGATAATGAGACATCCGAAAAAGGAAAAAAATCAGGTTTAGGTTCAATATATCTCCAGCAACCGCCTGAACTAGGATAATCTCAAAATTTTGATTTTTACTAATTTTTTGTTGCAAAAAACCGTGAGAAAAAAGGCAATTTTCTTCTTTTTTTTTGTTTTTGCCGCCATTGAACCTAAAACAATTTTTTTTTTTTTTTCACATCGCCCATTTCCAATATTTGAGGAAATGTATTTTCATTGGATTAAAATTAAAATTTTCATTGGATTAAAGTCATATTTTTGGGTATGAAAAGTGCATAAAATAAATGGAAAAAAATTTCCTAACGCATTCCAACAGTGTTTTTATTGAGCCTCACAAACCCTATATGAATATCTTTATTCATTCTCTCAAAAAAAAACTTCAAAAAAAGCATTTTTTCGAAGTTTTAAAGTAAAATCCTGCCTTAATCACTTATTTGGGGTTAATTAAAGCACTTTTTCCTGAATTATCAGCAATTAATTGGAAACTAAGCTACAAATCCTCATTTTTTCCTGGTTTATTGAGCGTTTTCTGGGATACTACCTTAATCTTCATCTTCATTCAATTTATTGTGCTCATCGGGTTTTTCATTATTTTGCATTGTGCGGAAAGTTTTGCGGAAGTTGTGGCAATAATTTGAATTACTGGAAAATTTACAGGCGTTTAAAAGTTAACGGAGTTCCTCCGTAATTTCATGAGAATGGGAAAACCTGGGGAGCGTATGAAATCATGAGTTTATTGATTCTCCATGGACTTTTTTTGGTTTTTGGGGAATATCTTGAAAACTAGCGGAGATAGAGAAATTTTTGAAGAATCCTTTTTTGTAGCTCTTGAAATTCTCCACAAAAAAGTGTTCACAAAAATTATTCTATCTCTCCTCTTTCTCAAGATCCTCACAAAAAAACTCGGGGAATCCCTCAATTAGGGGAAAGTAGTGCAAAATAGACCTTTAGAGCAACATAATTCAGGAAATTTTTTTTTCAGAGTGAAGGACTTTATCAAAAAATCTGAAAAAAATGGAGAAGATGCTCCAAAAAGTCAATATTATTGGTGATTTTTTTTTCAATTTTTTCATGGACGTCTTTACTTCTAAAAAAAAAAACGAAATAATTTTCATCAATTGGTCCATTTTGCCCCAATCTCCCCCTCCATTTAATTGATTAATTAATTCACCCTATTCTCCAGCTAGAAAGAAAGAAATTTGACTAAATTTCAGTACAAACGTAATACCGAGAAACACATTGAATAACTAAATAGAGAAGAGTGGGAAAAAAAATCCTGGGGGATTTTCCATTGGAATTAAGTGACTCGCCAGTTGGGGGGGATGCTTGAAAAAGTGGGTGAAAGGGTCTGAAGAATAAGAGGAAGCTACTCGATAAGCGTCTGCCATTATTTTTCATCATGGATTTATTAATGGAGATATTTCCGAGCGTTTTCATTATTAAAGGGGGAGGAGCGTGGATAAAAAGGATAAAAAGAGAATTTTAAACTAAAACAATGAAAATAAATGGAAAATTATCGAGAGCTTTTTTTTTATACTTATTTAGCTTTTTTTTCTTTGCTTGCTTCGTTCTTTTTCTTTTCGATGGAAGCAGGTAAAATAAAAAATGAAGCTTCAGACGCAAGTAGGAATTACAGACAACCACGCCCAAGTTACCTCTGATTTCCACTTTTTTTTCTTCCTTTTTAATACCCAGTAATTTTGCTGAGCCAGGGATAATGCCATGGTGTTCAATTAACACAGAAACGCAATGACTTTACTTTATCCGCATTATTTTTCATAAATGATAAATAGGGAATTGGATGGTGGAATTGAATGTCGATATATTCTCGCAGTTTCTATCGCACATTTCCTCTCTTTTTTTTTTGTTGCTTTTTTTTGTAGACTGTCACTGGGAAATCAATTTAATTCATTAATATTTCCGGTTGATTTGTTTTGTCAATAAATTCATTTCGATGGCGAATAACGGGGGATTTCGTTGCATCCGGCTAATTTGTTCATTACGAATTCATACGGAAAGAGATGAATTTGATGAATATTTTAGGGTTTTTTTTTTTTTAGTTTTTTCATGGATAACTTGAAAAATAATGAGTTTGGGAGATTTTTCGGAGAAAAAAATTTCTGTGTTTTGTGAATTTCGTCGTCTTAGAATTAAAGAGACGTAAGTGCTATGCTTATACACAGCACTTACGCCACTTTGTTCCTAAAATTACGATTTTGTGAACTACAAAAAAAATAAAAACTCCGGATTAATCCTGGGAAACCCAACAATTTCCAAATTTTTGGCAAAATAGTGTTGAGATTATGAAGAAAAAAAAAAGTTAGATATTTTTGAAAATTGAAATTTTAGAAAATTAAAATTGAAATTTTAGAAAATTAAAATTGAAATTTTAGAAAATTAAAATTGAAATTTTAGAAAATTAATCCTGGGGAACCCAACAATTTCCAAATTTTTGGCAAAATAGTGTTGAGATTATGAAGAAAAAAAAAAGTTAGATATTTTTGAAAATTGAAATTTTAGAAAATATCTATATATTATTATGAAAGTATCTCAATGACGACTAAGTTTAGGGGAAAGTGTTAAGAACCTTTTTTTGTAGAAAATGTAAATTTTCTACAAAAAAAGGTCTCTTCATGACTTTCTGTAAATCCAATACTTTCCGAAATGTCCTTAGAATGAATCTATGATTAATCCTAATTCCAAAAAAGCATTAACTTCAAATTTTTCATACTTCTTCTCTTTTAAATCAAATTCCCAATATTTCCGAATTTCTGTGAATGTAATTACCCAGATGATTTCGTTTCGCCACCCAATCTCTCAAACATCACCCAGAACTCTGGAAAACCAACGAGCCTCCAAGCGTTCAAATTAAATTCAACGTTCATCACCTCTTGAAACCCCCCAGCTCCTAAAAAAAAAGATACTTTCACCAACATTCGCCCACGTAATCCCAAAAAAATATTAAAACCCTCGAGTTGAACCTCAAAACATTCTCCTGTAATGAAAATAAAAAAGGAGTGCCCTTTTGTCCTAATTCTTTTTTGTAACTCTATAAATTCTCTAGAAATTCCCAAAATAGGCTTGGAGCAAAAAAGGTGTATCTCCATTATTTTCAGAGATATTTCTTTAAAAAAAAAAATACTGAAAAAAATAAGAACCTCTTGTTTCGCCTCTTTTCCGCCTTCCTTATTGAGAATATCTCTAAAAATAATGGAGATATGTCCTTTTTGCCTCAATCCTTTTTTCGTAGCTCTTGAAATCCTGGACAGAACAGGATGGGGACGAAATCACTATATCTCGCTTATTCTCCGAAATATTCCCGAAAAAAAAATATTAAAAAAAAATATCAATTATTTGAAGAGCTACAAAAAAAAAATTAGGGCAAAATCGTCTTATTTCGCTGATTTTCTAAAATATTTTCGAAAAAAGAAACGAGAGAAGCAGTAGAAAAAATAAAGGAGATACGTCCGTTCTGTCTGAATTCCTTTTTTGTAGCTCTTGAAATTCTCAACAGAACAGGATAAAGACAAAATCGCTATATCTCGCTTATTTTCCAGAATATTCAAAAAATCTCTATTATGGTATTTTAAGAACTAAAAAAAACAAGATTTCAACCAAATCGTCCTATCTTGCTCATTTCCTGAGATATCTTCAAAAAAAAAAGAAGAAAAAAAGGAGCAGTAAACAAAAAAAGAAAGAGAATGCCTTGATTTTTTTCCCCTTTTTTTCTGAGCATATTTCGGAAAATAAGCGAGATAAATCTATTTTCCTCTCTTTTATTTGTCGAGAATTTCAAGAGCCACAGAAGTCTCTCCAAGCCCCTAAAAACGCCTCAAAAAAAGAGCCTCCCCCAACATTCACCCACGCAATCCCAAAAAAATGTTAAAACTCCCTCGTTGAACATCAAAACTTTCCCAATAATGAAAATAAAGAAAAGCCTTCCATCCAACTCCATCAAAAAAAAAACAACTTAAGCGTATTTTCCTCTAATTAAATTAGAATAATTGACTTTATCGAACGACCTGCAGTCTTATTGGTGTGAAAATCGAATGCAGCAAGTGATCCATAGGTACTCGAGCACTTTGAATCCTGATGATTGACCTGAATCGTCCATCCTGGCAGTGGTCCTTTGGCTGAACTAACAGCTCTAACAGCTAGTGTTATAGCTGGTAAAATCCTCGGTAGACTTAGTTCATGATGAGGATCAGCTGGTGCTATCACAGCTAATTTGACAGTGCCTGTTTTTTCATTGCTTGAACTGCTGTTATTTGCAGCAATTAGATGAGCAGATTCTCGAAGATTTGGTACAATAACAGCAGCATCTGCAGATGTTCCAATCCACAGAAAAGCCGACCAAATTAATATGCTCCTTCTCAAAGTCCATTTCCACATTTCACTCATTGTTTTTATCAATTATTTTTCTCTTGATATTTACACATAATTTTTACACTGATTTCATTGATTTTATTCATTAAATTCCTTCGATTCAGGAGATTTTTCCCTTCACCTTTCTTCATTTCCACTCAATTCCCATTTAATTCAGTGAAAAAAAAAATGGAAAAAAAAATGAAAGTCCTTTTCCATCGCATTTTTACGAGTTTTTCTGATCCCCTTGAACTGCCAATTTACCATTACTTCATGGCACTAGTATATTCCATGATAACATACTCAATCACGATCTTTTCACTGCCTTTTTTTTTTCTTCAGAAAAACTTTGAGGGGTTTGTTATTCTCTTGAAAAGAAATATGAGAATTTTCTCTTTTTTTTTGTCGTTTTTTTGTTATTTTTCTTTTTTTTTATGAGGGAAAATACGTGAAAATTGTGAATGCTCGAGATGTACACACGAAGATATATGTTGTGGAGCCCTGCAAGAGAGCAGTGTGGAGGAAAAAACTCGAGGTGGGGGGGGAGAGGTGGAAAAAAAAGGAATCAGGAAGCTCTTTGAGCTTTTTTTTCCTTTTTAGTGTATTGCGAGCATCTGTTGGGGGTAATGGGGGGAATTGAGTACTGGGAGGTTTCTAGGGGTGCTGAAATGTCAATCGCGAGTGACTCAATCCTCTGCATCTGAGCACTTTGAATATAAATAAACGATGGGCGATGATTCGATTGACTTTTCTTTTTTTTTAGGGGAAATGTGGAGATTGACGTTTCTGAGACTTCTAGCTTGAGGATCTTGGAAGGGGGGCGTTTTAGGGGAAAATGTCAAGATACCTTTTTTGGAGAGAATTTGAAGATCTACAAAAAAGGTCTCTTGGTGAATTTTCGTAAAACTCATTGCGTTTAAGATATCTTCAATTATCCAATTAATCTCAATGAAAACCAAAATTATCGAAATTATCTTTGAAATTTTTTTGGAATATTTTGAACATGATGAAGTTTAGGGGAAAATGCCAAGATACCTTTTTTGGAGAGAATTTGAAGATCTACAAAAAAGGTTTCTTGGTGAATTCTCGTAAAACTGTTTGCCTCCAAAATATCTTCAATTATCTAATTATTTTCAATAAAAAACAAAATTATCGAAATCATCTTTGAAATATTTTTGGAATATTTTGAAAATGATGGAGTTTAGGGAAAAATGTCAAGAGACCTTTTTTGTAGAGAACTTAAAGATCTGCAAAAAAGGTTTCTTGGTAAATTCTCGTAAAACTTATTGCCTTTAAGATATCTTTACTTCCCTAATTATTTCCCATAAAAACCAAAATTTTCGAAACTATCTTTGGACTATTTTTCAAATATTTCGAAAATAACAAGGTTTAAGGGGAAATTTCTAATGTCGTGGAATGTCTTTACTATATCTCGACATTTTCCCCTCAATCCGCACAACTCAAACTCTCTGTTCCTTTCTTCAACGTAAAATTATTCACTCCTGAATAACCCACGAGGTTTAATAATCAAGAAAAATATAATCTGCCTGATTAATGAAGTACATTCATCATCGTCGAGAATGATTTGCGTAAATTAACATTTACCAAGTTATCGACCATTGCATATCCTGCTAAATCGCGTGCAGTACCGCAAATTACATCGACCATATATAAACCAAACCTTCCCTCTGCTTGCCCTTAATACTCGCAAATTCCCCTTCGTCCTCTCTTCCAAACAGTTGTACGCGTATTAGCCTCAGCCCTAATTCACGCTGTAAGCTGCTCTATTCTTTCATTAAAGTAACCGCCCGTGAAAATCCCCATACGATGATACGAGACCAATAGCAAGAAAACAGAATAAACAGTCGAGTAAAAAAAAATATTCGGGACTTTGGGGAAAGCTTAGAACAATGACAAACACGTGGTGTTCCTCACAATCAGCGTGACGAACTTAAATACCTGTGGGAAATTAAAGTTTATTTTGATATAAATATCTCTGGGAATATCTCGACAATTTACAATTTACATGGAGATGTACTAATGAAAATTTAGAGGGCAACTCGGAATTTAGTTTGGAATTTTTATTTTTATTTTTTGAAAATTCAGTGGATGAGAGGAAAAAAAGATTTTTTTTTTTGAGAATATTTGGGGAGAGAAGACGAGATAGAGCAATTTTACTAGAATCCGTTTTTTGGAGAATTTCTGAGAGGTATGAAAAAATGATTGAGATAAAATCACCCTTTCTCGCTTAATTTTCAAGATTTTTTTTAGAAAAATCTTTTTTTTTTTCAATTTTCTTTGAGAATATCTCGGCAATTAAAGAAGATAGGACGATTTTTCCGAACTTTTTTCTTTGGAGCTTTTTAAAATTCTCTACAGAAAGGATTTAGATAATATCGCTTTATCTCGCTTAGTTTCCGCAATTTTTGAGAAAAAAAAATCAATTTTTGCAAATTTTTTTCGTGAATATCTCAAAAAATAATGGAGATACGCCCTTTTTTACCTCAATTGCTACTTGTATCTACCGAAATTTGCTGCAAAACAGGATTGGAGTGAAATCGCTCTATCTCGCTTATTTTCCAAAAAATTCCCCAAAGAAATCGACTCATTTGTTCTTTTTTTTGAAGATATCTCGGAAACTAAGGGAGATGAGAAAATTTTGCTCGAATCCTTTTTTGTAGCTTTTAAAATTCTGTACAAAAAAAGATTCGACTAAAATCATTCTATCTCGCTTAGTTTCCGAGATATTCATAAAAAACAAATTTAAAAAAAATAGACTAGTTGAATTGCGAATAACAATGAACAGAAAATGCAGAAAATTCCTCTGAAGTGAACACTGCGAAAAAGAAGAGCCCAATGCATCGACCAGCAGAAAAAAGAATGGGGGACACTGGTTGCAATTTATCCTGTCATTTGCACGTATCCAAGAATCGAAGATGCCTCTTTTTTTTTCCTCAGCAAAAAGATTCGAAAAAAAATCCAGTTATTTTTCCGTCCACTTTAGACGCGGAAACGTGACGATTCGCCATGAGTAATGACTTTAAAAAGCCTGCAGACCTCATCACCACTGAATTTACAACTTTTCACATTTACTATCAATTTTTCCACGATCCATTTCTTCTTCAGTTCACTTGGCGAAATCGCTATAGACTGAGAAAAAAAAATAGTGGTGAAAACTATTGAATATTGATGCCATTGGTCCTTAGCAAATGGTTTTTTTTTTCAATCAAAAAAGTGTTTGAAAAAAATGAAATTATCATAGATAATTTGATGGGAATTTTCATAAACGTGATATTGAATTTTTTTTTATGGGAAGATGATTATGGAATCCCTGAGTTTCAGAGGAAATTCAAAGGAATCTATGAGTCTTAAGTAGAATTGAGACGTAAATTCTACAACTTACTTGAATTTCCAAGTGAACATGAATATTCAGAATCAAAATGACTTGAATTTTCAATTTTTTTTTGAATTTTTTCTATTTTTACTAAATTTTTAAGAAAACAATTAAACTGAAATTCACAAATTTCATTGATATCCAGGCGTGAAATTATTTGAAAATCGATGATGTGTTCATTTTTCAATGACGTAATTATCTGAAATTTCAGTAGAAATTTGACTCGTTTGAAATTTCCAGGATTTTGAACGGAAAATTCAGACGGAAATTTTAAACAGTTTAGAATTGCCTTATCACGCCTTGTTTCCGAAATATTTTAAAGAAAATCTATTTATCTCAATATTTTTTTTAAAATTTTTTTGAGAATTTTCTTGCAAATCAAGCGAGATAGGGCGATTTTCCTAAATCGTTTTTTTTCAGAGCTTTTGAAATTCTCTACAAAATGGATCTGGATAAAATCGCATTATCTCGCTTAGTTTCCAAGATAAGCTTTTTTTGTGGAATTTACTAAATTTAGTCAATTCAACCAGTTAACCTGTTTAAATGAACAGATGAGTTCAGTAAACTCGAACAACTTTTTTAATTATTTCAAAAAAAATACTTGTTAAGGACCAATGATATCAATATTCAGGGAAATCTAAGTAATAGGTCCAAATGACCTACTTTTATTTTTTTTCTAAGTTATCATAAATATTCTAATTATTCCGATTTTGTAACATCCAACCGATATTAAAACGATGTCCACGATAGTAAATTGTTATTAAACAATATTATAAATATCCAAAATTGTTGCGAATTTGTCTCACGCTGTCCCAGCATCTAGGACTGGCATTGGAGGATCCTCGGATTTTAAATACCAATATAGCCGCAATTGATGTTTTCATGTAATTAATTGGATTAATCGTCGCTATTTGTCCGGTAACAGGCGTTTTTTATGATTTTAAAAATTAATAGACATTCTGACGAACAAGAATATATATAGTTATATAAGGAAAAAATAGGTCTGTGACCATGAATTGTTGCAGTGAAACTGAAACTGAATCTCGCTTATGGAGTTCTAATGTTAATTTAATTTTTTTCAATAATTATTTTTGGCTTAATTCGTCCGGTAACATGGTGTAAAGTGAATTTTTAAAAAATCTCCTCATCCTACTCTATCGAAAGTGTCCAAAATTGAAAAGGAAAAATAGATTATCGGAACTACTTGGATATCCTTAATAGTTTTTACCACAATTTCCATTTTTTTTTTGTGTAAGTGTAAAGAATTTAAATGTAAAACGCTGAGAAATTCGAGTTTTAATGGAATCAATAAATAGATCATGGAGAATTACTTTCGTGAACTTTACAGCCTCGAATCGAATTCCTACATTCGAAGAATTTTATTAAAATTCCACGTTTATTCATTGAAATAATGAGATTTGAGACTAATTCATCCACTAAAATTCTCGAGTAAATGAAGATCAATTGAGTTTAATCCACTCTCTGATCAAGTGCACAAAGAAAATTCTTCAATTTCTCGATTTCTGCGAGATAATAAGAGGAACGACGAACTGCAAACTGACTGGAATATGAAGCCAACAATTTGCAGTGAGCTGGATGACGTTACTGGTGATTCAAGCTTCTCAATGAAATGTTTCATGTGTCTACGATCTATTCCAGACGTTGTCATAACTGTTTGAGTTAATGTGCAAGAGACGAAGACTTGGATCACGTATGAGTTATTCGCATGTATGCTCTTTATGTGCATTAAACATGTCTATAAATAAGGATAATTGAGAGTTGGAGAAAAAGGGGGGGGGGGGAGGGATTTGGGAGTGGAGTGAGCAGAGATTGAGAGTTTTGGGGAGTTTTCTAGAAAGTGGGGGAGATAGAGAAATTTTTATGGAAATTTTTTTTGGAGGGGGGAATGAGGGCGACAAAAAGATTGTGAGGGGAATTGCTCTATCTACTTTAATTTCCGAGATATTTAATGAAAACTGGATGAAATTAAGGTAGTATCCCAGCGAAATCGAGTACAGTTAATCACTTATTTTTTTGATGCCGCATCAAAGATGATAGTTTTTTACATTTTTCTGAATTTTTTCATAATTTTTGACCGTCCAGTTTATGAGATATGAATTATCAAAGTTACTGAAAATAGCGGTGGTGGGGATGAAACGCCCTAAATCGGACAGAAATAACGAAATTACTAAAAAAAACCACACGGTTGACCAATTATTTAAAAACAATTGGCGAAGAGAACAGCATTTTAACTAAATAATAGAAGAAAAAAATAATCAATTCACCGTATAGTTATTGAGAAATTTTAATTAGAAGGTAGTCGTAACTATTTGCATCTCTCTCTATTTCAAGCATGTGATAGGAGATTAATGTAAAAAAAAATTCGAGAAGAAAAAAATTATATTCACAAACTGAAGATATGACTTTCGAATAGTTTAATCACTTTTTCGGGTAAATTAACGCACTTTTCCCCGAATTACCAGCAATTAATTGGAAATTAACTCACTAATCCTCATTTTTTCCGTTTAATCGACCGTATTTTAGGATACTACCTTGAATTGAAAAGATCAATTCGATTTTCTTAAAATAGAAAAGAAGAAAAGCCACAAAAAATGACAATTTCATCACAATGAAAAAATCTCACTACAAAAATATCTCAATAAAAAAAAGGATAGTTCAATAAAAAACGATCTCAGCATGAAACGGTTTGAATAGTAAAACAAAATTAATAATAAAAAATCCCCATACTTCTGTTCAGTCTCAAATGACTGGTAGAATTAAAATATTATTTCGTCTGCTTCACAAAGACTCCATAAAATTCTTCCAAATACATTTTTTCACAAATTGTCATTTGAGAAGTCTATAATCATCAAATTTCATGATCTTTCCTTTCCTTGACTGTCTCCAAGATCTTATTGCTGAGAATAAAAACGATTATCACCCAAAAAAAAACATGATTACCAAAAATGACTCCATCTCTCTTATTTTCCGAGATATTTCCAAAAAAATAATGCTAAAACAAAGCTAATATCTCAAAAAATATCTTCAAGAACTGTAGAACAGCCTCCTCACACTGAGAAAAAAAATGTTAGTTCTTACCAAATATTTTTTTGAAATAATTAAAAAAAGCTATTAATTTTCCTGAATTTAGTCAATTCGACTAGTTGAATCTGAATCCGAATCAACTAAATTTCCTGAATTCAACAGCTTTTTAAATTATTACAAAGAAATATTTGCCAATTGCATCAATATTTGATACTTTTTACTATTTTTTTTTCTCAGTGCATTAATCCACAACTAAGCGATGACTTCCAGTTATTATTGGAGGATTTGTTTCCGGAGCAAGTGCAAACTCAATAACAATCGAAGGCACACAACATCCGCGCAATGCAAATTGAAACCAGAATTCAAGCCTCTGGTCCAGCCTCTCTCTCTCTCTCCCTCTCTATTTCTCTCTCTTTTGCTCTCTCACTCACTCTCTCTTATGAGGAATCAATCCTAGTAGTGTATTGTCGTGTTTCAAAGGGATTAGACCACTATGGGCATGAAAGTACACAGACAACAATGTTACCGAAGCTATTCACAATACTACCTATATGAAACAAACACTATAACAGCCACTATATATCATTTCATCCAGTGATTTGTATCTACAATTGTATGTATTTATCATTGTGTCGGTGTGTTTTATGAATAATTATTGCCAACAAGTGGAACAGGTCCACGTGTGGGATAACGGTTTCTCGCTCCACATTGTCAGATAATTGTGCAAATGGGTTTAATCCATCAATCACTAACTTTCTAATAACTTGAGGCGGATTTTGAATTAGTGAGGAGAAAAAAAGGAAATTTTTTTAGCTACAAAAATTTGGAGGAAGGGGGAAAAATCGTGGAATTAATGTTTAATTATTTTTTGATATCCGGAATTCATTGGATATTTTCATTGCCTTTTTGTTTATTAATTAATGCATTTTTAATTGTTTTTTTTTAAATTTTTTTTATGGGAAAAGACGTGCGTACATCATCGAGCTTAAACGAAATTAAAGGGATTTTTATGTCGGAGTTTTTTCCAGAAATTAATTCACTCCCTTTTTTCTGGAGAAAAAAAAAAGATTTCTGACGAAATAAAAAAAAATTCATACGTTTTAGTACCTTGACGTCGACATATCTACATGTACTGTACACGTGCAGCAGGCAGAAGCCTTTTGCATGTAACACGAGCACATAACTCCATGAGATGAAAAATATTAATTAAAATTTTTTTGAATTCTCAAAAAAAAAAAGCACAGGGCACTAATTAAATCCGCACATTTCACTATTGACATCACATTTTTTTTAATAAATTTTTTTTCACAAGACAACTTAAATAAATGAATTTCTAAAAGCAAAACATTTTATTTTTTGCTTTATTAAATTTATTTATTTACATTTAATAATTTTTAATTATCTGAAAAAAAATTTAAATTTTTTTTAAAGATTAGATGAAAAGAAATTAAATGGAAAATTTAGATTTTTTTTAAAGATTAGATGAAAAGAAATTAAATGGAAAATTTAGATTTTTCCTTTCCAAAAAAAAATATCACGAGTTATGGAATTAATTTCACTTTTTCTCTCTTCATTTCACGCAGATGACATCTGTAGCGAAACGAAAACGAGGTGCACTACACACAACAGGAGAGATAACTCTCCCGCCAGTGTTGAGAAACACACAGAGGAGATAGTAGGGATAAAAAGCACGCGCACGCGCCTCCTACCCTTTTCCCAAAGCCCATTTCTTATTTAATTCCCTCCCCCCACTACAACTTCTTATCTAACTTCTGACCTTAGGTTTAAATTCAGTATCAAGTGAATGCGCTTTCACAGTGGATAGTCGGCATGAGATAGACTTCCCCTGCAGACAGGCTCACGTGGTTTAATTGGAATGGAGATAAAAGAAAATGTGCTTTTGCATTTTTCACGTGGAGAAAGTACGGGTTGATGCTGAGCTGAAACATGCGAGATGAGGAGGATGCAATTCTGAAGGAAAAACTCTTAGATATTTTCTAAAAACTACAGAATTTGGGGAAATTGGGAATTTTTTTGAAAAAAAAAAAAAAAAACACTTGCAGATTTTTTGCAGCTTCTTTTGGGAATATTTTGGAATTGAGAGTGGAGTTAAGGGAAAATGTCGAAAAAGCTTCTTTGCAGAGAATTTTAAGAGCTATAGAAAAAGTTTCTCGATGAATTCTCCTAAATTTCGTTTTAGAGATATTTTCAAAATAATGTATGGGTAATTAATGAAATTTCGGATTTTATTAATTGGAAATATTGATGTTGATATTCATATAGAAAAATTGAAAGGAAAAAAAAGTTATTTATTTCGATATTTGAGATTTTCCAGAATTTTTGCAATTAAGTTGAACTTATTTTCGAAATATTTTGAAAATAGTTTGAAAATTATTTTTTTTTTTTATTTTTCTGAAATTTTCTTAAATTGAACTTCACGCACTCTTCCTTTGTCTACATATTTTCCCAAAAATCAGTTATTCATTTCAATATTCGAGATTTTTCAGAATTTTTGAAATTATGTTGAAATTATTTTCAAAATATTTCGAAAATTATTTACGATTGTCATATCCTTATTGGATAGTTAAAGATATCTTGGAAACTATGAGTTTTTGGAGAATTTAACAAGAGGCCTTTTTTGTAGAGTATTCAATTCTCTACAAAAAAGATTTCTTGTCATTTTCCCCTAAATCTAGTGTTTCTCAAGATATTCAAAAAGAAAGGATATAGATAATTCCTGAAATTTCAGTTTTTAATGGAAATAACGAAATAACTGAAAATATCTCGGAAACTCAGAGTCGGAGATTCTCTTAAACCTCGTCATTTCCAAGATCCTTCAAAAGTTTCTTAAAAAAGTCGATTATTAAAAAAAAAAATAATCGAAAAATTCGATGAATTGATTATTATCGCCTATCCTTAGTCCTAAGAAAATGTATTGTTGAAATAATTAAAAAAAGTTGCTGAATTTACTGAATTTTGTTGATTCAAACAAATCAACTGTTTAAACCAACAAAATTCCATAAATTCAACAATTTTTTAAATTATTTCTACAAAAAATTAAAAAAAAAAAATTAAAAAAAAAATCTTTTTTTTCCTCAGTTTACAAACTTTTTCGAAGTAATCTTCATAATTGAACCTACAATCTAGATGGAAATTTACAGCTAAATTAATTACAAGAGTATAACCACGAAACTCCTCCACATGAGCCTCCTGAAGCCTTGATAATACATTGACTATCAGTAAAGGTGCACCTAACATAACTGAAGCGCTGAAATTTCCCAGCATCCCTTCTAATTATATTAAAAGTACCGTGAATTTCCAAGTGATGCATAGGCGGCCCTTTACATTATCTCCAGTCTAAGAAAAGTGTGATAACACTTGAATAGCACCAGGTGTCATCAAGGAAAATGAAAATTCACCAAGTTTATCATACTTAATGCCATTACTTCTCTTGAATCGCGAGGACACAAACTGTGAGGCTCTACACGAGTTGCACTTTTTCTTGGAGGAAAAAGAAGAAAAAAAAATGAGGAAAAAGAAGATTAAATGGAGGCGGATGATACCGTGGAATTAAAAGTATCTTCAGGTGCAAGTTTGAATGAAAAATGTGTATCTCTTTCACAAACTTTGGGGAAAAAAAAGTCTCACCTCTTTCAGCATCTAGTCTCGAATTAATGCGGTTTTTTTTAAGTTAATTCGAGATCTGAGGAAATTGCACAATTTTAATGAGGGATTTGGTACTTCTGGATTTTGAGGATATTTCGTGAAGTTTGGGCTGTTAATAGCTCTGAAACGAAGAGGTTTAGCGAATGTCAAGAGAATTTTTTATAGGAAATTGGATTTTTTACGAAAAAAAAGGTCTCTTGATATTTCTCTTTAAAGTCCCAGTGAACTCGAGTACAGTTAATCTCTTATTTTTTTGATGTCGTATCAAAGATGATATTTTTTTACATTTTTCTGAATTTTTTCATAATTTTTGACCGTGCAGTTTATGAGATATGAATTATCAAAGTTACTGAAAATAGCGGTGGTGGGGATGAACGGCCCTAAATCGGACAGAAATAACGAAATTACTAAAAAACCACATGGTTGACCCATTATTCAGAAACAATTGGCGAAGAAAACAGCATTTTAACTAAATAATAGAAGAGAAAAATATTCAATTCACCGTATAGTTACTGAGAAATTTTAATTAGAAGGTAGTCGTAACTATTTGCCTCTCTCTCTATCTCATGCATGTGATAGGAGATTAATGTAAAAAAAATTCGAGAAGAAAAAAATGATATTCACAAGCTGAAGATATGACTTTCGAATAGTTTAATCACTTTTTCGGGTAGATTAAAGCACTTTTTCCCGAATTATCAGCAGTTAATTGGGAACTGACCTAAAAATCCTCATTTTTTTCCATTTTATCTCGGAAACTATTGGATTTGAGAAATAAAAGTGGAAAAATCTTTTTCATAGAAAATTTAATGCTCCACAAAAAAAAAAGGGCACTTAAATTTTTTTTTACGAAAATGTAAAAAAAAAGTCAAAGTGAATAGAGTTTTGCTTAATTTTAATATGCATTGAAATATGAATTTATGATAATTTTTCGATGGATAAATTCATTTATCGAGTGAAGTAGATGTAAATATTGAAACACCGAAGATTTTCCTGCAGAATTTTAAAGAAGTTGTGAATAAAGTTCAGAAGATGAGGTGAAAAGCAGAAAAAAAGTTATTTTTACAGGAAAAAAACGCTAAAAAAAATTATTATTCCACTTTCTATCTATATGCAGATTTGCCACCTGATAAAAATGAAATTTCATTTTTCCTTCTTCATTATCACTTCATCCAATATTCGATAACCCTTGATATCATAATTTTCCCCAAGAAAATCCTTAATTACTCGATTCTCATCAAATGAAATAAAAGAAAAAAATTGATAATTAATTAATCAATTGAGAATAAAATACTCGAGATAAATTTCTAGAAATAGATATCCACAAATTGTCTGAGAATGTTATTTCTTTTAATTTTATTTTTAAAAGTAAAATCGATAAAATCCTGATAAGAATAATCAATACCAATGTATACAACTTGTAAAAGCCAAATGTAGCAAAAGATATCTAAAATGTGAAATTGTGTTGGTGGTCTATTGAAATTTATACGTTTTTTCAAGTATTTCCTTATCTTTATTGGAGAATGTCATAACATGATAGTTAAAAAAAAAAGAATTAACAAAAATTTATAATTACTCCGAAGTAACACGCGAGTATTTTCCTACCCTCACGCAACTTGTACTCAGTTCAGGTCACGTTTTATTTTTATTTTTACTTATTCTTTTTCATTTTTATTCTTTTTTCCATTTTAAATTGAGGCGATAGTGTATCGGTTGAATTAATGGCTAAATTTGTGGTGAGATAAAATGTTGAGAATTTTATTAAGAATATCGAACGCCAGAGGAAGTGACGTCAATTGATGAAACGTGATAGATTAAGTTTATGATATCTTTAAAAAAATCTGTGGAATTTCGTGGAAATTTCAGAAGAAATTTTACAAAAAACAAAAAAGCTGCACAATTTCATTTTTATCTTCTACTTCGAATATCTTTTAAGCGATTGGGTTTAGAGTAAAAAGTCAAGAGACCTTTTTTGTAGAGAATTTAATTCTTCACAAAAAAGGTCTCTTGATAAATTTTCCTAAACCTCACTGCTTCTAAGATATCTTTACAATAAAGTAAAAAGAATTTTCAGACTTTTTCTTCAAAAATTATAAATTAAATTTTTCTGAACTTAAAAATTAAGAAAATAGTAAAATTATTGTAACAACAAAATTTGCTTGAAAATTCAGGATTAAATCCTCTCATCACTCGATGTAGGCGGTTATATCCTTAATGATTTATTGACAAAGGACTTAGCGTGGGAATAGAGAGATAATGAAGTGAAACAATCCGTTCGAAATTGTGGCTCTTGTTATTTTGGATTTAATCGGTTCAATGCTCCCACGTGGAGTGATACTACAATAACGTATAATAACTTATCCTCAAATAATTACCAATTAAGCCTTGAGAAAACTCGCAAATGGTAAGGGTTGAGCCCTTAAAATCACAAGGGTTGAGCCCTTAAAGGTCAATCTACCCCCAAATTTCCGTAAAATCAGCAAGAAAATAATTCTGATACATAAAATTAAAAAAAAAAATAGAAAAAATCAGTTCAATCTCAAATAATTTGAGATTTAATAAAAAATCTAGAAATGGGGAGAATTCGAGATTTTTTGAAACTTTTGGTAAATTGTATATTTTCCCAAATTTTTCTCGAAATTTCTCTCAAATTTATCTCCAGCATCCTTTCTTTGTCCAATTGAAACATTGAAGTCAGCTTGATTTCAAATAATTTTGATAAAAATAGCGAACATCTGACAATTTTTTTTTTTTTTTTTACAAATTAATTATTTAAAAAGAAAAGTAAAAAATATGCACATATAGAAAAATTCTAAAAAAATCATAAATACAGATTTTTCAAATATTTTCCTTTACAATAATTCATTTGTTCATAATAATCCAAAAAAAAAGACACGAGTCTCATCGATTTTCATTATACACAAAATTTTCATGAATTATTTTAATTATCCATGAAAACTGTTGTGTTAATTTAATATGTTAATATTGTTCCGTGAAAATACCGACAGGTTTAAACTAAAATGGCAAAGGTTTTGAGTCAACATGTCAGCTATACAGTTTGTTCGCTTAATTAGCTGTGGTCCCCTCAGAGTTTGCGTGTTTCTCAACGTGCAGTTTGCATAATGAGCACCACAGCTCTGCACAATGTTACATAGACACTTGAATTTGCTAAGGATCTAAAATCCTGATAATTAGAATTTTAGAAAAAATACATAGTTTGCCAATTACTTAAAACTTCAAAAAATTACCGATTTTTTTAAATTTTTCGTTTTTACGTCTTTCTCATTAGATATCTCAGAAAATAAAAGAGATAGAGTAATTTTGCTAGAAACCTTTTTTGTGGCTCTTGAAATTCTCTACAAAAAAGGTCTCTTCTAAAATCACGCTATCTCGCTTAGTTTCCGAGAGCCTAAAGTCTGACGTCTAAGTCATCAGCGAAATTTCAAAGTAAATAAATAAAAAATATTCAGATAAAATAATCTGATTGAAAAGATAATTAGTAATAAGTCTTATAAAATATAAATTATCATATATTCTGCAAATAAAGAGAAATGCAATGGCCAATATCGTCTGATACGTGGTCCTCCTTGACCCGATTAGCTTTGATGATTAATCCACCTATCTATTTTCCACGAATACATACTGTTCACGTAAAGTGTCAATGTATCTCATGTAAGTGACGTGTTTCCATCATTACTACAATGAAACTATCACCAAACATGAAGAATAAACAATGTTAACGAGTATTCTCCTCAATAATGAACTTTGTGTTTTTTTTATTTATTTCCTGTCGTCCCAAACACATTTTGTATGTTCAAACAATTTTATTAGTCTTTCGATTTCCAATAACTCTGCACCTATTTTAGTTGACGAGATCAAACATCAAATCATTAATGAATTCCGTCATTTAATGTCACCTTTTTCCTCATTGAATTAATCCAACATTTTTATTAATTAAGAATTCAATAAATTCGTTGAATTCTAACGATTTTCAGGGAAAAGTGTCTTATATCGCGAATATCTTCAAAGCGAGTGGATTTAGGAGAAAATGTTAGGGGACCTTTTTCGTAGAGAATTAAATTTTCTAAAAAAAATGTCTCCGCATAAATTTTCATAAACGCAATAGTTTAAATAGGCCCTTTAAATTTCATTAAAAAAAAGGAAAAATTCTTGATAAATTCAATTTGCAGTTCAACTGATGTCTTATACCACGAATATCTTTGTAGCGAATGGATTTAGAGGAAAATGTGAGGAGACCTTTTTTGTAGAGAATCAAATTCGCTAGAAAAAAGGTCTCTTCATAAATTTCTTCAAACCCAATAGTTTAAATATGCACTTTAAATTTCATTTATAAAAAGGGAAAATTCTTGATAAATTCAATTTGCAGTTAAACTGATTACATTTCCCTCTCGTACTTGCAGAAAATTCCAATAGTTATCCAGTAAAGTCTGGAATATAATTCCAATAAATGTAGAGAATGAAAAGGAATAAATCACTCACCACTGTAGTAATTTCCAATATTCGTTCTTAGTGCTTTACCATAATCATCTGGATCTAGTGCCTCGACGTCAAAATTACCAAATGTAATATCCTCCCTCTTCTTTATTAACTCTACCATTGACTTCATCATAAGTTGACACGTGTGTCTACCAGCGACACTCGTCTGTCCTGTTGGATCGTAAATCAAATGGACTTTCTTCCATTGATACCTGAAAAAAAAATGAGAGTGAAATGAATAAATATTGGCAAATCCATTAGGCTGAAATTATTTTTTAAAATTTCATTAGGCTATTTACTTACTGATCCATAACTGTCAAAAAAACGCGACTGATGTCTCTGAATCCCAAACTACCAATTCTTGTGGTCATGAAGTATTCATCGGAGCATTCGGTTTTTTTTTCAGTGAAATCGAAAGTAAAACCACCGGTCGTTATCAAAGGGGCATTCAGGAATTTAACGACTCTGCCTACATTTGCTGAAATAATTAAAAAAATGACAATGAAAAGAACAGACAACTGAGAATTTTTAGCTTTTTTTTTAACAATTAAATTATTAAAAAGAAAAAAATGAAAAATATGTACAAAGAGAGAATTCAAAAAACTGTAAGAGCAGATTTTTTAAGTTTTTTTATTAATAATAACTTAGTTATTTTTTTTAAAAATCCAAAAAATTGGCAAATGTGTCCTAATTTAATAATTATTTAAGGTAATTTCCTAGAGTACGGTCGATGAAAGAGCAAAAAATGAGGATTTGATTAGTTTCCAATTAATCGCTGATAATTTGGGAAAAATTGCTTTAATTTACCCGAAAAAGTGATTAAACTATTCGAAAGTCATATCTTCAGCTTGTGAATATAATTTTTCTCTTCTCGAATTTTTTTTACATTAATCTCCTATCACATGCATGAGATAGAGAGAGAGGCAAATAGTTATGACTACCTTCTAATTAAAATTTCTCAATAACTATACGGTGAATTGAATATTTTTTTCTTCTATTATTTAGTTAAAATGCTGTTCTCTTCGCCAATTGTTTTTAAATAATGGGTCAACCGTGTGGTTATTTAGTAATTTCGTTATTTCTGTCCGATTTAGGGCGTTTCATCCCCACCACCGCTATTTTCAGTAACTTTGATAATTCATATCTCATAAACTGCACGGTCAAAAATTATGAAAAAATTCAGAAAAATGTAAAAAAATATCATCTTTGATACGGCATCGAAAAAAATATCAAATTTGCATTCTGCAGTTTTCCGCATGTGCAGTATTACAAGAATATCTTGGAGAATATGAGGTTCAGAAGAAAATGTTAGAAGACTTTTTTTGTGGAAATTCAAATTCACTACAAGAAAGATTTCTTGACATTTTTCCCTAAAACCCACTAGTTTTTATGATATGAGCAAAAGAATGTCTAGAGATTTTGCTACCATTTTCGTTTTATTTTTCTTTCAACAATCATTTTGCAATCTAAACAAAGTGCAGAAATTCTTGCTGATATCTTTTTTGTAAAACGAAATTAGATCTACAAAAAAGATTTTCATGCAAATTTCCCTATCTCCCTTAGCTTATAAAATAATCCCCAAAAACCAAAAACGAAATTACAACTTCCACGAATCCAATCTCAAACTTCTATAAATTCCCCTTCAAAACTATCCTTTTTCCCGAAAGTTTGATGAAAAAAATATGAATTTCAATGATAAGAGATTTCTCGAGGACTACAACAGGCTGAGAAGGGGGCAAATCCTCCGGAATTTGATCAGCCAACACTAACTCCAGTTTAAAAGTTTTGAAGTTAATTCAACCTGGGTTAAGAGTCGTAAGTAATACGCAATCATATCGAGAAAAATAAGAAGATTAACCTTCTGTTTAATACAGAATCATTCAAGAAGTTGAATTCAACAATTCTTCTACTCAAGAGGTAAAAAAAAAGGAATAAGTTGATTTTTCTCGCTCATTTTTTCTTGCAGAATATCTCCGGAAACTAAAGGAGATACGCCCTTTTGATGCAGAATCTCTCCCGATTAATGCCGAAACGTCCAAAAAGTTCAATTTAATGATTCAGTACTCAAGAGGCAAAAAAACAAGAAAAAATCAATTTTTCTCACCGATTTTTTTTTGCACACCGAGAAAAAGAAGTGGTGAAAACTGTCAAATACTTCGTCGCCTTAGAGTTAAAAGGACGTAAGTCCTGTATATAATCATAGTACTTCCGCCCCTTTGTTTCTAAGGCGACTATTTGCTCCATTGGTCCTTAGTGATTATTATTTTTTTTAATAATGAAAAAAGTTGTTTAATTTACTGAATTTTGTTCTTTTTAATAAATCAACTATTTGAATAACCAAAATTTCGTGAATCCTACAACTTCTTTGATTATTGCAAAGAAAAAAAAAATGTTTATTAAGGGCCAATGAAACGAATTTATTTGATAATTTTCATCACTTTTTTTTCTCAGTGCAGAATATCTTGGAAATGGAAGGAGATACGCCCTTTCTGTCCCAAGCCTTTCGTTATAGACAATCTTCAAGAGCTACAAAAAAAAGGGTTGATATAAAAAGGGCGTATCTCCATTAGTTACCAAAAAATACTGCATAAAATCTCGCCGAGAAAAATGGACTTATCTCTTTTTACTTCTTCGTTCCCTTTTTTTAAAAAAAGCATGAAACGTTTTTTGTCACCGTTTTAATTTCCCTAGGGAAATTTTTTCATTTTCCACAATTGAGTCCAGATTCCGCGTTTCGACCTGTAGTTAATTCATTGTTACAATATATTATAAAAATATGATAATATTTTATTTTATGGTGGGGATTCGTCCCAGTATACGCGACTTTTAAGGGCAATTAAAATGAATTTTGGATAATCAGGTAATCAAAAGCTATTTCAATTATCTACAGAGAAAGAATAAGTTTTGACTCTGAATAATAGGTTCGCCTTAGGAACAAAGGGGCGTAAGTGCTATGTATAAGCATAGCAGCAAAGAAAGAAACATCTTTAATAGTATAGAAAAATAAAAATGTTTCTTGATGAATATGAAAAAATATCCCTTTCAAAGCATATAGGGGAAGGTGAGGCAAAATGGACATTGTAATGATAGTGGGAGATAGATTTTTTCTGGTGATTCTATTGGGAAGCTGAGGGAATTTCAGGCAGATAACTAATGTCAGAATTGATTTTTCATCAATTTTTTGAGAATTTGATTTTTTCGGGTGTTTTTGAGGATAAAAGCCTTCCGGTTTTTGAAAAAATGCAGTTTTTTTGTAATATCTCCGGTTCTATCGGTCGGAGCGACATGAGACCAATCTCAAATGAAAGGTGAGATCATTTCCCATCGATTTATGGGGTTTTGAATTTAAAAATATCCATTTTTCAGATAGTTATGGGAGCTTTTGTCAAAATTATGATCATCAGTTTTTGCCCTATAACTATGTAAAAAAATCGATATTTTCAAATTTGGAATCTCATAAATAGATGGGAAATGATCTTACCTTTCATTTAAAATCGGTCCCAGGTCGCTACGACCAATAGAATCAGAGATATTTCCAAAAAACTGAATTCGCTCAAAAATGGGAAGGCACCCCTCAAAAATACAAAAAAAAATCAAATTCTCAAAAAATTGAAGAAAATTAAATTTGGCACATGTTTCTCGACTAAAATTTCCTCCGCTTTCCAATGGTATCATTCAAAAATAATCATCTCCAATATTTTCATTTATTTAAAGATTTTTCGATAATATATGCATAAAAACTCGAAAGTGTCCATTTTACCCCTTATGCCCGTATTGCCCCACCTTCCCCTATAATATTATTTAATGAATATGAAATTAAGTTTTTTTATATTTAATTATGAATATTCATAATCGATCACTAACATCCAATATAGTACTAACTTTAAAAGTTAAGAATCAATGGATTTTATTCACTCACCTACACAATAATCGCATGCAGGACCAAGAAACAGATGAACACACTTTGCATAACTGTCTATGGCACCAATCTGTGCATAAGTAGCATCACAGTGATCATCAATTGGTAGAAACACGAGCTCCAGCCAATCAGGAAGTAGCTTCTGTTCTCTTGCATGTTTAGTCCCAAGTTCTGCAATGAAAAAGAAAAAATTAATGAAATTAATCGACTAAATTCTAATTTAAAATTTATTTTTCATGTTTTATTGAACATTTCCGAATACCATAGAGGTTCGGAAATTTCTGGAATGAACTTTTTTTTTTGCAGAATCTTCTTAAAAAAAGGGGTCGACACTAAAATTTTCGAATCTTCATTATTTACGGAGATAATCCTAAAAAAACTGATGACCGAGTGAATTAAATTGAGTTCCTCATTCAGCGATTTTCATCGAGAATATGAAGTTTTCGAGATGATTACTGAAAATAGCAGAAATCTGACAATTTTGAGTTTTTAAAAAAATTTGTTAATAAAAAAATTAGCAAATTATTTCAAGAAATAAAAAAATATGCACAGGTTGAAAATTTAAAAAAAATTCAAGTGCAAATTTTTCAAATATATTTTCTATAATTCTTTATTTAAAAAAGAAAATCTCCAAAAAAATGTCAAACGTGTGCTAACTTTATTATTATGTTTTCAGGCGAATAAATTTCATTTTGCATCCATTCTATCGAGAATATCCTGAAAAATGAGCAAGGTGAGGCGATTTTGCCTTGATTTTTCTTCTGCAAAGAATTTCAAAGACAAAAAAAATAAAGAATGAGAGTAGAAATGGCGTATTTCCAACGAAATTTCCAAAAAAATTCAAAAATTTCTAAAAATCTCGAATATTAAAATAAAACTGATTTTTGAAATGTATATTGGCAAAGTGAGATTGCTGAAGTTTAATTTGACAAAAATTTCGAAAAAAAATTTCCAAAGAAATTTTCAAAAAAAATTTGAGAAATATGAAAAAAATTTCAAAAAATCTCAAACATTAAAATAAAGCTGACTTTTTTTTTTAATTTTGTTTTGAGCAGAATTTCTTTTCATTAAACTCTACTGATTGCCGCAATATTCTTCAAAAATCATCACAAAAATCCGTCAAATTATATTAACAAAATCATAAAGCAACAGATATAATTTCAATTTTTATTGAAGAAACTAATGGAGATATGTCCTTTTCATCTTAATCCTTTTCTGTACAGAATTTCACGAGCTACAGAAGGGGATTAAGGCAAAATTACTCAATTTAAAAAATCCTGCTAAAAATAGCAGATATTTGACTATTTCTAATTTTTTTTTTCTTTCGAAAGAAGAATTATTTTTAAAAACACAGAAAAACTAAAAAAAAAGGCAAAAAAAGTGCATGTAGAAACTAAAAATCCCTGAGCGGAAATTTTTCAAAATTTTTTTTAAAACAATTTATTTCTTTTAAAAAAATGCACAAAATTGTCAAATTTCTGCTAATTTCATTATCATCACGAGTAAAATCGATATTTCAAAGAGCTTTACACTCATTTTTCATTACCCAAAACTGGTAGAACTTTTTTCAGTGAAATATCAAATTTCGTGTCATTTGGAAGTAGAACAGCTGCTCGTAATTGACAAACAGCAATACCGGCATTATTTCTCGTACAAAGTGATTCACAATCACGTGGTAATTTTGTGTCACGGCAGCTCGCGTAAATTTCGGCAGGTGAAAATAGTAGCAGTGTCATTATCAATGCTCCAAGACATTTTGATGCCATTCGATCCAGCTTCTATAGCTCAATAAATCGTCTCCCAATGACTGCCTCAATTTTCCATTATTCCGCACTTTTTAGTGATTAAAAAAAATTGCATAAAAAAAATCGCGAATTTTTATTTTTATGTTATGTTTTAGCACAGTGCACTATTATTCACTGCAGCACTTGACTCCGCTTGTTTTCCCGCAAGTGCAATGGGTGCAGAAATAAATCAAAACTTATCACAAAATGAATCATCGATTTTTCTTCAATCAATAAAATCACGAATTCCTAGGAAAAAAAAATCGAACATTCGATTTTTTAAAAATTTAAATCATGATTTAAATTTTAAAAAATTGAAAATTTTTGTGGCAAGAAAATTTTCCTTCACAATTTTTATATCTATATATATCGAAATTTTCTAGTCAAGTAAATTTTCTTCCAACAAACACTTTTTTTTCTCAGTCTCTGTTTTTTCAAACTCTTTTAAATCCGAAAAAAAGCGCGCGTTTCTTTCTTCCTCATCTCCATTTTTATTTTTTTTTCGAAAAAGTCTCTCTAACATTCATCAAACACGTCAAACGTTAACTGAAGCAGTTTAGAGACCACTCGAGATCATCGACTCAACAATAACGTATTTATCGTTATTTTTTTTATATCAATTCCCTATCTTGATACGATATCTTCGCGTTCTTTCCTCCCCTCCCCCTCCCCCCACTCCCTCCCACTCCACTCCACTCCGAAACAGTCAAAATGCAAGAATCAGAGTTTGAACGTATTTTCAAATTTTTTAAATAATTTTTTAAAATCAGTGATTTATTTAAAGAAACGTTTTTTTTTCTCGATTTGTGGCCCTTTTTTCACTCTTTCTTGGGAGACACGAGGTGGAAAATTTTATGTAGTATCTATCGGATGTCTCGTGATGAAGTGAAGAGAAAAGTGATGGCACAACCTTTACGGTCACGACTAGTCCAACCCTTCTTTACTGATGACAGAGTGTGGGTAAATTATGGGGTTCTCTGAATTTCTCCCTCGTCTTCAATTAGTGTTTACATTGTATACTGCTCCACTTGACGCAAATTAATTTAATTTCTGATTTTTTTTTTTAATTTTTTATGTCGGATGAAATGTGAAAAAGAGAAGAATTGCGACAATTGGTGGAGAAAAAATAATTTTGAGTTTCAAATTTTTTTTTTGAGAAATAGGAAGCACCGATGAAGAATGAACCTGTACATTGTTGGGAAAAAATGGAAATTTCATAGACAATTTGATGGAAATTTTCATAAACGTGATATTGAATTTTTTTTCTTAATGGGAAGATGATTATGAAATCTGTGAGTTTCAGAGGGAATTCAAAGGAATCTATGAGTTTTAAGTTGAATTGAGACGAAAATTCTACAAATTACTTGAATTTTCAACTGAACATGAATATTCAGAATCAAAATGACTTGAATTTTCAATTTTTTTTTAAATTTTTTCTATTATACTAAATTTTTAAAAAACAATTGAACTGAAATTTACTAATTTCATTGATATCAAGGCGTGAAATTATTTGAAAATCGATGATATGTTTATTTTTCAATGACGTAATTATCTGAAATTCCGGTAGAAATGTGACTCGTTTGAAATTTCCGGGATTTTGCACGGAAAATTCAGACGAAAATTTTCAACAGTGTGAGTCAAAATGATTGGGGATTTTTTTTTTCCAAGTGAAGGGGTTTCCGGAATTTTTTGAAAAAATTCATCAACATCGTCAAATATTGGAGCATCTTCTCAATTTTTTTCAGATTTTTTCATAAAGTCCTTCACCCCGAAAAAAAATCCTGGATCATATTACTATGGAGGTCCATTTTGCTCCACTCTCCTTTAACCCTTCAGCACTCTCGCAATGAGAATTTCTCTCACGAAATAGCATTCAACTTACCATGGTAGTCCCAGTTACCGGACATACCATAGTTCATGGACATAACAGCAATATGTATTAATAATTAATATTCAAATGAAAAAACCAGATTTTTCGATACTTGCAAAGTGTCAAAAGAAAAATCAACTAAATTGTTTGATTTACTTAAGTGAATTTTTTTATCATTTTAATAATTTAATGCTCACTGTCCGGATACTAGTGCCATTCCCTTAACTGTCCGATAACTGGTGCCTTCATGGTATAGGATGTTATCGCAGTGCAAGTGAGACACTAAAAAACACGAGAGTGCTGAAAGGTTAAAGTTCTTCACGGAGAAAAAAAAAATTTTGTAGCAAGAAAATTCAAAATTTTCCTTCACAATTTCTATATCTATATATATTGAAATTTTCTTGAGTGAAGTAGATTTTCTTCAACTAAGTAAATTTTCTTACACCTCAATTTTTTTTCTCAGTATTCATTCAACGTCTTTATGGCAAAAACATACGCATTTGCATAAATATATGCAATGGATTTTCGATTTTTGTGGATAAGAATCACTGTTTATGGATCAGTTTTTTTTTCTCACCTATTCACGTCGACGAGATGACTCATCTGCTCTTTTTTTACGCTCCGAAATATCAAAATAAAGTTGTGGTTTTTTTTGTTGTTTCATTTGGAGAGGATTTAAAGTGGATTTAAAGAGGAGAATTAATGCATAAAATGAGGCACGATGTTTCCTCGTCTCTTCTAATACCAAAAGAATGATAATAACTGTCGATGAATAATTGAAAGTGTCAATAGAACGATGAATTTCAAAGAAATACTGAGGAGACATGTGGAACTCATGCATTCTGCTCAACTGCATCGAGCAGACTGGCCGCAGAGCCTTCCCCCTCTCTGAAAAAACAAATGTCAGCGAGAACAAAGGAAACACAGAAGGCAGTCACGACACTTTGGAGCCCCCCCCCCCCCCCCCCCCCCCTCGCACCGCCTACATTCCATTCGCAGGAGCCATGCCCCTTTAAACATGAAAAACAAAAGATTAAATTGATTATTTGCGATTATATCGTCGACTTAGAAACAAAGGGGCGTAAGTGCTATGCTTATACACAGCAATTGCGCCTCTTTGCTACTAAGACGATGATATTATTGGATGTATTGGGAAAAATTGGTAGAACCCTTTTCTCTTCTCTTTCTTTTTCTTTGTTGTGGCTCTGATCATACGAACATCCGGCCGTGAACCCTTCTCTCGTTCCTAAATCCCCCTTTCCCACAGCCTAACCCCCCTCCCTACGTCCCACGCTGAGTAACAGCCCCCTCACCCACTTCCACAACGGCCAGATGATCAAATGATCAGAACCATAAAAAAAGAAGAAGAAAAAGACCCACTCCCACACACATCAAGAGTGTTAAACATGCACCCGCGTCCCACGCAGTGTTAGCAGATCGAAAGAGGGTTCGGATCATATCAGGGTCGTGACTTTATCGTATTTTCAAATTACAATAATTTTTTTTACATATTTTTCATTATTACTGTCATGGCATTTGAATTACAACAAATATGTATCATACATTCCAGGAAAAATGTTCAGATCTGATCAGATCAAATTAGATCTGATCAGATCTATTCAGATCTTAGTTCCTTAGATCTGATCAGATCTGGGAATTGGCACGCTCTGATCAGATCAAATTAAATCTGAGTTTCTTAGATCTGATCAGATCTAATTTGATCTAATTAGATCTGATCAGATCTAATTTGATCTAATTAGATCTGAGTTCCTCAGATCTGATCAGATCTGATGACCCAATTTAGATAAAATCAATCAGATCTAATTAGACCTGATCAGATCTACTTGGATCTAATCAAATCTAGTTAGATCTAAACAAATCTGATCAGACTTAGATCTGATTGTATCTAATCAGATCTATTCAGATCTATACATGTTAAAAATTTCCATTTTGTCAGATCTAATTGGATCTAATTTGATCTGATCAGATCTGAACATTTTTTGCTGTGATAAGATGCAACTAATTTTTCTTCATTTTTTTTTATCATGGATATCTATGCATATTTCCTTATGTACTCGTTACTTCAGTACATTCTAAGCATATTTTATAGAATGCAACAAAATTTAATAATTAATCACTAATCATAGCTTCAATAGATATGCATTTTTTTCTTGAAAAATCGCCGGATGACCAATGAAGTGTAATAAAATATTTAGAGAAATAATTAAAAATTATTTGGCATCACAATATCATTGTACATATCTAAGTCTCCTTCACTCTCTGTTTATAACTCTGTAATTGTCTTATTCATGCATTCAGTCATAAGTAAGTTTTTTTCGGATACAATTGAGCTCGCAAATGTTCTGGATGCGCGAGGAGATTTATATTTTGAATAAATTTAGCTACGAAACATAATTTTATGTAAATTTTTTGCAATACTCAGAATTATCGTATATTTGCGTAAGATAATAGTATATGATCGTATATCGTACGTGGATAGAGAATTATCGTACGTCTGCTAACCCTGGAGTCCCACGCGCAAAAACTGCCCCCTCATCCCCTTCTACACTCATCCATCGGGCATTTTCCTCTTCAATTGGGTTATTTTTCTTCCTGAACTATTTTTTTATGGACTATTTTTTACGGTCTATATTTTCCATGTGCTATTTTTCCCAACACCCCCACCCCCCTTCCGACCCCTCCCATCCCAAAAAAAGCATCCCTTCCCGCACGACCGTTGATAATCCCCTCCGAAAAATTCTTTGTTACCAACCCCCCACCCCTCCCATTCGTGTTTGAAACTTGTCGAGACTCGTTCAGATCTGATAGTCGTTGGCAAGATAAACACAGCAGCAAATTCCTCGCCAAACCAAATTATTCCCCCCTAAAAAAATTATTATACTAGTTAAAGAAATGTGTGAGAATATAAGCAGAGTAAAACCGATAAAGCCATCATCGTTTTACCAGCACAATACACAAATTGCCAAGAAAATAGATGGAATAGATGCGAAATGTCGACTTAGACGTTTGTTGTATCGTGAATCAAGCAGAATGCAGCCTACGTTGCTTGGGCCTACGACATTTCAGCAGAGATTCAATAAACAAGCTGAGGCTCTTGAAACAGCACAAGAACACAGTACAAAGGACGAACCACTTTGTACATTTGTTCATCAAGAACCAGAAAATGGAAGAAGAAAATTTATTGTTGCACATCCAGAGGTTTTCTGGTATTCTTTTATCAGACAACCACCACAAGAAAGATGTGTTTTTGAGGCAAGTAAATAATTAATAATTTTGTTGACCTTAGAAACAAAAGGGCGTAAGTGTTGTCGTAAATGTAAACATGGCACTTACGCCCCTTTGACTCTAAGACGACGATTTAATTTTGAAAAATGTGAAAAAATTGAATTTTTCGAATAATTTGCTTTTTTGATGTTCTCCTTTAGGTATGGCGGAAACTAAGCGAGATAGGGCGATTTTGGTTGAATCCTTTTTTGTAGAGAATTTCAAGAGCTACAAAAAAGGATTCTAGTTAAAAAGACGTATCTCCATTATTTATCAAGATATTTTCAAAAAAGTGGAAAATAACAAGATTTACATTGTTTGTTTTTTGAGAATAACTCGGAAACTAAGCGAGATAGAGCGATTTTACTTGAATTCCTTTTTTTTAAGAGAATTTCAAGATTTAAGTTTTGCACTATCTCGCTCAGTTTGCAAGATATTCTTGAAAAAACTGATGATGCAATGAAACTAGTTGATTCTGCTCTTTTTTTGCAAGTCTTGGATTATGTCGTTGGCTTAGAAACAAAGTGGCGTAAGTGCTATGGATAAGCGTAGCACTTACGCCCCTTTATGTCTGAGGTGATGGTGTATAAGATTGTTGAAATAAAATTCAGAGTGCAAGCAGAGCATTTAAATATTTAAACATTTAAATATTTTGACGATATAATATTTTTTCATGTTTTTTTTTTCAATTGTGATTTTATTTCATGTAATATTTTGACGCTGCAATATTTTTTTCTGTGTTTTTTTGCTCAGTAATATCTAAATATTACTTCTAAATATTGCATCTGAATGCAAGTTTTTCGAACGTAATATTTAGACACGTATTCTTTATTTCCTTCTTATTATTTCGACGTCTTTACTGATCGAGAGCTATCGAAGAACTAACTGCAGAGTGTCGAAAAAAAAAGTGACTCGTTCTCACAGAACAAAGGACCCTGTGTCCCAGTCTCCATTTACATACTTTCTATCATTTGTATATTTTACGCTTTGTTGATGTTTACATGAACCTTTTTTAGAAAGACTCCATTCATTATTTTTCTTCGGTCGATGCACATAAATCATAGTGTTTTATTTTGAATACATTATTGCATTGCTAATGATACTGAAAATAGTAATAATGAAGACATTATCATAAATCTGACAATTTTCAGGTTTTTTGGATTTTTTTAAGATAAATGAATTAATATTAAGAAAATATATAAAAAATTTGCACTTGTAGTTTTTCGAATTTTGCACACTTGTCTATTTTTCATTTTTTTTCAACAATAATTCATTTGCTAAAAAAATAAAAATAATGAAAATTGTCAGATATATAAATAGTAAACATTTAACATCATTTTTTTGCCTTAACAAATAAATTATTTCTTGAAAAATGAAAAATTTGCACTAGTAAAAAATTCGAAAAACTGTAAGTGCAAATTTCTTAAATATTTTTTTAATAGTAATAATAGATAATTTCATTATTATTGCTATTTTCAGTATCATTAGCAGCGTAATACTGTATTTGAAATGAAAAACTATGATTTATGTGCATTGATCAAAGAAAAAAGATGAATGAAGTTTTTCTAGAAAGGTTCATGCTACTTTTTTGAACCTTTTTTTTCATGATAATCTATTCATTACAAAAAATCCAAAAATTGTCTAATTTTTGCTAATGTTATCATCATTCTTATTACATTATTTTAATTCAATTTTTATTATTTTTAGGTAATTCCAGAAGGTGCACCATGCTGGCTGTACCTAGACCTCGAGTTTCTCATTCCCCTGAATCCAAACAGCAATGGTCCCCTCATGACCAAGACAATAATAGACATTTTAAGTGCATTTTTGAAGAAATACTGGAAAATCGAATGTGCAGATGAAAATATCCTGAATCTCGATTCAACAACGAAGGAAAAATTCAGCAGACACTTGATATTTTGTATTAAGGACATTGCCTTTAAACACAATATTCATGCAGGCAGATTCGTCAAAAGTGTCGTCAATGATATTCAAGAATATTTATCATCAAATGGCTCATCCTTCCACGACGTTTTGAGCTACTTCCCAATGCAGCAATTGGAGGAATTATTCATTGAAACTGATAAGAAGAAGAAGATCTTTGTTGATACAATGGTGTACTCGAAGAACAGGCACTTCAGAGTTTACAAAGCAACGAAATGGGGAAAATTCTCGCACTTGGAATTGGCACCAGAGTGCAACTACGTTTCGAGCGAGAAAAAAGACAGGATATTGGGGATTTTTTTGGACTCTTTGGTGTCCTTCTTCCCGGATAAATCAGCATTCACACTTCTTGAGTTCAACGAGGACTCGACAATTGATCTCAGAAATTATCCGAAAGGGATAAAACAAAATCAGCGATTTTTAACGCAAAATCCAGATCAAAGCACTTCTCCTTTTCCTTTTATTGATAAATTTATTGCAGATTTGGTGAAGGAAGTGTCGGATAATAGAGGATTCATCAGGACTTCTATTTATTACAAGAGTTCTTCGAGAATTATCTACGATATTCTAGGATACAGGTGATTTTTTCATGATACTGAAAATAGGAAAACAAGGAAATTAGCAGACATCTGAGGATTTTCTGCGTTTTTTCAAAACAAAAAATAAATTATTACTAGGAAAAGACTTAGAAAATTTGCATTTACAGATTTTTTGATTTTCTATGTGGGCATATTTTTCGTTTTTTTGGAAATAATTTATTCGTTGAGACAAAAAAAGACTGGAAATGGTCAGATATTTGCTATTTTAATGAAAATAAAATAGCAGACATCTTATAATTTTTTAACTTTTTGGGCTTTTAAGAAATAAATTATTCGAAAAAAGGAAAATATGCACATGTAGAAAATTGAACAGTCTATGAGTGCAAAATTTTTAGATATTTTTTAAATTATAATTTATTCAAAAAAATGCAAAAGATTGCCAGATGTCTGCTCATTTCATTCTCATATTTTTTCTGATTTTTTTCTTTTGCTTTTGGTGAATATTTTGGAAAGTAAACGAGATAGCATAATTTTTAGGGGATACCTTTTCTTTTTGCAGAATTAAATTCTCTATAAGTAGAATTCTCTATAAAATTAAAATCAGTTTAATTTCAAATAATTTGGGGAAAACCAGAAATATCGAAATGTTGCGATTTCGAAATTTTTGATAAAGTTGATAATTCTTCCAAATTTTTTTCGAATTTCTCTCAAATTTATCCTCCAGCAAACTTTTTCGCCCATCTATAACATTAAAATCAGTTTTATTCCAAATAATTTCAGATGAACCAGAAATTTCAAAATTTGGAGATTTCCGAAATTTTTTAATTTTTTTGTAAATTTGTTATTATTCCAAATTTTTCTCGAATTTCTGTCAAATCTGTTCTCCTGCAACTTTTCTTCACTCATCTGTAACATTAAAATCAGTTTTATTTCAAGCAATTTGGGATTAATTTTTCTCTAAATCTATTCGTTTTTGAGATATTTGCCAAAAAAATCTGCAAAATAGAGGAGAATTTACATGATTTTTATTTTTTTCTTCTTCAGGTATTGCGCTAATATAGGAAGAGCCCACAAAAGCAACAATATCTACTACGTCGTCGATATGCAGAACAAGTGCTACTACCAAAAGTGCCACGATGAAGAAGATTGCCCTGATTTCAAGTCCCAATCGATCCCATTACCTGAAGAAATTGCTTTTTTGATTGAAGAAGAGGATGACGATTTGTTCCTGAATCTTCCAGATACATCAGATGATAATCTCAGTCAAATTATTGCTGAAACCAGCATCTGATCCATCAAAATTAGATTTAATGATTTGTAAAATTGTTTTTTCATGATAAGAAAGTAGCGAATATCTCATAATTTTTTGGGGCATTTTTTTAAACAAAAAAATTATTGAAAAAAAATATTTAAAAAATTTGCACTTTTATTTTTCACGAATTTTCTACACGTGCATATTTTTTATTTATTTTTCAATAATTTATTTGTTAAAGAAAATGAAAAGTATAAGAATTATTGTAAATTATAATATTTTTGAGGGGATTTTAATTGGAATGCAGACTGTTAATTAATATATTACAGCTATTTTTCTATAGATTGTGTATTAAATGAAAGAATTAAGAGATAAATTTGCGAGATTTATTTACAAGAATAAAATAATCGTTTGTATTCCATTTTAAAATGTTTATATTCAATGTTTTTACCTCCTTTTTACACTTATTTTATTCAATTAATTCATTTTTGGTGATTTAATCAATCATTTTAGCAACATTTTTACAATGATTTTATGTACAAATTAAACTAACAGGTGAATTATTGTGAATATGACACTTTTTCGGTTCCATTAATTAGGATAATTGATAATTTACATGACTCCAATAACCTGAGATTTTAATTGAGTAGTAATTCAGTAATTAAATGGTCAAAGCTTTATTAATTTAAAAATATCTCGTAAACTATTGGATTTACAGAAATTTTGCAAGAAACCTTTTTTGATGCCAATAAAATACTGCAAAAAAAAGATTCCTTCACATTTTTCTCTATCTCCCCTCATTTCAGAGATATCAATTATTTTTTGCCTTTTAATTGCTGGATCAATTCAATGCCCATTTAATATATTCATAAATAATAATAATTTTTCCTTCAATTGAAATGAAAAAATAATAAACATTTTCAACGATTTATCATCGAGCACCTCGTGAAATAAAAAATTCAAAATTTTTTGGCTCAGCAATGGAAAAAAAAATTACTTCTGTACATAGTACGAAAAAAAAATTCGATAATTTCATGATTAAATAAAAGAAAAGACAAATTTTCGCTTTGAATTCACATTATTTACATAATTACTTGATTTTTAAAAAATAAAAATCAGTCTTTATCTTATTAATCTTATTTAATCATAAAAATAAGATTTTTTAATTAGAATAATTTTCCTTCTTTTTTCTTGTAAATTTGCTTTTCTCTTTTTTTTTCTCTTTTCTTTCACAAAAAAAAAATCGTCCTAAAAACCTACCTAATTACAATCAGAAGTAGGTGGAAACCTATCGGTCTCCTCTGACAGCACAACGTTCGTGTTATTTTCGTCGTCAATTCTAAAATTATCCGACGAAAATGTGTACAATTGTCATGCAAAAAGTTTAGTTAAAAAGAAATATCGCAAATAGCTATTTTGTTTTTCATGATTTTGTTCAGTTAATTCATCTCCATCACTTGATTCATTTAAATTCACTTCAATTTTACTCAGTGACTCATCATTAATCACCTTATTTTGACTATTCAATTCATTTTTCTCATCCTCAATAGTATTTAATCGAATTTCACTGGATTCTGGTGCTAATTTTTCATTTTCCTGGAGATTCAACTGAATTTCACCGATAAATCCATCATTTTTCTGCTCAATAACTGTTAATTCCTCTTTACGATGCTTCTTTGCCTTGTAATCCTTGTAATCTTTAGCTGCCTGTCTCATTTTATTCAAAAAATCTGGTAATCCTAAAAGGAAAATCAATTTAATTAGCTTTTTTTCCAGAAATCTTTCCACTTTTTTTTTTTAATATCTTCAAAAAATAAGAAAAATAGAGAAATTTTAGACGAATCCTTTTTTTTAGCTCTTCATCTTCTTTAAAAAAAAAATGTCTACAATAATTCCCTTATCTTCATTATTTCCTTAAATATTCCAAGAAAATTCTGATGAAAATAGAGATTTAATTAATTATAAAAAAATCAATTTAATTAGTTTTCTCCTGAATTTTCATCAGTTTATTGAGAATATTTCCGAAAATAATAGAGATAGGAAATTTTTTGTCATATCCTTTTTTTTAGCTTTCGATTTTCTCTACAAAAAAGGTTTCTTCGAAAATTTCTCTATCTCTATTATTTTCGGAAATAAATAAATAAATAAATTATTTTCTGAGATATTCCAAGGAAATTCTCATCAAAATACAGATTTAATGAATTTTTTGAAAGGAAAGTGAGTTGTTTTTCAATTTTATCATAATTAAAATCACTCTCACCACTCATAGCAACCCAGCTGCTAACAGCTGTGGGTATATTGACCCCAGGATCTTCAAAATACGTCAAACTGAACTCAATTCCTGGCTGATCAAAGCCACTACTCGGTTTAATGACCATATAAGACCAATAAGATGTAACTCTGTATGTATCAGGATTCTGGGGGGCATTAGGATGATCAGTGATCCTGCTGACAATCAGGACAATCCCTTTTTCCTCATCCAGCACCCATCGCCTCTGATAGACGTAGTCACGATTGGAGAAGAGTCTCTAAAAACCCAAAACATAAAAAAAATTCAATTAATAAAAAACACAAATTGTTCTTAAATCCTCAAATATCTCAAAAATCAAAAAGGAGGGAAATTTTGAAGGAAGCCTTCCTTTTGAAGATCTCACTCCCCTTTCCAAAAAAAAGTCTCAAAAATTCCCTTATCTCCCTTGATTTCCAAAATACCCCTTCAAAAAAATAAAATAAAATTTTCACCAAAATTTATTTTATTTATCCACTTTTTTTTTTTTAATCTTGGAATTCAAGCGAGATAGGTCGATTTGTCCCCAATTCTTTTTTCTACAGAATTTCAAGGGCTCCGAAAAAGGTATCTTACAAAATCGCCCTATCTCCCTTAATCTCCAAGATATCCCCAAAAAAGCTGACTAAAATCAATTCTCCTGAAAAAATTCTCTTTAAAAAAAAAAAACAGCAAAAAAAAACCTTTCAATTTTTCTCTAATTCTTTGATTTAATTGATTTATTTAATTTTTCGACTTTTCTCAATTTCAAGTTCTCCTGAAATTCTCATGAATGATTTTTTGAAGTAACTCAATTTTTCTTATAAGTCCATTTTTTTTATCATTGCTAGCTTCTTTGGAAAAATCCGAAAGAAGACGAAAAATCAATAAATTTAAATTAAGTACAAAATTTAAATTTATTCTTTTTCTTCTTCTTCTTTCGAATTTTCCAAAGGAAATAGCAGTGACCAAAAAAAGATAAAAAAAATGGCCTTATAAGAAAAATAAAAAAATTATTTCATTTTCGAAATTTTTTCAAACTTTGATATCCATAGTATAATCTTAGTCACCTTAGAAACAAAGGGGCGTAAGTGCTATGCTTATACACAGGACTTACGCCTTTTTGACTCTAAGGCAACAATAACAATTTACAGATTTTCTTCCACCAAATTTTTCAAATAATATAGTTAAAAAATTATATTGTCAATGGATAATATAATTTTTTAAGTATATTATTTCATTGAATCATTGAATTTAGATATCTGAAAATACTTCATAAAGACTTTATAAAGAAGTTCCAATTCTTTATTTAAAAAAAAAAGGTCTTAATTCCTTATTTAAAATAATAAAAAAAAATTCCTTATTTAGAAAAAAACGAGGAGGCTAGAGATACGAAGGTGCCTTTAATAAATGCATTGACTTTTGTATATAATGTTCCTGTCTTTAAGTGTCATTTAAGTGTACATAAAGTGTAAGTAATTCAACAAATACTCAAAGGACATGTTAAGTACATAAAAAACCCTTCTGTACCTCCAGCCTTATCATAAAAAAAAACTTTATAAAACACCTTCGTACGTGAATCCTGTTAAAATACTGTATACAAAAAAAAAAAAAAAATAAACTATTGTAAATAAATAAAGTATCTTAGTATTCTATTAATAACCTCCCAATCTCCCCTGATTTTAAATTAATTAAACAAATAAACTTTAAAAAAAACCTAATTACAGGCCAGATCATTTCCCAATAAACGACATCAGTCCTCGAATTATCAGTGCAATGAAACTCAGGATCCGAGTCAATGATTTCCAATCGTTTGGCTGTTGGATCCCACTCCTTCCTGTACTCGACATCCACCTGGACCCTCAAAAATTCCCTCGCCGAGACATCAGAGAAGTTTCCAAAGACCTTGTAAGCATAAAGTCCTCCAGAATCGGGTTCTTCCCTTCTCCAGATGAGCATGTCCTTCCTCTCGATGAAGGGCTGCCACTCTGCATCATCCTTAACAGCAGCAAACCCATGTTTCCCATGGCAAAGACAGTATTTGACGTCATTCTGTGCCTTATCGATGATTAGTCGCAAGTGGCACTTGGAGCAGACGACAGTTTCGTCTTTGAGCTTGTTGATGACGTCAATTTCCTCTGCATAACTGTAAAGCTCGTTCTCGTCTATCCTGTCCTTCTCCCAATTAAAAGCAGTGACCCCAACAGATGCTAAAAGAAAGTCCTTCCCACTTCTTCGGACTCTTCTTCTCCAGGCTCGAAGGAACTCCTTGAGGGCAAGCTCGTCCCAAATTTTCGTGTACAACTGGAACAATTGGAGACCTCGACGAATTCGCTGGGCTGCTATGAACTCAACTTGTCTTGTACATGCCCTGGCAACTTCAATACTCTGCTCTTGCAACCAAACACCAATTTTTTTGGTTACTTTGTATTTAGTAGTATTATTTATGTTACTGTTAATGTTACCGGATAATCGAGAAGTTCTGAAGAAGGTCAGGTTGCTGGGGCAACGAGGTCTTGGAGTGGAGAACTGACGAAATAAGGCGTTTGATAGATTCATCTTAGGTTCTTTGAAGACTTGAAGGGCGATTTTTTTTGAAGATGTGGGGTCTTTTTTGGAGATTGTGAGGAACACTCTGTCACGTGGGGGACATTGTGGGGGAGACACACTGGGGGCGAATTCGGTGAATGGGTTTTTGATATATATTTTTTTTGAGGGATTTTTTTTGGAGTAAAAGTGAGGGCAACCTCGTGCGAGGTTGGGTAAGCGATTACTGTGCAGAGAGTTGTAGAGGGCGTTGGGAAGTTGAGAGCCACTGCTGTTCTGTGATTGGTTGGGAGGGAGGGGAGGGGTGGAGGGATTTTTTGAATTAATGCGGATTTTTTCATATTTGATGGAATTTGAGAATTATTCATTTTATCGCTATTTAAGTGTTTATTCTATTTATTTATTTGCGGAGGATTAAGGGAGAGAGGGGGGGGGGGGTGTGGGGATGGGGATTGGGTGGCTGGATGACAAGATGGCCGCGGTGGCGGGAAAAACAATTTTTCTGAAAAAGTAGTTTTCAGAATTTTTTTTTTTTTCATCACTTTTTTTGAGAATATCTTGGGAAATAGTGGAAATACGCCTTTTTTTAGTCTAGTTCTTTTTTTCTAGCTCTTGAAATTTTCCATAGAAAGGATTAAATCGTCATTGCTTCATCTCGCTTAAATTCCAAATTATCCTTCAAAAAAAAAATGTTACCCTCCGAAATGGAAAATAGCACGACTCAATTTTTTCTTCAATTTTTTTGTAGAAATATCTCGGCAAATAATGGAGATACGCCTTTTTTTTACCAAAATTCATTTTTATAGCTCTTGAAATTCACTATAACAGAGGATTTCTTTGAAATTGCCTCATCTCGCTTAGATTCCAAGATATTAAAATAAAAAACTGGCAAAAAAAAATAATTTCATCAAAAAAATTCAATTTTTCTTCCGAAATAATCCAACTTTTCAATAGATAATTCACAATATTCTTTACTCAAATAATTCCTAAATTATTTACATTTTAAAAAAATCTCATAAATCAACTACATCACGACTTTAGTCCAGGAACTCTGTACAGGAATTCACCGTCACAATCGTAGTAACGATCCTCGACCCTGAACGTTATATCCTTATTCGCTTTTTGCTTGGGGATCTTGATGAATTGGGGGTAGGTTTTCCCCCCACAAACTTCAATCTTCTTCCACTCGATGATCCCCGTCAGAGGACTGTCCTCCTCGATATTCAACTTTGGGACGTCGACGTGGGTGACTTTGACCTTTTCCTCTTCCATAAGGCCCAAAGTCAGGGGGTCTTGGGGTACTTTTTGGGGTACTTCGTATGGTACTTTTTGGGCTACTTCTTGGGATACTTCTTGAGGTACTTTTTGGGGTACTTTTTGGGGTACTTGTTGAGGTACTTCGTAAGGTACTTTCTGGGGTACTTCTTGAGGTACTTCTCCTGCCTCTTCCCACCTCGCCACTTCCACTTCCTGCCTTTCTGCCCCTATTTTAACGACAGGAATCGGCACCTCCTTTCCCCTCTCTCCAAAAATCTGCACCTTCCCTCCAACACCTTCCGAAGCATTTTCATCCACCTTTTCAGCAGTTATAGGTTCCATCCTTGACTTCAACATCCCAAAATCCTCCACCGCCTTCTCGTGCTTCTGCTTCTTGTACTCATCCACCAACAGTTCCATTTCAACCGACAAATTCTTGCGATCCCCAATTTTTTCAACTGTCTCCCTCACAAAAGTATCAAAATCGACCTTTTTATCCCGGGAATTCTGAAAATCCTCGAATTCAAGTGTCTTCTTCTCGAGTCCGTCAGAGATTTGAGGAACATTCTTCGGCGCTTCTTTGCTCTCGACGAAGTCTCGAACGAGATTCGTGAAGAGCGTTGCTTTTGGGTCGGGGAAGATTGGTCTGTGCTTAACGAACTTCTCTGCGATTTGCTTCACATCAGCGGCTACGACTTTGCGACCCTTGAAGTTCTCCAAATGAGCTTCTAGTTTTGGGCTCAGTGATAGTTTTTTGGATCTGAAGAGCTCCCAGTTCTCGATGACCTTTTCGTCGTATTTCAAGACGGTTTTGGCGGTGAGAGGCTGCCATTCGGCACGCAGGATCTTTCTGATTGTATCTGGAAGGGCTGGAAAAGCCTCGCTTAATCTTTCTGGTGTCCATTCGACATTGTCCTTCCTGTGAAGCGACTTTATCTCCTCTTTTTCTGCCCATGTTAGGAAGTTTGGGTCGTCTGATTTGAAGTACTTCCTCGCTATTATTCGGGTCTTCAGCTTCTGTTTTTCGATGTACATGTCACTGGAAAATTAGAGGCAGAATGTAAATAATTGGGAGATAGATGGATTTTCTTTTTGCTTTCGAATGGAAGCTATGTCATCATCAGAATTTTCGATTGTAATTTTTTTAATAGAAGATACTTAAAATGATCTAAATGGAGAGAAAATGATATTTTTAGTGCATGTCTGTGTGTTTGTGTATGTCTGTGTGTGCATAAAAGTCTCAATTACAGCAAAACGGTTTTATAGAAAAATTTCATATTTTGTGGAAAACTTTCTCTCGACAAACTCTATTTTTTAAGCTTTATTTGAAGAGAATGCGATCGGTACTTTTTGAGATATGTCGATTTTTCGAAAATCAGTTTTTAATGGAATTTCTGGAAATTATTCAAATGATGTTATTTATACTCGTATATCATCTCGAGAGTTGTATCAGTTAGATGCCAGTCAATTTTGAGCTTATTTGCATGATTAGTTCTCGAGTTATTGACGTTTTAACGAATTTCTTCAAAATTTGATGTTTTGATGATGGTTTGAAAAAAATTGTATCACTTCCATTCGAAAGCATATTGCTAAAGTATTAGCAGAAAAAGCTATATCAGTTGGGAAGCAATACTATCATCCACTTGTTTTTTTATGTAAAGGGTTTTTTCAGATTATTGAAATTTTTCCTCCGACCATTCTTCAAATTATTATTAGGTAAATTATGAGCCATGATTATCACTCCTAAAAAAAAAATTTTAATTTTGAATTTAATATTTAGATACTTTTTTTTTTTTAGAAATTTTTCGAGGAGAATAAAATTCTGGTTTAAAAAAAGGAAATAAGGGGGAAAATAGAGGCATTTTATTTGGTTTTTGGCGCGTTTTATAAAAATCTTGAGAAATGATTGGGAATATTTGATATAGGTTTTTTTTTGATGATTCCATTGAAAAGCTGAGGAAATTTGCGATAAAAAATACAAATTAAAATTAATTTTTAAGAATTTTTTGAATATTCGAGTATTTTTGGAGGAAATTAGGGGTCTCATCCTTTACAAAATAGAGTCAAAGGGTTTTTTTCTTATAAATTTTCGCCTACCCCCAAATTCCTACTCTCAATCAAACTCTCAAGTCCCATCAAAATCCACAGCAATCACTTAAAAATATAAGTAAAAGCCTGAGGACTGTAACAATGTAAATAGTATTATCTGTGTAACTGTAAATATTGTGTTTAGTTACTCCAAGAAGAAAAAAAAATCAGTTTTATTCCAAACAATTTGAGATTTAACCAGAAATCTGGAAATTTCGCTATTTCTAGAGATTTCCCTGCATTTATAGAGATTTAACATTATAGGGGAGAGTGAGGCAAAATGGACACTATAATGAAACGGTTAGAGATGGATTTTTTTTAATGATTCTATTGAAAAACTGAGTAAATTTTAGCTGGAAAACGAGTGTCAGATGTATTTTTTTTTATTTTCTTAATAATTCGATATTTTTCGGCATTTTTGAGGGGTAAAATGCCAAAAGTAAATTTTCAAAAGCCTTTCCTTTATCCAAAATTTTCAGTTTTTTGCAAATATCTCTGGTTCTATTGGTCGCATCAATTCAGGGCTGGTCTCAAATGAAAGGTGAGCTCATTTCCCATCGATTTATGGGGTTTTGAATTCGAAAATACCAATTTTTGGGATAGTTATAGGCCAAAAACGATTTCCCAAAATTGTTCCACAAAAATGCCCATAAATAGCTTAAAAATCAATATTTTTAAATTGAAAACCCTATGAATCGATGGCAAATGATCTCACCTTTCACCTCCAATCGGAATTTTTACGCTACAACAAATAGAACCGAAGATATTCTCAAAAAACTGAAAATTTTCAAAAAAAGAAAGGCTTTTACCCCTCAAAAATGCTCAAAAAAGTCAAAATCTTCAAAAATTCAAAAAAATTAGTTCCAGCACTTGTTTCCCGCCTCAAATTTCTTCAGCTTTCCAATGAAATCATCAAAAACAATCTACCGCCAATATTTCTATCAATTTCAAGAGTTTTCCATAATATTTGCCTAAAAATTTAGATGTGTCCATTTTACCCCTGATGTCCATCTTGCCTCACCTTCCCCTATACATGTAATGTTAATGAAAATCGTTTGAATTACAAAATTGTAAAATTTTACAAAAGTAATAATATTCAATTAATTAATAATAAAAGCTCACTGCATGTGCTGCTTGTATGTTGGTCCAGCATCTGAAAAATCAGACTCATGCTTTTCCATATCATCAAAATCCTCAGGGTTAAATTCATTCTCTTCAGCATCGAAATAAAGCTCCTTTTCTGACATTTCTCCAATAACACCATCAGCATCAGGTTTTTTGACTCCAGAATATCTCTGCGGCTTTCTTCTGGGACGATAACCTCTCAGAGGCACGAAAATCACTGATCTGAGCTTATTCATCACGTGTCATGTGTTTTTCCAGGTCTCCAACGATATTAAACCCTCAATTACCCTCGAAAAACCCTTAATTTCTATTTTTTATCACTTTAATCAATTGTTGAGCACTTCTAATTGTTACTGCTCCAATCGTTAACGGTACGAACACGCTGATTTGTTTTTTTCCTTTCTTTTGAAAATTTGGGGAAGTCTACTTTATCGATATCCCAAGAGCGCGAATTTCAAATTAAAATTTTTAGATTTTAGAGAATTTTTTTTATTTTTATTTTTTTTTACAGTTTTTATTAAAGAGTATTTCGGAACTGGAGCGAGATAGGATATTTTTCGATGAAACCTTTATTGTAGAGAATTTCAAGAGCTAGAAAAAAGGTTTTTTCCAAAATTTCGATATCTCTTTTATTTTTCGAGATATTTTCAAAAACCAAAAAGCGAACAGAAGTCAACTAAAATCGTTATATTTTTGTAATTAAAAATATCTCGGAATTGAAGCGAGATATGTTAATTTTTATTCAGACCTTTTTTGTAGAGAATTTTAAGAGCTACAAAAAAGGTTCCTACAAAATCTCTCTATCTCTTTTATTTTCCGAAATATTCTACAAAAACAGGACAAAAACTGAAGTCAACTAAAATCCTTACTTTTTTTAAAATAAAAAAAATTAATTTCTGAATTTTTATTTTTAATTTATTTTTCCATCAATTTTTATTTTCAATGTAGAAAAATGATTTTTTCAAAATCACAATAATTCACAGGATGCAAAAAAAGGAAAAAAAGGAGAAAACAATCATTTTTTTCGATTAAATACGAATTAAAAAATTTGGCAATAATTCAAAAAAAAAAAAAAAAAGTTTATTTAATTCGAAAAATCTTTTTCCTAAATAATTCTTCAATCATTCTGTTTATCTTTTCTCTCTTCCCTAGCTAAACAATGAGAATAATGCTTATCAATACACAAACATCACTGACCAATCACAAAATCGAAGATTCGATAAATGTACATCAGTGTTCATTACAATTCGTGAATTCAAAAGTTAAGAATAAGTATTTCGTCGACTTAGAGTCAAAGAGGCGTAACTACCATATTTACGCATAGTACTTACGCCCTTTTGTTTCTGAGTTAACGATTTAAATTTGGACTATATAAATGTATTTATCGTTGAAGAAAACAGAAACCGGTTTCAATTAATCGCGTAACGTTTGCATAGTCCGAAAGTCCATGACCCTTTTTAAATTCAAATTTTCGACTCAAATTTAAAAAGTTGACAGTTCTTTATTTATTTATTTTATTTAATTTTAACTATTTTATCATGAATTCCACGAAAATCCTTTGCGACAATGATTTAATTAATAATTTACCGGACGATTGCTTGATCGAAGTGTTCAGGTGGTTGCCTGTTCATCAAAGAGTGGAAATTGAACAAGGTATTTTTTTTATTAATTAATTAATTAATTAAAATTAATAATTAAAAATTTAAAAAATTTTTTTTTCAATTTTTAAATTTACTGATTTTTTATTTTGAGAATATCTCGGAAATGAGTAGACTTAGAGAAAAATCCCAAGAGACCTTTTTTGTAGAGAATTCAATTTCCCACAAAAAAGGTCTCCTGTTATTTTTCTCTAAATCTACGTGCAACAAAGATATTCGCAAAATAGTGCTCCTAAATTTTTTTTCTCAATTTTCATTTTTAAAATTTTTTTTTTTAATTAAATTAATTAATTTTTTTTTCAAGTATCTGAACGTTGGAAAATTATTGGAAAAACCTCTTGGCACGATGTGAAAAAATTGTCATTTGTTCGTTATCGCAGTGACAAAATAGACTCGAGGACAATTCGAATAATCCAAAGAAGACCGAATTTTTTGCGAAAAATATTGAAACGTTGCAGTGAATTTTTGAGAGAATTAAAAATAGCTATTCCCTGTGATCTGAGTGTTTTATCATCTGTCATTCCTATCTGCACAAATCTCAGTAAACTCGTTATTGATGGTGCAAATATCAAGTGCTCAACGAAACATTACAATTACAATGAAAATTTATCAGTAAATAAATTCGATTTGGTGAGTTTGATAATTTTATTTAATAAAATATGGGATAATGGAGCAAAATGGGCCTTTAATTCAAAATTACTCATAATTCCTTTTTTTTTTAAGGAAAAAAATATTTTTTGCTGCAGGAAAATTTTTGAAAAAAATCGAAATGATGCTTCAAAATGTTTACATCATTCATAAATTTTTTCGAATTTTTTTCGTGAAGTTTCTCAATTTTTCAATGAAAATATGAGAAAAGGATATCTCAAATAAATTTATTAATTTTAAGTATTATTTTATTATATATAATAACCCACTATATATAGATATCAAAACTCAAATGTGCCTGTTTTACCCCTTATACCCGTTTTACCCCACCTTCCATTATATTTATAGATTATTATTATTATTAATATTATTATAAAGATATCATTATAATTATAGGGGAAGGTGGGGTAAAATGGGCAATCCAATTGAACGGTTCAAGATAGAAATTTTCAAATGATTCCATTGAAAAACTGAGAAAATTTTAGGCGGGAAACATGTGCCGAAATGTTTTTTTTTCAATTTTTGGAAAAATTAACTTTTTTGGCCAAGTTTTGAAGGGGTTTCCCTTTTGAAAATCGAAAAAGTTCACTTTTTCGGCGATATCTCCGGTTTTATTGGTCGCAGCGACCTGGAGTTGATCTTAAATGAAAGGTGAGCTCATTTCTCATCGATTAATGTGGTTCAAATTTTTTTTAAATAAATTTTTCAAATATTTATATGTAATTTTCTGAAAATCAGTTTTTTGCCCTATAAGTTAAGTACTTGAAAAAATTGGTATTTTTCTTTTCAAACCCCATAAATCGATGGGAAATGAGCTCAGCTTTCATTTAAGATCAAACCCAGGTAGCTACGATCAATAAAACCAGAGATATTCTCAAAAACCTGAAATTTTTCAAAAATAGAAGACTTTTTTACCTTCAAATCTGGCGCGAAAAATCAAATTTTTGAAATATTCAAAAAAATAACTTCTGACATATGATTTTCATGGGAAATTTCCCCATCTTTCCAATGGAATCATCAGAAAAAACCTATCTCCAATAATTTCATCAATTTCTCGTAATTCCCCCATAGTATAAACTACCAAAACCAACCCTCACCCATTTTACCCCACGTTCCCTTATTGAAATAAAAATTATTATAATAATAATAAAGATTTTTCTATTTTTTTTTGTGATAATTAAGTCAATTTTGCGATAATTAATCATTTTTTTCTTTCAGAATCTTGAGGGACTCACGAGACTTGAAAATTTATCTTTAAAACGTCTCTCATTGGCACCAAATTTTCTGGAAAAAATTGTAAAAATGAACAAGTGCCTGAAAAATTTAGCTTTAGAAAATTGTAAAATTGAGAAAAAAGATTTGGAGGCAATTACGCAATTATCTAACTTAGAGGCACTTCAACTAACTTTTACGAGGATCAACGACAATTGGCTTCGAGAATTGATTAAAAATTGCAGAAGTTTAAAGCATCTTGATATTAGTTGTAAGAATTTTAATTAATTCAACGAAAAAAATGAGCTAAAATTTTATGTTTTATTCTTTTAAAAAGATCTCCAAAACTAGTAGATTTAGAGGAAAAAGTCACGATACCTTTTTTGGAGAGAATTCAATTCTCTACAAAAAAGGTCTCTTGGTAAATTTCCCTAAACTTAACACTTTTCGAGATATCTTTAAAATAAAAGAGAAACTAATAATTCATGTAATTAATCAAAAAAAAAAAATGAAAATGTTAACAATTTTTCTCAAAATATCTCAGTAAATAATTGAGATACGCCCTTTTTGCCACAATTCTTTCTTTTGTTACTCTTAAAATTCTTGAAAAAATCAGACTTAGGATAAAAAGGGCGTATCTCCATTAATTTCCAAGATATTTTGCAAAAAAATAGATTTATTCCATTTTTTTTTCCTCTTCTCGATTCTCGACTGAATTATTCTCAACTAAATTAATTTTTTATTTTTATTAATAAATTTCAGGTTCAAAATTGATCACCGAAGAAGGTGCACTTCATTTAAAAAATATCGAACACCTCGAGTCCCTTTCAATTCGTGGAAATTCAAGAATTACTGATAGATGCCTGGAACAATTGAAATTAAAGGAATTAAACTGCAGCGGATGCAGAAGAATTTCCGATGCAGGGATAATTCCAGTAGTAAAAAATTCGAAAAATTTAGTTTTTTTGAATTTAAATGAGACTGATATTACGACGAGAAGCATTGATGAGGCCTATAGGATGTGGAAGACGATGGAGATTGATAAAAATAAATTTAAAATCTCTGCACCATCGAGAGTAAAGTGGTCCTGGAAAAATGAAGGACAGCCATTTCTTCCACTGGAATCACAGAACACGTATCTGGAGAATATTTCAATTTTTAATTAATTAATTATTTTATCAAATTGACTGAAATGACTGACAATGATCATGAACATTGACAATGACTTTAATTATGAATTTTATTTACGACTTTTTTATTAATTCGATTTAATTTGATGAACGAAAGGGTTTTTTTTAGTTGACTTTTTTGAAGACTATTTTGTTAGTATCTCGGAAACTACTGGGTTTAGGAGAATTTATGAAGAGACCTTTTTTGTAGAGAATTGAATTCTCTACAAAAAAGGTTTCCTGACATTTTTTGATAAATCTACTCGTTCCGGAGATTTCTATGATGTAAAGTTTGTGACACTTCAAAACGTAATTTTTTTTCTATTTTTTTTTTTAATGAAAAAACTTTGATTTTAATTTTTTGATTTAAAAAAAAATTCGCAATATTTTATACTGATGTTTCTTTATTTCGTCAATATTATGACTTGACAATTTGTTCATTTGTAGTTGCTCATTTATATATTTAATTCTAATTGAACAATGTAATTTATAAAAAAATTAATTTTCCTGGAATTATTCGGTGATTCTTATATACTTAATTCTTTCTAATTATTATATTAAATGTCTACTTTAATCATGGAAAAAAAAAGAATTATGAAAATAAAGTTGAGGAGAGGTGGACAATTTACATTAACATGAAAAAAAACATGGATTTTCTTTAGATTTTCCCGGAATTGTACGAGATTTTCATCTCTAGTTGGTGAAAATTAAACTTAATTTTAAATATTCATACATGATTGATTGAACATTTTTCCTTAAATATTCAGAAGCACTGGGAGATTTCGAAAAAAACAGTAATTTCGATTTGATAACATAAATTAGTATAAAAAAAAAAATTCCTATTTTTTGATAAAAATCATGATTTTAGACGAATTGAGACTTTAAATACATCGATTTTATTTCAACACGAATTTTTCAAAGATATCGGAATATAAGCGAGATAAAACGATTTGTGTAATGATTTTTATGTATTTTTGCTAAAAATTTCAAGAGCTACAAAAAAAGTTCATTAAAATTGCTCTATCTCGTTTAAATTCCGCGATATTTCTAAAAATCTGTCTAAAAACTTCAGATTTCCCTAAAATCGTGCATTCAATATAAATCAAGAAATTAACAGAAGTCTGACAATTTTCTAGATTTTTTTAAACAAAATAAACTATTTTAAAAAAAGTATTTGAAAAATTCGCACTTAGATTTTGGAATTTTCCGCATATGTCTATTTTTCCTTTTTTTTAAAATAATTCATTTGTTAAATGGAAAAAAAACTTACAAACTATCAGATGTCAGTTTTTCATTTTCAATTATCAATTTTTATTTTATTAACAAATGAATTATTTTGAAAAAAAATGAAAAACCTTCACATGTAGAAAATTCAAAAAAACTACAAGTGTAAATTTTTTGAATATTTTTCTCATAATAATTTATTTATTTTGTTAAAAAAAATGCAGAAAATTGTGAGATATGTGCAAATTTCATTAGCATTAAATTAGAAAAACAATTAATCCTTAAGTGCACTTAGAAAAAAAAGAAATTGTGTCCTCTCCCCAATTAAAAAGAAACCAAAAAAAAAAAAAAAACAAAAAATACCACTTACGTCCTAAAACTGAAACGTAAAGTAACAGAAAAAAAAAATCCTTAATACATCCAAAATTAATACTTTCTGATTCTACTATTGTTTAAAAACTATTGTGACATGTATTCATATTTTTGAATAACTTGAAATATTTCAATTAAACAAAGTGTTCTACGTTCTAATGGTATTTGCTCGAGTCTCTCTTCAATAATACATTTGCATTTGTCTTTTCCTTCTTCTTTGAAGAATGAATTTGTTGCATTTAATGATAAATCATAACCCTTGTCTTCTCCTTTCCATGTTGATGGTGATCTTGTTGCTAAACCAGAGGAATCAGGAAATATTGATTTTCTATCAATTGTTTTTGCATCATTTCCATCACCATCTGTTTATTAATTGTATTTTAAAATTAAATTAATTTTTTTCATTCATCATATCCCATAACCGATTACAATTTTTTTCCTTCTTTTTTAAAAATTAAAAATAATTTTATAATAATAATAATAATAATAATAATAATATAATAATGAATTTATGTACTTGATTGATTTGGCTCGGTTGGTGGTTTAATACCATGATGATTATCAAAATTCACGAGTACTTGGGATATTGGGATTGTACTTGTTGAATCAGCAAGTTCAGATTTCCGACCACCATCGTGTTGCAAGTATGAATGATCCTGTATCATATTTACATTTATTATCTAATGATGAATTGTTCATTTATATTTGAATTTTAATTAGATATTGCAAATTTTTTTCGAATTTTTCTCATCGACTTTTGTTTTTTTTTCATTTTCAAAAGGGATCTTGGAAACTAAGGGAGATAGCGAAATTTTCGAAGATACCATTTTTGTAGGGAATTTCAAGAGCTAGAAAAAAGGTGTCTACAAATATTTCGCTATCTCGCTTAGTTTCCGAGAACCCTTTTGAAGAAGGAGGAAACGTGAATTATCGCCTGGAAATTTATCTCTGACGTTTTTTATGAAGCTCTCGGAAACTAAACGAGATAGTGAAATTTTTGAAGAAACCTTTTTTGTAGAGAATTTTGAGAGCTTTAAAAAAGGTGTCTAAGAAAATTTTACTATCTCGCTTAGTTTCCGAGATCCCTTTTAAAAAAGAATAAAAAAATGTGAATTTTTCGGTTTTATTGAGAAGAAAATGGGAAATTTTGAGTTTCTTACCATTGGACAAGGAAATGCATTTGATTGGCCGTGTGATGTACATATACATGGTCTTGGTACTAGTGTTGTTAGCAATGGTTTCATCAATTGTCCATTGTAATCGGCCTTTGGATCACTACTATTTTGTCCAAATTGTTCTCCTCCCTCACCTTTAAATGTTTTCCTGTAACCGAATAAAAAACTTAAAATAAAAAAAAAATGTTTTCAATGAGAAGATTTTTTCAATTTTTTCTGTAAATTAGATATAATTGAATGAATTTATCACCTGTGATGAGATATATAGGGTTCCATGAAGCCCATGGCTTTGTAGAGATACCATTTTTTAACGTTCATGTCTACAGGTGGTGTATGGAGCCTTCTGTGCTCCGAAATATACGTTGATTTCCATCCGAGCCATCTTTTCTCAAGTTCAGCAGCTTTAAAAAAAAAATGGAAAAAAATTATTTTCGCATCAATTTTTTAAGAATATCTTGGAAACTAAGCGAGATTGAGCGATTTTGCCCGAGACTTGTTTTATTGCTCTTGAAATTCTTCAGAAAAAAGGATTCGTGCAGGATCGCTCTATTTCGCTTAGTTTCTGAGATATTTTCAAAAAACACGAATTTTTTGATTTTTTAAATTAAAAAAAAAGGATTTTTTGATTTTTTTAATGGAAAAAAAGGGATTTTTTTTGTAATTTTTCTGTTACAGCTTGATTAAAAGAAAAAAAATTGTTTTTCAACTTCAGCAGTTTTTATTTTAACAAAATAATGGAAATAACAACAATTATGAATTTTTTTAAAAACAAATCGCTTTTATTTCATCTTGTTTTTTAAGAATATCTTGGAAACTAAGCGAGATAGAGCGATTTTGTCCCAATATTTTTTTGTAGCTCTTGAAATTTTCTACAAAAAAGGACGGATGTGAAATCGCTCTATCTCGCTTATTTTCCGAGATATTTGAAAAAAATTGAATCAAATTGGAATTTTTTTCTCAAAAAATCAGAAATTTTTTTCTAAAAAAATTAGAATTTTTTTTTTTCACAATTTTTAATTATGTATTAACAAAAAAAAATCTCATATTCAGCAACTTTTTAACAAAATGATGTTAAAAAATAAAATTACGAAATTTTTAAACAAATTGCTTTTATTCCAGCATCAGTTTTTTCAAAATATCTTGGAAAATAAGTGAGATAGAGCGATTTTGTCTCAATTCTTTTTTGTAGCTCTTAAAATTCTCTACAAAAAAGGTCTTCAGCACAAAATCGCTCTATCTCGCTTATATTCCCAGAAATTTTCCAGAAACATTAGTAAAAAAAAAAGTTCACAAAAAAAATGAATTTTTTTTTTACAATTTTTGTTTATGAATAAAATGAATAAATTTTGATGAAAAAATATCAAATATTTTTTTTTAAATTAATCAAATATTATTTAAATAAACAAAATATACCTGTCATATTAACCTGCATCTCTCTACCAACATAATTAGCAATTTCTCTCCAGACTTCCATTTTTCTACACTTATTTCTGTAATCACTGTGCTTTTTATCATACAGCACTGGATACTGACTTACAATACTAACAATTCTCTTTGCCCAATCATTATGGTAAGGATTTTTCCTATTCATTTTTATTATATATATATATATATAATATCCCCACTCAAAGAAATTTTTATCAATGACCAGCACAATGATTATCCCATGAAATTCCTTGAAAAAAAAAAAAAAAAAAAAATTCCCAAAGAATCGAAGAAAAAAAATAGAAAATAGCAATAACAAAACAAGATTTTTTTTCTTTTTTTTTATAACACTGTTTATCCTTGTAACATAGCGTACACTAGAAGTTTAGAAACTGTGTTTAGTGAATGTGCTTGGGTTCTAGCATGCGACACCACCCACCTCTCCACACACCACACAACTTTCCATGAAGAAAAATGTTGGCGCATGCGCAGTTGTAAGCTTCTTTTTTTTTTCTCTCTAGAGAAACAATGGAGAAAGAAAATCCATAAATATTCGATCGATTACGAGAAGTGAATTTAAAAAAAGAGAAGAAAAAAAAAGAAAAAAAGGTTAAAAAAAGGAATTAAAAAAAAAAAGATGAAGAAACAAAAATCGATTCGATTAATCGATTGTGTTGTGCTCCTTTTTCTCCTTCTGTTTCTTTTTTTTTTTTTTTTAATAAAAAAAAGAGCAAGATGAGTCACTCTCGTTTTTTTATCCGTATCTCAGAGACTAAGCGAGATAGCAAAATTTCATAAGAAACCTTTTTTGTAGAGAATTTCAAAATCTAAAAAAAAGGTCTCTTGAAAATTTTCGCTATCTTGCTTAGTTTCCGAGATATCAATGAAAAACATTTGATATCTCACATCGCCTCAATTTTCTTCTTTTTTTCATTTTTCTTCAGAAATAAAAAAAGGAAAACAGTGTTTCAGTAAAAAAAAAAGCGTCGACAAGTCTGTGAGCTGTTTTATCATTGACTTATGTAATCGAGCAGATTTCTGCATTATCGACCTCTTCAGTTATCGGTTGAGCGCAATTTTAAACGCAGAATAGGTGAAAAATCCGTGATTATGCGCGCAGTAGTCGTCCATGGGAAGAACTGCCATGGCCGTGTCCACAATTCTCGCTCTTCGAAGGGGTTTTTCAGTAACCGGTAAGCACTCATTGTCATTAAAAAAAACCCCCAATTTTCACGCCCCCTCTCCCCAAAAAATCCCAACAATTACCCCGAAAAATCCCCAATTAATCCGAAAAACTCGAATTTTTTCCTGAGAAACTAGTGACAATCTGCTCTATCGATAAAACAGCGACTTCTAAAAAACAAACCTTCCCTAAAACTCTCCCTACCCCCAAAACTTCGAGTGTAAATTTTGAATTTTCGTGCGAAAGTTCCCCTCAAATGCGCAAAAACCCCCTCGAAAACCTCGAAAAACCCATTTTCTCCAACTTTCTAATGGAAAAATCGTTAAAATCAGTGGAAAACCAGTGAATCCGCATCTTAAATCTCTCATAACCTAAAAAAATCCCCGGATTTTTCAAAAATGACGAAACAAGATGCAACAAATTCCGATGATTTTTTAACCGTCATCAACGACTATCTCGAAAATTACGAAACGACAAAACTTTGCACTTATTTCAAAAATAATGCAACAGATGAAATTCTTGATAAATTGTCTTGGACACTGGTGCCAACAATTGCAGGTTGTTTAACCCACGAAAATTCATCGATTCGCCGAGAGTTTTTCACTTGTTGTGAAGATTTATTAATAATTTTCGCTGAAAAATGCAATCCTGCGGAGACGGTTCTCCTGTTTTTGGAGCAAATCGAGAGTCTGCCGGATGATGTGCGCTTCCTGTCGCTGCTGAAGCCCTTAGGAGTCTCCTTGAAAAGGGGAAACCTCTCAAAATCACTGGATTGGGTCGTCAGCAGTATCCGAGCCTACGCCGAAGACCTGCCACTTCCGGAAAACCTGAAATCACCTAAAAAACCGGATGCTGTGGTCCAGCGCTTGACCGAAACCTACCGCTCGATCCTCAGCTTCTTATCACCGCTAATCGACACCTCAACAAGCGAAGATTCCGACCTCAAGACCCGAACCAGCTTCCTAAACCTGTACCTCAACCTCTTCGGCAAGCCCTTCGCCCTAATCTCGGTTGATCCCGCCGATGATTCGACCATTTTCGGCGCCACGATCATCCAGATGCTGCGCGTGGACCACGATCTCTTCAAGTTCCTCAGCATCATCGATGATAGAAGCCATAAACGAGTCCACAAGTTGAATCCAGATGTCGAGAGCAGAGACGACAGGTTCAACGTTGAGCTGCAGCTGCTGGACATCGAGGTCAACGACCTCGCTTACGCCAATTTCTACCTTTTCTTCTTGTCGTCAGGCCTGATGAGCAGATGTCCGCAGGTTTATCATCCGCATTACGTCATGAACTGCTGCTTTTATCTGGCAAAGTGCCTGTTGAAGGAGCCGGAGTACGTTCTGGTGGGGAGGGGGCTCAGGCTTGTTGAGGAGGTGTTGAAGAGGGTTGATGACGAGTCGATCGACCAGCTGGAGTCACCGGTCCATGAGGAGTTATTTGCGAGTCTCTCCCAAGTCATGATCTACTGCGACTCGGAGGAAGAGCGGCAAAGTGCACTGCGTCTTTTTACGAGTTGTGTTGAGAAATTTGGGATGAGGGGGAGGTACAGGGTCATCTGGCACCTCTACGAGACGAGCAACCACTCAGGACTTCTCGCGCTTGTTATCAACCTCTTGAAAAAGGCGGTGATTGAAGCGCTCGAGCGGAGGGAGGTGGAAGACTTTTTGGGAAACAAGCTGGCGGCCATTTTGAGGAGAATTTACAGGCTTCCAAATGGCCGCACTTCGGATTTGGTTGAACTGTCGGATGAGATCATTGCGGGCCTGAATTTACTGAGGTTTTTGGTTATCAGGGATAGGGGGGATGAGACTGGGGTGTGGGGGGTAGTGGAGGAACTGAGGGGAGGGTATCTGAAGGAGTTGAGGGAGGGAATTGATCTTGCAAGGGCTCATTGGAAGGTTAAGGTGAAGGATCTTGAGGAGGAGAAGAAGAGGTTTGGAGAGGATTTCAGGAGGGAGGAGGCGGTTACGGTTACTGTTGGGGGAGAGAATCTTCAGGATCTACCGGTTGGGGAGAAAATCAGGTTTTGCCAGCAGGCGATGAATGCACTTGATGTTATGGAGAGTGTTTTGAGCAGGGTTAATGAATGTATTGATTGTAATCCTATGAGGGGTGGGAATTTGAAGTTGTAAGAGGATTTTTGTAATAAAGTAATTTAATTGTGATTTTTATGGGAATTTGAGGCTTTTGTTGGTAATTGTCCTTCTTTGTTCCTCTTGGCCTTTAACTCCTTTAGGAATAGGGTTTTTTAATATAAAAATTTTCCCGATCCTTAAAATTTTTTTCTTCCTTCCAGGACTATTAAGATGTAACAGCATTGATTCTTAAGAAATAAAGGAAGATTTCGTATTTATCGCTTCATTAAACCAATTGTTTGACGATATTTACCAACAGGATCGACCTGGAAAAATCAGGGAATTCGAAATTTCTGGAATAGTCAGGGAAAAGTCAGAGAATTTCAATCTTAATCAGGGAAATTTGTAGTTTATTTTACATTATCTCCATATTTTTGAAATTTATAGATATTTAATCGAAAAAAATTGAATTTTTCGATTAGTTGGAAATCTGTAAAAAAAGTCAACAAAAAATCACAATTCTAAAAATTTAACGCAGTTTCGGCGATTATTGTTAAATTCTAATTCAAAAAATGGTTTTCAGAAATAACTAAGAATTTTAACGTATATTCAAATAATATTTTTCTCTGTAGGTCCTGGAATTTTATTTTTAGTCAGAGAAGAGTCATGGAAAAGTCGGGGAAATTTAAAATTTCTGGAAAATCATGGAATTTTAATCTTAGTGAGGGAAATTTGTAGTTTATTTTTTATTATCTCTCCATATTTTTAAAATTTATAGATATTTAATTGATTAAAATTGAACTTTTCGATCACATAGTTGGAAATCTGCAAAAAAATTAACAGAAAATCACAATTCTAAAAATTTAATGCTGTTTCAGGGATTATTGTTAAATTCTAATTTAAAAAATTGTTTTCAGAAATAACTAAGAATTTCAACGTATATTCAAATAATATTTTTTTTGTAGGTCCTGGAATTTTATTTTTAATCAGGAGAAAGTCATGGAAAAGTCAGGAAATTTTGAAATTAGTTTTCAGTCATTACCCTGTTATTGCTAAACAGTGAATTTGACAATTTTGAAATTTACTGGATCTTCAGTTAACTCTTCAAGGAAAATATGGAGAATATATAGAATATATAGAGAATAATATTAGTTATTAGCTTTGTAAATCTATAAATAGCTCCTTCTTAAACTCAAATAAAGACTTGCTAATCATTAATCCTCTTTGCCTGAATTTTTTTGCTAATTACTCATTAATATGAAAATTTTTCAGGTGTCAGGAGCTTGTGGACGTCGAGAGCTGTACTGACGGGTCAAACAAATCAGGCAAATCAGACGAATAATGTTAATGAGGATAAAAAACATGAGAGTGAAGATGAGTACGAGAAGAAAATTAGGACACAAATACTATCAGCATCAATACCATTTGTCAAAGAGCATGGATGGAGTGAGGATGCTATAAGCGCTGGTAATTTCCTAAAACTGTTCAATATCCCTCGAATCTGTGATAATTTAGCAATTATCACTGAAACGAGTGGATTTATCAAAAAATGTCAAGACATCTTTTTTGTGGGGAATTGAATTCTGTACAAGATAGGCTCTTCGGCGTTTTCCTAAACCCAATAGTTTCTGAGATCCTCTTAATCGAAATTCAAATTTTCTTGATTTTGGGTGCATACTAATGATTTTTTTAATTATCATTTAGGCGCAGAATCCATCGGTTATCCCGGTGTAATCCATGGACTCTTTCCAAAAGGTGGTGTTGAACTAGTCCTGCACTTCTATGCTGACTGTAATGCAGAATTGAACAAAATACTCAAAGCCGAGAGTTTAGCAATCGAGGCTGATCCAACAAAACCAATGAAACTGCCAGATGTTTACGTTAAAGATGCTATTGAGACGAGATTGAGGATGCTGGTACCCTACAAGTCTAGTTGGCCTCAAGCTATGGCTCTTCTAACACTCCCTCCAAATGTACCACCTGCCTTAGCTAATTTATTGACTCTTGCCGATGATATTTGTTATTATGCTGGAGACAGATCTGTCGATGTAAGTATTTTCTTCATAAGAAGAGAAAAAAAACGAAGAAAATGAAACTCTAAGGATAATTGGGAGGTCTAATCGTGAGAGAAGCTAAATTTTTGTATAAAATCGTTAATAACAATTTATACAAGATGAAATTCTCAAATCTGATTAAATGAATCTGTGAAGAATTTAATGAGGAATAAAATAAGCCGGAAAAAAAAAATTAATTGAAAATTGAAAAATTTTCATCATTTTTTTACATTTCTTCAAATTTTTTAAGATTTAAACGAATGTAAAAAATTTTCAATTTTCAATTAATTTTTTGTGTTTGGAGGTAATTTTATTCCTTATTGCTTTCTTTACAGATTCTTTGAATTAAATTTGAGAATTTCATCTTGTATAAATTGTTATTAACAATTTTATACAAAAAATTAACTTTTTTTACGATTGGACCTTCCAAACATTCTTAATTTTTCTTTAAAAAAACTAAAAATTATCAGATTTCTGCTATTTTTAGTTCCATGTGGAATCAAGTATCGGTGTGTCTAAAAATTCTGTTTTAGAATAATAATAAATGATGATTTTTTTCAATTTTTTTTTCTTTCAGTTCGATTGGTACACGAGACGAGTAGCTCTAGCCGCAATTTACAAGACAACTGAACTCTTTATGCTTCAAGACAAGAGCGAGGATCACAGAGATACTTGGGAATTTTTGGAGAGGCGGATTGACGATGCAATGCAGTTAAATAGATGGTTAAGCGTTTCTTTGCCACCTCCTGATCAGGCAATTAATAAAGCAACTGAGGCAGCCTCTGCTGCATTCATAACGGTAAGGAAAGGGAAAAAAATCAAAAAATTATAACGATTTTTATTTTTTCAGATAAATTGATTTCATTCCATCATCAGTTTTTTTTAAAGAAAATGTCTTGGAAACTAAGCGAGATAAAGCGATTCGATTTTATCTACAAAAGAGGATATCAAGGGAAAAAGGGCGTATCTCCATTAATTTCCAAGATATATTCTAAAAAAATTAATGATGAAAAAAAATAGATTTTACAAAAAAATTTCGAAATCGTGAATTTTTTGAGGAATTTTTACATTTAATTGAGAAATAATTACTTGCTTTTTAACTTCAATATAATTTTATTAAATCCTTTTTTTTTTCATTTTGTAGGCACGAAATATACTTGGACTGAATTGGAATAGGTGAGAAAATTCAAATCGCAGTATTCGTATAACTATGTAGTTATTTATAATTGAAAAATGAAAATTATAATAAATTTTTTTTTTTTTCGAAACTATTCATTCATTTGTAAAAGAAAAGATGAAGATATTTCTACGGAAATTTTTAATTTTTACTGATTCGAAATTTGATTAGGTAAAAAGAAAAAATGAAAATTATTGTCTTCATCGCTAACACGAAAGATAATCTAGATAAATGAATTTAAAAACACACTTTGAGCATATTTTTCATTTTTTTTTCTTTGTTAATTCAACAAATCATTCATATTTCTTATTATTTCCACGATTATTTCATTTCAATCAATCAAAATGCATTATGCCTTTATTTTTGGCATTTCAGTCTTAAATTCAAAGAATTAATTAATATTAAAATGGGCTGCTTCATTATTAAGCACCTTACAATTCACTGACACTATCATTAATATATTATTAAAATATATTCATTTCATGAGGACATTAAATATCCCAACGATTTAGCAAACAAATTGAAAAATAACAAATTTTTCATTATATACATTGAACATTAATTTTTTTTTATTAATTTCCCTTTTTTTTCATTTATCAAAATTTTATTTTTCAAAAAATCCCCAAATTAACAGAATAATCTCCAAATAATTCTATTTATAAAAAAAAACTTAATTTTCAAACACAAAAACCAAAAAAATCAAAATTTTATCAAATAATTCAAAAAAAAAATCTCAGATCTCCTCAATTTAATATCCAATCAACAATTAGACAATTGTTTCTCATTTAGCAATGATAAATCAATTAAAATTGCAATTATTTTAAATACTAAAAAAGTATTTATCTCTCCATAAAGCAGTCTATATATATATATATGTATTTTTTTTTTAATTAAAAAAATGCAGTGAAAACTTCAGAGGCAAGAGATTATTTCGGAAATATTCATTATTTCGAGAACTGTGCAGTTTACGAGAATTTTCCAAGAGACCTTTTTTGTAGAAAATCAAATTCTCCACAAAAAAGGTCTCTTCCTAAAATCTCGTAACTCTTACTGCTTCTTATATATCTTCAAAATAAGCCCCGCGATATTTAATAATGCGCCTCTTCGATGTAACCCTTAATTGTTTTTGGCAAAGGAAGCTTATGAATATTGTCAAGTCGTGTATTTTGTCTAATAACGAATCTACATAGATACTGTAGGCTTCTAACTTGTGTAAAACGACTAACTGGTTTTGTTAAACGTACGGGAAACGCTGGATAACCGGGATATCTCGGTCTTGAATAGCAAAAAACTGCAGATTTACTAAAATTCATTGAATGATCAATCAATGCTGGTACCGATGAAAATCTGCCATTATCACCTTGATTACAAAGTGAAAACATCCCGCCACTGTGCTCTACACGTGCGTGAAGTAATTTTCCAGCTGATTTAAAGCTTAGAGTTAAAAGATATCTGAAAAAAAAAATAAGAATTTCATTAATATTGTTTAATAATTTTTGCTTTTTTAGGATATTTCGAAAAGTATGGAAAATACGGCAATTTTATAGAAACATTTTTTGTAGGTCTTGAAATTGACCACAAAAAAGGTTTCTTTGAATTTTTGCCTATCTCGCTTAGATTCCGAGATATTTAAAAAAAAGCTTAATTATTTTTTCGTTTCTTTTTTAATTCGATATTTGATCATTTTTTTTGCTTTTTTAAGATATCTCAAAAAATATGAGAGATAGAGAAAATTTCATCGTGACCTTTTTTGTAGGTCTTGAAATTCTCTACAAAAAAGGTTTCTTCAAATTTTTCCCTATCTCGCTTAGATTCCGAGTTATTAAAAAAAAAGGTGAAAAATCACCTGTCATCTGAAGAATCTCTAATTAAAAATGCTCCATCAGGTTCAGACTGCAGTTTAGCATCAGCCTCATCACCGGAAATGGGTCCCCAATACCACCCATATTTACTCAATTTCAAAAGTTCCTGTGAGAGATTCGATAAATTTCCTCTTTCCTCTTCTTGCCCATCATTTTCCAAATTTGTATCGCCTTTTTCAGAATTTTCTTGTTTTTTGACTTCTGGTGGATTCAATCTTTCGGACTTTTCATTATTTACATTGGCATGATGACTTTCTGGGGTTTCAGCACTTCGAGAATGACGATGCCTGTCATTTTCACTGGAATTTCCTCGTTTATTTGGAAAATCACTGGAGTTACTACGAAAATTTCTCTCTGAGTCATTCGATGGCATTCCTACGCGTTCGTTAACTTCAGACTCATATTTGTCATCAGCTGCTGCTAATCGATCACTACTTGCATCCTCGTCCACTCCCTTCGTCAATTCCACAGCAGAAATCTGAAAATAATTGATTAATTCGTTAATTTCAGGAGTTTTAAGAAATTGATTGTTTAATGTTTAATGTTTAAGGGGTAATACCACTGTAAAAGTCTAAAAAAAGGCATTTTTTGGCTATTTTTTTTCTATAGAAAAAGTGGCAAGAAAATAATGATATTTGAGGGAGTGATTAAGCATATATTTGAGTCTTCAGAAAAAAAATTCATCAAAAAATATCAAAAAATGACGACACAAGAGCCATTCTTGCGAGGCCCCTCGAATTTAAAACACTCTGCGTCACGCAGTGTAACTGGTGCAAATTTCAATTGAAAAAAAAAAAATTGGCTCAGTCTAGATACATATAGCTACAGAAATACGTAGGGGATTTCAAAAATATTGTTTTTTGTGTGATTTGTGACCATTTGAATGAAAAAATTCAAATTTCGGCCAAAAACCGGCAATTTTTCATCAATAAAAAAAGTGCAAATCCATTTTATGAAAATCCCCTACGTATTTCTGTTCGAAATATTGTTTTCAAGATGCTGGTGGGAAATTCAAATGAAAATAATTAAAATTATTGGAGTTATGCTGCGTGCCAATTTGAAAAATCATGTTTCGAGAAAAACACGATTGAAGTTTTGACTTAGGCTGTGAATATGAAGAAATGCCTCGGGAGAAATTCAAAATTTCATGTGAAATAATGGGTTTCAGGTGATAATTTTTATTGCACGTATTCTGGAAGGCACAAAGTAATTTTTAAAGCAAGAAAAAAGAACGATTTTTTGGAAATTCTACAGTGGTGTTGCCTCTTAATAAATCTACCCAGCGTCCATTCTCCATTGAAAATATACCATGAAGGCACCAGTTATCGGAAAATTAATGGACTGGCACTAGTATCCGGACAATGAGAATTAAATTATTAGAATGATAAAAAAATATACTTGAGTGAATCGAACAATTTAGTTGATTTTTATTTTTGACGCTCTGCAAGTATTGAAAAATCTGGGCTTCTGATTTAAATATGGATTATAAGTAGGGGAAGGTGGGGCAAAATGGACATCAGGGGTAAAAGGGACACATCTAAATTTTTAGGCAAATATTATGGAAAACTCTTGAAATTGATAGAAATATTGGCCGTAGATGGTTTTTGATGATTTCATTGGAAAACTGAGGAAATTTTAGGCGGGAAACGAGTGCCGGAATTTTTTTTTTTTGAATTTTTCGCGATTTTGACTTTTTTGAGCATTTTAGAGGAGTAAAACCCTTCTTTTCTTTTGAAAATTTTTAGTTTTTTGAGAATATCTTTGGTTCTATTTGTCGTAGCGTAAAAATTCCAACGGGAGGTGAAAGGTGAGATCATTTGCCATCGATTCATAGGGTTTTCAATTCAAAAATATCGATTTTAAAGGTATTTTTGAGGAACAGTTTTGTGAAACAGTTTTTGGCCTATAACTATCTCAAAAATTGAGATTTTTGAATTCAGAATCCCATAAATCGATGGGAAATGAGCTCACCTTTCATTTGAAGGCAGCCCCAAATTGCTACGATCAATAGAACCAGAGATATTTGCAAAAAACTGAAAATTTTTAAAAAAAGGAAAGATTTTTATCGCTCGAAAATGCCGAAAAATATCGAATTTTCAAAAAAATCGAAAAAAATACATTTGACACTCGTTTTCCGGCTAGAATTTCCTCAGCTTTTCAATAGAATCATCAAAAAAAATCCATCTCCAACCGTTCCATTATAGTGTCCATTTTGCCCCACTCTCCCCTATATCTTGCTGCTACGTCCGTAAACTGGGGCATGTCCGGTAACTGGGTCTACCAAGGTAATAAATGACTTGAAAACAAAATATGAGTAATAAATTAAAAAAAAATTCAACGAATAATTATATTTTAACACTTTTTTTTGTCAATATCTCTGAAACCAGTGACTTTAGGTGAAATTGTCAAGAGACCTTTTTTGAAGAGAATTGAATTTTCCCCAAAAAAGGTTTCTTGACATTTTTCCTTAAACCTAACAGTTCCCAAGATATTAAAAAAAAATAACAATTTTTATCAAATTTTTTTTCCCATAATTTTCTACTTTTTTTGTTTTTTTTCTCTACTTTTATTCCCAAAATAATAAATTCCATTTTTTTTCCATTCTCACGTATCAGCATGACTCATTCCTCACCTTTCGTTTGGACTTGCAAAGTTTTTTGATAGACAATTTCTTCTTGATACTCTTGAAAAATCCAATTTTTCCATTATTATCATCAACTGCATCATCGCTTCTCAAATTTTTTCCTGAAGTACTTTCACCAGAATCACTTTTCCACTTGAATGAAAAATATTTGGCATTAACTTTTTTTAGTCTTAACCCATTTTTAACATCACCACTTATATTCGAACTTGATGTCATAATTAACTGATCATTTATAGGGTTACGGCAACAAAGGAATAAAAAAGCTTGAAAAAAGAATAAAGGGATAAAAAAGGGAATTTAGTGTTATTGACCTCGCAACAATGCCACTGAGAACTTCAAATATTTTCACAGAGATAAACAATGGCTCAGAAAGAAAATATTCTTCATAATAATAAAGAAAAAAAAAAACAAAAAAAAAGCAGTGGAATTTGGCAGATTGTTTATTTGTGTGTGTGTGTGTGAAATGTTCCTCTTGGCTCGAGAAGTGACCATTCGCGCCATCTGTTGGTGAAAATTTTGAATTTAGGCGGGAACATAATAAAATAGTTGAATTCACTTTATTCTATACTTTTTTGTGAATATGTGAGAAATTGAGGGAAATATTGGAATTTTCGAGTAGACCTTTTTTTTTGTAGATTTTGGAATTGTTTACGAAGAAAGGTTGTTATGAAAATTGCGCTATCTCGCTTATTTTCGAGGTGCCGTATCAAAGATGATATTTTTTTACGTTTTTCTGAATTTTTTAATTTGCCTCCCTTTCTATCTCACACATATGATGAAGAAAAATTTGGAAAAAATTGAGGAAAATGCGTCAATATGTCTGAATCATTGTCGAATTTTTTCAAATTTTTTCTAGAAGAACTTCTCTCTGCAAAAAATTCTCGAAAAAAAATGAATTTAATACAGAGACATTTTTGAAAAATATATAAGGATTTTCTTCGGGGTGAAGGACTTCACTGAAAAATCTGCAAAAATTTGGAAAGATGCTCTAATATATCTATATTTATGCTGATTTTTTCCAGATTTTTTTGTAGCGGTGCCTTTTCACGAGAAATTCTAGAAAAAAAATCACTTCAATAAAGAGTCAAATTTTGAAAAATGTATCAACATTTTTTTCAGACCCAAGAACCCTACGAAAAAATCTGAAAAAATTTGAAAAGATGCTCTGGCACATCTCGATCGTCCATGAATTTTTTCAGATTTTTCTATAGAACTGCCTTTCTGTAAAAAATTCTAAGACCTAGTACATTCAGCAAAATGATTTTTTCCAATTCATAAGATCATTACTAATCCAAAAAAAATTCTAAAAACTAAGGAAAAATAATATTCACAAGCCAGAAATATCATTTCCAACTCGTCTAATCCCTTTTCCTCCTCAACTAACTCAATTTCTCCCAAATTATGATCAATTAATCCAAAAACTCCCCAACAAATCCTCCTTTTTCCCTGTTTTATCGACCGCGTACTCTCCCAAAGCACATTCAAATCTCCCCCACTTCCCGCCATTTTTAAATTCCCCAACCCAACCTAACCTCTCTCCCTCCCCCACTCCCCAAACCAACAAATCCCCAACGGAAATTCATTGCGCGTCGACAATAGCTATATCTCTTCTCCTCAACCTATAAAAATCCCTAATTACCATTGTTTTTCGCGCCTAAATTCCAGAAAAGCGCGGGCCGAGTCTAGAACAAGCAGAACAAGTGCCAAACTGTTAAAGTGTGATTAAAACGTGGCAGACTACCTCATTCTCCAAAAAGTGCTTGTTTTTCAAGGTTTTTCGACAAAAAAACCTCTAAAAATATTTCAAAAAAAATAATTAAAGCCCCTTTCGTCTCCTCCTCATCATTCCTCCCCCCCTCCTCCCCCCAAATTTCCTTCGAATTTGCAAATACTCCAAAAAAAACTCCCAAAGACCCGAATAATTTCGTCTGTGTGTGTCTGTGTCTGTCTGTGTGTCCCTCTGTTTGTTTATCATCAGCTGCAATTCATATATATATCCAAATTTTTATATATAAATATAATGTCTCAGCCATCTGTAACCGCATTTTTTCACACACGTAAGAGACAAGCAACTGATGAATTACGAAATAAATCCAAGGTATTGATACTAGAACGTGAAAAACGTACAATTGAGGTTAGTAAATTAAATAATGATATTAAATCAAAAATTGAATCAACAAATTTAAATGATGGTACAAGTCCAAAATTATTATTTACTGATAATAAATCGGATAAATTAAATAACGCTGTACGTAATATACAGTTTGACGTTAAGCCATCATCATCATCATCATCATTATCATTACGTCCAATTAAGATGATAACAAGAGCAAGAGCAACGAGAACCCGTAAATTATCAGGACAGGATGGTCATCAACAGGACATACGTGAGTCATTTCTCAAGATAAATGAGGCAAGCGAGCAGAAGAACGTGCCCTTTGAAAAAAAGGGTACATTAAGTCCTCGAAAGACTCTGCAAATCAGGCATGACCTTGAAAAAGTGCCTGAAGAGCCAGCAGCTGGTTCTACAACTCCAAAAAAGTCAGGAAACTTCGAAAAACTCAGCAGACAGGATCTGGACCTCTCGGAGATCAAAAACAGGATCAACAAGTCTTCGAGACTGGCAGAACTCAAAGCATCTATCGACAGGATCAAAAAGTGCGAGGAGAAGCTTAAGGACCTGCAGAAGGGGGAGACCAAGACCCTGCCCCTTAAGGACGAGGGGGAGGGGGAGGTCAAGCCCCCAAAAATCAAGAAATTCGAGAAAATTGAGCTTGAGGTGCCTGCAAGTCCTCAAAAGATGAGATCTCCAATGAAAACACCAACCAAGTCCATCAGGGTCATCTCAGCTGAGATGACGTCATCACCCCAGAGAAGGCTGCTTTTTTCGCCTAAAGAAAAGACACCGAGTCCTGTTAAATCGTCTCCAACAAAGGCACCTGCTTATCAACGTTATCAGTCCATTGTCGACACTTCGACTCCAGCTCTGCCACTTCCTTTTAATTACAGGTTTTTGGCAGAGGCTTTTAGGTGCGTTGATACAGTGGCTGCGATGCTGTTTAATAGGAAAGAGACGATTACTTTTAAGAAGCTCAAACCTGCGGTTCAGGAGCTGTTGAGAAGGAATTTTATGCTGGAGCATTTGGCACAGATGCAGGAGGTTTGGCCGGAGGCTTATGAACTGAAGCAGGTCAAGATGAGGTCCTTTGGGTCCAGCTCGAAACAGGAGAAGTATGAGCTTGTACTGACGCCCAAAGTTGAGGAGAAGAGTGGAAGAAACACACCGGATGATAATGATGTACTTAAGTCTGCTGCACAGATGAGCATGGCTCCGGCTGTGCTGCTGGAGCGGAGGAGGAAGTTTTATAATTGTTTGTTGGAGAGGGTCAAGGATGAGCATGAGAAGTTCTTGCTGAGTTTGGAGAGCCCCATGGTCATTCCTAAGCACAAAATCACGAGGTGGCATCCGGAATTTGATGTTGAGGGGTGTAAGGAGATTCAGGGAGCGGAATTACCACAGCCACCGAATGTGGAGAAGGCTTCTTCTGCTCATGATGTGCTTGGTGAGTTGAAAATTAAAGCGCATGGGGGAAATATTGGAGATAGGAGGAAATGTCAGGAGGGCTTTCTTGGAGGTATTTGAATTCTCTACAAAAAAGGTCTCTTGAGTTTTTCTCGTAAACATGATATTTTTCGAGAGCTTGAAAATAATGGTTTCAAGGTTTTTTTGGGGGATTTTTTAGTTGATTTATGAGGTTGAATGCGGTTTTTTAAGGGATCTTGGAAACTAAGGGAGATAGAGCAATCTTTGTGGAGACCTTTTTTGTGGGTCTTGAAATTCTCTACAAAAAATGTCTCTTGAGTTTTTCTTGTAAATGTGGTATTTTTGGAGATCCTAAAGGAATTGGTTTCAAGGTTTTTTTTGAGGATTTTTTTATTGATTTATGAGGTTGACTGCGGTTTTGAAAGGGATCTTGGAAACTAAGGGAGATAGAGCAATTTTTGTGAAGACCTTTTTTGTGGGTCTTGAAATTTTCTACAAAAAAGGTTTCTATGAAAATTTCGATATCTTCTTTGGATTTCGAAATACTATTCAAGGAATAGGTGATTTACACTTTTTATCTTCAGTTACTTCATTTATTTTATAATAATCAATGATAATTGGTATTTGGGTGACCTAAAGACACAAAAAAAAGCATATATATACATATGTAACTGCGTATTTCAGTGAGGTAATTAAATAAATTCAGGTCGTTAATTTCACAAGCGAATTGAGATATGCACACGTCTGCAAAAAATTAATATTAAAAAAAAATTCGGTTCTTGAACAAATAAAGAGAATGACAAGACTCTGTTTGGCATTCAAATTGTTTTATCATTTCGTTTTCGTATATCGATAAAAAAAAAAGAAGAAGAAGGGAAATAAGGGGGAATATTATGTGCAATCTTCGTCATACTTTAACCATTTGTTGAGTATCTTTGCAAGAATAATATTTTATCAGTTTAAAAAAAAAAGAAAAAAAAACGAAATGTTGTACCTTGAAAATGGTTTTAATGTTTCTTTGAGTACTCGTCAAAGAATAATTCGAATAAGTACGTATTGCTTGTTATTAAAATAACAGAAGACTCTTTGTTTATTGATGAAACATTTGGAGGACATATTTTCATTTTAATTTCAAGATAAAAAAAAGAACTGCTCATTTTTTTAAACACTTGAAATAAGAAAAAAATTTCGTTTTTAAATTTTTTAATTAAATTTTTAGTTTATTTTTTGATTTTTAAAATTTTCATTAATTTCATTAATTCATGTAAATTATAAAATTATGTTTCTATTAATTTTTTTTACTGATTTTTTTTTATTTTTTAGAAAAAGCAAAGACTTTGTTCAACTGCAATACGAGAATGGAAAAGGCACTTCAGCGTCTTGCTGAAGCCAAAATGACAACGAAAAGCGAATTATCACCAAATATGAATGAAGTACAGACGCAAACTGATGAAAATAAAAATATCGATATTACAGTCGTTGATACACCACCAGATACACCTACTACTGAGAAAAAGACACTGATCAATCCAGCACTTAAAGGAATTCCCAAGGCATTACTGGAAAAGGTAAAAATTAGGATACCTGATGATTTCAGAAGAAAAAACCATTGAAATTTTCAAAAAAATCGATTTTTCATCGGTTTTTTTGGAAATATCTCGTTAAAATTTAAGCGAGATAGAGCGATGACGCTTCGACTCTTTCTTGACCTCTCGAAATTCTCTACGAAACGAGATTAGGGCAAAAAATCGCTCTATCTCACTTATCTTCCTGGATATCTTTCAAAAAAATGCTAAATTAAATCAATTTGTTCAAAAATTACACATTCTTGAAAAACATACATTTTTCGCTGAATATCTTGGAGAATAATGGAGATAGGGAAATGTAATAGAAACGTTTTTTGTAGCTCTCGATTGTCTCTCAAAAAAAGGATTCTACAAAATTTTCTCTATTTCCCTTACTTTGCGAGATATTCACCAAAACCAAAAAAAAGTCAAACACACCCGAATTCTTAAAAAAAAAATTTGAAAAAAAACTTTTCTAAAAACAATTCTTTCAATTCATTAGCAAATAGATAGATTTATCATTAACAAGAAAAAAACAGTTTTATTTTAATATTTCCGCTTTTTCGAAATTTTTTTCAAATTTATTTTCGAATTTTGGAAAATTTGAATTTTTTTTTGAAAATTTGAATTTTTTTTTTGAAAATTTGAAAAAAATACATTTCAAAAATCAGCTTTATTTTAATATTTAAGACTTTTCGGAATTATGTCAAATTTATTTTCAAATTTTGGAAAATTCGAAGGTTCTTTTGAAAATTTGAAAATTTTTAATCATAATTACCTGACATTAAAATAATTTAATTAACTGTATTATCGTAGGTTCGAGCAAAACAAGCAGCCAAAGCACTCGAGGCAATGACAAGAACAGCTAATGAAGACAAAGAAGCAGCACTCTATGCACGTTTACCAGAAATGTCAAAGATACTACGTAACATATTTGTTGCTGAAAAAAAGGGTGTATTAACATTAGAATTTGTTATTCAAAAACTTGACAACTCCTATAGAACAAAATTAACACAGGCCGAATTGGAAGAACACGTTAAATTAATGTGCAAATTATTGCCAACATGGGCCAGTATTCACAATGTCAGAAAAACTAATTATTTAAAGATTGTTAAAGACATTGACATTGGTAAAGTTGTTAAAAGATTTGAAATTATGGCCAACGATAAGGTCAAAGGATGAATTTTTCGCTAATTTATTTTGTAAAATTCATAAAATTTCGAACGAACCATTTTTTAACATTAAATTACTTGGGAATTCTCCTAAAGAGATCTCAAAAACGAGTGAATTTAGCGAAAATTTGCAAGAGACCTTCTTTGTAGAGAATTTAATTAGCTAAAAAAAAGGTTTCTTGAGATTTTCTCCTAAACTCATTATTTTCGGAGTTCTCTTTATGAACGAAGCAAAGAGTAATTTTTCGACTTATTCCACACACACACACATTCACTTAGCGAATTGAGTTTCATTCACTTAGATTAATGAATTAAATTAGAATTAATTTTTTTTCCTTTCGTTTATAAGTTTTTTTCAATTGTCTGAGACTGATTACACAAGTACACATATAAGCATGGAATTAATTAGTTTTTTTTGACGTCACAGAATGCTTAATTATTATTTTTTTTTGAATGTTTAATTTAATTGATTTTGGAAATTATGTTTCTTTGGGGGTTTTTTCTTCCCTTTTTGGTGAATTATACAATCGAGAAGTTTTTGGTTTTTTGTGAATGCATCAGACAATAAATTTTTTCACTGCACATTGAAATTAATGTTATTTACGAAGTTTTTTTCTCGAAATTTGTAAAATTTTAAAAATTTCGATCTTCTCGACGAATTTACATTTGTATTGTCAAAATATCTCGGAAACGAGTGGATATGACGAAAAATGTCAGGAGACCTTTTTTGTGGAGAATTAAATTCTTTAAAAAAAAGATCTCTTGACATTTCTCTCTCAATCCTTTTGTTTCCGCGATATTTACAAAAACACTGAAAAAAAACCCTTTACCACCCATTTTTTCGAATTTTCGCGCCTTAATGGTGAGCGCCTCTCGTGACGTCAGTGTGGGACTACCTTGCGAGTGCCCCACTCTCTTCTAAATGTTAAAACAGCAATAAAATAGATAAATATCAATTAATTTCGTGTCATTTACATTAAAATAATGTTTATAACAGCTGTATTATGTGCCAAGCCAAAGAGCAAGTAAGTTAATCCTTTTAATTAATTTGAAACACATAAAATTAGTGTCAAAGTTGATGATATAGGTTAGGCGCGTACTTTTCCTGTTTTTAAAAATTAAATTAAAAAAAAAAAACGTTGAAAAAACAGTTTTTAAACTTTAATTTAAATTTGAATTTAAATTAAAATTTTAAATTTTTTCCTTTAATTCCTAAAAATTCGTTTATTTTTACTGCAAAAGTGTAATTGTTGATAATTGATTGAAAATGACCATGTTCTGCCATCTGGGGACACAAGCACAAATTATTGAAGCTCTGCTGATAATTTATCGATAGTTAAAATTAGAACCAAATATTTAAAAAATTAATTTTTTCAAATTTTTTAAATCTTTTTTTTCAAATTTCAGATTTGTTCTGGTTACTGTCCAGAGCTTGGTGAGCCAGCACAGGATAAATCTTGTGCGTGAAAGACTCGGTGACAAAATTGAGTTCATGCACTTTGATCCATTTGGTAATTAACATTTTTTAATAATTAATAATTAATAAGAAATGCTTTTTAAATTCGCGTTATTCTGGAAAATCTTGAAAATCTCAGTTTTTTCATAAATAACTCGAGATCCGTTAGAGTTACAGAATTCTTTGTAGAAACCTTTTTCGTAGAAAATTCAATTCTCTAAAAAAAAGGTCTCTTGATATTTTTTCCTAATCCCAATAGTTTCAGAGATATTCAACAAAAACTGGAAAATAAATAAGCATTAAACATTAAAATTTCGCAATAAAGTCGAATAAAAATTCCAAAAATTACATTTCTCGTTTTTTACGATTATCTCCAAAACTATCAAACTTTCGAGAAAATATCAAGAAACCTTTTTTGGAGAGGACAAAATTCTCTACAAAAAACGTCTCCAGGTCGATTCCCCTAAACCCACTCATTTTCGAAATAATCAAGGATCAACAATTCCCCAATTTTCCTTAAAACCAAAATATATAAATTAAAAAATGAATTCATTAAAAAAACGTTCAAATTAATTAATTCCTCTTTTTTTTAATATTCACAGTACAAGCAGATTCTGTCTACAGAGAAACGAAGAAGCTTCGCAGTGTAAAAAATTGGAAGGGCACGATAACAGTAAAAAACGGTGTCAATACCGATTGGATAGGCGAAAAATTTCGTCGAATGCAGTAAAAAAAGTATAATGAATTAATTTTAATTTTTCCAGAAAAAAAATCGAAAAAACAACAATTTACAAAAAAAAAAAATTCTTAGATCTCAAGTAACAATGAACACATCTTGAAAAAGTAATTCAAGTTTTTTCCCTTTTTTTTACATCATCCCCCCTTCCTCCTCCCCCTTTTTTTCTCCTCCTCATGAACGTTAAACGTTTAACCGAGAAAAGGGGGAGAGACAAAAATGCTCAACCGACTGTGTAATTTCAAGATCACCCTCGTTTTTCTGCTGGTAAGATAACGAAACCAAAAAGTAACGCGGTATAAAGAGACTATTTCTTGTGATCTTTCACCGATGGACCACTTGAGGACAGAGGGAAATTGAATGAAAAAAAAAAAAAAAAAAAGTAAAAAAGGAATCATTCTTTTGAGTAATCTGAAGATGTTCTTAGATAGTTTGCGACAAGCATTGTTAAATATCTCTGGTTTCACATTTCTGCTTGACGACAGTCAGGATATGCTGCACAACCCTCGCAATCTGGTTGATAGATGTAACACTCCATTTCAGGTGGACAGTAGTGAGTCATGCATTGATGCTGTACCATGATACACGGTCCATATGCTGAAAAAAAATAAAAATAAAAAATAAAAAGTGATTTGATTCATGTGATTCAATGAAAGGGAAAAATAAGGAGAAATGAGTGGTTTTTTAAAGGGAAGATGGTATAAACCTTTTTTTTTTAAGAGAATTTTTGGTCTTGGAGAGAAAAAGGTCTCTTGACTGATTTTTTGGTAAATTCAATTTTCCTTGAGATAATTAGGGAAATTAACTTAAAAATGTAATTTGATTTTATTTTAGATTTTTTTTGGGAGTTTTTTTTATGTATTCTGTGGATATCTTTTAGGCGGTTGGGTTTAGGGGAATTTATGAAGAGACCTTTTTTGGAGGAAATTAAATTTTCTACAAAAAAGGTATTCTGATAAATTCTCCCAAACTCAACGGTTTCCGAGATATTTATGGGATAATGAAGATAAAACACGTCAATCTGGTCTTCCTGTGCTAATTAATGATTAAATTATTACGAAATTTGATTAAACTTACTATCAATGCAGGTGTTACTGATGCAGCATCCTCCGCAGCATGCTGCATCGTCCATGCACTGAAATCCGGTGAATTAAAAATGAAATTGCGAGAATCTCCATAATTTTTCAATTAAGGTAGCATCCCAGAGTCCAGTCAATAAAATAGGGAAAAATAAGGATTTCTAGATTAATTTCCAATTAATTGCTGATAATTCAGGAAAAAGTGCTTTAATTTACCCGAAAAAGTGATTAAACTATTCGAAAATCATATCTTCAGCCTATGAATATAATTTTTTTCTTCTCGAATTTTTTTTACATTAATCTCCTATCACAGGCATGAGATAGAGAAAGAGGCAAATACTTACGACTACCTTCTAATTAAAATTTCTCAATAACTATACGGTGAATTGAATATTTTTTTCTTCTATTATTTAGTTAAAATGCTGTTCTCTTCGCCAATTGTTTTTAAATAATGGGTCAACCGTGTGGTTTTTTAGTAATTTCGTTATTTCCGTCCGATTTAGGGCATTTCACCCCACCATCGCTATTCTCAGTAACTTTGATAATTCAGTAGTGAAGAGGTAAAACAAGATAAGTCTATTTTTTTCTCATTTAGTTGTTTGAAAATACCTTAGAAAATAAGCGAAATAGAGCAATTTTGCCCGAAAAATCTTTTGTAACTCTTGAAATTCTCTACAAAAAAAGGTAAATAATATCACCTTATCTTGCTTAAATTCCGAGATATTTTCTTCCAAATGATCGCAAAGATAAGTCGACTTATCTTGTTTTACCTCTTCACTACTGAATTCATATCTCATAAACTAAACGGTCAAAAATTATGGAAAAATTCAGAAAAATGTAAAAAAATATCATCTTTGATGCGGCATCAGAAAAATAAGGGATTAACTGTCCTCGAGTTTGCTGGGATACCACCTTAATTCGAAATTTCATAATTAAAACTCACGTAACGCCCAGGCACTTGGCAATCCTGTCCAACAACACCTGATGCGCAGAGAACTCCAAAGATCATCAGAAAAATCATGATTTTATAAATTCAAATGTACTTCCACCTCTCGCCAAGATCAAACGCTTACTGTTCCATTTTCATTGTCACTACCCAAAGAAATTTATATTCTTAAAACTGTCATTTTATTTGATTTATCTGTCATTATTCACTGTGCATCGATGCACAAGGCCATTATGCGTTTTTATCATTCTCTAGGTACTAAATTACGCAAAAATGAGGTAACACACGCGATATACACACAAGACGAAGTGAATATTCTTTCAATTATTCTAAGTGCTCTAATATGTTCGAGACGAGGTGAAAAAAATTACTTTAACTTTAACTGATTTTATTAACATGATATATGTATGTATATACATTTATTAACATGATCTATATATATAGACATTTATTAACATGATATATATATATACATTACAACAATATTTACAATAATAACAAATTGCCCAATGGATACAGAAAGTTTGGAGGATAAAGTTCCACCTGATGGCTTCTATATATAGGAGAAGGTGGGGCAAAACGGGTATAAGTGTTAAAATTGACATTTTTGAGTTCTTATGCATGTATTATCAAAAAACATGAAATGAATGAAAATATTGAGGACAGAGATCGGCAAAAAAAAATTCGCATTTTTAATTTTTTCATTTTTCTTATTTCTGTAATTTCCATCGAAAAAATTTCCATTACTTTCTTAAGGAAAAATTTGGATTTTTAAATTTTCCATTAGTTTGAAAATTAATATATTTTTTTTCAACAATTTTGATTACTATTGTAATTAAAAATTTGACTGATGAAATTTTCTAATTTTTTCTTTATTCAACTTATTAACATTTTTATTAGTTAAATTGAATTATAAATGTCATATAAACATTGATTTTATTATAACATTAATGATTCCAATCAATTAATAAGTAAGAAAGGATCAATATTTCGAATTAAAAAAAAATTAGAAAATTTCATAAGTCAAATTTTTAATTACAATAGTAATATCAAAATTGTTGAAAAAAAATATATTAATTTTCAAACTAATGGAAAATTTAAAAATCCAAATTTTCCATTAAGAAAATAATGGAAATTTTTTCGATGGAAATTACAGAAATAAGAAAAATGAAGAAATTAAAAATGCGATTTTTTTTGCCGATCTCTGATTGGGGATAACTTTTTTTTGATGATTCCATTGAAAAGATGAGGAAATTTTAGACGAGAAACAAGTGCCAGAATTCATTTTTTTTTAGGATTCGATTTTTTTGGCACTTTTGACGAGTAAAATCAAATATCTTTAACAGAATTGTGAAATAAAGATGTTTCTTGATGAATATGAGTTAATATGCATATAATACGATATATTGCATAGAAAAAATCAAGATTCCTCGAAATTTTTTAAATTTGAGATTAAATAGTCATTTTCTTCTTTTTTAAAAGCCTTTCGATTTTGGAGAAAATTCGTTTTTTTGGAAATATCTCTGGTTTTATTGGTTGTAGCGATCTGGGGCCGATTTTAAATGAAAAGTGAGATCATTTCCCATTGATTTATGGGGTTTTCCAATTAAAAATGTCGATTTTTCACGTAGTCATAGTGCGAAATCCGATAATCATAATTTTCCACATAAATTGCCATAACTATGTGAAAAATCGATATTTTTGAATTCAAATCCACACAAATCGATGGAAAATGATCTCAGCTTTCATTTAACATCGGTTCCCTATCGCTACGACCAATAAAACCGGAGATATTCCGAAAAAACTGAATTTTGTCAAAAATCGAAAGGCTAAACCCCTAAAAAAGGCTAAAAAAAATCAAATTCTGCAATAATAGAGAAAAAATTAATCCTGGCACTCGTTATGTGCCTATGAAACCCTCAGCTTTTCAATAGAATCATCAAAAAAAATCTATCTCCCACTGTTTCATTACAATGTCCATTTTGCCCCACTTTCCCCTATATAGTAACGATATGACAATAGTAACTTAGGGAGTGAAAATGGACAAAATGAGAAATAGAGAAAAAAATCATTTCGAAACGCTTTTTTTTATTTTAAATGAGGTCATTCAAATGTTTTTTAGGCTTCTGACATTTTGGTTAAATTTTTTAATTTTTTTTCGATTGTAATAATTTTCATCTAAATTCATCAAAATCATGAGTCAATATTTTAAGTACCTCTTTAATATCAATTTAATTGCATTCGCCGATCATGTGGTTGAGAATTTATTGGCATTTAATAGTGAGAATGATGTGTTGGACTATGGTTTTGGTAATTCCTACAAGTGGAGGAGCTTTACAGGAGGATTTGACGAGGCTAAGGCTAAAGGAAAACCCGTGTTTCTATTGATTCACAAGACAACGTGCCCTGCTTGCATCAAATTAAAGGGAAAATTCTGTAAATCAATGAAACTTATTGATTTGAGTCAACAGTAAGTTTTGAAAATTGAAGTTTAGTTTGAGGATTTCTCGGAAATTATTGGAGTTAGGAGAATTTATCAGGAGAGCTTTTTTGTGGAGCGTCAAATTCTCTATAAAATGTGGCTCCTGACATTTTTTTTTAAACTCACTCGTTTCCGAGATATTATTAATATAATGTGATAAATGTTAGATTTTCTACATTCTTGAAATATGAAAAATCGTTTTTTTTTCGGTTTTGTGAGTTATCCTAGTAAAAACCTTTTTTGTAGAGAAATTAGGGTAGTATTGCAGTGAAATTGAGTACAGTTGACTCTTTTTCTTTGATGCCCTATCAAAGATGATATTTTTTTCAATTTTTCTGAATTTTTTCATAATTTTTGAGCGTGCAGTTTATGAGATATGAATTATCAAAGTTACTGAAAATAGCAGTGGTGAAGATGAAACGTCCTAAATCGGACAGAAATAACGAAATTACTAAAAAACCACACGGTTGACCCATTATTTAAAAACAATTGGCGAAGAGAACAGCATTTTAACTAAATAATAGAAGAAAAAAATATTCAATTCACCGTATAGTTATTGAGAAATTTTAATTAGAAGGTAGTCGTAACCATTTGCCTCTCTCTCTATCTCATGCATGTGATAGGAGATTGATGTTAAAAAAAATTCGAGGAGAAAAAAATTATATTCATAGGCTGAAGATATGACTTTCGAATAGTTTAATCACTTTTTCGGGTAAATTGAAGCACTTTTTCTCGAATTATCAGCAATAATTGAAAACTCACCTCACAAATCCTCATTTTTTCCTGTTTTAAATCCTCTCCCAAATATTCCTAAAACCAACTTCATCCCCCATTTCACAAATTTTTCCCTTTTTTCTAAATTAATCCCAAATTTAGCTTCGTCATGATCAACCTAGAGAACAGTTCTGCCCACTTGAACGATGAGAAATTCATACCAGATGGAAAATACGTACCCCGGATACTATTTTTTACATCAAATGGTGTACTAATACGTAATGCATACAATCGTCATCCAGAAGCAGATCCAGAGCACCGTTATTTCTACAGTTCACCAGTTCAAATAATCGAAGTCATGCAACAAGTCATCGTCAATTCGGGCAGAAATCCTCTCCCAGAGCCTCAAAGAGGTCCTGCCGAAACCTGAGAAAAAAAAAAAAAAAATTTATTTTTTTTCTTTCTAAATCAAGAGATAAAAGTCGAAGATTTGAAGAAAAGAATAGAAGATATTCCCAGAGATAATCAAAATAGTTTTGAGACTTTTGTGGTAAATAGAGGCAAAAGGCAGTAGTACGATGGGTAAAGAGAGATGGGCATCCTTCAAGCAACCCTTATTCAACTCAAACAGTTTAAACCGTACGTACTCCTCTTCTCTTTCTCTTCTTATAAAATTTTTTTTATCTTTTTTTTTTTTTTTTTTTTTTTTCTTCATTTTCAGTAAAGCGATTCCCTTTGATCCCGCGCAAGCAACACAAAGTTGTATTATTTCCACTCCTCGTCCTTTTTCCACGCTTTCGAACAGTATCTGGGGACTCGTAGAGGCATGAAACTCACTTCTGGTTTCTCTCTCTTTCTCTTTTTACTATTATGCAGAGACAAATACACGAAATCCCTTTGACGCTACTGTGCCATCTCTCAATGCAGAGTTCATTCTTCATTTTAATGTAGCTAATATGGACTTTTTTCTTGGGGATTTTTCTTCTTTTGATTAAAAAATGGTGATGAAGGTGATTTAAAGATTTTTTTCGAAATTTTAGTTTAATGATTTTTTATGGATTTGAGGATTTTTGGGGGTTTTTGGGGACTTTTCGATAGGTTTTTCTTTTATAAATTTGGGATTTTTCGAAATTTTTAGGAATTCTTGATAATTTTTGGAAATTTTTACGAATTGAGCTTTGGTCAACTGCCTTGAACCACGTAGTTTTCGAAAAATATAGTATGTTTTTTCAAAATTTTTGGATTTTTCTGATTTTTCAAACAATTTGCAGAATGTGGAACAATTTTAAAGAAATTTTTTAAATTTCTTCAATTTTTCACGATTTTTTTAAAATTTTTTAAATTTTCTAAATTTCTAAAAAATTTTAAAATTTCTTAAAATTTTTCCAATTGAACTTTGAAAATCGTTGGCCCATCTGGTTTTCAATAAATCTGGATTTTCTTTGCAATTTTGGATTTTCTAGGATTTTTAGAAATTTGGAAAAAAATCAAAAATTGAACCACAATAATTTTTTTTCCGAGATGGTGTGTAAAAAATTTGAATTTTTCTTCCAATTTGGCATTTTCCAGGATTTCTAAGGATTTTCTGAGATTGGATTTCGTTAAACTTCCTTTCTTACATGATTTTTGAAAATCAGGATTTCTCGTCACGAATTTGAGATTTTCCAGGATTTCCAAAAATTTCCAGAATGTTTCCCAATTGAACTACGGTAATCTTCCTTTGGCTACATGGTTTTTCAAAAATCATAATTTTTTTTACAATTCAAAATTTTCCAAACTTTTCCAAATTTTTCAGGAATTTTTACAAACTGAACCCCGGAAACTTTTCTTCGCCCACATGATTTCTGGAAAATAGGAATTTTCCCTCAAATCAGGATTTTCCTAATTTTCACAAGAATTTTCAAAAAAAAAAAGAAAAATGAATTTTCAAGAATGATTTAATTCATCAATCCTCAAATACAGGAAAATTTACGAAAAAACTCTTTTTTCTAGGAAACCAATTTTTCTCAAAAACATATATTTTCGTTTTTTTCCCCCTAAATTCACTTTTTTCACAATTATTCAATTCTCCTCTAAACAAAATAAAAATAATTATTTTATTTTTTTTCATAATTTCCCTTTTAAAATTTTTCAAACAGCAAAATAAAAATTATTATTCCATTTTTTCCATAATTTCCCTTTGTAAATTTTTCAAAATTATTAAAAAAGAAAAATTAAATTTTCAAACAGCAAAATAAAAATTATTATTTCACTTTTTTTCATAATTTCTCTTTGTAAATTTTTTTAAACAGCAAAATAGCTTTATTTTATTTCACTTTTTTCATCAAATTAATCATAATAATTAGTCCTTTTCTTTTGCATTATTGTGGAGAGAAGTTGGACTCGTGTACCCATTTCACAGTTTCTTCGGTCTCAAGTAGTAATCCAACGTGGTTTGTTCTTTGCTTATTACAGTGTGTACTGTGTAGTAAATGAGCACAAACTGCTTCATGTTTTTTTTTTTCATTCTTATTTCCTTGGGACTTTTTTCACTTCGTTTTAGTGTAAAGTGGCCGGTTAACTCGCTAATTAACTACGTTATATTTTTACGAGTCTCTTTTTTTATTTTTTTTTCACAAACAAGAACATTTCATTCGTTATGCCATTTGTTTTATTGTCTTTTTCTTCATATAATATAAAACTTGCGGAATTATATATTTTCTCGTTTATTCGGTTAAAGGTCAATTGGATGCTGGAGATTTCAATTTTGCTAGTCTTATAGAGTACGAAAAATCGAAACATTAATTTTCGACGGAAAAAAATCGATTTTTTCATTTTTTTTCGATGCACAAAATGTGAAGTTTTCTTATATTAAGAATATTTTGAAAATGAGTGGATTTAGAGGAAAATGTCAAGAAACCTTTTTTTTAGGAAATTCAATTATCTACAAAAAAGGTTTCTTCATAAATTCTCCTAAACCTAATGGTTTTCGAGATCCTTTCAAAATACTTTAGAAAATATTTAATTTTTTTAATTCTCGAAATTTTTCAAAATTAATCAAGTAAAAATAGTGCTGTTGAATTATAATTTGAATGATTAAAAGGAAAATTTGTTCAGTCGATGAAAATAATCATTTATTACTCATCTGCCTCTTTTTTTTATCTAAAAAATGATATTTTTATGATTTTTCTACTTTTTCTCCATCAATTTTTACAATTTTCTTCTTTTCATCGTTATTCAATTACTCAAATGTTATATATATACACACTCTAGTAATTTCAGTGTACTTGCTCATGTGTATATGTCATTCTATTTACCCAACTTGGGCGCGTGGTTAAAACGTGCCTACTATTTTCATTTATTTTATCATTATTTTTCTTTCGTTTCTTTATTTTTTAAATACTTTTTTTCACCGACTTTCACGATGATGTTAATAGTAGGCAAACAAAGGCATGTTAATATCTTGCGTTCTCCATGTGTCTCGTAACATTTACTCAAAAGGGAAAAAAAACGTTGAAGTTAATCTAAACAGATAAATTAAAACGAATTTATTAAAAAAAATGAAAAAAAATAAAGTCAATATCGTTCGATTTTCATTGTTTTAAAAATATCTCCAAAACGAGTGGGTCCAGAGAAAAATGTCAGAAGACCTTTTTTGTAGAGAATTTAATTTATAAAAAAAAAGGTTTCATCACATTTTTCTCTAAATCCACTCGCCTCAAAGATATTCACGAATTAGTGAAATTAATTCATTGAATTAATTTAATTGATAAAAAAATTGAGAATAAAAAAAAATCAATTAACTGCAAATAAAGAGATGAATCTAAATAACTTTTGCCAGCCTCTCAATATCTGCGAGAATATCTGTGGTGAGGCTGAAGAATGCCAGAGAGCGTGAAAAGCGAGGGGGAGGGAGGGGGGGGGGGTTGAAAATCCCGGAGGGTTGAAAATAGTTGGAAAAAAAAAATTGCCAAGAAGTAGGAGAAAGTGGAAGTGGTAAAGGGAGAACATAGGTATCTCTCTGATGGACCCCTCCCTCCCTCCCTCCTCTCTACCCCTTTTTTCCACCCCTCTCTCTCTCTCTTTTTTTCCTCATTCTCTTTTAACCAACGCTACCAAAAGGTACTTGAAATAAATTGAAAATGGCTGGCATCGCCCAGCTGCCAAAGGATAAGTGATACCATGGGCTTTTCCCCCCACTGGCCCCCCACTTATTTTCAAGCCCACCCACTCTCGATAAACCACCTCGACTTTTCAATTTCATTTTTTTTTTTTAATATTAAATATTTTTTTTTTCAATTAAAAATTTCCTATTTTTTTATGAAAATTCAATTTTCGATTAATAAAATCAATGAAAAAAATTATGTCAATCAAATTTGATTAACTAAATGATTATTAATAAAATTCTTTTAAATTTTTGCAATTTTTTCATTTTTTTCAATTTTTTTTGGCCAATTTTTGAAAACATGTTTCCAATTTCTGGTGTTTTTGAAAAGATATCTCGGAAACTAAGCGAGATAGCGAAATTTTTGTAGATACCTTTTTTGTAGAGCGAAATGAGAGCTGCAGAAAAGGTCTCCACAAAAATTTCGCTATCTCGCTTAGTTTCTGAGTGCATCTAAGAAAACTGAATTCAAGGAAAATGCTAATTTTTTTGTTGATTAAAAGTGCTTTAATTAATTCTTTTTTTTTAAATTGATGATGAATTCGATCGATGCAATATAACTGTTTAAGTGCATCTGGATAATACGAAGTAATAGAAATACAGAGGCAGTTGCTGGTTTTGTTGGTGATGGTAGTACGGTGGAGCCAGGGAAATAGCGTATTGAGTCGACAAGTATCATGCGACTGACAGCTAGAGCTAATTGAATCTTGACTCTATCTATCCTGTCCCGTTGCCTCAGACACGGTTTAACAAACACAGTTAAACAGAATCCAAATGTCTTTTTTTTTCTTTCCCATTACCATTATTTAATTTTGTATTTTGTTTCTTTGTTCGCGAATATTTTTCCTCTGATTTCGATTTCACTTTTCTCATCAAGAAAATTAGGAAATTTGAGATGAAATCTGATGTAATACAGATCTTTTTGGAGAAAACTGGTTCCAAAAAAATGAAAAAAATGAGAAATTCTTCATTAATTCAGTAACTGAAGATAAAACAAATTAATTTTTATTTTTTTTATTTTTCGTTTTTTTTCGCGAATATCTCGGAAATTAAAAGAGATAGCGTCATTTTTTGCTGGATTTTGAAAAATTCCATTTGTTTTGTAAGGGAAATTTTCTCAGTTTTTCAATAGAATCATCAGAAAAAATTTATCTCCAATATTTTCACACATCTCTCGCAATTTCTATTTAAAAAAAAAACGTAACAACTAAAATGTCTACGTTTTATAAAATTTACCAAAATCCAAAAATCCTTAGAAAAAAAAAATTCGAAAAATGATGAAAAATCAATTGTGACCCATCATTTTCATCGGAAATTTTCTCATTTTTTTAATGGAATTATCAAAAAAAATTTTATCGCAAATATTCTCACTGATTCCCTGCAATTTCCGTAGAATGCAAAATAAAACAAAAATTCCATGAAATTAACAAAAATCCAAAAATCCTTCAATTCTCTTCTTAAAAGCAGATTTTCTTCATTTTTTTACGAAAAAAAAATAGAAACTAAAATTCCATGGAATTAACAAAAATTCAAAAAAAAATCAATTCTCCTCTTAGAGGCGCACTTCTCCCTTTTTTTATAAAAAAAAATGAAAAATAAAATTTCATAGAATTTTTTTTTACAAAAATCCAAAAATTCTTCAATTTCCCTCTTAGAAGTGTTTTTTTTTCCTCATTCTACGCCAGTAGGTCAGGAGAACAAAAGGAAAAAAAGGGGAAAAAACCTGATGAATCCCAGTATTATATAATAGACTGATTATAATCGTATAGAATTCAACAGTAGAAGAGGCGAGAGGGTGGAATAGCTTAAGCCGATATCCGTACGATTCCTCGATTGCGCAATCAAGATGGCATCGAGAATGGCATCTCCTCGCGCCCGCACATCGTATTCCTTTTACCTTTACCGACTCAAACTACCAACAAGTATTTCAATATCCGATCCAATATATTCCCCAGTTGGGTATCATCCAAGGAACTGAACGTGTGTGCAGTTATATTGGATTCTCCAACGTCACCACACCTTTATTCGGACTATTTCCTTTTTTTCCCCCCCCCCCTTTTTTCTTTCATTCTATCCAATGAAATCGATGTGTTATGTATACGTATACCTTTTACTATCGAACTGGCACCGAATCGAATCTCTTATATTTCCCGAGGGTTTTTTTTTTATTCTTGTCTCCAACCGTTCGTTGGATTCGGAATTCTTCATCGTTTCCATTCTTCTGTATTTTATCGGGTGTTTCTATTTCTATTTTTATTTTTTTTTTTCTAAAGGGGAAATTGATTGAGAGAAAATCATTAATGTGATCTTTTTTTTTTTTCATGAGCGAAATTTGACTTGAAATCGTACTTTTTTGTTTGAAGCTCTACCAGAAATTCAAAGTTCAATTTTTAAAAAAAATCATTCGTTCAAGCACTGGTTCAACTCATCTACTAATCGTAGAAATTCAGTTTTTCGATTTCAGATGAAGGTCCTTTAAGTTATCACGTCCATCGCAAAAGTACTCTTTTTGGAGGGGTTTTCCGGAAATTTACTTGCAACGAGTGAATTTCAGGAATTTTTCAATGAAAAATTCAGAAAATATGGTTTAGATATAGTTTCATGGCATGGCTGAAAATAGGATGAAATGATTCCTTTTTTAGACGAACGAAAAAATCGAGAAAAGAGAGCTTTTTCCACCGTTTGAAACCCATGTAACCCCTTAAGAAGTAATATACGTTCCGAAAGAGTTAACAGTCTCCACTGAGATTATCTGAAAATTTCTTGTTCAGAATATTCAATTTTAATGATAAGCCTCCAGCATCAATCAATCGCACAGAGATAAAAGTTTCACTTATTTCAAGATAATAAAATTTTATGTAATTTTTTTTTGTTTGAACACGTGCGTTATTTCGGTCAAAATCAATTCCTCCCACCGGGATTTATATGTTCATTGGATTTTTAGTTATCGCTGCATTAAGTCAGCATAATTAGCCAAGTGCTACTGTACAAACGACTCTTGAACTGTGCATCTAAAAGTTCTTCGTGAAGTTTATAAAAAAATGAAGATCGCCATTCTGCTCCTATTCATTGGGTAAGAATAATTTTTCTAAATAAGTCTAAAAAAAACACATGTAGCTTATTTGGGTTCGTCTTAAAAGTGCGTTATACGCATTCCAAGGTTCTTAGACCCCCCCCCCCCTTCTACCCCCCTGACATATTCTGTCACTTTTTCATTGACCCCCCCCCCCCCCCCCTCATATTGTGACGTCACACAATCCCTTTTATACCCCAGATCCAATAATTGTAGGATTTTTTTGCATGAATTAATCTTAGTTAGAGCAATTTGATAGACTTCAAGATTCACTTTATTTTTAGGAACATCTTTAAGACTTCATTCAATATTATTTAATAATATTATGGTAGTAAACTAACAATACATTGTTATTTTGAAATAACCTGGAAATCCAAAAATATATTAGAAAATTGCCTAATTTTTTAGATTTGACTTCTGTGACATCACAATTTTCAAGAGCCCCCCCCCCTGTCTCATTTTGTCACAAATTTGAGCCCCCCCCCCTTCTCTCTGTCAACGTTTGACGTAATTTATGGCCAGCCCCTTTCGGCATCTCGTGAACGATTAGATTCAGAAAAATTCATAAAGAGATCTATTTTGTATCTCTTGGAATTCACTACGGAAAAGGTCTCTTGATATTCTCACCTATATTTATTCCATTCAGAGATGATTTATGAAAGAAGCTGCCTCACAATTTCAAGTTGTTGAAAATTCAACATTGCATTTAACTCAATAATAATCTAATTTTCTTAGAGCCTGCACGGCATCACCGACGAAATGGAAACGTCGCGGTCCATATGGTAAGTAAAGTATCACTCATTCATAAAATATACACGAACAACACTTTTGTAGACTTGTATCTCAATTAATTTTCATTATTGTACAATCAAAGAATATTAATGAAGATAACAATAACAGGGAACATAGGTGCTCTCGGCGAGATAGTCGGCTGGGACTACGGGACAGATGAAAATGGCAGATATGTCATGTATGTCGAATATCGTAAAGAGGAGGACATGATTTATACTTATATCGCTGATGTTGATCCAAGAACCAGTAAAATCGTACATATTCTCTTATATGAACGGAAGACAAACGAATCCTTAGGACAGGCTAGACAACGTGCACCATTATTGAATAAGAAACACTGGCGCATGCCCCCTCTACCGAAAATGAAAGATCCACCTGAAAAGAAACATCTCCTTAAGAAGGAAAATCTGCCTGAAATGAAAGATTCATTCAAAAGTATGGTCTATTAAAAAAACAATAAATCTACCCAAATTAACTTCGAATCACGACCAGTCTTGTCAAATCTACTGTTTCAGCAGAAGTTCTTCAATTTTTGAAAGCAGCCCCCTCCAAAAATCGAACATCTTCTGCTAAAACAGTAAATCTGATAATGCTGCATGAACATTTCTGGAAAAAAAACACTTATAATTCGAATAATTTGAGATTTAACCAGAAATCTTGAAATGGGGAGACTTCGAGAATTTTTGAGATTATTTTCCACTACATGAGATTTTTCGACATGGCTAATGAGTCATTACATAACACATTACACGAGTCTACTCGGAAATCGTTCTAAGTCTTGTTGATGTTGCTATTCTCTTCAAATTTTTCTGTTCTCATATTTTTTTCTTCAATTTCGCTGAACAACTTTCGCCGTTAGAGTCATCACTGCTTTTGAACAAATACAAAAGTCGTCCTTTTCTTATCTTCGGTTGTTCCTGAACCTCTTTTTCGGGTTGACTAGTGATTGAAAACGGAAGATTTGTAATATGAATTCAAATTTGATAACAGAAGTTGTGTGCAAGTTGTTCTTAGTTGTCACAGGGATTCGGACCATTGAATCATGTATGAAAGTCAAGGGGAAGTAACCATGAAAATATTTTATTACTGCATTACAATTTTCCAATCCAGACGAAAGTTGCTGTCGTGTCGATGCGCGAGCTTCTTATTTTGGAACTGAGAAAAAATTTTTATGCGTGGCATTTAGAAGAAAATCTCCACAAATGAAGCACTGACATGATTTTTTTTCTGTCTTGTTCGAATCTTCTTTCAATATTACGAGACCGATCGTGCGCTCCACGCTTCGTATTCACGTTTAATACTTTAAAGGCTATGCCACATAAGACGCAGGTGCATAATAAGCGCAGTGTTGTGCGTTACCACGTGAATTCATTCAATTTGAATATAATTTAAATGACAGCTGTCAAAATTTCAAAATCACATTTTATTCCAAGTTGATTGAAGATGCAAGAAAAAGAATGGATTCCAACAGATTATCACTATTTATATATGGTTGGATTCAACTTAATTCATTATTTCTTGAATTTGATATCTATATTATGAATAAAAAATCGTTGTCGTTAGCGGGTTAGACTTAGTAACCAAAAAGAAAATTCCCATGGCTTTAACACAAAAATCGTTTCTTGGAGATGAAAGACAACGACCATGAAGAATCTTTCGAATTGACGAGAAGATTATGACTCTATTTCTTTCATTTTTAGTAATTGCGATTGTATTTATTTTTTAATATCTTTCGAGTCCATTAGCTGAAAATATTTATATCGTCAGTTGTTTGATTCAAATTCAAAAAACGGGCGCTACATTGCTTCCTGCGTTGCGTATACGTTTGCGTCTGATTTGTTCTGCTTAACCTAATAGATTAATGAGGAATCAATTTCACGTGTTTCGCTATAGTATTTCGACTCTAACGATGTTCATTCCTTTTTTTGACCAATAAGGAATCAGTCTTAAGCGTTTCGACTCCCGCGATGTTCATTTATGTGTATGTACTTTCTTAAATAGGATGTAAAATTTCATTTTTGAAGAATAAAATTATATGTCCTTTGTATACACATGTGTATCATCCAATAAATTGATTAATGCAATCGCATAAATTCTTGTTTAAATAATGTCTTGGGTATTTTTTAGTTTTCGATGATACTTAGATGATATTTCGAGACATTAAGAAAATTTTTATAGAAACTCTTTCTGAAAGCAAAGTGGGAGTTACAAGCAGAGTCATACACTAGGTAAGGAGTTCAAAAATAGATGGAAAGAATACTATGAATAAAGTTAATTATGTTTTCAAATTGAGCAGTTGCGATGAATCTATTAATACAAAGGTAACAGATAATGAAATTATTTTTTTTATGGCGTGATAATCTTCTTACTACTTAGGAAGATGAGATAACATTTTTTATTGGGGAGTCACGTAGGCCAAAATCCTATGTTTGTTTCACGTGTAATGTAACGTTATCTAGAATGAGAAACTGATTCGTTTGGTGGAAACGGGCCTCGTTTACTGTTAACGAATGGTAGTTAGAATGGTAACCAAAATAATATTCGTTAATATTTAACGAATGGTTCGTTTAGAGGACTTTGATTTAGGCAAGTGGACTCAGTAATTCGAATGACCTAAAATGTACCTTTTTGACGAAGAAAATGAATTTTCATTAGAATAATTAAAATAAATTACTTTAACGAGGGAAAATACATCCAAGCAAAAATGATGATTGTATTCAACCATCATAATGCCTTAACTGCCCATTTGTTGATATGTAACGAATTCGCTGTTGAGTGAACCGGCTCAAGTATTTGAGGGCATCTAATATTCGTTCAATACAACTAAATCCGTTAATTAACTGTTAACGAATCCTTTTCTTAGTGTATTGTTGAAAATAGTGGAAAAAAATCATTTTTTCAGGATACGATCGAAAATCATAGACAATTAGGGTAATGCAGAGGGAGAATCAGATCAGAATCAATGGTCGGATTGTAGTCACAGAATAATGTAATGTTCTGTGACAGTCTTTTGTATGAAAAAGGTCGAATATTCCGTCGAAAATGAATTCGCATCACTGGGATTCATTTACTTTTTGGATCATAGTTTTCACTTTTGAATTTGACTTCAATTATTTCTTCAACAAGAGGATAATTTCGTTCAAGACAGCTCCCCACTATTGGGATTCGTTTGGACATTATAAATCAATTTTTTGAATTTTCATAAATTGCCTGAACTTGTGTGTATTTAAAGAATAATTAACATCAAATTTGCATTAAGAAAATGATTTAATGTAAAATTGATCGCGAATTTGGCAAATTCACTACAAACTGTTTGAAATATATCAATTTGCTTTCGTTGAATTCTGATTAATAATTTCATCACAGCTACTGCTGAGAACACCTCAAATTTTCTGTTTCAGAATATTCACCTTGAATCGTTATTTTCCATTCCAATTGTTTGCATTCAGATAATAGGTTTACGTACTTCAAAATGATATGATTTTTCATCACAGTTATACGTCTCAACAAGTAGATAATTTCGTTCAAAATAACTTCTTAATACTGCGATTTACTTTGATATCACGAATCAACAGTTTTTTTCGTAAATTCTCATAAATCATCCTAGTTCTATTTAACATCGATTTTGCAGGAAAAAAGCATGATTCAATGAAAAATTTACCTAGAATTTGTCAAATATTTCCATTTACATTTGATGAATTTGATTAATCTGGAAAAATCTTGTCCAGAATATTGAAGTTCAATGTCAAGCCTTATGCCTCAATCATTTACATAGATATAATCGTTTGACTTATCTCAAGATTATATTATGCTATATCACAGTTTTTTTTTGGTTGAACAAATTGAATACTTTTTTCAACACCAACTCCCACCACTGGCATTTATTTGCTCATTGGATCATAGTTATCAGTCTATAAAGTCAGCATAGCTGTACAAGTATTACTGTACAAACGACTCTTGAGCTGTGAATTTGAAAGTTCTTCTTGAAGTTAATCAAAAAATGAAGATCGCCATTTTAATTTTATTCATTGGGTAAGAATAATTTTTTTAAATAAATCTAAAAAATACATGTAGCTGATTTCAAAAAATCTTGTGAACGATTAGATGCAGGAGAATCTATGAAAAGATCTTTTTTTGTAACTCTTGTAGTTAAGGTATTTCGAGTGCCCCACCAAGAAAGAGTACAATGGGGGCAAAAGAAGCATGGTCATATTATGTTATTAAATTGATCAACAGATTTTTTTATCTAGAGAAACATGTTGTTTTACATTTATTTTCACGGTAAAGTCCATAAAATAAACTAAATATGTAGATTCGTCAATATTTTTTCTTTTTTAAATTTTTTCTCTCAATAAAATTTAGAGACGTCCCTGGCGTAATACACTCAAACGCAGTGTGTATGGATATATAGAGAAGACCGGGGCAAAGTGGGGTACCTATTTTTTTTGAGCACTTTTTTTTTCTGTCAAATATTGTTGCTGGAGTGCTCATTCGTTATTGCATAAGGAAAGTGGGGTAAAGTGGGGTACCTTTTTTTTTTTTTTTTAAAGCCATCAATATTTGCTCCAGTGTTCATTTTTATGAGGTTTTGGGAAAGTGAAGAAGAAACATCAAGAAAAATTTCATTTTTCAAAATGGTGTACGATCTCAAAATTTTTTTTTCGACTTAACCCGTAGCAGGATCCTTCTGCCTAATCCTTCAGCTTTGATTTCATCGATTTTTGTCTCTCTGCGAACCTTTGTTATCGAGATATCGGTTACACCAAACGGATGGTGAGTTTCGTAAACTTGAATCAGTGCTCTGTAAGTGTCTTGTGCTGTTTCGACGAAAATTTTTTTTTTCATTCTTAAAATTTTTCTCAAAAAGTACCGACAAATGACGTTCTTTCGTTTTTTTGAAGATCGAGCTGCATTTTGCAAATATTGCAAAAAGTACTGAGGTTTTAGCATTTTTTCCTAGCTCAATATGTGCCTAAACACCCTCTAAATTTTGAAGACAATTGGTTGGATAGTTTTTTTTTCCCGAAGTGTGAAAGTTGTAGTGAAAATGAAAGGAACGCTTCTTTGTTCCTTAAATGTCGATTGATGATGATTAAAAACGGAGATTTTCTTCTCAACTTCTTATAAAATTTCAATTTTTTTTTTCATGTACCCCACTTTGCTCAAAATGCGATAAAAACGAACTATATCTGCAAAAATGCTCCAAATACTCAGCAGAATGATTTCAACTACTGAAACAAAACATCTCAACTTTTTATAAAAATGTCAACTTTTCTTTGGGTACCCCACTTTGCCCCAAACTGCGATAAAAATGAGCCATCTCTCCCAAAAATGCTTCAAATACTCAACAGAATGATCAATTACTGAAAAAAATGAAATCTCAACTTTTTATAAAATTTCAATTTTTTACGGGTATTCCACTTTGCCCCAATGGGTTCAACATGATCGACGTGACTTCATTGATTGAAAAATCAAAAAGATAGGTAAAAATAGAGATGACATCAAATTTTGGGCCCTGAAAGTCCTCTCCTTCCCTTAGGTACCCCACTTTGCCCCGGTCTCCCCTACGTACACGGGCTCGTGTGTGTGTATGCACGAGCCTGCGTTTGTGTACATGTCTTTTTCCAATTTCTCATATTTCAACATTTTTTTTCTCGTAAGCTAAACGGGCAAGTATATTTTTTTTTTGTTTGTAAATAGTTCTAACAACTGGCACTATTACTGGGAATTTTTTCTTTGAAATCTCAATTATTTTGAAGAAGTTATTAGAAAAAATATGACTAAATTGACGAATCTCCATGTTATCAAATGGGGAAAAGGGCAAACTTTGAGGGCCGATATCTCTGCTCCTAGACGGGCAAGTTAATTCTTGGGTCATAACAAAGATTTTTTTTTTTTTATCTACATTTTAAGCCTACTTAGAAAAAATTCTCAATTAAAGTGATGCCGCACTCGAAATACCTTAACCACGAAAAAGGTCTCTTCAAATTCTTCCCTTTATCCACTCAATTCAGAGAGAATTTAGGAAAGAAGTTACCGTACAATTTCAAACGGTTAATTTAATTCAATATTTAATTTTATTCAATAATAATCCAATTCTGTTAGAGCCTGCATGGCACGACCAGCGATAATGCCGCAGATCGGTCCATTTCGTAAGTACAGTGTCTTTTTCTCTTTCTAAAAAAACATATTGCGAAATTTTATCGATTTGCGATAATTGATATCGAATATATCGAAATCCCGTAACGCTTAAGTTTCATTGGTTGACGAGTTGCGCGGGATATTCAAAATATAAAATATTTCATTTGTTGGCAAGAACCATCAGAGCTACCCTTAGACGCAGATAAACAAAAACTAAATATTTCGTATTAAAATATCGTGCATAATATGTTGGATTTCTCTCCGTTAATAAAAAAAAACCATTTATGATTTGAGATGAGAAAATTTTTTTTTTAGTTTTGAAAAATGATGACGCATGGAAACATATCGTCACCTCAGAAACGAATAGGCATAAGTGCTGTGTATAAGTATAGCACTTACGCCCTTTTGTTTCTAAGGTGACGATATATAAATATTGATTAGGTTCAAGTCACAATTCGCAAAGTGTGCGAATTGTGACATAACGTGTCGAAGTAGTCGTGACCGTCACAAAATTCCAGTGAATGACGATCATAAAAGGCAAAAAAATCATAATTATTCCAAATGAAAGAGATTCAATGAGAATCATTTTACATCTATATAAATTTATTTTACCTTCACGAAAAATTTCCATTCCCTAACTCATAAATTTAAGTTGTGACCGTCATTTTCAATCCACAATTTCGGCAAATGTAATATGCCCGTCATTGCTAATCTCTAGTCATAATTTGGTATTCATAAAATATATACAAACAATACTTTTCTATATTTGTATCTTAAATGAATTTTCATTACACTGAGAGAACGATTCGTTAACAGTTAACTCACGGATTGAGTTGAACCGAAAAACTTCACCCGGTTGACCCAACAGCGTATTAGTTAACTGTTAACTAATACGCATTTGAGGCGTCGTGCGCCACCTGACCGATAAATTCGCAAATTTTCCGCCTGAACGTTTTTCTCTTTGTGTTTTAGTGAAATCAATTAGTAAAATCAATTGAAATTCAGAGAAGAAAATTATTCCATAACACTTGAACAGAAACTGCTTTCTGTATTTCGAACTAACCTCGAAAAATGAGGAAAATGTAGCAATTTTTGCGTGCCTCAACAGAAACCCCCTGAACGAGCCATTCGTTAACTATTAACGAATATTAGTTTGGTTGCCATCCCAACTAATATTAGTTAACAGTTAACGAGGCTCGTTACAGCCAAACGAATCGTTCTCTCAGTGTATTGTATGATCAAAGAATAGTAATTAACATAACAATGACAGGTGACATTGGTGCTATTGGCGAAGTACTCGGCTGGGACAACGGGCAAGATGAATCTGGTAGATATACCGAGTATGTGGAATACCGTCAAGACGAGGATAAGATCTATACTTATATCGCATTTGTTGATCCAGAAACTAATGGAATCGTGGACGTTATCTTGTATGTACGTAAAGAAAATGAATCCTTAGCACAGGCTGAGCAACAAATACCAATATTGAAAGAAAACTGGAACGTGCCCCTATTGTCCGAAAATAAAAATCTATCCGAAAAGGAAGATGCACTAGAAATGGAAGATATACCCGAAGAGAATGAAGAAGACTACTTGAAGAGTGAGGAGACAGATTTAGAAAAAGAGCTTCATCAATTAGAAGCTGCGTTGAAAGAAAGATTTTCCCAGAAGGAGGACTGACATTGTTTTTTTTTTCTGTCGTATTTGCATCGTAATTCGACATTATGTAAAATTTCATTCTTGGAGAGTAGAATTATGATAATTTCTTTTTATACACATGTGTATCTTTCAATAAATTGAGTAAAGCAATTGCTAAAATTCTTGTCTAAATAATTTTTTCTGACTTGCTCGGTAATAGTTCGTATACTTTGCTCGGTAATAGTTAAAGATGACTACCCAAGTGGCAGTTGGAATCATAACCAATAACTAAATGAAAAATTTGTTTCAGTCAACTCCAAATCAATGAAAACGAAACAATTCATCCACTTATTGTACAGTGGTCATCAGTCCATAGCCTTTTTGAGCTGTTTTCGACCGTTTTCAGGCATGCCATCTTAAATTCTTCCTAATCACGCCAAGTTAACTGACTGAAATTAATCGCTTAAAATTAACTTCACATGTCACTTAACTGTGGCAGCACAGTTGAGTGACTACCGCTAATCGGCGATTAACTTTATGCATCCGGGCCTAAGTGACTACCGCTATTTGGCGATTAACTTTATACACCTGGGCTTAAAAATGGCGCTGTTAGCGCGTCAAAAATGGTAATCAATGTTCAGTCGGTAACATTCCTACAAAAAAAAATATCATATATTTTTTGATAAAAACTACTCGTTCCAGAGATATTTGCAGAATAATTGCCACAGAACAATTAAAAAAAAAAATAATTACATTATCATTCACTACATATTCAATTATCAAGGATTCAACGTATTTCAAAAGAATTGAGAGTTCATCTGTGATAATGATCAATGCTCAATTGATTCTCAATTAAAATTCCTCAGTGTTTTTTTTACATCTCATTTTTCATCGGTTATGAATTTCACAATCAAGATTCGTAGTCCCTTTTTTATTCAATTACATTTAATAATCCCCTTCTAATTTTTTCTTTCCAGTAGATATATATTATATGAGCCAATTGACATGATATGAAATAATTTGTTGAAGCGTGAATCAATTCCCGGGAGGCACCTGGGCACACATGGCCCCCGTTTATATTATTATTTTCACTCTTTTTTATTTCTCCTTCTTCAATTTTTTTTTTTTTTTCATGTGCCATTGTTATCTACCTTGCGATGGTAGAGATCACCTCGGAGTTTCTACGTATAACGAATATAGAAATTTATTATGTATGATACCAGAGTCATTCGTGCATGGTTTTTTTTTTTTTCATTCTATTCTTCAATTTTATTGTATTATTCGTTCTGTGATATCTCAATGTTTCATCTTCACAACACACGGACAAAAAAAAGGCAGATATTTCTAATAAATAAATTCATGAACTCCGTCATGAAGAAAATTCTAGAGATCATCAGAACCATTATTATCATTATTTTTCAGTGAAGAATGAATTTCAATTGATCTTAATTCATTAATGAATTTTTACATAATTTGTATTTTAGGTTTTTTGAAATGAATTTGAAAGATATCTCTGAAGCGAGTGGATTTAGAGGAAAATGTCAGGAAACCTTTTTTGTAGGAAATTAAATTCCCTACAAAAAAGGTTTCCTGATATTTTTCCCTAAATCCTTCCATTTCCGAGATCCTATTACTTTAATCCAAAAATTCTCTTTTCCCATTATTTTTCTCTCCAAATAAAGAGTTTTGACACTTGATTTTTCACTCTGTATCAACAAAGATGACATCCCCACCCGTTCCCCCTCCCCTCTCCCCCTTTCCAAATCCCTAAAGACCGTGGGACTGGATAATCATCCCTGCACGCATAATTTCTCGCTCCCTCCTTCTCCTAAAAAAAAAAAAAAAAACCACACAAAATACGTCTTTTATCTACTCGAATGAGGACTCAATACACATCAAAAACTGATCGGTGCACAGATAAATCGCCCGCAGTGAGGTATGTCGGTTAAACACAAGTCCTGGTAGTAAACCGCTCGAAATAACCATTCACCCTATTGACCTACCCCTCGACCCGCGTGAAGATAAATAAAGAAGGATCAATTCGTAATTCAATATTACACTCAAAGGGTTTTTTTTTCTCTTCTCTATTTCTTCTCCTTCATTTGTTCGCAATTTAATTCTTCATTTAATATCTATGTGTATTGTTCCTTTCATTGCTCTTTTCTTTTTTATTTTTATTGAGGACAGAATGAAGGATTATTCGAAGAAATACGCTTGCAGGTACATAACAACCTTGTAAAGCCTCAGACTCAATTTGTCCCTTTTATTCTCGTATATATATATTTTTTTTCTCCTCATTTCACTCAATGTTATTATTAAAGGGATAAACAGTACATAACCTGCAGCTCTGAGCGTTCTGTGTGAAGGATTGTACGCGTGTCTCCGACTCGAGTACCTTCTTCTCCCCCTCCCCTCCCCTTTCTCCCTCCCTCCTCCCCCCTTCCCCTCTTTCATCGTGCTACGGAACTACTCGAAGGCTTTTGTCCAGAAATTCGAAATCATCGTTGTCCCATTCACTCTGGTAGGGGGCGTTATTGTCCAATCACAACTGTCTGTCCCTCATATCTTTAATCTTTCAGTGTCTGTGAATTTGGGGTGTAACGGAGACACATACTATTGAGAGGCAATGGGTGAGGATCCAGAGAGGGTTAACCACATGTCGTCACTCATGTTGGAGCAGTTTATGTCATGGTCATTCGCATCAATTTTTGTTGGGGGAATTCTGGGATTTCTGGGGGAAAATTAGGGGGATGGAGGATGCGCATGCGCAGATGGGAGGCGTGGCCTGATTTTTGGAAGGCTGAAAAGTTCCACTTTTCGTGTGGGTGCTACGAAAAACTGTTGGGAATCGAGAAGTTGAGGCGTTTTTTCGAGAGTATTTTTAGAGCTGTTGGGTTTAAGGAAAAATGCGGAGAGCGCATGCGCAACTGAGGAGCGTGGCCTAACGTTTGGACGCTCGAAAAGTGCTACTTTTTGTACGGGTGCCACGAAAAAGTTGCATAATCCAGTATTTCAGGCGTTTTCCAAAAGAAATCCTTGGAAGCCGTTAGTTTTACGGAAAAATATCAAGAAACCTTTTTTTTCCATAATTAAATTCTCTAAAAAAAAGGTTTCTTCACATTTTTTGATAAATCCACTCGCTCCAAAGATAGCCGGGTGAGACAAAATAATTGAAGCAAAGTGAACTTTGGGACGTTTTTTCACCCGCAATTTTCTCGAACGAACTGATACAGTTCAGTGCATCCATCAATATCATCAAACGACCACCCACAAGTAAAACCAATAGACGAAGAGGACAAAAAAAAGAGACAATTCTTCCTACGAAGACAGAAATCTCATTTTACACAGCAATCATGGGACAATGTTATACGGTTAACGATATTATATCGAGTAAAATATTTCATTCTTTTCACAAATTTCAAGGGCGGGGCAGTTTGCGATTAACGTAACTCGAGATTATTTCAATAGTCGTACACAGAGAAACACATAAATACACGTATACACACGTGAAATGAGATTGAAATAAAAAAGACGCAAGGTAAACAAAAAAAAAAAAAAAAACGAAAAAAAGGAAGAAATAAAAGAGAAATAAAATGAAATAAAGGAGAAACCGTTTGTGTTCAAGGGAGGGAATTCGAGATTTTTTTTGTCTCAAGTCTTCATTCTCTCTCTCTCTCTCTCTCTCTCTCTTTCTTTCTCTCTCTTTGCTCTCTTGGAGCAAAAGTACGAAAGGTTCTTTCGGACGGATTCCTCCAGGTTAGTCTCACTCGCTCCTTCATTTTTATGTACGTGCGTCTTCACCGTCTTATTATTTGCGAGAAATACAATAAAAAAAAAAAAGAATAATAATAATAATAATAATAATAAAGAAATAAAAGAAAATGAGAGACGCGCCACGGGATACCTTATATGTATAATTTACCGGAAGGCTCCTGGATACTTCAGGAGCCGAGAAAAAATACGTTCTACCCCCTTTTTTTTTCCTCATTCCTTTCAGTCGATTCTTCAAACTCCTATTGCTTCTTTAATTGTATATAACAATTATTTCATTGAATCAATAAATGAAGCAATTATTTTTTTTTTTATAGTTAAATTAATAATTTTTATTAATTTAATGGGAACCTTTTTCGTGGAGTCAAAGGTGAGCTACGAAAAAGGTTTTTGCAAAAAATTTATGCCTCCATTATTTTTCGAGATATTTTTGAAAAACTAAAGTTAAGGCAGTATCCTAGAGTACGGTCGATAAAACAGGGAAAAATGAGGCTTTTTAGGTTAGTTTCCAATTAATTGCTGATAATTCGGGAAAAAGTGCTCTAATTTACCCGAAAAAGTGATTAAACTATTCGAAAGTCATATCTTCAGCTTGTGAATCTAATTTTTTTCTTCTCGAATTTTTTTTACATTAATCTCCTATCACATGCATGAGATAGAGAGAGAGGCAAATAGTTACGACTACCTTCTAATTAAAATTTCTCGATAACTATACGGTGAATTGAATATTTTTTTCTTCTATTATTTAGTTAAAATGCTGTTTTCTTCGCCGATTGTTTTTAAATAATGGGTCAACCGTGTGGTTTTTTAGTAATTTCGTTATTTCTGTCCGATTTAGGGCGTTTCATCCCCACCACTGCTATTTTCAGTAACTTTGATAATTCATATCTCATAAACTGCACGGACAAAAATTATGAAAAAATTCAGAAAAATGTAAAAAAATATTATCGAAGGGGTTAACGGAATTTATAATTCGCGCGCATGCGCGTGGGAGCGTCACGCTTGGTCATTGGTCAGTACAAATGTTACGCTGCGCTCTCATTGGCCACATTAGTTTCCGCGGGAAATTCAAAATTAATTAATAAATATTATCATATTTTGCGTAATATTTTTTACTATCGCTAAAAAAAACGCAATTGTCAGTAGAATAGAGCGATTATGACACATATATAATTCATTGATATTCCCAACAAAAATTAAAACGATAAAGACAAGGATGAAGAAATAAGAGGGATCTCATCAACCAAAACGTTATAGAGGCGCGCGGGGGAGTAGGAGTCGGCAGTTATATACGTATTATATATATATACCTTACAGGAAGAAAAGACAAAGCGAACAAAACACTGTCGGGGCGTCGTTCCACTCGCAAACAGAGCTGCCCCCCCCCCCCCCCCCTCCCACTGTTGAACTAAAACTTATGGAACAAAAGTCCTCACTTTTGTTCCATCGTCCGAAAGTTTTTCGAATTATGGCTCACTCTGTCCCTCGTGTGAGATGAAGAGGAGAGATTTTTTTCTTTCTTTTAATGCAGAAAGGAGAGAATCGCTTCCTTCTCAACTACTTTTACTATATATAATAATTCTTATGATTTAATGTCATCGTTTGGGCGTCTTCAAGGTTTCGAAATTATAATTCAAAGTGAGTTTATGGAGTTTCTAAGTTATGATGAAGATACGAGAAAATGAGAAAATTTTTCGGAGAATGAGGGTTTTGTGAAAGATTAATTTAAGAAGTACCAAAGTGCAATAATCATTGGGGAACAAAAAAAAAAAACTTTATTTTTCACTGTGCAGTATTCATTCACTGGGTTTTCACTTTTCCATTTGTTCTGTAATTAAGCTGGGTGTTTTTTTTTTAATGAAGATTGATTAGTCAATTAGCTGGGGTAACGAAACACCTTTGTGAAAAGTTTCTGCTTCTTTTTTTTTCCACAGGAAATTAATATTTATTTTAATTATTGAGATGAGAATGGTGCATTTTTGAGTTTACAGGGAGAAACTGAAGAGGTGGAGCCTTGTGGATGGTTTCATTGGAAAACTGGGGAAATTTCAACCGGAAAACATAATTTTCCAGTGGGTTTTTCCTCTTGAGATGAATGAAATATTCATTTCTTTTTTTTTTACAACTTTTTTCAGGTGTATCTCCTCAGGTTTTGGGGTAAATGAAGTCAAAATAGGTGTTTTCTGGGGTAGAATTTACTCAGCTTCCCAATGCCACTGCCTGCACTTTTCTATCTCCAACACTTTCCGAGATATTCATTAAAATGAAGGAAAAATCATTCGAAGAAATTAATTAAAATTTTTTTTACGGTTTCTTCTTCGACAACTTTTTTCAGGTGTATTTCCTCAGATTTTTGGGGTAAATCGAGTCGAAATGGGTGTTTTCTGGGGTAGAATTGACTCAGCTTTCCAACGCACCCACTTGCACTTTTTTATCTCCACTAACTTCCGAGATATTCACAAAAATAATGAGCAAACCACTCGACAAAATAAATCCACATTTTATACAATTCTTTACCCTGACGAATTTCAGTTTGGAGAACCACATTGCCATATGAAACAAATGGCAATGTGAAAAAGAAGGCCTCCAAAAAGGGGTTTGACACGCAGATCGAAAAGCCATAAAATCGCCAGTGCGGTAGTTTTTTTTTTTTTTTTTTTTCAATGATGCAAAAGGTCTGAAAGGGTAGCCAGATATAAGGTATACCATTGCGTTTGACAGAGTAGATATATACAGGGGACAATGGATTTTCGATGGACGTTTTCACGGATTTTTTTTTTTATATATGTACGTGTGCGAGTGGAGAGATCAGCGGGGAATCGAACATGAACGGCTTTTGTAAGCCCAACGGGAAACGCGAGAGTGGCTGTGTCTTTCAACTCTTCTCACTCAATTTTTTTTCAATTTTTTTTATTCATTTTATTTCAGTGTATGAAGTCTATTCATTTCAATTGAGTGGAATAAAAACAAAAGTGGAAATTTTAACAATGGGAACATTGTGTCTGGATTTTAAAAAAAATGTCAAATTTTTTTTTAATTTACGAGAATTTTTTTTTTTTAATTTTTATTTCAATAATTTGAATTTTATCATCGCGAGGATTTTGCTACTGAAGGAAATTGTAATCGAATTATAAAAGGAATTTCTGCCCTCCCCCCATTTTCAAAGATCTGCAACCGTTTAAACTCGATTGGGGGAGCAAAAACGGGTGACTGGGGGCTTGAGGGGAAGAGGAGGGGAAGAAGGCTGCCACGTGTCGATTGAATCGCATGTGGCTGTTTTTTTTTCAATCTTTTCGTTGTCATGTGGATGAACGAGGCCAAAAAACCGGGATTACCGAGACAAAACGAGTTTATCATTTGTTTGATGTTATAAATCAACAGTTTCTTGAATTTTTATAAATTGCCTAACATTCTATGGATCCACAGAATAGATAACATAAAATTTCTACGATAAAATATAATTTAATAAAAAAATTCACGTTAAAATCAAATAAATTTCAATTAGCTGTGGTTTGTTAAATAATTTTTGCAATCCTCCATCGTTTCAGTTTGTGAAATAAACAGGTTGAAGAGGCAATATTTTGTTCCAACGTTTCAGTTTCTATCCGAAACATTCTTCAGACATCTGACAATTTTTAATTTTTCCTTTTTTTTAAATATTAATTTTGAAAGAAATAAAAAAATAAATGAAGATGTAAAATATTCAAAAACTTGTAAATTGAATTTTTTTTAATGTCGAAATTTCTCGGCTTAAAAAAAGTATGAGCTGTTTATGAACCTCAAAAGGTTTCAGTGTCTTGAGAGCCAGTTATCGGGAGTAAAATTAGCGTTAACTCTGGTTTAGCTTAGCATTGGTTTGGTCTAAGCCACGGTTACTGTCACTCTAGTTTAACGAAGAAAAAAGGCGGAACAACAGTGATAAAATCACTGATTACAACTGTCAATGGTGTTTTTTATAATCTCATTGCTGAAAGCTTATTTTTTTTAACTTGTTCACTACTAAGGTAAACAGACAGAACCACTGAAATGTATAAAGAACATAAGGTAATGTATCCCCACTGAAATGTATAATACAGTCAAACATCGATAAGTTAAAGTTCAAGGGAAAGGTTGAATAGTTTGAGTTATAGAGTTATCAACTTACAAGAGGGTTTGAGTTAACGAGTTTCAAGAGGTTCATATTTTCACTTAGTGAGGTTCGCTAATATGGTTTAGTATTTCACTCAATTTTTATTTTGTTACAATGTGTAAGCGAATATATTCTGGAGAAATGCTAGCGAACTAATGATCCGCTAGTTCACGAATGAAAGCAGCAATCTGATGAACACGTATCAGAGATAGAAACAAAACGATACAACGAATTTCTACATAGGACCTTTTGTTGGCACACTCATTCATGATAAGTCACTAATAAATACTTTAAGTGATTGAGTTCACCAAAATATTTTGTTGTGTTACCGAGGGTCAATGCTCAAATTATTTGTTAAAGTTGTAGAAGTGTTGTACTTTGAGTGAAGGAGGTTTCAGGCTCTGAGGAGAAGGGGATACGAAACTTCATTAACTTATAGAGGTTTTTATGTTATCAAGGTTCAAGTTATCGAGGTTCGACTGTACATTTCAGTGGGCAGAACACTGTGACCGGTGAGGTACAAATATTCTCGTTATGGTAACAGTGCATCCCGCCATTTTTATTTTTCAAACGAGAGTTACGCTAACGAAGGCTCACGTTAAACCAGGGCTAGACTAACCCGAATAATAAGAAAAATACATTTTACACAAATCAGAAGTCAGGACTTTATTTTCTTCTGTGTTTCTCAATGTGAAACTCTGGGCCTTGCATCAGTGGAATGTTGGCAGAGTATTGTCAGAGAAATGGCCGCTTAGGTTGCCCACTTGGAGTGGTAGACCACTCATCCTGGGGTAGAATGAGACACTCTCAGGATTTTACTCCGTTGAGTTGGCTTGGGAGAATCCGTCACCTTCGTTCGCCATGTGACGTCTGCTTAGTATCAAGTTCAAGTTTAAAAGTATTTCATTGATATGACTTTGTTTTGTACAGAGTTGTTGACAATAATTAAAAAATAATATTTGGTATTTCTTAGATTCTTGCCTATGTCGGCTTCCTTTATTTATTTTCTATTTTACTCGTTTCAGTCATCGTTTGATCTAATATTTATATAATATTCAGAATTCCAGAAAAAAATTATTTAAAAACCTGATTAGATGTTCTGTTTTCTAATCTTCCGCGCAAGATTATTACATGGGTATGTAGAGCTAGATCAAACTATTACAATCTCGCTTCCTCCTTGGCTCGGATTAATATCGTCCCCGGCTTGTAAGTGTGGGTATGAAAATGAAGACCTGAATCATGTGATGTGGCCGTGTCCACAGTATTCGCAAGAAAGAAATACAATGGTACGAAAACAATGTGAGAAGGGAAAGTTTCCCCCGTATCATATTAATGTGTTTTTGTCCTCAGTAGATCCTACTATTCTTATCATTCTTGATGAATTTCTCACAATCTATAAGATAAATATCTAACAAAAAAATATTTATGTATGTAGGGGAGAGTGGGGCAAAATGGACCTAGAAGATGAGATGACTCGAGATTTTTTAAAAAGCAGCGGTTGCTTCAAAAAATCTGAAAAAACTTACAAACAATATAGACATGTTGGAGGATTTTCTCGAATTTTTTCAGATTTTTTCATCAAGTCCTTTATTCCGAAAAAAATCCTCAATCATGTTACAATGAGGGTCCATTTGGCCCCACTCTCCCCTATATATACAAGATAAACGCATAAGAACAATGTAAATTCAATGTACAATGGATTGTATCCTATAAGTAAGAAATAACTCTGTATATTATAATAACTTTATATATTTAAATGTACATATATTGTATAAATGTAAATACTGAGCATATGAACCATGAGGTTCCAAATGCACTAATAAAAAAAAAAAAAGATGTTCTGTTTTATGCTTAACCTATCTTAAACTAATTAGACTTTGTCTGAGGTCCCACCTCATGATTTCTTTCGTTTTCTAGTACTATTTGATGTGGGAGTTGGTATTTACCCCATACGTTATTAGTTTTTTACAAATATTTTGCAACATTTCTAGATTATTTAGCTTGAGAGTAAAAGAAGTTCTATAAAGCTTCCATAAAGAAGTTGATGGCCATATTTTTGACTCTATAGTATATCGGAGTAAGATTTAATTTTTCATGTAGATCACAGATTTTTGTACTTTTGTCGGCATTGGAAATCATTCTCATGCATTTATCCTGAATTAGTTGGAGGAGGTTGTAATTTGATTAAAATGTATTGCTTCAAATCAGGAGTGCCTGCCTAGTCTGGGCGAGCGCCTTCCTTTTATACCCGCCGGAGCTTTCCCCCACCACTAACCGTCACGTGACGTTGTCATAGCAGCTACAGTAGTGGGGGTAGGCGTGTGTGCAGCGCTCCAATACTTTTGTATTAGGAGCCGGCCGTGTGCAACGTTTCGCATACATTGCAATTTTTTTTTAGAGTAAAGTTAGAGCTATAACAAAAGCTTTATATCCATTAGATATAGAGATATTTTCAAAGCGAGGTCGTTCGAAGCAGCTCTCCACTACTGGAATTCACTTAAATATAATGAATCCCCAGTTTTTTGAATTTTCATAAATTGCCCAAAATTCCTATGTATTCACATAATAATTAACATTCAATTTCGTATAAAAAGTGATAATCCAATGAAAAGTTTACCTCGAAATTTTCAAAGATTTCAATTTGCTTTTATTAAATTTTGATTAATTATTACCCAACAGTTACTGCTGAGATCATCTAGAATTCGTTCAGCATATTCAAATCTCATGGTAATTTTCCATTTCAGTTATTTACATTTAGATTATAATTTCACGTATTTCTAGATAATTTTTGGCACATTTTTTTCCTTCAACAAGGGGATAATTTCGTGAATAACAACCTCCCACTACTGGGATTTATTTGTACGTGAATCATAGATTCCGCTATATAAAGCCAGCAATAGTTGATGAATTACTACTGTTTAAACAGCTCTTGTACGGTGTAATCTAAAGTTCTTCGAGAATCTCATCAAAAATGAAGATCGCACTTCTGATTCTATTCATTGGGTAAGAATAATTTTTTCAATACGTATGAAAACACATGTAGCTTATTTTGAAAATATCTCGTGAACGACGAGACTCAAAGAATTCATGAAGAAATCTTCTTTGTACCACTTAGAATTATCTACAAAAAAATATCATGTGATATTTTTTCCTAAATCCACAGAATTCAGAGATAATTTGTGAAAGAAGGTCCGTGATTTTTTTTCTAATTGACTAGGGAATCAAAAAATATCTTTATGTATGTAAATCTGTATTCATGTATATTTTCATAGATCATTATTTTTCGAGACTAGAAAGGAAATTTTCCTTCTCTCGAATCATGAATAGTTATGTCTATTAATGGGAAGAAATGTTACATATTATTCACGATATTCTAATACGAAACATTCATGTTTGAGATTAAAGAATCTGCCTTCAAGTAATTAAACCTCAAATGTGCCACGAGAGGGTAACTCTGATTGTTCTTATCAACAGATATTTTGTATTTTGAATATTCCGTCCAATTCGTCAACCAATGGAATTCAGGCTTTACGGAATTTTGATATATTCGATATCAATTATCGCAGTTCGATGAAATCTTACAATGCGTTTGTTTTCTTTTGAGAGGATTAGATGATTCATCGAGTGGATGAATTAATTTAACACTGAATTACACTCAAAAATAATACAATTTTCCTAGAGCCTGCAATGCATCATGGGACGATATCTGGAAAAAATTCGATGAAGACATGAAAAATGCAGAACAGCAAATAGCTGCTGCACAACAGCAAGTGGCTGCTGCTAACCAGTTAGCTGCAACATTGAAACAGCAACATGGTGAATATAACATTTTTATCCATAAAATATACACAAAAAAATCTCTTCAATATTCAGATTTCAATGAATTTTTGTCGATGCACAATCAAGGTCACCAAAATCAAGGAACAGTAATTAACGACAACGTCATACACGTAAATCGCAATGGTCGTTCTGACAACGTCTACACTTACGAAGGGAATCAACTTGTCCATAGTATTGAAGATCGTCAGGTTAATGGTGTTATATATCGTACTGAACAAAAACTCAATAGAAGTACTGGGCAATTGGAGACTTTAAGATATCAAAAGAGTGCCTATGATTCATCTGCACAATTTGTACAATACTAAACAACAGTAAAATATGTTCATGAGTCAATTTGAAGAGAATAATAATAATAATCATAGTAACCAAAAACAAACGTATGATGAACTCTTGAAAATATGGCGAAAAATCTTGTAACGTACAAAAATGATTGAAATAAATATGAGTTGATTCGTTGTGAAAAAATTGCATTTGCGTCATCTAAGGAAGTATCAATAACAGAATAAAAAAAAGTCATGGAGGATATAGAATGAAGGAAAATGATTAAATACGAGTTTTTAAAAAAGATAATTCGACGAATTAAGGATGTTCTACAGGTACTGTCAGCGGAGGCTGTGCGGCATGAGAGGAGCAGTGATTTCGTCAGTGTTCCAGTCCCTGAACATGAAAAAATGAGTTTTTAAATTCTTCATTAAAGTTATTTTTGAGGAATTATCGAACGCTGCGGGTGTTCAAATATTATATTATCATCATTACATTTCATAGATATTTTTTTTATTCTTTATTTAATTAGTTTGAGAATTATTTTAAAAAAAGCGTTGCATTCTAGGAAATTCTGGTGACACAATTTGGCAGCACTTACGTGCGAGGGACAATTTTTCAATTTTTTTTATTAATTTTAATGCCAATTATTGACCCAATTGTCGTATAAAAATGGAGCGTTTGTGCGGGGGGTAATTTCTCACCGATATTCGAAGTTTCATCCAATTTAAAGAATTTTTCGAAAAGTTTCTCAAGCTTTTGTGAATTTCCCATAAGAACACATGTTAAACGATGGTTTTTAAAAAATTTATAACTTTTAAACCAGGCATGAAAAAAATCCAAAATTTTGCATAACTCTTTTCATGAATTGGAGAACCTTGGAAAAAAATTTCATTCAATTCTCTGTGAATTTAATCATTATTATTTTTTTTAACTTCACGAATAGGTTTAAGTATTTGCCCCAAAAATGAAGAATAGATTTTTTGATTGATCTTTACGTTTTGAGACCTTCAGTTTTACAGTTTGGACAAGTGTCAATCTTGTTCAAAAGAATTTCTCACTAGATACTGGCATTTCCTTTGATATTATGACTTAACATTTTTTTTAATTTTCATAAATTACCTAAAGTTCTGTGTATTCACAGAATAATTAACATCAAATTTGCACAAATAATCATAATTCAATGAGAATTTAGTAAATTCACCTAAAAATTTTCAATTTGCTTTTATTGAATTTCGATTGATAATTTCTTAACAGTCACTGCTGAGACCACCTCAAATTTTCTGGTTCAGAATATTCACCTTGAACGGTTATTTTTAATTCCAATCGTTTACATTCAGATAATAGTTTCACGTATTTCGAAATGATATAATTTTTCGTCGTAGTTTCTCGTTTGGAGTATTCGATAATTTCGTTTAAAAGAACTCTCTTCTACTGGGATTTACTTGGATATCTTGAATGAACAGTCTTTTGAATTCTTATAAATTGCCTGACATTCTATGTATTCACAGAATAATTAACATGTTAATAGCAAAAGTTGCCGATGACTCTGAATTTTGTTTCAAATTCTAGAGTATAAATTGGGGTTAACTTGTCGGCAACTTGAGTGTGAATAGTCGACATTTTGCCGTCAAATGTTGACGATAACTAGAGAAAGTTATCGGGATATTTGGGTGGAAATATGCGGCAAAGATAATCTGCAAACTACGGGTAAATTGTAGGAAACAAGTACTGATGAAAATGTCTCGGAATTGGCGTTCATTTGTCGTTAAAATGAGACCAAAATCTGCAGCAATTCTTCGGCAAATTAGGGACAAATTTTTTCTCAACTAGTATCTGGGTTCTTTAGAGGGTAAGGCAAACATTCTTCATTTGTGTATTAGAAACAAGGTATTCTACACTAGTGGATGAGTCTCGGAATTTCTTTTCGACGCAAAAACCCAATATGAAGGAAAAATAATAATTGTGTACTATAACTTTTTTTTTTTAGGTAGTTTTTTTTCGGAAGAATGTGTTTTGTCAACTTACAATTATTTTTTAATTGTGAGGCATTTTCCACAGTGATGAATGAAGTGTAATGGGTTGAGAGGGAATGAACAATGAAGAGTTGATCTGGGTAGAAAAGACGTATCTTGCTCAGCTTCTCAGATATTTGGGAAAACTGAGTGAAAAAACTGGTTTTTTCTTGAATTCATTTTTTTAGGCCCTTGTTTTATTGGAAATATCTCGGTAAATAATGGAGAGACGCCTCTTTATGTTCACAGACACTTTTGTAGCTCTTGGGATTATCTATAAAATGGATTGCAGTAAATTTGCTCTATCTCGCTCAGTTCCCGAGATCTTCTTGAAAAAAGCGATGAAGAAAAATGTTTTTTTTCTGTTCATTTTTTCACTATTGAATTTTGTTATTAGTTTTTTGGGAATATCTCGGTAAATAATGGAGATATGCCCTTTTTTTCAAAAACACTTCTGTAGAGCATTTCCACAGCTACAAAAATTGCTTACGGCAAAAAGGGCGTATCTCCATTATTAGAGCGTATCTACCAAGATATTCCAAGAAAATTGATCTAAAGTCGGGTTTACGTGAATTTGAATTTCAAAAGATATTTCACATATTCTCATGCAGCAGTCGATGCGAATATCAAATCTGATCAAATCTGAGCAGTCGATAAAATTTGAGTACGGAAGAATATTTGAGTTAGAGACATCAAATTTCGTCAGTTTGTGCATCTAATGAATGAAACGTTTCGTATTGAAATTGGGTGAAATCGCCCCAGTAGTTTCTGAGATACGCTGCAAATCCTGGGGTCTCATTCTGAGACACAATGACGGCTGAAATGAGGAATTGTCGATAATGCATGTATAAAAGTCCCCAAGGGAAATTTAATGCATTCTAAGATGTTAGAGTTTCAAGATGTAAAACAATGGTTAATGTTGTAAGCAATAAAAAATTACGTGATGCGATATGTGGCAGCGGTGATAGTATAAGAAAATATAGAATTGAATTGTGAAATCCGTCAGATTATATGTTTATAGAGAAACCGCAGTATTGATGCAAGGAATTCATGTTTGAATTTAGTTGTCAGCGTGAAAAAGAATTTTTTATTGGAAACGAAAAAAAAAGAATTTTTTTTCCACAACACTAATAAACAAGTACAATTTTATTTTGCATTTCATTTCGAATTCGTGATCCACGTGGAGAAGACTTGTGATATTTTTTTTCGAATCAACACTCTAAAAACTCTAGAAATAATCACAAGAAAAAATACATGTGTCTCACGAGTTATAAATGAATATTTCTGATTATCAATTGGATGAGTTTATGTTGCAACTTGGAAGTAGGTATACAAGAGAACTAATAATTGAGTCGTTGGTTATTAATATTTATTAAATTAAGCTTGTAGTGAGAAAAGTAACAAGGAAAAAAAAGCACCTGCAATAAAACATAAATCAACATATGAATGATCTGGCCGCATGACAAACTATTCGCACTTGCTTCGTGTTACGTACCTATAATCCTGTCAATACAATCTAAATTTTCTTATAAACCTTTCATTCTTTCCTTTCGCATTTATACTGACCAACGATTGCTTCCATAAAACTTAATCTCGATGGATTACTATTTTTCTTACTACAGACAAACATTCACATTTCCGACATGTTCTTTTCAATCTCTCCTTCTTCTTCCTTTCCCCCACTACGTATAAATAAAGTCACGTTTCCAAGAGGATTTTGCGTCAGTAAGGTAATCAATTTCAACAGTTCATAAGCTGTGACGGGGCCCGTGTGTTTCCCCCGAGCCCCCTTCCACCCAACACTAACTCTTAAAAAAAAAAAAAAAAAGAGGCAGCGTTGGGTGGAAGGGGGCTCAGGGGAAAATCACCGAGTCACAAAGCATCTACTACCCGTCCTCGGGAACGCAATTCGCTTTTGTTCTTCGGGTAGTTCTATTCTCCAATGCGGTAATATTGAATGGAATTTCCACATTGCGATTTTGTTCAGGCTTAAAAACCAACAAAACATAGATGAATATATACATCATGTAGGATGTGTCGTTTGTTTATCTATTATTTCCTGACAGAAGCTTTTTTCTTGACAATCCTTCTTTTAATTTTATCTACGTTTTTCTATTTGACGGGATGTCGATATTTGGAAAGGATCGAGAACATCAATACCTTTCTGACCTCTTTGTTTCCAAATTTGTAAAATTTAGAAATTATTTCAAAAATTTATCGTTAGAATGGATCATCACAATCAACTCCAAGATCTTAGGCTCATTAAATCCGAAAATAATCATCAATTCTGAAAAATCATTATTTGGAAAAAAAAAATTTTAAATATAAAATTGCGCATGTTTCGGTTCATATTAAAAATCCTTATCTACCGAAATAGCTTGAAATATTTCCGCATAACGAACAGTTAGAATCATTTTTTTTATGAAGATAATGAAAAATTATGTGAATATTTATCACATGTTATCACAATTTGATTTCTAACATCACAAGGAGACGATGTATTTCCAATTCGTGACCCACGTGGAAGAAATCGGTGAGTTTCTTTGACGTTTATGTTTGAACTTCCTCAAGTTGAATTCAATTTATTAGCATAAATTTGTGATTAATTGACTGGTCGATTGACATGATAAAACATGAGCCGAAAATATTCAATTTAGATTGAATTTCTATGAATGAAGATTTGGTCTAAGCGAAAAAACATGGTCTTACAAAATGCCACAACACCACTTAAATATATGTAAAAGCCAAAGGGCAAAAACCATGTATCTTGTATTTAGTCTAAAAACTTATGAATTTTGTGAAGTTAATTGTATTTATGTTAATAAAACTCTTTCAATCGAAATCGAGAATCATGAACTCAGCAAATATGTTTTTTTTTTCAAATTGATTACTGCAAATATTTTAATTCGCATTTATTGAATTCTGATTAATAATTTTCTAACAGTCATTGCTAAGACCGCCTAGAATTCCCGGGTTCACAATATTCACCTTAAATCGTTATCTTTAATTCCAATTGTTTACATTCAGATAACAGTTTAACGTATTTCAAAAAAAATATAATTTTCCGTCGCAGTTTCTCGTTCCGAAGTAGATAATTTCGTTCAAAACATCGCCCCACTATTTCGATCTATTTGCTCGTGGATCATAGATTTCAGTATATAAAGCAAGCAAAAGTTGAATAATTACTACTCTGCAGCCAATTCTTGAACTGTGAGCCTGAAAGTTCTTTGAGAATTTCATCAAAAATGAAGATCGCACTTCTGATTCTATTCATTGGGTAAGAATAATTTTTCAAATAACTCTGAAAAAAAAAGATGCAGCTTATTTTTAAAATATCTTGTGAACGACGAGATTTAGGAGAATTTATGAAGAGATCTTTTTTGTAGTTGTTGGAATTTTTTTCAAGAAAAAGACTCGACATTTTCCCTTAAATCCACTCAATTCAGAGATGATTTATGGAAAAAGCTACGTGGAATTTTTCAAGCTATTGGATGATTCATCAAATGATCTAATTCCGCATTGAATTTTAAGCAATAATAATCCAACTATCTTAGAGCCTCCAATGCATTACCGGCACCACAATTCCCAGATTTCGGTGAAATGGATAGACAGATAGCACAGCAGATGGCTGATGTCAATCGGCAAGTAGCTGGCATAAACCAGCAAGTACAAGAGCAAATGGCTGGTGTAAATCAGCAAGTACAACAGCAAATAAGTTATGCACAGAATCAAGTGGCTGAAGCACAAAGGCAAGCGGCTGACGCAGCGGAGAGGGCACGGCAACTGAGTAAGTATAGTCCGATTGCTGGAAGATTTATTTCTTTTAGGCCGAATTTCTCTAAGCTGAACCGGATTAATTCAACTTAAACCAGCAGTTTTGGTTCAAGTTAACTTCTCCTTCCAGAATCTGCGGGACTAGCGCCGCACCATGGTTCCTATTGATAACTATAACGCTGCCTAATGATCCAAATTCGAATTAACCTCATTCACTTCTACTTGCGATCATCAAATTGAAGTATTTGTCGTTAGTTTTTATGCTATTTTTAGAGCCTTCACGGACATGAATTCGATGATGTTCAAAATTGTAGGAAATATCAATATTTATCTTTTACAATGCTTTTAAAAATGATGACAATATAATTTTTATTTATTTTTTCATATAAAAAAATATGATTTAACTACAGCAGCCATCTTTGATAATTGCGGTTAGGGGAAATAACACGCTGTTAGGGGAAGTTAACACGCCATTAAACAAATAAATTTATTAATAAATTAATTTTTTATTAATAAATTTTTTTTTTTTTTTTTTTTTTTAAGACGATCAAATTTCGGAAAAAATATGTAATGCGCAAGCAGGATTTGAACCCACGACTCTCTGATTACATGTCAGGTGCTCTGTACTATGGACAGGGAAGTTAACTTACACCAAAGCTGCTGGTTTAAGTTAACTTAATCCGGTTTAGCTCAGAGAAATTTGGCCTTAACTCAATATTCAAAAATATTGCCAAAGTTAGGTTGCCGGAGGTGGCTCCGGTTCCGGCGTCGTTTCGGCGACTTAGCAAAATTACTACTTTACCAGCACGTTGGTAAAGGGGGAATTAAGCTAAATTCCCTCGTTGTTCATATCGTCCTATACATGAGTTCCATTTTTCATAATCATTTTCGTTTATTATTCGGCGGTGGAAAAATTTGAAAAAATTATGGTATATTCTGAATTACTTAATGAATTCGTCCTCGAAGTTTCATAAAAACGTAAGCGTTTTTTGTTTTAGTACGAAAGCTGATGATCCTCCTTAAGGGTGAAAATGCTTTGATTGTTGTGAACATCAATTACTTTAATTGAAACAAAGAAGCAACACATATTTTTTATAATTAAAATGATTCATTTTCATTTGTTCATTACTGAACAAAGAAGCAAAAAAATAATTCTCCTTTTTTGACTTATCGAGTTACGCATGAACTGAAATTAATTCATAAAATATACACGATAAATACTTTTATCTACTTGTATCTCGATTAATTTTCATCATTTCACAATCAAGGTCTTCAAAATCAAGGCAACACGATGTCCATAATCGGAAATGGTGGTAACAACCAGTTTGGAAACCATGTAGAATACTCATATTTCAGTAGACAAGAAAGTTTCGTGAATGGTGTCCGTACTTGTACTGAAACAAGAAGTAATAGAGTGACCGGGCAACTGGAGTCTTTCACATGTTAAAGGAGTGCCTGAAATTCATATGCACAATTTGTTCAATTGTGAATAATAGCAGAAGGAAAAAAATCATGGAGAATATGGAACGAGGAAAAATTATTGGATGAGTTTTTGGAATGAGAAAATTTGGTGGATTAACCTGTAACCTTATTAATTGAATTATTATTGTTTATTTCTGTTTTATTTGCATCTTAACTCAAGATTATGCAGAATTTTGTCCGAGTGACGTTTTAACACATACTATGCTATCGTCTTATACGAATTAGAAGTTAGGATTTTTTTTCTATGTTTCTTAATGTGAAATATTCATTGTAATTTTGAAACATTTTACTCCGAGTATTTGTGCAGATAATAAAATTGTAGTTTGCTAAATATTTTTGGAGAAAAATTTAATAATAATTTCTTTTTATTCACATGTATATCTTTCAATAAATTGATCAATCTAATTGCATGAATTTTTGTCTGAATTTTTTTTGTGGATTTTTCAATTGTCCCGTCAAATTCTGAGATGACAGGAGAGTTTTTATAATGCAATTTTTTTTTTGGACAGAGTTAGAGCTACATAAAAGTCCTATGTCCTCTATATATGGAGGTATTTCAAAGAAAATGAAGAAAAAAAATTCGAATCTGAAGATTCATTGTTCCAGCTGAATTAATACCAACCAAGTTCTTCAATTTTCTTAATTTCCTTATCCAGCAAAATATCCAGAGGCCAAAATTGATCGAATTTTGATTTGATTGAAATGATCGAACATTTTATATTTCTTTGACGTGGGAAAGTAACGAGTCATTCTTGTAATTGATTTTTCGTTTGTCTTGAGTTTGATTGAAGTAGTACAGTTATCACAGAAAAAGTGCAAAATCTACACAAAATAATGCCTTTTTCAGGATTGTATGATTGGTTAGAGGATAGTTTCCTGAGCCTAGATCTAGATTGCAGTTGTACTTGTAGTTCGCTGAGTTTTTCTTTCGAAAAATCAATTTTATAAGGATTTTATTGTATTCACATGTGTATTTTTTCATAAATTGATCAATTAAATTTCATAAATTCATGTCTGAATGTTTTTTTGCAATTTTTGTCTCCAAATTTTCAGTAACATCCTGGCATAATAATTGTTTTTTCTAGAGAAAATCACGAAAACTGTGAGATTTACGAGAATTCATGAAGAAACCTCGGTTGTAGAGAATCAAATTTCCAAAGTCATACTACTGGAGAAGTGTAGCGGAGAATAGGGAGATTATGAGAGACCTTTTCAACAGTTTTAACCCTTTCACACCAGACGGGGCATATGTTGTACCATCAATGCTTTTCAGAAAGCTTTGTAAATAAGCTCGTAAAATCATTGTTGTTGATGATGCAAAGTTATAGGGTCATTTATGCGTCTCTAGAACCACCAGTTTTCCAGACAAAATCGTTATTTCGTCATTTTTGAAAATCTGCAAAAAAAGACTACTCGTCATTTGTGACTCCAATCCATTTATTTTGGAAATATTTACAATTCAATGCACAGGAAAATTCTCTCATTATTATTAGACAATATTATTATAAAGAGCAATAGCTACTCATAATTTTTTAATTTTTTTATTATTTCGAAAAATAATTTTTTTTTTTTTTGTAAAAATTAATGTTTCCTTCACTCCCCAACTCCCAATGAACAAATTTTTGCATTATCTTCACTCTCAATTCACGAGAAAAAAAATTTCACATCCCCATTGGATCATTAAAAAAAGATATCAACGTCGTAAAAAACAAAAGAAAATAATCTTTCCACGTGAATGGTATGGAGGGGGCGTGTTTCAGTGGCTATAATTTGCATGGAAATTTTTATCGGGAGCAATATCCGCCAGATGCGTTTTCCAGATTGGAATAATAGTCAATGCTTGGGCCCGCGGAGGAGGGGGGGGGGGGGGGGGGAGGGAAGGAGGCTCTTGCGCCCGGAAATAACATTGGAGTGCAGAGGATTTTTGCCATTTTCCACTGCCCCCCTCCCCCCCCCCCTTATGACAGCATCGAAAGAAAACAACACTCCCACTTACAAAAACCGCAAAAATGAATGAAAAAAAAAAAAAAATAGTGACACGGAATTTTTTCAACTCTTTTTCGCAAGATAATCTCCACTCGTTTTGGCTCGTTGGATTTTATTGTCTTTATATGTTAATTTGAATTTTTCTGAAGGGGCGTCAACGGTTATAAAGTGCCTCTGATAGAAACAAGATGGAAAAAAATTATGATTTTTTTTTTTTTTGTAAAAAAAATTTACTTTATTTTCACGGTTAATTGAATTTATTTTGTGAAAAAGGGGAAAAAAAATTGTAAACTATAGCCTCTTAAATTTCATTGAATTTACGCTATAATTTTCGAGATATTCTCTCGATGCACTCGAGATTTTCAGCTTCTGGAATATCCCGCAGTGTTTTTTTTCTTCTTTCTTCTCTCTTGATCGTCATCGGGGCCCCATGAAAAGAAATAAATAGAGAAATAAAAAAAGGGGGGAAGAAAGAAAAAAAAATTGGAAGTATAAGAAATTCGTGTGGATTTTATATTGTTATAATAGGCATATTATTTTGTGGTTTGAGTGGATATAGTAAAATGTGAAGTGCACAGAGGAATCCTGCGGTGAAACACCCCGTCGTCTTCTCATTCTTCAATTTGACCCAGGTTAGCAGCTCTCAATGTGTGTGCTCCCTTTTTCTTCACCCCCTTCTTCTTGTGATACTCTACTTTTTTTTTTTTCTTCATTTTTCTCCTCTGGGGAATGCCCTTTTTTCTTCTGCCTATATCATTTTGTTCTACAGGCGCAAAACACAAGGCCACAATGGTTTCTTCAGCGGTTTTTTTTTGTGTAATTACACTTGTGAGTTTAATGAAAGGGAGAAAGTGAAAATAGCAAGAATTTGAAATTTATTTGAATTGAGAATGATGCAATGGAAGTTTTGGATTTTTGGGGCATTTTTGCTTATCGCATTATTTTGGAAAATTTGCATTCAAAATTTATTGCATTATAGCACTTTTCAGGGTGAAATTTTTCCCTTATCAAATAAAATTTGCAAATTTTTGACAATTTTAGTAGCGAATTTTTTCAAATTCTCTGCAAAGCTTTCTATAAAAAATCTCCTATTATCTCAGTATATAACTGAAAAATTGAAAAAAAAATAAAAAATTCAGACAAGAATTTATGTAATTGAACCAATCGATTTATTGGAAGATACACGTGAATACAATGAAATTATTATAAAATTATTCTCCAAAAAAACTCAGCAAACTAAAACTTCATTATCTGCATAAGTAATCGAAGTACAATGTCTCAAAATTGCACTGAGAATTTTACATTAGGAAACAACGGAAAAAATCCTGACTTTTTATTCGTGTAAAATGATTTACAAATGCGAATAAGACAGAAAAAAACGCTAATGATTCAATTCACAAAGTCACAGCTTAATTCGTTGATTTTTTTCATTGAAAAATTCATTTAATAACTTCTTTTTGTTCCATAGTTTCCATTATTTCCTTCATTCCACTGTTGAGGTTTGTAAAAATTGTGCATATGGATCGTGGGCATTTTTCTAATGAGCGACAGTCTCGTTTTTTCCGGTGATTGGATTGTCACGCGTAACATTTTGAGACACAAGGTTGCTGTTCATGGAATAGTTGAAGCTGTCAACACGACCACTTGTGTCTATTGAGACTAGGTCGTTATCTATCTGAACTACTGTTCCTAAAATATGAAAATTAATTTAGATACAAGTGTCGAAAAAAAAGTATTTTTTTCTGTATATTTTATGAATAAAAACGCTATATTTACCAGGGTTCAGTCCCAAAGATGCGATGTACTTTTGTGCATCAGTCACTTTCTTGTTTGCAGCAGCAACTTGTTGTTCATCATCAATAAAATTCGTTTCTTCATCAGCAAATTGTTCTTCTGTATCGTCATATTCCTGTTCATTGGCAAATTGTTCTTCTGCATCGTCATATTCTTGTTCTTTTTCAACGAATTCTCCTTCTGCATCAGCAAATTCCAGTTCTCCATGGGCTAATTTATCTACATCAGCAAATTCTAGTTCTGCATTTTCGAGAAGTTTATCAAATTCATCCCAATTCGTGATCATTGCTGCATTGCAAACTCTAAGAAAATTAGATTATTATTGAGTTAAATTCAACGTGAAATTGAATCATCCAATTGATGAATTATTTAATAAATTAAAAAATTTGACGTAGCTTCTTTCCATAAATAATCTCTGAATCGAGTGGACTTAGGAAAAAATGTCAAGAGACGTTTTTTTGTAGGATATTCTAAGAGCTACAAAATAGGTCTCCTCAAATTCTTCTGAGTCTCGTCATTCACGAGATATTTTCAAATAAACTACATATATTTTTTAGATTTATTTAAGAAATTATTCTTACCCAACGAGTAGAATCAAAAGTGCAATCTTCATTTTTGATAGAAATTCGCAAAAAAAAAACTTTCAGCTTTACAGTTCAAAATTCGGATCTACAGTAGTAAATTGGATCAATTGTGCTGGCTTTATATAGTGAAATCTATGATCCACGATCAAATAAATGCCAGTAGTGGAAGGTTGTTTTCAACAAAACTATCCACTTGTTCAAACAAAAAAACTGAGACGAAAATTATATTATCTTGAAGTGCGTAAAACTGTTATCTATATGTAAATGATTAGACTAAAAAAGAACTATTCAAGGTGAATTTGAAATATTCTAGATTATTTCAGTAGTGACTGTTGGGAAATTCTCTATTCCAGAAGGTTCATACACGTTAAATGTAACGCTAAAAATAGAGGATAAACCAATTTTTTAAAGTTATTATCGATCATTGGTAATAGTTTACAATTTAACTCGAAGAATAGTCATCAGAAAAATGAATTTGAACAAAAAAATTATCAGATCATTTTCCATGCACTTGAGCACGTAATCGACCTCGTTATTAATTATAATTTAACAGAAAAACACCTGAATATTTGAAAAATTCGCAATGAATTTTTCATTAATTTCGAATTTTTCGGGTGAATTTGATGAAAATTGGTCTGCGAATGAATAGAACTTTAGGCAATTTATGAAGAGTCAAACAACTGTTGATTTACGATATAAAACGAATAATAAACTTGTTTCTCTTCGTCTTGACGTAATAAGATTTTTCTATTTTTGGGGACTTTCTGTTTGACGCATTATTTCCTGAAATTTTGGTCCAAAATTGATTGCATTACAGCACTTATTGAGGTAAAATTTGTCGATTAATCCAATGGACTTTTAAGAATTTCGAATATTCTATTAGGAAATTTTTTTAATTCTTTATAAAGGTCTCTATAGAAAGTTTCCTACACAAAAAAGCATTCAGACAAGAATTAATGCAATTGAATTAATCAATTTATTGAAAGTTACACATGTGAATACGAAGAAATTATAGTTATAATTAAGTTACAATGAGAACTTCACATTAAGAAACCAGGAAAAATACGAATAAGACAGAAACAAGAGAAAACACTAATGATCCAATTTACCAAGTCACATGCCTCGATTTTTTTTTATTGGAAAATTCATTTTATAATTTTTTCTTGTTCCAAATTTTTCATGATTCTTCTCATTCTACTGTTCAGATTTTTCGTATAAATTGTGCATATGGATCTTAGGTATTTTTCTAATATGAGACAGTCTCCATTTGCCTAGTATTTGGATTATAACGAGTTTCAGTATGATGCACAAGTTTGCCGTTTGCATCGTAGGCTTTGAAGGTTTTAGTACGACCCCTTCTGTCTATTGTAATATGGGGTTACACGACTAAATATCACAGACAAAATATCACACGACTAAATATCACAGACAAAATATCACACGTCAGAATATCACATGGTCAAAATATCGCAAGGCCAAAATATCACAAGACCAAAATATCACAAAATACAATATCACATGACCAAAATATCACAAAATAAAATATCACACGTCAAATTATCACAAAATTTTATTGAAATGATACAAAATCGAAATTAAAATAATTAAAATAACATAATTACAAAAATCAAAAATTACAAGACAACATTGTGTCCACACCCACGTAGGAAATCGAGCATTTGTGATGGATCATAATCAGCAACAATATTTTTAAGACGAATATCATAATTAACATACTTCTTACGTCTAGTATTCACAGCGATTCACCCCACAGCCTGTTGCTCAATAGATAATTCAGTGGAGTCTTGTTCACTCTTTAAACAATTAATAAATTTACCAATTTGTGCATGATTAATATAAATAGCTGATGATTTACCTTGTGATATTTTGTCCATGTGATAATTTACCTTGTGATAATTTGACCATGTGATATTATGACCCTGTGATATTTAGTCGTGACACCGTAATATGGTTGTTGTTTATTACTGTTCCTTGAGTTTGGGGATCCTGCTGGTACATCATTGAAAAAATTAATTAAGATTTAAGTAAATAAAAGTATTCTTCATGTATATTTTACGAAGGCAGAAAAAAAAACGCCAGTGCGTTTTAAAAAAAAGTCGACAAGTATACTGCTATACAGCACTTTTCGGGTTAAAATTTTCCGATCTATCAAATAAATTTTTCAAAATTTCAAAAATCTCGAAATTTCATTTTTTGATTTCTTTTCTTTTCACCGAATTTTATGGAAAAATCTATTGAAATGATTTCACCAAAATGGGGGATTTCGTCAATGATATATCGGCCGAATCCGAAGTGTCCAATTTCACTGTGTGCAGTTCCACAAGAGAGGGAACTAGCACAATCACCATTCGTGATTATATAGATTCGTAATAATCAAAACGACACGAGAATACATGCACACACACACATATAACAACAAAGTGCACTCAATCACATCAATGTCGAACTAATTAACATTAACTCATGGAAAAATACCAAAATGGCTGAATCTCTATATCATTCACATATTCACTGCAGTCATTGTACAGATGAAAGTGGAAATGGAATGAGAAGGACAGTTGGAATTTTGTGGTAAATATTGGAACTCTTTCGATTCATTTAAATTGAATCTACCTCTAGGCGAATTAATATCATAAATATTGTCGTTCAATGATCCTCAGCTGTCATTCCGATAATTCAATTATCAGATTATTTTCATTCAACTATCATTGAATGTTTTAATTTTTTTAATACTTTGAAACAGTTCATGATTTCCAAAAAAAAAAATCATGAATTTTTAAAAATTTAAACATTAAAAAAAAAAATCGGAATAAATTCATTAAATTCCCATGGAATGTTTTAATTTTTTCTGAACTTTGAAAAAGTTGATAATACTTTCTGATAAATAAAAATCATCAATTTTTGTTAATTTAAAATTTTTTTTTTAAATAATTCAATAAAAAAAATTGAGTGCAGTCATTTTTTCAACGTTATCTCCGAATTGAAGCGAGATACGAACATTTTTATTAAAATCTTTTTCATCAAAAATTTCAAGAGCTACGCAAAGTCTCTTCTAAAAATGCTCTATCTCTCTTAGTTTCCGAGATATTTAAAAAAAATCAAAAGTGTCAAAAAAATGCAATTTTTAATTAAATTCAATCGGTTTATATTTCGCGCCCTCTGCGGTTTACCAGTATAACCAAATGCTCACCACTCATCCCCTCCCCTTTATTACTCGAAGAAAAAGAGGATAAACACCCCTGGGTTATATCCTACCACGTTGTCAATTGCAGGTCGACACCTCTGGGCCATCGCGCGTGCGGCTAATCGCTTTAAAATTAAGTCGTCGAATGCTCGTCCAAAGTTCTCTCACTCTCTCCCTCAATTTAAAACATTTTATTTCCTTTATTTCTTTTCTGCTGTTTATTTCTTTGAAAAAAAAAAAACCACCCTCTTCGAGTTATTCATCCCCCTCGGGGTAATTTAAGCCGCGTGGACGAGTCGTTACGCAATCGTTCCCATTTTAAAACACTTTTATTATTTTTCATTCAAATTAATCTTTTTTACTTTTCGTAATTAATGTGACAATTGATGGAAAATAATTTTTTTTTTAATGATGAAAATAAAGAAAAAAATCGAAAAATTATTTTTAATATTCAATCGATTGAAAAATTTTTAATTAAAAATTTTTTAAAATATAATTTAGACTATTGCAGTGTTTTTCAAGCTTTTTTGCGAAAATTTGCAAATTCATCTGAATTAAAAAAAAAATTGATATCAAATTTTTTTGACTCATTTTATTTTTTATTCGAATTCATGGAAATTTTTACGTTACATAAAACGGTAAAAAATGGAGGAAAAAATGAAAAATCTATTTTTAATATTAAATTGATTGAAAAATTTTGATTAAAAAAATTATGAAAATCATTCAAACTATTTGAGTGTTTTTCCACAATTTTTCCAAAATTTTCAATTGCATGGAAATCCAAAAAATAAAAAAATTTTCATATTAAAATCAATTGAAGCCTTTTTTTAAAATTGAATTAATGAAAAAATTAGTATTAATTAAAAATTTCAATGAAGATATTTGCATCAATCAGCATTGTATTAATCAGCACATAAAATCCGGTATAAATTCAATGATAAATAAATTTTTTGTCACGTATAGAAAATGAAAATTCCATTCGCATTGAATCGTGTAAAAAAATAATAATTCAATAGAATAATTTTTTTTTTATTCTAAAAAAAAAATATATTAAAATTCGATTCAATAATGCAATGTATTCTGGATTAAAACGCCTGTCGATGATATCCCGCGGAGAGAGACAGAGTAGTGGAGAGGGGGGGGGGGGGGTATGAAGAGGTGGAAGAAGAAAAGAGTGAAAATTTTTTTACCATCGCCCTCAATCTCCCAAAGATATAAGGCTATTTTTAATATTCGTTGAATAGCAGAATGGAGTGAAACGTCAAAGGGGAATAACTTTCGGGAGCAATGAGGAGAGGCACAAAGTTAGAGGGGGATGATGAAGAAGAAGGGGGGTAGGAGGGGGTGGTGTTCAGTGGGATGTCCAAGGGGTGGTGCGCAAGGTTACGACCATTCGTGAAACTTTGTGGGTATCAGTCTCTTGGTGGGAGAGAAAACTCGTTCCCTCAATCTTTTTCTCATTCTATTAATTTTTTTTTTTTTTCATCTTTTCTTCTCTTTTTTTCCCCTTTTTCTTCGTCTTTTCATTCTTTTTTCTCTGTCTTCGCTACGTGGAGGGCATGTGGAAACGGTATTCAATATACCTCGTGGTTCATCTCTTTCTCCACTTCTATTCTTTGCACTTTCTTGAAAAAAGAAGTGGTATGCTCATTGTCAGTGATGAACCATTTCACTTGAATTAAATTAAATATTGAGGGAAAAAAATTTTCAACATTCTTTATCATTTTATTTTTTTTTATTCAATTGAAATTATAGGAATTTTTTGGGGACTGGAGGATTGAGAGGGGCAATAAGGGGAGGAGGGGGGGGTGATGGTTTTATTGAAAAGCTGGGTCACAATTGATTTTTCGGAATTTTTTGGAAATTTGATGATTTTATGATTTTATGAAAAATTTAATATTTTTCAAAAAAAAAATACGATTTCGGAGGATTTTTTTTGGGTTCTTATTATCACAACTGAGGAATTCAAAATGGAGGTTTAAATTTGGGTCACTTGAATTAAATTGAATATCGAGAAGATTTTCAACGTTTTTAATCATTATTTTTTTCATTTTTTAATTCAAATTATGTGGATTTTCTGGTGGAGTTGGGGCATTGAGAAGAGTAATGGGGGAGTGAGGGGGAGAGGGGGGGGGGTTGATGGTTTTATTGAGAAGCTGTGTCAGAATTAATTTTTCGGTTTTTTTCGAAAAATTTAATGATTTTAAGAATAATTTATTATTTTTCTGAAAAAATTGAGGTTTCTGATGATTTTTTTGGTTTTCTTTGTAACAGCTCAAGAATTCAAAATCGAGGTTGAAATTGAATTGAGGTCAATTGAATTAAAATAAAATATTGAAAAAGTTTTCAACATCCTTTATCGTGCTATTTTTTATTTAATCAAAATTATGGGAATTTTTGAGGTAGAGAGGAGAGATAAATGACTTTTGATGGTTTCAATGAGAAGCTGAAGAAACTTCAGGTGAAAATCATTTGTGAAATTCATTTTTCGATTTTTTTGTAAACTTAAAATTTTGGGGGACTCATTCTTTTTTAGAAAAATTTCAAAAATAATACTTATTTATTGGGGTAAATTTCTGGTTGTAATTGTCGTAGCTTAAAAATTCAAAATGGAGGCTGAAGGTGAGATCATCTGCCATCGATTCAGGGGAATTTTAATCAATTTTTATCAATTTTTGAAGAACTTGTAAAAGATTGTATGAAAGCCAATTTTTTCTATTCAAGTTTTTCAAAAATTGATGAAAATAAATTGGAAAACTCCACAAGTCTCTCGGAATGAGCTTACATTCCACCTAGTTTTTGAGATTTCGTGCTATTCCAAGTAGATCCAGACCAAAACAATTTTTTTTCCAAAAATTCCAATAGAAAATGTGGAATTTTCGAAAAATTCGTAAAAATTTGTAAAATAAATTCTGGCATATGTTTTTCAACTCAAATTTTCTCAGCTTTTGAAAACTCAGGTATGAAAGCATCAAAAAAATTGTATCCCAAATTAGTCCATGAAAATCTCCATTTTTTTAACTAAAAAATTTTCGAAATTCCAAAATTTTTTTAAATTCAAAAAAAAAATCAAAATTCAAAAAAAAAATCAAAATTCAAAAAAAAAATCAAAATTCAAAAAAAATTCAAAATTCCCAAAAATTTTAAAAATCTCCAAAATTTGATGGATTCCTCACAAATTGGAAATAATTTCGTTTAAACTATCTTGTACTCTATCATTTTCAATTCTTCCCTCACCTGTTTACTTTAATCTCGTGAAAATAAATCAAACAAGAGAGATATTCAAAGTGGGCACAGAAAATAAAAAAAAAAAAAGTTCCTTCGCGATGCGTTGAAAGAATGTGTTGTTATTGTATAGCCTTAATGGATAAGCAAACATTGTATATCATATGTCTCTTCTGAATGCTAAACACCGAAGGAATGGAGCGGTCAAGAGAATCGAAGATAAATCACTCAAAATTTACATTTCCAAAAAAATTACAAAAAAAAATTCCTAATTTTTGTCTCTAATTTTGAAATTTTTGTGACAAAACAATTAGTTTTCGTTTTTTAAAAAAAGAGGCTCTTTTCAAAAAAATTCGAAAAAATTCTTCAACAATCTTAACATATTGGAGCACATCTCCAATTTTTTCAGATTTTTCCATCAACCCCTTTATCAAAAAAAAAATCATTTTATCCCCCCAAAAAAATAAAATTAATTCAAAACTTTGACATTTTCTTTATTTTTACTCCAAAACTGATTGCAAAACTTCAACTTGCATAACACAAACCAGTCTAAGAATCTTTTGAGCAAAGGAGTGAGGGATTTTCCCCGGAAACAATTCCGGACTGAATAATATTAGTATCAAACAATGGTGCTGCTAAATTGAAATACAGACAAGAGTACAATGGTCCAGGAGTGGGAGAAGCTGGAGTAAAATTCTATTTTCCTCATCTTCGTTTCCCCTACACACATACATACACACATATATATACATAAACAGCCGACACTGAACCATGTACAATGTACCTCTACGATTATGTAATGTGTGTACATGAAGAGAGGAGAATCACTAATACTGATGCAGAATCTGCAGTCGTGATATTGCCTCGAGTGCGTATTTCAATTTACCAACGCTAGTGTATTATTAATACAATCGCAAAAAGATGGGGAGTAGTGGGGGGGAAATGGATGAAGCTGGAGTGAATAAAATTCAAGAGAAGAGGGGGAGGGGGGTGAATTTTACGGAGGCGAGAAATAGCATACAAATGAAATATTAATTAAATCCATGAAAATATTCCAGTCACCTCTGTCTCTTTCTCTCCCATTCAATTTTACATGAACAAAAAATGGGGATTTTTTTTATTGCATTATTTATTTAACACATTTATTTGATGCCATATCGAAAATCATATTTTTTTACACTTTCCTGAATTTTTTCATAATTTTTGCCCGTGAAGCTTATGGGATATGAATTATCAAAGTTACTGAAAATAGCGGTGGTGGGGATGAAACGCCAAAAATCGGACAGAAATAACGAAATTACTAAAAAACCACACGGTTGACCCATTATTTAAAAACAATTGGCGAAGAGAACAACATTTTAACTGAATAATAGAAGAAAAAAATATTCAATTCACTGTATAGTTGTTGAGAAATTTTAATCAGAAGGTAGTCGTAACTATTTGCCTCTCTCTCTATCCCTTGCATGTGATAGGAGATTGATGTGAAAAAAATTATATTCACAAGCTGAAGATATGACTTTCGAATAGTTTAATGTCTTTTTCGGGTAAATTGGAGCACATTTTTTGGAATCATCAGCAATTAATTGGAAAGTACACAGAAAAAAATGGTTTCTCAATTTAAGAATGTGCAGTCACTTAATTTAAGAATGTGCAGGTCACTTAAATTAAGTGACTCTTCTCACTTAAGTCAAGTGACTTTCTTTCTTAATTTAAGAAAGTAAAACTCACTTAAATCAAGTGCATTTTCTCACTTAAATCAAGTGCGTTTTCTCACTTAAATCAAGTGACTTTTCTCACTTAAATCAAGTAACTTTTTCTTTCTTAATTTAAGGAAGTAAAAGTCACTTAAATTAAGTGACTTTTCTCACTTAAATCAAGTGACTTTTTCTTTCTTAATTTAAGTGACCTGCACATTCTAAAATTAAGTGACTGCACATTCTTAAATTAAGAAAACATTTTTCTCCGTGTAATCTCGAAAGTCTGGGAAATCATACAAAATTCTGAAGAAGTCAGGAAAATTGAAGGAAATTTTGGAAATTCTAGGAAATTCCAAAAAATCTTAGGATGGGCAAAGGGAGATTCTGGGAGTTTCCCATTTCTGGAAATTTTTGAAAAATTCTAAAAAATCCCAAAATGGAAAAAATTCATTTTTTTCTGTTTCATCGCCCTTACTCTGGGATACTATCTTAATTACATAATTAAGCAAGATATAGAAATCTCCGCAGAAACCACTTTTTTAGAGCGTTAAAAGCGTCACAAAAAATCTCGCTTATTTTCCAAGATATCAAACCAAATAGATAATGCGAATCACTGACTCAGAAATTTAGATTTCACGTTTTCTCAAATAATATATCTTTGTAGCAGAAAAAAAAAACAAAAACGGTAGATGACGGGTGTCTCTTTGGCTTTTAACGTACCCTGACCACACTGTACAAATATTTGCAGAGAGTATTCAACCTCCAACCAGTGTCTTTTCTTTTTTTTTTTTTTCTTGTACAAATGTATATATATTTCCATTTTACCTATCCGCCTACCTGTTATAGTATTCTCCAATTTCTTTGGGAAAGAGAGAAGTGTGGGCTCTCAGTGACACAGGTGACGAGTGTGTCTTTTTTTTTTTTTATTTAAAGTAAAATAAAAGATAAAGAGTGTTGCCGACTTTTATATATTTAGTGGAATGTTTACATTGTGGAGAGACCGAGTAAATTCGGTTGGATACTCCTGTTCGAGTGCTGAGGCTTCCACGAAGCTGATTGTTGAGACATATGCTTTTTTTTTCGAATATTTCTTCTGCTTTTGACAATTAATAATTGTCGAAAAACCATTAATAACGATAAATCTCATTTTTTAAAATGATTCTAAAGCTAATGTGACGTCACAACACCAAAAAAGAGGACAAATTCGGTTTTTTCTATGGATTCTTACGAATATCTTGGAAACTAAACGAGATAGGGTGATTTTGTTCGACTCCTTTTTTGTAGTCCTTGAAATTTTCTTAAAAAGGATCAGAGTGGAAAAAAGGCGTATCTCCATTAGTTTCTGAGATATTTGGAAAAAATCAATAGTAAGAAGAAGAGTTTTGTAAATTCGGCAGAATTTTCATGTCCTAGGATCGAAAAAAACATTCATAACAATAAATCCTGCTTTTTGTGTACGATTAAGGAGATAATGTGATGTTCCAACACCATAAAAGAGGAAAAATCCATTTTTTCCATTTTTTTTTGAAAATATCTTGGAAATTATTTATTCTTTCTTTTTTTAAATAATTTATTTGTTACAAAAAAAAGACTAGAAAGTGTCAGATATTTGCTATTTTTAGTAACATCAAAAAAATAGACTCACCTCTTCCCTACTTGAATGAATATCTTCTTCCCCTTAAATCCCCCCTCCCCCCCCCCCCCCCCCCCCTTTAAAAAAAAAGAATCGATACATGATTTAATTAAACTCCCTTAATCCACTCTCAAAAGCCGGAATTCCAACTGTGGAGAGGTCTTTCAAAGTTTCACTTTTTCCTCTTTCTCTCTCTCCCTCTCTCTCTTTCCATCTTCATTCCATCCTAAATTTCCGTAACAATGATGACATCATTGACACTCAGTGACACCGAATGAAACGAATAAGCGTGGAATGTTACCAGAAAGAGAGAGAGCGAGGGTCTGAATGAAAAGGACTGTTCGAGTTACCTTGAATTGCCTTATATCAATTAAATGAGGCTTAACATTCCACTTCGGGGTTTTCCCCCCCTGTTGAGCTGCAAATTGCAGACAATATAACCCCCCACTGGAGTTATATATTATATATATTGTATAAAAGCAAAGTAGGTGGAGAAGGTTGGGAATTTGGAAAATTTTCAGCAGACTGTGCGCCAGCGCACGATCAAATCACTACTGGCCCTTTCACTTCCCCCACTCTTCATACGTTTTATCCTCAACGGGGGGGAGGAGGAGGGGGGGAGGGAGCTATACTCTATTGCCGTTGGGGCATATAAACACACACGGTTATACTAGCCTCTCGTAGCTCGTTAATAACAGGAAACCATTGTCGACTGTTGGAGATATAAACTTTACGCAGGATTATATCCGAGTATCGATGCAAGCCACTGTTCATTGTTCCTATTCTACTAAATACATGTGTATATGTATGTGTTTGTGTACATATATATATATATTTAGAGAATGTAGAGGTGGATATGAAGCAAACAAAACCTTTTGGCAATTCAATTCACATTGCACACACTATTGAATTTGTCAGTGATGATTTTAAACGTAAATTATGTATTTGTGTGTTACTAAATACGGATGATTCAAAACATCTGTCTTTTTTTTGGAATGGTAATTTTTATTGGGGTGATTGGAGGGGGGGGGGGGGGGGGCTGGGTAAGGGTGGATTTGGCGGTAGAATTGAAGATACAAGAAAGATTTTGTCTTTTTTTGCGGTTGATTTCATTGGAAAATTGGTATCAATATCTAGGAAATTAGTGGGTTTTGGGCAAAATGTATAGAAAATGTCTTTTTTGTAGAAGATTTGATGATCTCATAAAAAGGTGTTTTGATAAATGCCTTTGAATTTAGAGGAATTCAGTTGTTAAGAGGTGAAAGAGAAGAATCTGAAGTTTTTGGATCAATTTTATTTTTTCATCAGTTTTTTTTTTTAGAAATATTTTGGAATTCCAGCGAAATAGAGCGATTTTTCATGAGCTTTTTTGTAGCTCTCAAAATTCTCTACACAAAAAGAAACCAATGGAGATACGCTTTTTTTTACTCTAATCCATTTTTGTAGAGAATTTCAAGAGCTACTTAAAAGGAAAGTGTGAAAAGAGCGTACTTCCACTATTTTACGAAACATTCTTCAAAAACTGTTGAGAAACAAAAAATAAAAATGGGATATTTCCGAAATGACCGGATTCAAGAGAAAGTTTCAAGTGACCTTTTTTTGTAGAGAATCAATCAATCAATCAATCTCTATTGGACTCCCTTGGATCTGAGAGTCAGTAGCCCATAAGACATTCAACGGAAGATTTCAAGTTTCTGATTTCTGTACACAATTCCAAAGATGGAATTGAGGCGGTTCATCAACTATGGAGTATTTCTACTATTAGAACATTCAACAAAGTGATAATCAACGCGTTTTATATATTGTGATCTTTGTATATTTAACATCATTTGGACAGTAATGAGCAATAACGTCTTAACCAACATTAAAAAAAGGAATTTCTCGACAGTGTATTTTCAGTAAACAAGCATTCTCACGGCACGCCGTTTTGCTACTTAATAGCAACAGTTTTTACTTTCAAAAAAAATTAAAGTAGTCGATTTAAAATGATGCTAGCATTTCTTCGACAGAATTAATTTGATGCTACGCTTCATAAGAATGTCTTACAATTATGTTATAACATAATTTTAATTCGAAATGCATGTAGAGAGATCCGAAAAAGTCGAATTATTTTTATGTTGTAAGATAATTTGAATTCATTTCTATTAAGTTATAAGATAAATATGCCATCTACAAAATTTCGAAAAAAAATGTTGGTTAAGACGTTATTGCTTATAACCATCCATTTGACCACTGGTTTTTCTCCGTTAATAAAAGGGTTTTCCACGTGCTTTAATTACTGGTGTCTCAACAAGTCATTTCTCTTCGCCTTTTCACCATCCACATTTCGTCAACTACAATTATCTGACTTTTCGAACATCCTTTTTACCCTGAAGCATTTTTTTTGAGAGCTCCAAAAAAAGATAGGGCCAAAAAGAGCGTATTTCCATTGATTTTCAGGATATTCTCGGAAAATTGTTGAAAAAAATGAAATAAAAAATAATTATCTTCGAAACGAATGGGTTGAGTAAAAAATCTCGAGAAACCTGTTCTGCAGAGGATCAAATTCTCTCCAAAAAAAAAGGTTTTTCCATAAATTTCCCTAAACCCAACGGTTTCCGACCTATTTCCAAAATAAAGTAACATTATCCCTATTTTTCCCACAAAATGTCTTTTCTTCGATTTAGGAAAAAGTGCGAGCAATGGAAAACGATAGTTGTGAATGAAACTGACCTTTTCAATGATTCCCCAATATAATTTTTGACATATTATTTACTCAATTCACCACACTCATTCTTATTCACTCATGTGTAGACAAAAAAGAAAGAAAAAATTGCCCCACTTGACGTTTTTTTTCTCTTTTATTCCCGAATTTTTTTTTATCTCCTCTTCTTCATTGTGTGGGCGTGGGGGACAGATTTCTTACGTTTCTTTTATTTTCAAATTTTCAAGCCGGAAATCGGATACTCCTGCACTTAATTGAGAGGGGGGAGGGGGGAGACGCTTTGCCATTTGAACACGAAGTGAATTACTTCCGCATGAAGAAATATTCATTTCAGGTAACACTGATATTTTTTTTTTTTCACATCTCGTGTAATTGAGAGGGGAATGAGAAAAATTGGGGAATAAATGTATAGATTTCAAAATTGGTGAATTAAATAAAATTACATTTTATAGTTGATGATTGATTTATTGAGGTTTTCCGGTCTATACAATTTTTTTTTTTTTTTTTTTTTTTTTAATATTCGTCGATACAATTTCTAGACTCAATTATTTTCTTGTCCTTAATTTATTTATTTTCTTCATTTTTTTTTTCAAGGAAAGAAAATGCACCAAAAATTCACTTATAATTCTCATATACATATACTTTATTTATAATTTTTTATTTATTCACTTCTTTTTTTAATGTATATTGCAAGTGATATACCGATAGTTTTAGATAATACGTTAATTCTTCATTTAAAACCATGAACGATTATTTACAATGTTTATTTTATTATTTTTTTTTTCATCTATTACATTTCACTATTTTATTAACTAAAATTAATTCATTTTTTTAAAATTTATTTAATTTTTTTACTCGATTTTTTTTTATATCAACGATTCTACCTACGTCACACTATTAAGTCTTTTTTTTTTAATTTTATTTATAAGTAGCGATTATCTACACACATAAAAGGTACACTTCAAAATAAAAATCAATAAAGTCATTGAAATTAATGTTTTCATCAAAAAAATTTCACATCGTACAAATGATTTCTTAAAAGGATCTCAGAAACTAAGCGAGATAGCGGAATTTATGTGGTTACCTTTTTTGTAGCTCTTGAAATTCTCTGCAAAAAAGGTGTCTTTAAAAATCACCCTATCTCGCTTAGTTTCCGAGATCCCTTTAAAAACGTAAAAAAAAATCCTAATTTTGCTTCTTTTTATTTCCAATGAAATTTTCATTTTCCCTTTATAATTCAGTGTTTTTTTTTCTTGATTTTTTTTCCATTTTTGTCTTTAGTTCACACTCACTTGAATTGAGATTACTCGGATGAGGGCTATGGATAGGTCCAGGGCATTTGACGTATAAGATCGGTAGGTCACTCAGAGTAACTTGTTTTATCGCTTGCATCATCTGGACTTGTTTCCCGATAAGCATCACCAGTACCATTTGTATGTGCACTTTGATTTGGTGGTCTTATTACAGTTGGTAAATAGCCAGTACCAGTGTATGGTGCAGCTAAAAATCTGTGACGTGTTGGTGGACTTGGACCACAGTAGCCACCACGTGATGCTGCATAAGCACTAACAGATGATGCAGCTGATGCTGCAGCTGATGCTAGAGCACCAGCCAATGGTGAAAAGGCGGATTTTGGCTGGAGACTGTCCTCACAAACTAGAACCTCCATTGCTGAGACTACGTCACCTGAAAAAAAAAAGTTTTTTATTCCAATTTTTTTTTTAAGAATGGATTCCACTTTATCTATTTCCCTTAAAGATATCTCGGAATTGGAGGGAGATAGGGAAATTTTGGTGGTAACCTTTTTTGTAGAGCGAAAAAAGAGCTAAAAAAAAGGTCTCTTGGAAAAATGATGTATCTTCGATGATTTCGGAGATATTGAAGATAAAAAGAAAAAAAAAGAAAATGCTGTAAATTGATTTTATTTTGGAAATTTAATTTTTTTGGGGATATTTTGGAATTTAAGGGAGATTTGGAAATTTTTGTGGGGCACTTTTTTTTCAGAGTGAAACGAGAGCTACAAAAAAAGGACGCATGCAAAAATTGTCTATTTTCGAAAGATTTTGAGATGTTTGGAGGAAAATAAAAGGAATTTAGGAATTTTCATGTGATAAATACCTTTGCAGCGATGGAGAAGTGCCTCGACATCGGCTCTGCGTCTACCTGGGAAGACTCTGAGCAGTACATCAACTGGCGATCTCTGCTGTTGCTGCTGCGAGTGCTGTTGCATTTGTAGGCCACATGGTTGTTGGACATTTTGCATTTGCATTTGCATCTGCATTTGAATTTCTCGGGGCTCACTTGCCAATGGATGATGATGATGATGCTGCGGCTGGTACAGAGCTGGTGAGCAGTAGAGAGAACTGGCTGTTGGACCATAGAGCGGTGCATAGGGGGAGAAATGAGCGGCTGCAGCTGCTGCTGCCTGGATTTAGAAGAAAAAAAACAAAACTAATTACATAAAAATGGAGAAATTGGGAAACATGATGAGAATTACGAGGAAAATTTGGAGTTTTTGGGAAAATATCTTTGGTGCCGATAGTCGCAGCCCTTCGAAGATGATCGGAGATGAAAGCTGAGATCATTTCCCATCGATTTCGTTTTTGTCCCATCGAATTTCGTTAAAAATTGTAGGAGATACACTCAAAAAACGGATTTTTCCACATCCGGACAGAATCTCCTGTATTTTCCCCAATTTTTGAGGAAAATCGACTCGAAAATAGTGAAAATCGGGGTAAAATGATCTCAGCTTTCATTTGCGACCAACCGCAACTCGCTGCGACAATTAGAACCCGAGATATCCACAAAAAAAAAAAAAAATTCGAAGAAAATCGCAGAATTACGTCTCGAATCGATTTAATCAAATGATAAAATAATTAATTAATTAATTGGTTCATTAATTTTTTCTGCATTTCTACTCACCGCAAGAGAAGATGGCGGTGGACTGTGCCTAGGCTGGACCAAATCCACTGCCTGTAAAACAGTTTGTGTAGGTGTCTGAGGACTCGATGTTTTTCTCAAACTCAGATTTTCCGGTCCAGGTGTATCAATTCTCTGTGGCGTTAGTGCTGGTGTGAGTGGTGGTGTATTTACTGGACTTGGTGTACCTGGATCAGGACTACCATCGTCCGATTCATTCATACTATTCTCACGTTTTCTTCCAATCAATGAATCCGACTCATTCGTCATTCCATGACCACTCGAGCCACTCGCGTGTGTACGTGATGCTGAGTGGGAACGTGAGCGTGAACGTGAACGTGATCTCGACTTGCCCAAGGGTCTTGTCTCACCACCTGAATCAGAGTCTCTGTCGTCTTCTGTCATTGAGTCTACGGTTAGTCTTGCTCTCTTTGTGCCTGAAACAATTTAAAAGGGAAAAAATAATTGAAAAATGCTTTCTCTTCCGTTTTTTAAAGGGCACTCGAAAACCAGGGGGTTTACGAAAATTTATGAAGAGACCTTTTTTGTAGGAAATTAAATTCTCTACAAAAAAGGTTTCATCAATTTTTCCCCTAAATTTGATAGTTTCCGAAATATTCGTGGAATAAACTATTCATTTTTAAAAAAATTTGTTTTCAATTTTTAATGACTAAAGAAAAAAATAGTGCTATGATTAATTAATTAACTATGATTGTGGTTTTTACTGTTTGAATAGCTGCGATGGGTTCTCTAGCCTGGAGTCTTATCAATAAATATCAAATATCTTCTGAGTCCAAAAAAAAAATCTTTAAAAAATGCAAAAAATCCCTGAAAAAATCGAAATTATCCAGAAAAAAAGGCGAAATATATCCAAAAAAAACGTAGGATACACTTTGCATAATAACTGGACTTTTCCTCTTCCATCCATTCATTCCTCGCTCAAATGATTATCCCTAACGAGGTGAACATAAAAAAAAAAAAAAAAAAAAAAGAGGAGTAGAAACGAAAAATGAATAAGGGTAGAAAAACACTCTTCCTACGTACTTCTCAAACTTATAACGTAATGCTATACTATCCGTTAATAGTCCTCGAAAGTTAAACCACCAAGCCACTTGAAAACACGGCCATTATCAACGGATGAGTGCGTGTATGGTGCACGTGCACTTGGTGGTGGATTTAACTTGCGTTTTACAATTCTTCAATAATACAATATCGCCTTTTTTACTCTCTGTCTCTCTCACTCTTTCTCTCGATGAAGAGAAAAAAAAAAATTGTATTTTTTTTTCTTCTTCACTCTCTGCCTGTTTTCTCTGTTGTTTCGCTGTTGTTACCAACATTTCAATTCTGTGTAACAGGTACTAATAATAACACAAGCACACAGGTACAATAAACGATCGAAAAATGCCTCTCAATGTCCTCTTGTAACACACGCGTTGCCGTTTTTTTTTTATTTTTATTGTGGCCTTTTTTTTCCAGTCATTGTTATTATTTCGTATACAATTTGTGTACACTCGAGGTGGAGTGTGATGTAAAGAGGGGGGGGGAGATATTTTTTAATTGCTGGGGATTAATGTAATGGGATTTTATCTGATTTTAATGATTTTGTTCTGAGGAATTTGGGGGGATGAGAAGTAATAGGGGGGGGGGGGGGGGGGATTTTGATGATTTTTTTGGAAAGCTGGAGAAATTTTAGAAGGAAAACATGTGTCGCAAGGTTTTTTCAAAATTTTTTTGGAAACGTAAAAATTTTGAAAAAAGTTCTTCGAAAATTTTTTGGGTTTTTTTTTTTTTTTTTCGCTAGTTATCGTTACGAAACTGGATTATTTAATGGAGGGGGATGATTTTGACGGTTTCTTCGGAAAGATGGAAAAATTTTAGGTTGATAGCATGTGTCGCAAGGTTTTTTGGGATTTTTTGAAAATTTGAAAAATTCAGGAATTGGTTTGGAGTTAAAGTTGAGATAATTTCGAAAAATTTCAAAACAAATCCAGAAAAATTGAAAAAATTTGGAAAAATTTGAAAAAAAATTGAAAAATCTCAAATATTAAAATAAAACTGATTTTTAATTGTTTTTTTTTTTTTTTAAGCCTTGAGATTTTTAGGAATTTTGAGTTTTTTCGAGAATATCTCTGGTCCTTATTGTCATCATTCAAAAGTTCAAAATGGTGATTAACAATCAATTTTTATTTTTTTTCCAAATAAAAATTTTCAATTACAGAAAAATTTTCTCAAAAAAGGGCAAATTTTCAAAAAAAACGAAAAAATCACTTCGACACATGTTTTCCACGTAAAATTTCCTCAGCTTTTCAATGAAACCATCTAAAAAAATCCATCTCCATCCACTTGTCTAAAATCTCCACTTTATTAATATTTCATTAAAAAAAAAAAAATCCAAAAAAATTTCATTAATTACCACAAACGCGAATATTATTCTTTCATGTAATTATATCACTGGCCATTCAACCAACAGAAACTCTCGCTGCACTCTCAGTTATTTGAGTTTCCAAACGATTCTTCAATCCTGTATTTTTTTTTTCAACCACCAAGCGGCTCTTTGAAACGAACAAATTTTTATTTTTTTTTCTTTCAATACATCGACTCGGTTAACCAGAGTCTTTCTCTCTTAATGATTATAAAAAAAATCAGCCCCCCTCCCCCCTCCACCACTCGAGTATGAGATACTTGAAAGAACTGAAGGGAGGAATGAGGGGGTGGGGGAAGGGGGGGGGGGACATTGGTCAGTTAAAAAATCCCCTCAATTTAACTCATAAAAACATTTTTCTCTCCATTCAATTTTCTTTACTTTAATTCATTTTTCGAGCAAGGGGCCTACAAAAATGTATTAATAACGAGTACTCGAGAGTGAACTCTCTTTATCCCTGTATTTGTGTGTGTATATAAAAGCAATAGATACGTTTTTTTTTCTTCTCTCTTCTCTCAATGGAGATCAGTTCCACAGACTCACTTGGAAATCTCTTATTAACTTTCTGCGCGTATCGAAATACACTCGAGAAAGAGAGGGGCATATCATTTTTCCTTGACTAAAACGATTTTTCAAGGAGTATACAGAGAGAAGCCTTTGTACTGTTCTAAAATTTGAAGAATTTTGCGAGGATAAAATTAACATTTTTTTGAGAGTTTTCGAATTTTTTTTTTCATTTTGAAAAATTTGTTTTACACTTTTTTATTGAGTTTCTCGGAAACTGAGGGAGATAGGTGATTTTTTGTGGATAACTTTTTTTGTAGCTCTTGAAATTTTTTACAAAAAGAGTTTTTGCAAATATTGTATCGAATCGCAATCATAATCGAATCGAATTGCACTGTTCGATTCGAGAGGTATTCGCTCACCGCTACTTTACAAAGAATTTAAGTTGTTCTTTAATGGAATTTTTGGAATTTTGAAAGATCAATTAAATAAGTCGGCAAATTTTACCCCAGTAAGTGCTATAATGCAATCAATTTTGAATCAAAATTTTAGGACATAATGCGTCGAACATAAAATCCCCAAAAATAAAAAAAAATTCATTACGTCAAGACGAAGTGAAACGAGTTTATTATTCGTTTGATATCATAAATGAACAGTTTTTTAAATCTCCATAAATTGTCTCAAGTTCTACGTATTCACAGAACAACTAACATCAAATTTCCAAGAAAAATTCGAGTCTAATGAAAAATTCACTTGAAATTTTTCAAATAATCAAATATGCTTTTGTTAAATTATAATTAATAATTTCCGAGGGTTTGCTCACTCCTGAAGTCAATTTAAAATCAAATGAAGTCATTGAAATCAGTGAAATCACTGAAGTCATATGACTTCAATTTTCTGAAATCACTGAAGTCACGCGAAATTAATTAGAATCACTAAAATGAGTGTTCTTTGCCATTAGTATATGTTAGATAAATGTACAAATTGTTTGGAATTAGAGCCAATGAGTGTACATGGGTACATCGATATTGAACAGTATTGAAAAACTATTTCCCCTCCTGAGATAACTGAGATTGGGGATTTAAAACTATCTAATATTTTTAAGGCTGTTAAAAAATATTTCCAATGAAAAACATCTAAATATTGTAATGTGTCAAATTATATAAAAAGTTTTTGTTTCAATATGATGAAAACCCGTTTTTTCCCACCCTCTTTTATTCGTAAAATTTCATTTATTGTGATTTCAATGACTTCATTCTATTTGAAGTCACTGACTACAAATTGATGAAGTCATTGGCAATCAATCGCAGTCATGAAGTCACGTTAATCAGCGCTTGAAGTCATTGAAATCACATTTTTCTGAAGTCATTGAAATCAGACACTGAATTCACGTGAAGTCGACTTCATTTTGAAGTCATGGTGTCACTCAATCCTTGAGTGATTAACCCCTCGATAATTTCGTTAATGTTTTTCTGACCGTATTTCGATATTTATTAAATGATATTGGCCATTCTCGGTCGTTGCCATGTGTAAAATGAAGAAAAAACTATATAAATATCTTGTCCCAACAAATTAATAATTTGTCAACAGTCATTACTGAGATAATCTAGAATTTTATTGCTCGGTATATTCCACCTCAAATATTTATCTTTCAATCTAATTATTTACATTTAGATAATAGTTTTTCTCTTCTTTGTTGTGCTGCGAATGAGCGCTGATCGGCCTTCAGCCTCAAGCTATAAAGCCAAAAAAAAGTAATAGTTTTGAGTACTTCAAGATAATATAATTTTCGTCACAGTTTTTTCTTCGAACATGTGGATACTTCCGTTGAAAACAACCTCCCACTAATTGCATTGATTTGATCGTGGATCATAGATTCCACTATATAAAGCCAGCACAGTTGAACTAAATTACTAGTGTGAAGCCGACTTTTGAACTGTAAACCTGAAAGTTTTTTATGAGAATTTCTATCGAAAATGAGGATTGCATTTCTGATTCTATTCATTGGGTAAGAATAATTTGTTAAATAAATCGGAAAAACACATGTAGGTTATTTTCTAAATAATTATGTAGGAATCATGTGACGTTGGAAAAAATTGATTTAACAATACTAAATAATTGTCAAATGAACGACGTTTCGACTGCTTTATTGAGGCTTTCTCAGGTTCTTGACATCATTAGTATATAGTCGACATAAAATTAATTATCTTCAATCGGAAATTCAATCCATGCAAAAGTATTTTTATTGACATTATAATGTGTTGCTCAGGAGTAAAGGAGTAATATTTTCTAAATATTTCGTGAATGACGAGACTTAGAAGAATTTATGAAACGACCTATTTTGTAGCTTTTGGAATTTCCTACAAAAAAAAGATCTCTTGTTATTTTCTCCTAAGTCCACTCGATTCAGAGATAATTTATGAAAGAAGCTACGTCGAATTTTCTAACTCATTAGATGATTCATCGATTGAATGATTCAATTTCACATTGAATTTTACTCAATAATCTAATTTTCTTAGAGTTTGCAATGCAGGAGTAATCATAAATCCGGAAGACCTTCCTGAAATAATGGAGAGAACAAGACAGGCAATTGCTGAGGAATTTTCGAGATTCAAATCTGGTAACTATAGCGTTTTATTCATGAAATATACGCAGAAAATAAGCTTTTTTTTCTTATTTGTATCTCAATTAATTTTCATATTTAAGGAAGAATAGTAGACGAAACCCCTATTGAAATAGAAAACAGTGGTAGTGTTGATAAAGTCAACTATTACGAGGACGGCAAACTTGTGGCTCAAAAAATCTCTCGTGACAACCCAATTACCGGAAAAGGGGAGACTGGCACTTATTAGATGAATGCCTACGATCCAAATGCACAATTTTTCCAAATCTGAACAGTGGAATGAAGAAAATGATGGAGACTATGGAACAAAAAGAAGTTATTAAATAAATTTTTCAATCAACAAAAAAATCGACGATTTAAGCTGTGACTTTGTGAATTGAATTATCAGTGATTCTTTCTGACTTATTGGAATTTGTAAATCATTTTACACGAATAAAAAGTGCGGATTTTTACTTTTGTTTCTTATTGTGAAATTCTCATTGCAATTTTGAGACATTGTACTTTGATTATTTATGCAGATAATAAAGTTGTAGTTTGCTGAGTTTTTTTAAAGAATAATTTCGTTGTATTCACTTGTGTATCTTTCAATAAATTGATCGATTTAATTAGTATTATAGTTAATTGAAGATGAACAGTGCAAAAGAGCAATTGAAGTATTCTCTGGGTTTCTCAATTTTATTTTCAATATAATGACAACTTACATTTATCTAAAGGTAATTGGCCATAATAATGAATATTCATCAATCATTTGTGTCAAAACAAAATAATGTTCAAGTCATGTAATAAAAAAAAACTTATTGATTGTTTATTTTAGAGCCTGAAGGAGCTCCTGATCAGAGACGAAACATTGCGAATTTAGGAAATAAATGTAAAGATTGACATTTACAATTTATTTTATTTGGTCCAAATATCCCACATTAACTCAAATTAAAGATATTAAAAAAGTTATAAATGTTTCCGAATACTCTCATAGATGACTCGAGATGAAAGAAATTCCAGGAATGCATCCGGGGGCGAAAGAGAATGGTAGACTGTGACCTCGCTCCCTATTTCACCCACAATTTCAACCCTCATAATTCTCAACAGGGAAACATACGACATAGATATAGTTAAACGTCGACACTTTATTAAACGTTCCATAAGTGCCCATTCATCGTTACCATGAGATTATTATGCGTCGTAGCGTTTCGAATATACTACCTTAATACTTCTGTAATAGTCATTCACGTAACTGTTATAACACAACGAATATTCTACTTTATTTGATAAATACATTATTATCACATTTATCTCACGTATTACGAGTTTAGTGGATTAGTGTATTATCTGTGTGACTATTTCATTGGATGTTGTAATGATCTCCATTGGATCTGAATCAATTAAATTTTATTGAATTTTTTTTTCTAAGATAATGACGTTATTTTCTAAATTTTTTTCTAAAAATTGGAGAAAAAAAATTGGAACATTTTTAAAGAGATTTTGAAAATTATGAGACTTAGGAGAATTTATGGAGAGACTTTTTTTGTGGGAAAATTAATTCTCTACAGAAAATGTTTATTGACTTTTTTTAAAACTAAATCTCACGGTTTTCGAGATATTTCTTAATTAATCCGCGAGAAAAGGAGACAAACTGAAATTTTTTTTTTCTTTTTGGTTCATTTTTCGAGAGTATTTCGGAAATTAAGCGAGATAGCGAACTTTTGGTGGTCATTTTTCTTTGCAACTCTTCAAATTCTCTGCAAAAGAAGATTTCTGGACATTTCTCGCTATATCCAATTGTTATCGAGATATTTTTCAATTATTTTCCAAAAATCAAATGCAGTGAAAATTTTTTTATTTCTTTTCATTCATTTTTTCAAGAATATCTCGAAAATTGAGCGAAACAGTGAAATTTCAATTAAAATTGTTTTTTTAGCCCTTGAAATTCTTTGCAAAAACGGTCTCTTCCCATTTTCCCTTAAATCCCACCTTCTTTGAGACATTTTCAAATCAATCCCCGAAAATCAAATTAAAAATGAAACTTTTCCCTTTTTTTCCATTAATCATTCAAGAATATCCCGGAAACTAAGCTAATATCGTGAGATTTCAGTCATAATTTTTTTTTGTATCTCTTAAAATTCTCCAAAAAGAGAATTTTCCACAACAATCCCCCTATCTCCCTTTCTTTCCCATGATATTCCCCCCAAAAATCCCCTGAAGTCAATTTCTCTAGTCTCTCCACCTCAACAATCGAAGTTCCTTAACAAACACTTGATCGACAATCGTCAGTGTTGCTTACACTCGACCCTTCAATCTGTCACTTCCCCCTAAGAACCGCGTGAAAAACCTCCCCCCCCCCCCCCCCCTCATATCACCAAGGAAAAAAAAACAAATAAAATTGATAAAAAAAAAAAAAGAATAAAGCACGACTTCCACAAACTGAAGAGGATGTCCGAGCAGAGGCGAGACATCCCCGACACACGTTAATACGTTTGAAGTACCCCCCCCCCCCTCCCACCCACCCCCACATATCCCTGACGTCTATATATCCTCCAGCACAAGTGCAAGCCGTTTATTTCCATGGGCAATTGAAGGACAAACAATCTCTAAATGTGTATGGATTTAACGTCAGAATATATATCGTGACGATATACATATATATATATATAGATATATATATATATATATTCAACGACTGAAGGGTCAAATATCCCTAGTCTGAATGTATATTTCAATCCTCATTCAATTGTACTAATACAAATGCAATAGATGAGAGTGGCGTTGTCTCTCAATAATAATATATATATATCTATATATACATATATATGTGTTAACGAATTGTGTTTTGGTGTGTTTGATATGGAGAATTAGATGTACGTTAGTATGACGTGAACAGTGGCAGTCAGTTTGGACCTCATGCCAACGCATTACTCGTATCCATCCTCAACCAAAATGCGTACACTATAACCCCCCTCCCTTTTCTCACCAACCCCTTCCCCCTTCCTTCCCCTCCTCGCCTCTTCTCCTTTCGATTCTCCTCGTGGAAACGGTGGAGACAGACGCACGGACAATGGAATCATACTGGGACAATGCGAGAATAATTTAGAATGTCATATCTATAGATATTGAGGGGGGGGGGGGGCTGGTCTGGCGCTAGCTAGGGCCTACGCCAGCTTTTCCCCTGCGACGAAAAGGGGGGGTTGGTTGGGTGGTTGGACTCACGTCCCACCCCGTTTTGAGGGAATAATGGAGATAGGAGAATAGGAGCAATGGGACACAGCCCAACCTATACACCTTTGGTAGAAGGGGAGGGGGGTGGACTTGTCGCTTTGAGGCCTTAAGGACGAACGGAGGCTACTGTGGAGGACACGAAACATAGCTATAAATTTCAATTCTGTGATATAATGTTAGTCATTGTCAGTGATTATAGTTGTGGTAAAGAGGCGGAGAGAGGGGAGGGGGTTGATACTTTTGGGTTTTTGATAAGGGGGTTAGGGGAAGGGAGGAGCTTTGGGAGGATTGGAGAAACCACATTTTTGGGAAATGGGGGTGACATTAAGCGAGATAGAGCGATTTTTTTTTATTTTTTTTTTTTAGCTTTAATGGGATTTTGGTTATTTTTTGGAGGAAGGGGATGATTTTGATGGTTTTATTCGAAAGCTGGGGAAATTTCAGGTGGAAAACATTTGGTGGAAGGATTTTTTTTTTGATTTTTTGGCAATTTGAAAATTTTGGGACTGAATACTTGGAATATTCGGGGATTTTCAGCTTTTTTTGGAGAATATGTCTGATTTTAGTTGTTGTATTTTGAGAATTTAGAATTGAATTTCCCAAAAATGAATGATATTCGCTTTCTGAGAATATCTTGGAAATTAAACGAGATAGAGCGATTTTTTTAAACTATTTTTTCGGAGAATTAATGGGATTCTGTTTAATTTTCAAGGAGTGGAGTTGATTTTGATGAATTTATTGGAAAGCTGGGGAAATTTTGGATCAAAAACATGCGGTGAAAGGATTTTTTGTTTTTTTTTTGGAAATTCGCACATTTTGGGGATGATTTCTTGGAGTTGAACCCTCAGGGTATCCGCAGATTTTCAGTTTTTTAAAAAATATCTCTAATTTTAGTGGTTGTAGCTTAGAAATTCGAGAAGGAATTCCCTAAAAATGACCATTCGAATGGCATTCATTTTCGGAGATATTTCGGAAATTAAGCGAGATAGGGCGATTTTTTGAAAATCTTTTTCGAAGGAGGGAGTGAGAGCTGGAAAAAATTCTCACTGAATTTTCGAGATATTCTTAAAAATAGAATTTTCCAAGTTTACCCCTTTCCTACTGTCTTTTCATGAATTATCTTGGAAATTAACGAAATAACGAGATAGCGAAATTTTCGTACAGACTTTTTTATAGCTCTTGAAATTGTCTACAAAAAGAGATTATCACCGAAATTTTGGCATCTCGAGATATTTAAACAAAACTGATGTTCACGTGAAATTGACTCGATTTTTCTTCTGTTGGAGTCATTTGAGTAGCGAAAAGTAAATTTAATCAGACGAAAAGAGTTAATTGAAGAGATTTCACTTCGTTAACTTCGAGATTACAACATTCTGATGTATTCTTTATTTCTGTCTCTTTGTTTGTTGAATGAAGAGAGTAAAAAGGGGGTTGCAGTACACTCTCTCCTGGGGTGATAAATTAGGTGGTTAGGCGTCACAGTTTTCACCCGCAGATCTCAGCCCGCCCACGGGCCTTTATCGTATCTCTAACCATATATATACAAGCTCTATCTCTGTCTCACTCTTGTAACCAGAAGCAAAACGGAGTCTCATGAATTATCAAAGTCCATTGTTGTGGAAGCTTTTCGGGTAACATAAAACAATCTCAATGGCATAGCCATGAAAATGTCAGTAAAGTAACATATAAATCTCTAGGTTAACTATTAACATATTTCAATTTCAATGATCATCAATTTGCACTATTGCAAGTGAGATAAAAAAGCATTTGGGGGTATCAATAATTTTTTTTAAATAGATTTTTTACCATTTTCTTGCTATTTTGAAGTGAAATCTATCAATAAAGTGAACAGATAATTTCTATTCAATTTTTGATGACATTAAAAAAAATTGAGGTAGTGTCCCAGTCTTTTTTACATTTTTTTTTGAATTTTTTCATAATTCTCGACCGTGCAGTTTACGAGATATGAATTATCAAAGTTACTGAAAATAGCGGTGGTGGAGATGAAATGCTCTAAATCGGACAGAAATAACGAAATTACTAAAAAACTAAACATTTTAACTAAATAACAGAAGAAAAAAATATTAAATTCACCGTATAGTTATTGAGAAATTTTAATCAGAAGGTAGTCGTAACTATTTGCCTCTCTCTCTATCTCATGCATGTAATAGGAGATTGATGTAAAAAAAATTCGAGAAGAAAAAAATTATATTCACAAGCTGAAGATATGATTTTCGAATAGTTTAATCACTTTTTTGGGTAAATTAAAGCACTTTTTCCCGAATTATCAGATATTAATTGGAAACTAACCTATAAATCTTCATTTCAAATAACGAATGAGTTTATTCCAGACTTTGACCGCTTGCGCCATCTCCGAGTCGAAAACAAAGTCCCACCGCCAACCTACGAGCATAGGAATTCCTTAAGAAAAAGTGACTACAAAAAGTTACCCTTTTTTTTCAACAGATGGAGTTGTTTAAGGAGTGATTTTGCGCCTATTGCCCCTGTCTCAAATATTATCTACAATAAATTCGTTAATTGAGCCTGAACTTTCCGCAATTTATCAACAAAAGAACCTCATTATCCACGTATCGATACGCCCACGAAAAGCACACACTAAACCCTCAGAAACAAAGGCGCGAAAAAAATTCTCTTCAAATAAAAAAAAACGAAAAATGAAGAGAGAAGTTAAAGAACGATCGACTATGTGTGTGTGATAGAAGGGGGTCTGTTTTTTTTACGATAGCGACAGAGCATGCAACAGAGCGCGATCAGTCATTAAATCGTCGCCGATTTGCTCTTTTGTTCTTCTCCAAACTCTCCCATATTTTAGTATTTTCCCTCTTCATTCACTTCTTGTGTATATATATATATATGTATGTATGTATGTGTGAGGGAGGTTAATCGGGTTAAGCTGAAGAAAAATAAGGGACGAGTGGCGCGAAGGGCGGGAGGGGGAGGGGGTGGGGGAAGGGGGGATGAAGAGAGTGTAGAAGCGATGGAGCAAAACGTTTTTAATTGTTTCGTGGAGGTTTAGCCCTTTTGTTTCACCGTTTACATTTTTTTTCCACCCTCGATACCTCGCACGGTTACGTCGATTCAATTTCTCTAATCAGACTTTTAAAGAAAAGAAAAAAAAAAGTGTTTATCAATTGAATTTTTTTCCCAGGCGCTTTTTTTTCTCTTTTTTAATAGAGAAGCTCTCTAAATAAAGGAGCTTTTTTAATAGTCATAGTCATGAAGAAACCTTTTTTTTTTCTCTTTCCTTTTAATTCTCAGGGTTTTACCTTTCATTTGAATTACTTGGGCTTCAGTTGGGAAAATATATTTCTCATCATTCATTTGTTGTGGGCAAAAAGCAGACAGGAATGAGGAGTTAGTGATGGTAGATGGTTAAAAGTTCTTTTTTTTTTTTTTTTTTTTGTACAAACACACTTTGAGGTAAGGAAACATGTCCCTCGTGGCATTTGCACGCCCGAGTACATCTAGGTAAACATACCGAAGAACGTCCCTCTTTTCTACTCGTTTCACTTTACCTATCCCCATGGTAAATTATTGCGTGCACCCTCGCATATTTTTTTTTTCTTCTTTTTTTTTTTCACTGAGGTCGTGACTTTTGCCTGGTTTGGATGGTAAATAATGTAGCTGCGAGTGAGGATGAATTTATCTGAGGATTTTTACTTGTTTTTTTTTGTAATTTTTTTTTTCACTAAAAATTTCAGTAATTGAGATGGGATGACTTTTGTTATTCGTTCTTGAAAGATATCTTGGAAACTAAGCGAGATAGGGCAATTTTTGAAGAAACCTTTTTTGTAGAGCGTGAAAAGAGCTACAAAAAAGGTCTCCACGAAAATTACGCTATCTCGCTTAGTTTCCGAGATATTTTTGTGAGAATTATCACAGAAATGAGACAGATTTGAGTTTTCCTTTTTTTTTCATTTTTTTTTTTTTGTGAATAAATTGAGAAAATGCAGTGTCGCGAAACGGAGTGTGGGTTTACTGTGAAAATAATTTCCTGGTGTCGACAGCAGAAACGGAAGGTGAAATGCCGCCTTGGACAAAGTTTCTTGGCTTCAACGTACCAAAGTTTTTGTCTCTTTACTCTTGTCTAAGTAAGTTTGATCTATCTTGGTAGAAAGAAAATACATAGAGGCTTCGTGTTTTTGAGAGGAAAAAAGAAAAAATTTAGTGTATATTTGGTCGAGGAACGGTTGAATAGGATTCAGAGGCAAATTTACTTCCTTCTTCAGTGTAATTTTTTTTGAGAAGGTGAACTCTGCGAATTTTCGCTTAAATTTATTTATTTTTTCGACGAAATTGGAGGTTTTTTACAGATATTTTCGATTCTGATGAGCGGAGCGTGTTAAAGACTGTTTCAAATAAAAGCTGAGATGATTTTACCTCGATTTCATATATTTTTGAATCCATTTTTGATGAAAATTGTGAAAAATACACCGATTTTTGTGAAAATCACGTTTCGTGCTGTATCTTTCGCAATTTTCGATCAAAATTGACTCGAAAATAGTGAAATTGAGGGTAGAATTTACTCATCTTTCATTTGCAATCAACCGCAGTTTGATGTGACAATCAGAACCAGAGATATCCACGAAAAACCAGAAATCCTCGAATTTCATATCAAAAACGTAAAAAAAAAAACCGTAAATCAATTTTCTGCACCAGGAATCATCAAAGAGCAAATCGTTATTCCCAAAAAAAAAATCCCTTCAAAAAGCATTTTAGCACTTTTTTTCCCACTTCTTTGAAAAAGTCAATAAATAAAATAAAAAATAACGTTAAACTTCAGTTATGTTTAAACAGCGATGCAGAAGTGATGTGGTAGTACATCGTCGAAGAGAGAGAGAAAGAAAGAGAGGGTAAAAGGAGGGTAAAAGAGCAAAGTCCAAGAGTTGGACGACCTCAAGTTCCACTTGAAGCAGGATTCCTTTTTACGTTTTTAAACACGTTATGTTATATACGGTGTATGCATGACAATTTTCTACAACAGAGTGAATGCGAGTTAAATTTCTTCGTTCCATTTCGAGTGTCCGTATAATGGGGATCGAGATCACCCAAGTTTCCTTCAGTTAGATACGTCCAACTCACCCCATCCCCCCCTCCCCCCATTTCTCTACTCTCTTCAGCCACTTGTAAATTTCCTTCTGGCCATCTTTTACCCTCACAATTTCATTTCTGAATATAAACGAATATATCTATATTTCGTTTTGGCTTGATATTCAGTTAAGTACTAACCATCCAAGTACCTATCTTCTCTTTCTCTCTCATTCTTCATCTCTCTCCCAACTCATCCCAAGATTTCTACTACTGGGTTGTGAGGCACTGGCCCGAGAAATTTCAATTACTGGCTGTGGGAACTTCTCGAGTTAAGTTTCTATAACTGCTTTTGAATGATTCTATACAACAGTGTCGTGGAAAGATTTCAAAAGTTAAAGGAGACAAAATTTAATTGTTAATAGAGATAAGTTATATTGATTTTCACGTTAAAAAGGGTGAACTTTGATTTTTGAGATAGATAATCCTTGGGATTACGATAATTTCATTTATTCCATTGGAAAGAACGGAAAATTTGAGGCGGAAAATGAATATTAACGATTAATTTTGGTTCAGCAATTCTCGAGATAATGAGAAAACAATTTTCCCGATTTGTGACGTCACAAAGTCGGAACTGAAGCGCTTGGGCAGTGAGCGACGCACCGCTTCGCGTCTACTAAGAGACAAAGCGAGTAAAAAAGAAGCGGCAATCTTGAAATTTGCAAAATCTTCATTTTTACCAGAAAATCATTGAATTTAATGTACGAAATGTGTTTTAATAAATGAACAATTGGCACGCGAACGAAGTGGATTTTTTCGAGCCACACGTCCAAGTATCATAAATCTACAACAGCATATCGAAATGACTCTACAACCAAAAATACATCACAAGTCACTGCTGCATTGTAATGAAAGCCACTCGAAAAAAAAAAAATAGAATGAAATAAAATAAAATAGAAAAAAAACCGTTGATCGTTGAGACCAACGCATTTTACAATTTTTTTTTTTTTTCATTCTTTGTATATTCTCGTGCCCTCAATGTGGTGAAAAAAGGACTGTTAGAAGCACGCGTTCACCCTCAAGTCTCTATAGTACTACTTAGTATTTTTCTTAAACTACTAATGGCCTCGGGGCAAACGCGTGTCGACCCCCAAGTGCACTTATTACGTTCCACAATACTTTAATCAACACCTGGAGTGCCTAAATACAGAGATTTTGATATGATTTGATTCGATTCAATTTCTGTACATCATATTGTACAAATAACAAAAATACAAAATAGAGAATCATTATCTTAATTAATTATCTGATTCATTTCCATGATTAAATAGTTAACTTTTTTCTAGTTGTTCGCAGGGATATTGGAAAAATTTGTTAAAAACACCAAAATATCGTCAAATTGTGACGTTTCGATGGTAATGCCGGCTTCTTCAGGCTCTTGACATTATCGATGTTTTGTCAATTTAAAATTATTTAGTGTCATTGTATTCCGATGTTTCCTGTTTATTCATCTGTAATCGTGTAATTTATTTATTTATTTATTCTTTTTTGTATCATTTTTAACACAATTGGCTGTAATGGAGACCTTTGATGACTGCTTGTTGCTCCATATTATAGAAAAATAATAATAATTTTAATAATAATAATTTTAGATTGACAAAACGTCGAACGAAACGTCGCAATTTGACGATATTTTGGTGTTGTTAACAATTTTTTTCCAATATCTCTATGAACAACTAGAAAAAAGTTGAATTATCTTAATTATTAAGCTTACATAGATCTCCTTTAGCATGAAACGCCATTGACTATCGAACATATCTTTAAAGATATCCAAGTAGTTCAGATAATCTATCTTTCCTTTTCAATTTTGGTCACTTTCGATAGAGTAGCATGAGATTTTTTTAATTCACTTTACACCATGTTACCGGACACAAATTAAGCCAAAAATAATTATTGAAAAAAATTAAATTAACATTAGAACTCCATTAGCGAGATTCAGTTTCAGTTTCACTGCAACAATTCATGGTGACAGACCTATTTTTTCCTTATATAACTATATATATTTTTGTTCGTCAGAATGTCTATTAATTTTTCAAATCATAAAAAATGCCTGTTACCGGACAAATAGCGACGATTAATCCAATTAATTACATGAAAACATCAATTGCGGCTATATTGGTATTTAAAATCCGAGGATCCTCCAATCCCTGTCCTAGATGCTGAGACAGTGTGAGTCAAATTCGCAACAATATTGGATATTTATAATATTGTTTAATAACAATTTACTATCGTGGACATTGTTTTGATATCGGTTGAATGTTACAGAATCAGAATAATTAGAATATTTATGATAACTTAGAAAAAAATGAAAGTAGATCATTTATAAGTAGACCTGATACTTTGATTTCCTCAAGGATGTTAGGGCGAGGTGGTCGGACATAACCTTAATTTTTTGTATAAAATTGTAAATAACTTCGTATACACAATAAAGTTTTAAAAATAATTTTCTCCATGTTTGAAGAATGTAATGAGGAACAAAATAAGCCGTAGAAACAAAAACTTGATTGAAAATTGAAAAATTGTCTGTATTTTTTACATATCTCAAATTTCTCAAGATTCAGAAAATGTAAAAAATGCAGCCAATTTTTCAATTTTCAATCAATTTTTTGTTTCTACGGCTTATTTTGTTCCTCATTACATTCTTCAAACATGGAGAAAATGATTTTTAGAACTTTATTGTGTATACGAAGTCATTTACAATTTTATACAAAAAATTAAGGTTATGTCCGACCACCTCGCCCTAACATCCTTAAGTTTTAATCAAAAGTAATAAGTAACTATTTTGTAACCCAACTACTTGCACCGAAAGTCAGACAAAATCGGTTCGGAAAAACTGCAGTGAAAATACACCAAAGCCTGAGACTTCCAGTGAGAGGCAGAGTGATTCGCATAGAACCATAAGAATTATCTTAGTGAAGTATTTCAAGTTTTGATATGAAGGATGGTATCATTGAAGAGCCACGAAAATTTGAGCTCGAAAACACACCCTCACGATGCCATTTCCTCTCGAAACTCCAGAGATAGAGAAGAGAACAGTTTAATTCGACTTTAAACAATGCAAAACTTCTATTCGCTGTATCTCCTCGAGTTTTCAAGTAAATTTAAGTTCCTGCATGTGTTTTCCACCGGAAATTTCCCTGGCTTTCGAACGAAACCATCCGCAAGTTTCTATCTCCTCAAGTTTTTGAGATATCGTTGAAAAAAAAAGAAGAATCGGCTTATCCTTTCGATCTTCTGAACTTGGGTATTTCGGAAACTAAGCGAGATACCGCCATTTTGCATGAAATCTTTTATGTAGGAAATTTTAAGGACTCCAAAGAAGGTCTACAAAAATACCCCAATCTCGCTTAGTTTCCGCAATTTTTTCCCAAAAACCAAATAAAACTTAATTCATCCGATTTTGCTATCGAATGGAAGCTATGAAATTTTTTTAATAGAAGATACTTAAAATGATCGAAATAGAGAGAAAATGATATTTTTAGCGCATGTCTGTGTGCGTGTGTGTATGTCTGTGTGTGCATAAAAGTCTCAATTACAGCAAACCGGTTTTATAAAAAAATTTCATATTTTGTGGAAAACTTTCTCTCGACGAATTCTATTTTTTAAGCTTTATTTGAAGAGAATGCGATCGTTACTTTTTGAGATATGTTCATTTTTCGAAAATCAGTTTTTAATAGAATTTCTGGAAACTATTCACTGATGCTATTTATACTCATTTATTATCTCGAGAGTTGTATCAGTTAAATGCCAGTCAATTTTGATCTTATTTGCATGATTAGTTCTCGATTTATTGGCGTTTTAATGAATTTCTTCAAAATTTGATATTTTCATGATGGTTTGAAAAAAGTTGTATCACTCCCATTCGGAAGCATATTGCTAAAGTATCAGCAGAAAAAGCTGTATCAGTTGGAAAACAATACTATAATCCACTTGTTTTCAGGTGAAACTCGCATGAAAAATGGGCGCGACATTTAAATTGCTCTTACTTGTCATTGATGCGAGTGAATTTGGTCCATCATTTTTGTCTGGCGATGAGTAACCTTCCTGCACTCTCATCCTCAACAAACCGCAGTCATTTTGCTGATGCAATTGCGTCTGTATTTGTGCTGCTGCAGCAGCGGCAATTGCCAAACCAGCAGGACTCGATACGTGCGGATGTGCCGGTGGACTTCCGGTTGTTGGTGCTGATGCTGATGTCGTTGGTAGAACTGGACCACTCTGGCAATTGCCATTATTGTACTGCAACTGTAGGCCAAGCTCACGCGCCTCACTCTCTTCTTGAGCCTGTTGTCTTCTGAGGGCAACCTGATAAAAAACATTCGGCTAATTCAATTTTTTATCCTCCGAAGATTCCCGCCGAAATTTAAAAAATTGGGAAATCATTAATTATTCAAAAAAAAAAATACTTTTCTCTTTTATTAAAGCAAAAAAGGAGCGGTAATAGGATAATTGCGCTTTTTTGAGCTTCTTTGTAGCTTTTAACGTTTTTTCCAAAAAAAGGTGATAACGAACATTTTGCTATCTCGCTTATTTTCCGAAATATTTAATAAAAATGAAAATATTTATGAAATTAAAAAAATCATAATTTTGTGGTTTTTATTGAATATCTCGGAAAGTATGCGAGATTAACAATTCTTATAAAAACGTTTTTTGTAGAGAATTTCAAGAGCTACAAAAGAAGATTCGGCTAAAATAGCGCTATCTCGCTTAGTTTCCAAGATATTCTCAAAAAACGAATGACAAAAAATTTAGACTTGATTTATTTCGTTTTTTTGTTCACAACTGAATTAATTCAAAAAATTTGATTAAATATTAAAACTTTTTTATTCTCCCTGCATGTATCACTAACTGGTGTCATTTTTCACGTAATAGGAAACAATATTGTACGAATACATACAGATGCCTGTAATGTAGCACACAAGGGGATGAAAGAGTCTCAGAAAAAAAAGAAGAGATTTCAAGAGGTGGACTGAGATGAGGGGTTGTTCACAAGAGAAAAAAAGAGAACTCAGAGAGTAATGCGACACGATAGGCCGGTTGTATTTCACCTCTTACCTGCCCACCCTTCTCAGAATTGAGTTTGAGAAAAATAAAATAAAAAAAAATAACGTTCGGCAACACTGTACCCGAGTTAAGGGAATAGACTTGAATTACAAAGTATAATTCAATGAGTGAGAGAGAATCACCCCTTTTTACGCGCGACAGGGGTGGAGTTTGGTATTTTTTTTTGTCACTGATGCCCCATAAGCTTGCAACATGTACTTGAATTAATAATGGTTATAACGAAAATGCGGGACGAATAGGCGAATTTTATGGACGAAAAAATCGGGGGAAAAACTGCATTGAGAGAAAAAATAGGATTTTTCCCCCATTTTAAAATGTTTTTTCTACTTAAAATTATGAGAGAATTGAATTTTTTGTTATGTTATTTTTTAAAAAGTAATTTGTTTCACATTTTCCCACATTTTTCACTGTAAAAAGCCGAAAAGGCTATATATATAATATGGAAAAATAGATAATAACAATCAGGATTTTTCCATAATTGAAGTTATAATTTTATGAAGTGTATTGAAAATATTCTTAAAAAATTATGAAGAGAAAAAACAATAGCAAAAATAATGAAATGAATTGTTTCAAAAGTAAACAATTTTTTTTTGAAGAGTAAAAATTTGTTAAATACCGTGAAGTTATTGAAAGCAAATTTTTTGATTTTTTGGAAATGAATATTTGTTTGGAATTAATGAAACAAAAGACTTCTTGAATAGAATAGAATTTATTTTCTCTCTATAGTTTTACACTTTTTAAAGGGTAAATCTTGTTGAAATGAAAAAAAAACAAATTAATTGTTGAAAAAAGGATTTTTTTAGGACTATTTCATGATTTTTACTAAATTTTCTTTCTTAAAAAATGCTTAGTAAAAATAGCTCCAAAAGAAATTGCTCTTGAATTTCTGAGCATCAGCGCTTTTCTAAGCAATTGATGCTAAAACGTCTCTTGTTGGAAACATTAATTAATAAATGGCTCTAAAACTAATCAAAAATTTGTTATTTTGTATCAATATTGTTTCACAGACTAGTGAAAACGCCCGCGAAACAATGCTTTCTCAAAAAACCATTTGATATCGAAACTTCTTCGTTTAAAAATCCAAATTAATAAACGTCTTTACAATTAATTAACCAATCCCCAAAAATAAAAATTTCGAATTAACTCGTGGCGAAGCGATAAATCAGAAAAACTCAATTTTCCTCCTTTTCTCCCAAATATCTTGGAAACTAAGCGAGATAGCGCAATTTTCAAAGAAACCTTATTTGTAGCTCTTGAAATTCCCTACAAAACAAGTTCAGTACAAAACCATCCTATCTCCCTTACTTTCCGAGATCCTATCAAAACCCGCAAAAAAACTTATAATCCCCCAATTTCACCTCTTCACCCTCAAATCTATAGGGTTTTTGTTTTGAACTAGTAATTTTCTCTATCATAATTTTGTTTCTTTTTCCACCATCATGTAAACACAAACAGCTTAACTTCACGATAATCACTCCAGAAAATTTCAATATATATAGATATAGAAATTGTGAAAGAAAATTTTGTTAAAAAGCGATTTTCTTGCTACAAGATTTTTTTTTTCTTCTTGTGCGTTAAACACCCCGGGCTCTATCCCATCTATCAAGATTCTGATATCTCCTTGCAAATAAATGTACATAGATAAACTGCACATATATATTGATAAACCTTCTAAAATCTGAAATGTTCACCCCTAAATAACTTTAATCAGTAATAATCAACAAACCTGAGCGGCCATTACACGTTGTCTCTCCGCGATAAGTGTGCACTTGGCACAAACGCAGTCTCTCCACCGGCAATAACGTTTGTGTCCTTTAAGTGCCGATACAACCCCATGATTTCTGCATCTAGCACACTTTGGTGTTCTCTGATAACGTTCAGCACTAGCACGCAAGAAAAAAGCAGCTGGCAATACATGATGCTGCTGTTGTTGTTGCTGATGCTGCATCAATTGTCCAACATCAACGCCCAACCCAACACCCCTTGGTAACGACATTATCTCACACAATTATCCAAAAAAACAAAAAAAAAAAAAAAAAACCATAAAATAATTCAAAACTTGCACAAAATCATGATTAGAACCACTCACTTGTGTCACCCGCCAAAAAAAATGGAAAAAAAACCCTTAATTTCAAATTAAAATTTTTTTTTTTTCTCAATAATCACTGAAAAGTCCGGCGAATGTCTCGCGGTTATATCTCGTACAATTAAAACAGTCATTTGCCATCAGAATAACCGAATTTACCCCGGGGTTTTATTCCTTATGGTTATATCTCCTGTGAGAGGGGCAAGTATACCAATTCTCTTCTCTAAAGCACGGAATGCTCGAGAGAGAGAGCGCGGGGAAATTGTGGCAAACTGAAAATTTCAGAAGTGACAGAGAGAAGAAGAGGAGGAGGGGGGAGGTTTGGTACATATGCGCAAAGCTTAACTCGCGCAATGTCGCAAATGTCTCATTCGTTCTTTCTGTCAGCCAACCAACGTTCAAGAAACACACGACACACAGACGGTAACTGTTGAGTCCCACAACTGATAACACACAAGCAAATCACAGAATGATAAAAACGCGGAGTTATATTTATTAAAAAAAAAACGTGGCAAGTGTTTTTGCAACAATTGCACTTTGATAGTAACAATTTTCCCGAGACACTTGCACTTGATGAAAAAAAAAATTTTCCCAAGTGTTTACGGAGAGATGCGTGCGGGTCTGGCACCAAGTGTCGAATATGAGCCAAGGCGTTGTCAACAATTGCAGCCTACGAAATTCTACAGTGGAGGGGGGAGGGGGGGAGAAGAGGCTGTGAGGGTGGCTAGAGGCGGATGAATACCAGAAAGAGAGAGAGAGAGAGGGGGGGGGGGGGGGTAGGGGGAGGAAGATGTGAAATTTTGTGATGGAGGTGAAGTGCCTGTGTGGAGGGGATTGTTAAACTAACATTAAACGTTCTCGTATCCCCCACTCACTTCTTCGATGCCAATGCAGAGGATAATAAAAAAAAAAAAGCAAAAAAAAAGGAAAAAGGTTGTATTAAAAGAGATGAAAATACACACAGTGTGCCACAGTGTACCCACCCCGAGTTTCCAACCATACGCAACCCTCGTACCGTTGTACGTGGCCACGCCTGCCTCAATTCCTATTGGTTGAATTATATTACCAACCAGACGTTTACCCACCGCACAGTTGATGTTTAAGAGTTTATATCCTACAATACTTCTTTTTTTTTTCTCTCTTTTTTTTTTAGTTGCTTACTTTTTTTTTACTGCATCAAATCCAACCTTCTTCGAATGCTATTGTACATGAAAGGGGGGGGGGGGGGGGGTGGAGAAGTGAGTCTGTCTCACTTCAACTGCTACTGCAGTTTACATGGTAGTTTCCTATTGTAGATATATATATATATATATATTTCAAATAATTCAGTTTCTCGATTATTTCATTCTTTTCAGTGAATTGAAAAAAAATATTCGGGGGCGCTTTTTTTTGTGTGTATGTATATGTGTGGGGGGGGGGGGGGGAGTACATGGAAATAAATTCACGGGGGTTTTTTGGCTGGTTTATATACTGTGTGCTTTTAAACAAAAAAACCATTACTTTTGCGTTTTCAGGGTTTTTTTTGGAGGGGGGAGGGGGGAGAGGCGCGGGATGTGAATGGGCTTTTGTTTTGAACCAACTGTTTTTTTTTAGGATTGAAGACAAAAGTTTGAATGAATTGGGATAAAGGGAATGTGGATTTCTTTGGATTTGTGATTTTTTTTTTTGGAGTTGAGGATTGATTTGCCTCAGCGACGGATCAATTTACTGGGAATACATCGTCGGTTTAGAAACAAAGTGGTGTAATTGTATATGTTGGAGTGAAAGGGTCGTATCTTTGTACTTACGTTTTTCTATTATATTTTATTTCAAGAAATTCTAATTTGGCTCTTACGCCTTTTTGTTTCTATAATTTCTTCATATGACATGAGAATATTTGGAGTTACATCTTTTCGATTTTTATCGGATTTTTTATCTAAAAATGCCGTTATGGGCCTTACGCCTTTTTATTTTCACAGTTTCTTTATTGAAAATATTTCTTGAATTTACACGGAAAGAATATTATAATTTTTTTTACAAATTTCGCATAGTAATTTTGTATTAAAGAACATTGTGCTGGTGAAACATACCAGACATATATTAAAATTTGCGATCCAACATAGTAAATTTAAATTCAAGTTGGCAACACATAAAGAAATATTCTTATCTCACATAGTAAAATTTCTTCAGTAAATCCTTGGAAAAAATATTTCGTACATCTTAATTTTCATATTTTGTAAAATTAACAATTTCTACACACACTAGCAGTTTTCATTAGTTTTACTCGTATTTATATTGAACATAGTAATTTTTATTCTGCAGCAGTAGATTGTTATATTTGTTCTGAGTGATTTTTCAACTTCCCGCAAACAAAAAATGAAACAAACCATCGATTTGATTCATTAATTGTAAATGTAATTTAATTATACATGGATGATGTTATGAAAAAAAATTGAAAAATCGCATGACAAATATTGTGATGCAAAATATCTCTTTTAACTCAATATATTGCATGAATTATTCTTCATTGAATAATTTTTCCGCTTGTTCATAGTTTTTCTCAAATTCCAACAAAACAGGAATCGAAAATCAGAGATTTTTTACTAAGCAAATCAAAAATTACTATATCAAATGTGAAAAACGAAAAAAACACAGTGATTAAAAAAAATATCAGAATAAAAACCATCATAATAGCAGTATGGTCCACCAGTATTATGCGAACATAGTAATTCTCCTAACAGTATTTTTTCCGTGTACGCCTATTTGTTTTTCAACCTCTATAATAAGGAATAAAACGCTCCAATGGTATGGAGGTACGTTTTTTTGGATGACACGTCTTTTGATCCACGACATTTCATCCTACTTTTTTTAATTTGCCGAGAATTAATCCTCAATATTTGATCCTCTATTCATTCAATTAAATTATTTGTAGCACTATATTTGAACAATTGAATCATATTCATTTCATTAGAATAAATTACAATTTTTTAAAGCAATAATTTGGTTTTCAGTTATACAGTGATGCATTGGGTGATACCCCGTAAATAATCAATCTGATGAGTAGCCTCGAAGTAACTTTGATGCAACACGAAAATGATGAAACAAAATAAAAATAGTAATAAAAAATCAAAACTAGTAAATAGACAACACTCTGTCTCATATAGAACATGAATATATACTACCAAATCTGCAAATTTGAACTTCACAATATACCACTGGCCAGGGAAAAGAAACAAACACAATGATGATAATAGGGTTTGGAAGCTAATAAAAAAAAATAAAAAAAAAAATGATGCTAATACAATTATTTGGACGAAGACTGCACATAAAGTGCCACGAAGAAAATAAGGAAAGAGAAATGGAAGCGAAAAGCAAACAAATTTTCAGGATCAAATATTGAGGATCAGTTGTCGGCGGATTAAAAAAAATAAGATGCAATGTCGTGGATCAAAGGACGTGCCACTTTTTTTGTTACTATCAATTCAAAATAAAAGAAACGCATGTTACGGAGATAGGCCCACTTGTTATTGGTATTCTTTCGAAGATCCGAAAAAATCGAATAAAGAATGAAAAATAAAAAGGCGTAAGTGTTAGAAATACGTTTCTTTGTTAGTAGCAAGTGCCGATTGGCGTGAAAAAATGCAATTTTGTTATTTTCGGAAAAAATGGCATTTACTCTTTTTTCTTTTTTACAGTTTTTCTATAAAAAATGTTCTTTTGGACTTACGCCTATTTTTTTCTAAACTTTTATAATGAGAAATAAAATGTTCGGATGGAGAGATGCCTCTTTGTTACTATCAATTCAAAATAAAAGAGATCGATGTGCTGGAGATAAGAATTTTTGTTATTAGTATTCTTTGGGAGATAAGAAAAAATTGAATAAGGAACTGGAATCAAAAGGGCGTTGGTTGCTAGAACTACGTCTCTTTGTTAGTAGCAAGTGCCGATTGAAGCGAAAAAAACGCCATTTTGTTTTTCCGGGAAAAAAATGGAAAAATGGCATCTACGCCACTTTATTTCTAAGACAACGACATTGTTTCATTTTATTTTGATTTTTCTCTTCCTAATGACCGATTTGTTGGGGGATTCGGGCAGTTTCCTTGGGGCAACAGGTACCTGCTCCAGAAAAAAAAAAAGAAAATTGGGATTTCCCATCGGAATAAAGAGGATGAAAGGTCGTTTTTTTTCTTTCTATTTGTTATTGTGCTGAGCGAGAAAATAAAGTAGCAGACTATCTGATTGATCAGGAGAATTTTTTTTTTTTACTTCATTGAGAGAGAAAACAGCATCTTCAGTGTATGTTTGGACGTTACATAATCTCGAGTTACTCTGTGTTTGCACAACACAGAGTATCGTGCAATCTAGCGGAAGAAGATTAGATCGGATTGAGATAATACGTGAGAGTTTTTTTTTTATTTTTTACTGGGGGATTTAAGTAGGTTTAATAGTGTAGAGGTCTTTTTGGCTGATTTCGTGGGATGAAAATGAGGGGGAGAGAGAGAGAGAGAGGGACTGTCAAAAGCCAAACACAATGCTTGGTGTATGAGGGTGGTGTAGTAGAGACTCTTCGAGTGGAATTGTAACTGTTTAATCTTTAAAATCTCAGACTCAATTGTCTGACAAGTGTGTGTGTGCGTTTTAGTCATTGAGTGGAGAGAGAGATGTACTTTCATTCAGTAAAAAAGAACAATAAGTTATTTTTCTTCTTCTAGTGGATCGATTTTTTGTTGATAATTTGAGGCGAATCAGTGGATTTTTTTCATAGTTTTTGAGGAATTTTTGGAAATTAGTGGAGATAGGCCCTTTTTATCCTCAGTCTTTTTTGTGTAGTCTCTGAGGTATTTGAGAGAAATAAATAACACAATTGTTTATTTTTTCACTTTACTTTTATTTTATTGAAAAATTGGAAAAAATATTGAGAATTTGGATAATTTAATTTTTTACATCGATATTATTCAATTTTTAATAGGGATGGTGATTTATTCCCTTTTAATCAGCGAAATTTTAATTGATATGTGTCGTTTTATGCTTTTGTTAATAATTTGAGGCGAGTTGACGGTTTTTTTTGCAGTTTTTAAGGGATATCTCAGAAACTAGTGGAGATACGCCCTTTTTGACCTGAGTCTTTCTTGCAGACCTTTAAATTCTTTATTAAAAGAGGCTCACAACGAGAAGGGCGTATCTTTATTGTATTTCTGCGATATTTGAGAAGAATAAATAGTATGAATATTTTTTTTTCACTTTATTTTATCGAAAAATTCGATACAAAAATGATAAGACATTGAAAATCTTGATAATTCAATTTTTTACACCAGAATTATTCAATTTCCAATAGAAATCAGGATTTACGAATTTCTGTGATGGTTTTTCGAGAATTTTTAGGAAATTAGTGGAGTTATACCTTTTTTGCCTGAGTACTTATTTTCGAATACGCTATAGCTCTTGAAATTCTCTTCAAAGAGAATGAGCTCAAAATCGTGTTATCTCGCTTAATTTCCGAGACATTTTAGTTAGAAGAATAGCAAAAAAAATTATTCATTTTCGTTTCACTTCATTTTATCGATTTTACGATTTAAATAATAAAATTGCCACCTAAATTATTCAATTACCAATAAAAATTGAAATTTCTTTCCCTTCAATCGACAAAATTCCAATTCAATTCGACGTTTGACAAGATCAAACTAGAAAAAAAAACCTGAAAAATATTAAAATTAACAAAAAGGACAATCAGAAGTTTGAATATAAATTGAAGGAGATGGCACTAGATCGTTGAAAACTCAATGATATATACGTATGATTTTTTGACGTTTGGCTTTTAACAGATTGAATTAAAAAAATGGCCCCTGGCATCGACACGCTAGAAGGGCGAGCACATCTATCTGAAGCGGATGCAGAAAAAAATAAAAAATTAAAAAAAATAATAATAAAAATGACTGTTCGGAAACTGGACGATAGAGTCAGAGATGAAAAAAAAAAAAAAAACATATTTTATACACACATGCAGAATATTCGTTCAAATTTCTTTTTATTCCATTTCCCTCCCTCCCCCCCCCCCCCTCCCTCCTCTCACTCCCCCTCTCGACATATTCATTTTCACGTTCGCTGATCTGGCACGTTCGTAGAAACTGCGGAAAAATGCCAGTTGAAAATTCCGAGGAAAAATTTAGTATATATATTTCTTCCATTCGGTCAGCAAAATTCATCGAGAGACAGAAAAAAATTATGTATTTCACATTGAAAAAAAAAAAAAAAAAATTATAACCCTCTGAATCAACGGTAAAGTTCGAAAGTTTGAATATAATAATAAAAAAAAATTTGATGGATAGAGACAGTGGTGGAAGAGCTTTGGAAAATGGTCAAAGCTCCACTATATATATGACCCTTCAACTGCAGAGGATTTGGAAAAAAAAATACTCACATGTAAAGAGAGAAGGGCTCAGAGAGACTGACCACAAAAATTTTCGGACCTTTTTTTTTTTATTGTTTCTGAAGCTCTCGAAATCTAACGCACGAGCTTTTTTTTGATGCGTTTGACTTATTGGTGTCACGTGATATTTCGGGGATTGAATTATTATTCGGAATTTATCGTGGGGACGTGACGAAATTTTTTGAATTTAAATAAAAGAGAAAAGTATTTCGATATTAATTTATTTTTATTGAATTTTTTCAGTTTTTTTTGGGTTCTACATTTTTTTTTGGCGGTGCGATTAATTGGGGGGTGCCAAAGTGGGCGGGGCTTAGGCAAGAATCACTTGTAGCCAATGCGGATACTTAGTATCGCAAGTCGCAACTGTTGCAAACGCACGCGCAGACGCACCCCTGCGCAATGAATTCGACGCATTCCATTTGTTTTCACGAGATTTTGATTTTTTAGAGTTTTTTGGGGGGTTGAAGATAGATAGATGGATAGATTTATTTGTCGACTCTAGGCAAATGCCCATAAAGCCGAAACCAATGTAAGTTACATTAATTACATATTAATAGTTTGAATGATTGTGCGATTCATAACAAGTTAATTAGATTGTTGGTTCATAATAATTTTGTGTAAAGTTTCATTATGTTCACTAATTGTCCATTTTAGTTACAAGAATTTGATTGAAAGTCTTCAAATGAATAAAATAAAGAAATATAAAAGATTGTTCAAATGAAAAATCGAGAAATTGGAAAATCGAAAAGAGGGAAAAATTGAGTAAAAGAGTTCTTAAAAAGTGAAGAGAGATGGTTCAGGTGCTCAGTACTGATCCAATTCATCTCCGGAGGACTCTGGACCGTCTCCCATCGAGTAATCGGAGATGTGGGCCTTTGTACCCACGAATGCCTGAATTCCATCGGTTCTTGGGCTGTCGTTGGATCTCTGCTTCTTCAGGACAGTTTCCACGTCGAATTTCGGAAGACTGCGGAATTTTTTTTTTATCAGTCAAAATGTTTCTACGTCAAAATATCTGCGACATAATACACTGAGGGTAAAAAGATATTGTCTAGAAATAAGAATAATTTTGAGACAAAACTTTTTTCTTATTTGCGATGAACAATGTAAGAATGGTAGAGAATTTAATTGAGAGAAATCAATACCTATTTGTCTTAATATTAATTGTTTTTATTTCGAAATTGCACCAGATCCATACCCATTTTTTGTTATTAAATTTTGCTAACTGATGACGATAAATAAACAATTATTTGTGCAAATCTCTCTCCTGCATTGATTCAATCTCGATCATATTTGTCATAAATATTTTCACGTGGAATTTTTATCAAATAATAATGTATTTGCACGAAATAGGAAATCTTAGTACAAACATACCCCAATTTGGTTCAAAACCGGAATGTATTTTTCGTCAACTATTCTCTAAAAGGTTCATGTTATTGATTGATGTACACGGAGAGAAATTTCTCTGAAAAATCGTGATGCTCAGCGACATAATGTGGATGCAAAATGCAGGCCGGGGGTATTTCATGAGTCTACCGATGGAAAAAATCCACTGGCAAACCATTTTCCGATTGACATGAACTATATAATATTCCTAGAAAATATTTTTTTCTCTCAGTGTATCCTTGATCATCATCTCCATTATCAAAATATTTATAATCATAATTTTCATTTTTTAAAAATCCATTATTATAAATAGGGAAAAGTGGGGAAAAATGGACCTCTGGAATAAAAAGCTCCAGGATTTTTTTTTTAATGAAGGAGTCTGCAAAAGAATCTGAAAAAATTTGAGAAGACGCTCTAATATGTTGACACTGTTGGTGAATTTTTTGAAATTTTTTGGGGCACCCCTTCTCCCTTAAAAAAAATCTCGAATCATTTTGAAACTTAAGGTCCATTTTACCCCGGTTTTCCCTAAAATTGATATTTTCATTCGTAAATATTTTGGTTATTTTTTTTGTCGTGGATATTTCATCTTGGACATTTATTCCTGTAACCGGGGGGGGGGGGGAGAAGTTTTGAGATCTCGAGGTTGGAGACTCACGTTTCACCGGGGAAGACACGCTCTTGGAGGAGAACGATGTCGTGTCTGACGTCAGCTAAGAGAAGAAGGAGGAAGTCGAAACTTCCGGCACTGCCTTTTGGTCCTCGATGACCTTTCTCACCCTGATCACCCTTCTGGCCGATGGAGCCGGGGGCTCCCGGTGGTCCCTTGAAAAAATCAGTTATTAGAAAAAATTCTGGAGCATATCCCAAAAACTATTACATTATAGTATATTATATTGGAGATACGTCTTTCTTGCTCTAATACATTTTTGTAGAAGATTCCATAAACTACGGAAAAAGGATAAAGTAAAAAAGGGCGTATCTCCATCAATTTCAGAGATATTTTTATAAAATTGTAGAAGATAAAAAACAATTTATATAAATTGACCGAAAAAGTTCTGCGTCAAGTGGAAAATTGAATTTTTATAGCAAAAATTTTGTGAAATCCACGAAAATTTGGTGGAATTCATAGAAATTTGATGAGTCTTGTTTTCAGAATCAAATTTACAAATATTATAACGGACAGAATATTTTCGGTTGAAATTCTTCATTTTTCGGGTAATTTGAGATTAAAATTCCTTGCTTTCTTTATATTCGAGAAGGAAAAAGAGTAAAATGAGTGAATTTCGATGATTTCATTGAGAAGCAGGGAAAATTTTACGCAGAAAACACACATCATCATCGATTTCCAATATTTGCTTTTTAATTCTCGTTTTCCAGCAGAAAAATTCTTCAACTTTTCAACAAAATCATCAAAATTCCGAAAAAAAAACTCAGTAAAATGAAAAAATTACAACAGGTCCGCGCTGGCATTTGCAGAATCCTCCTCCACTCTGCACGAAACTGTCCAGAACAGTATAAGTCTTGTCCTCCGGATTCTCTGAGTATCCAGCGGACGCAAATCGCACCTCATCCTCTTTCGGACTTGCCGCCTTTGTCTCTGGCACCGAATACATCGAAACCTTGACAGCAGTTTCAAGCGCCGCCATCTTCTCCTGGAGTGTCCTTACCTAAAAAAAAATATACAACTATAGATAATAAAATATTCAATTTCTTTTTTGAACATTTCATCATTTAGGGTCACACGACCAATAGATGAACACTGCCCGAAAGATGGACAGTTTCTATTATCAAGGATTTTCATAAATAAATGAATGATTCTTATACTTTTCATATACTTATACTTATTACATACCGATTGATCAAAATTTAAAATCATACCACTGCAAATATGCAACTGTCCATCTATTGGGGGCTCAAGTTATTTTCCAGTTTTTCCTTGATTTTCTTTAATTATTTCTATATTATTCAAGTTCAATTGATTTTTAGTCGATTCACTGTATATTTTTCTGTACATCATTCTTTTCTGCAACTTTTCAACGTGATTTGCCTATTTCATATGAATTAATACAGTCTGCTATTTCCTTAACCGTCCATCTATTAGTCGTGTTATCCTATCTAACTGATTTTTGAGATGTCTGCATAAAAAGAAAGGTTGCCGGAGTTTAATTTGAAAAAATTTCGAAAAAAAATTTTGATAAAAAAATAGGATATAAATAATTCTATTCATTATTTATATCCCATCAATAACAAAATATTTAAAAAAAACCATTAGAATCCATCACCAAAGCTTTACCCGTTGCTGCAGAGCCGCGACAATTCCGCAATTGGCAAAACACTCTCCCGCGCCTTTTTCATCTCCAGAACTCCCAATTTTCAAACACGTCCTGTTGTCCCCTCGCAGCAAAAATCCTTCTCTGCATCTGCACGAAAATTCACCTGGACTATTAACACAAATATGCTCGCAATCATGCGAGCCTTCAGCGCATTCGTCGATGTCAATGCACGTTGGTCTCTCCCCCCTCTCCTGACGCTCCGGACTGAATCTTCAACGGAAGGAAAAATCAAAGGTAAAACTCGATGAATCGACTTCCCTTTTCTTCCCCCAAAAAATCTTGGAAACTAAGCGAGATAGCGCGATTTTCACTGAGTTCTCCTTTTCAAAAGAAAACATAGCTTCAAAAAAGGACATCAAAAAAATCTCGCTATCTCGCTTAACTTCCGAGATATCCATCCACAAAGATAATCCGCTTTAAGAGCAAAATTTAATTGAAAAATCAATAAATACCGGTATCCACTCCAACAAGTGCAGACGACCCTTCTCAGTATGACGTCACATCTCTGCTCACAGAGATTGAGGGTGCAAGGATCAGTGTCCTTTGAGACACACTTGCCGCCAATGAGATGAAATCCAGGACAACAGTGTTGTCGAATGCAGTCAATCCATTTTCCCCCAGAATTCAAACACTTGTATTTAACGCGTATTATATTTTTCGATGGACAAGTGGATGCTGCTGCTGTAGGATTGCTCTCACTTGTTGCAATTACGTATCCTTCATCAGATTTTTTGAACGTTCCAGTTGTAAAGCCGAGAAACGTTGAAATTCTGAAATAATTAATTGCGGAAATGCCAAGCAAAAAATGTCTAATTTTTATTAATTGATCCAAAAAAATACTCACAATAAAAAAATTAAATTAATTCTCTTCATTATAAAACACGTGTGAAAAATTACACAATCTCCAAAACCCACCCCAACCCCTTTGCAAACCACCTCAACCCCTCAAAAATCTCCAGATGGTCCGAAAGACGACGAGAAACCCAAATGAGGTACAATCCACTACTCAACTACCACTCATAGAGTTTTTGCTAATAATAATTTTTTCTATTCCCAATTTTCTGTTAAATTCCCATAATTTTAGGTGTCTGCAATAATACATGAAGACTGTGAGTTTTGTATTAAAAGTTTGGTGCCACCACTGTGTGTGATTTTTTTAATGGAAATCCAGCTCTAGATGAGTATCTACGATTTTTTCATCTGATCTGTATTAAATTTATTGATGTTTTTTTTTGCTTCTTCTCGTTTTAATTCGTATGGTGTATATTCAGATTGATATTGTTCCACGTGATGTGTACAAGTTATTGACAAAAAGGAAAAAAGTACATTTTAAAAGCATAATGTGCATAAAATACTCGTTTTCCGCACACCGTGCGAAAAGTAGTTACTTTCCGCACGCTGCGCATGCGTTCAGAGGCACTTTCCATACGTTGTGCATAGAAGAACAGTACCTTACACGTGCGATAAAGATTTTCAGACTCGTGTGATTACAAAACTCGCTTTCAGCTCGTTCTACAACCACACACTCGTCAAAAAAGTACTTTACCGCACTTGTTAAATAATATACTATTTCGTAACAATATAAAATCAAATTCTTTTTTCACTGTTTTTTGTTCACTGCTTTTTCACTGGTATTCTTCTCACTGGTTTAACAAAATCCCACACAATCACTTAAATATATGTAATAGCCTAATGACAGACACTATGTACCTCGTATTTAGTCTATAAACTTGTGAATACTGTAAAGTTAATTGGATCTATGTTAATACAACTCTTTAAATCGAATTGAAATTGAAATCGTGTAAAAATCCACGTGTTAATCAATAATATTATTCAACTGCATGATTTTTGCACGCACGTCGAACATCAAGCTGCCCTCAATTCTCTCCATGTCTCTCCTCGTCAAAGTGCAGTTTAGTTGCAATTAGAAGAAACTCTGTGAAGAAGAGAAAAAAAAGGGCGTTATGAACGTAATTAAATGTGATTCAAGTTTCCTTCTATTTTTGAATGACCCCAAGTACTCTCAATAGCTGATTCTCACGGTCATTGTGGCGCCATCTAGCGTCTCGCACCTCTTTGATCAACTGTCGATAAAAAAGATTTCCCTCCTCAACTTATCGAGCGGCAAGAAGTCACGTGCAGCGCTCGATTACGTAATACGTAACAGATAATAAACGAGAGGCTAGAAACCGGGCAGGTCAGGCGTGACAGTGTTGACGAACCTCCGTGAGCTCCAAAACTAAAGAAAAAAACAAAAAAAATGCAGTGACACTAAAAATTCGACTATGAGAACGAGTAAATCCGTGAGTAAAAAAATTTGAATATTCAAAAAAACTAAAAAAAAACCGTTACTAAACCCTAAAAATACCGACTTTTTTTTCCCCATTCAGAACAATCGAGGACATCTGATTTTACGTCGACAATGGCCAAAGTGTGGTCGTATTTTTTATTCCTCCTATGGTTATCCTACTTGATGACCTCCGGCCTTCTTCTCTTCATAAATGGCTTCTTCCTGACCCGAGTCTCCCGCCCGGAGAGGAGCAACTGCACAAATTGCCGGAAGGGAGCGACATGTGACCCGCAGGAGCTCTTGAAGAACCTCTCCTCTGGAGACATTTGCTTGGAGCCGCGAGGTCGAGTTGTTCTTCTCGTCATCGATGCCCTAAAGTACGATTTTCTCGAGTGGACGGACACTCCACCCCCCGAGAACTACCACCGCAACAAGATCCCGGTGGTCCAGGAGCTCCTTCAAGGAGCCCCGAACAATGCGCGTCTCTTCAAGAGCATCGCCGATCCTCCAACGACGACGATGCAGAGGATAAAGGCCTTGACTACAGGAACTTTACCGACATTTATCGACATCAGCTCGAATTTCGCGACCGGTCAGATCGAAGAGGACAACATAATCGACCAAAACAGCGGAAGCGTCGTCTTTATGGGTGACGACACCTGGACCAGTCTCTATCCCGGGAAGTTCCTGCGACAATTCCCATCACCTTCGTTCAACGTCCTCGACCTCGATACGGTCGATCGTGACGTCAGAAACCGGATATTCTTCGAATTGCAGAGGAAAGACTGGTCGCTCTTAATAGCGCATACTTTGGGTGTCGATCACTGCGGCCACAAGCACGGGCAGAATCACCCAGAGATGATCCGCAAGCTGAACGAGACTAATGAGCTCCTCAAAGAGATAATTGAGGTACTCGACGATAATACGGTCCTCTTCGTCGTCGGAGATCACGGCATGACGGAGTCCGGGGATCATGGCGGTGATTCTCCCAGCGAAGTCGAAGCCGCCATGTTCGTGTACTCGAAATTGAAGCTCCAGGATGAGTTTAATCTGAAGAACTTTAGAAGCGTTAATCAGATCGATATCGTTCCAACGATCTCCGCCATTTTGGGGACGCCAGCGCCATTTTCTAACATCGGCGCTGTCATCCCCGACGCAATTCCCAAATTCCGGAATAAGACGATGATCTCCGATCATCCGTGGTACACGATCAGCACAGTTTTGAGGAATGTTCTTCAAACGAAGAGGTACATAGAGGCTTATTCTTCCGAAACGTTTCTTTTCGCTGAGGAAAAGCTGCGGAGGCTCGAAAAAATGTACGAAGAGTTGCAAAACCGTTTAGAGAGAATATCCGATGAGGAAAGTGTCGAAAACTTCATAAAATCGTCCCGCGAGTATCTCAAATTCTTGAGAGACTCGTGCATCGAGGTTTGGGTCCAGTTCGATGCAACACGAATGTCCCAAGGTCTCGTCATCATGTTCTGCAGCCTCTTCTCCATGTACCTGATCCTCACAGGAATTCCCGAATCCCGAATGCTCAGGATCTTCGATTCCTCATTCCTCCGCTTCTCAATAATCGGTAATCTCTCGTCAGCGCTCGTGATCTACGCTCTCTACAGCTTCAAGCTCCTCGAGAACTTCAAAAACACGAACTTCATAACAACCGGCATCGTCTCCCTCGTCTTCCTAGCCATCCTCATCATCCAGAATTGGGACGTCATCTCCGCCACGTGGTACGACAACTCGAAGAACTCAAAAATCAACTATCTCCTCCGAATAATCTTCGGTCTAACCATATGTGGACTGTTTTCTAACAGCTACGTTATTAACGAGGACAAGGTCCTCTCATTTCTTCTCATCACCATCATTTGGATCCTCGTCTACAGCATCAATGAAGAGCCAGAGATCTCCGAAAAGAAGCACAAGTCCTCCAAATCGAATCCATACAAACAGAAGATCCTCCTAGTAACAATGGGTTTTTTCGTCTGTCTAACAGTTAGACTGGCGAGTTACTTCTGGCGCTGCAGGGAAGAGCAGCTCAAGGACTCCTGCACTACCTTCATCCTCGGAAAAGTGGGGTCAATGACCTCCAACAATTTCGAGAGAATTCTGCTCATGATTACGCTAATTGGATTAGCGTTTTACATAACGATCGTCAGAATATGGCTTCGAAATTGTGGAAATTTGTCCGGTTTTTCACCGGCAACGATTGTGGCGAGATACTGTCCAGGCCTGATGGTCGTTTGCATAGGCAGCTACTGGGTTCTTCAGCGTCTGCCGAAAGATGCGAGGGTCAAATTCGTCTTTTCCTGGCAAATGAATGCACTTCCGGTTGTCGTCTACCTTTGTGTGATTCTCGCGGTTTTCGTGATCCTCGTCAAACCGCTGCAGGTTTTCCTACTTCCCAGGCATAGGGAGACACTCAGTGTCTACAGGGATGAAAATATTGTACCGAAACTGTTTGAGAAGGTCAAGAAACTTTTTTATACCAAGAATGATAATGAGGATGAGGTGCCGATCGTTTATGGTCTTGGTACTGTTTATAGCGGAGTTTTTGTGTCCATCAGTGTTTTTGGGGTTTTGCTTTATGCAATGCTGCTTGGAAACGTTTTAGCTCCGAGCACTTTGCTATTGGTTGTCACGGGAACTATGATTCTTGGGATTGTTGCTATTGAGAGGTTCAGGAACGCCAATGACGTCAGTAAGTCTCGCCTTTTTTTTTGAGATTTTTTGTTTTTTGGATTTGATTTTATTTCATTGATTTATTTCATTTTTTTGGTTTTTGCAGATGAGCTGATGCAGGTCCCGACTGCTGCAATCTTCTGCTGGTTTCTGGTTGGTGAATACTTCTTCTATGGCACTGGGCATCAACCCACCTTCCCTACGATCTATTGGGATGCTGCTTTTGTTGGAACCGGTGGACATTTTTATGGAAATTTTATTCCAGCTGTTTTGATAGGTGAGTTGAAGGCGATTGGGAAATGAAGATATCTTGGAAATTGGTGGAGTTAGGGAAATTTGTAAGGAGAGCTTTTTTGTGGGGAATTTGATTCCGAACGAAAAAGGTATCTTGATGAATTTGCCTAAAACTGGTTGTTTGTGAGATATTGAGAGATTATTGGAGAAGAAATCTTCTAGATTTTTATTACTAGAGCCATTTAAATGGACATTTTGATTAAACGGTTCGAGATAGAGATTTTTCAATTATTGCATGGGAAAGCTGAGGAAATTTTAGGTGGAAAATATGCATCGAAATTAATTTCTTTGAATTTTTTGAAAATTCTATTTTTTTGGTCGAGATTTGAAGAAATTGGGAAAAATTTACTATTTTGGGAATATCTTCGATTCTATTAGTCGTAGCGACCTGGGGTTGATCTTAAATGAAAGATGAGCTCATTTTCCATGAATTCAGATAGTTTCAAATTTTTTTCAACGATTTTTCAATTACTTATCACCTATTTTCTGAAAATCAGTTTTTGCTCTAGATTTATTTGAAAAATGGATAATTTTTCATTAGAACTATATATATCTATGGGAAATGAGCTCATCTTCCATTCGAAAATAGCCTCAGGTCACTTCGACCAATAGAACTGATGAAATCCACAAAAAGTGAAATTTTTCAAAAAAAAAAGCGTTTTCACCTTCAAATCTTGACCAAAAAATCGAATTTTCGAAAAATTCCCAAAAAAAAAATTCTGGCATATGATTTTCATCTGAAATTTCCTCAGCTTTCCAATGGAATCATCAGAAAAAACTTATCTTCAATATTTCCATTGATTTCGACTAATTTTCATATTTTAGAACGTCGAAACTAAAATCTGTCCGTTTCACGAAGAAGGACCCTTTTACACTATCTCCATTAATTCATCTATTTTATTGTTACAGGAATAAATACATTTGGATCACACATGATAATGGCCCTAACACTTCCATTATTAATAATATCACCATTTACGATATTCGTGATGATTCCAAAATTAGCCAAAGTTAAATTTCGAGTTGAAGACGATATGAAGAGAGGCGAATTAATTTTATTCGATAAAGACTCAACATTTCATAATTCAGTATTCAATGTTGCTGGAAAATACATGCTCTTCCATGGTTTCCGAGTAAGTTCATTTTTTTAATTAATTATTTTAAAAAAAGTTAAAAAAAAATTATTGAAGAAGAAAAAATTGAAAAAAAATTCTTCAAATTAATTCATTTTTATTGTTTTTTTTTCTTTTTTTACAGACATTTGGCTGCATGTTTGCTGCAACCATTCACTGTCGTCATCTGATGGTCTGGAAGATATTTGCACCTAAATTGATATTCGAGGGATTGAGCTTTTTCGTAACATTAGGAAGTTTATTAGTGTCATATTTTTTAATTATAAGGATTGATAATCAAGTTGAAAAATTGATTACCAGAGTGACCAAAACAAGATGATGTGTTAATTGCATTTAGAGTAGATAATAATGATGATAATGATAAAGAAACAATAAGCATTTTGAATAAGACATTGTGATTTTTCAAGTTACTTAACAGTGTTTTATAGACAATTACTTTTTCCCAATTTGAAGAGTGCAGATTAAAAGAATTTCTTTGGGAATGTTTTATATTACGAAAATTGCTCTAAATCAGTGAAAATATGTGACATACATTTTTTCTGATGATTCCATCGAGAAGCTGAGAAAATTTCCATTAAAAAACATGTTAAAACTCATTTTTGAGATTTTTTTGTTGGAAATTTGACTTTTTTGCCCCATTTTTTTTTATATTGTTAATATCTCGAAAACTATCAGACTTAGGAGAATTCATCAGGAAACCTTTTTTGTAGCCCATCAAATTCTCTACAAAAGAGGTCTCTTGTCTTTTTCCTCTAAACTCAATAGTCTCCGAGATCCCTTTAAAAATCAACTACGTTTTATTTTTAAACTCATTTCTCTTCTAAAAAAAAAAAATCTATACGATAAAAAAATGAAATTAATACACAGTCTGATTAATACGAGTATTAAAACGTAAAAACTTTTTTAAACATGCAATTTTTAAAAATAAAGAAAAATAGAATAATCAATTTTATTAATTTTTTATTCTCTGTTAAATCGTTGATTATAAACACACGAACGCTACCCTGCGTGCAATGCATTGCTGATTGTATTTTTACAAAGCAACGCACTTGATGCAGGATTGCGCCCGTATGCGTTCTGATTCAACATGATGATCCACGTTTTTTTTTTTGTTGGATTAATTAATAATGAAAGAAAAATAAATGATTAAAGAAGAAAAAATAAAAAATTCAATTGCTATTGATGTGTTTTTTTTGTTTATTTGAAGAAAAAAAAATCATGAATTTTACACATTTTTCCACTTTTTTCTTTCATGATAAATTAAATTTTTCGATTAATTTCATTATTAATTTAACGCGGAAAGAAAAATTCTTTCATACTTTTATCCATTTTTTTTTTAGTTTTTTTTCTTTTGTACGTGACCTATTAAGTTCTTTATCCACAAACTAGTGATGATTGTGATGATGCTTGCGTCCTTCGTTCTGATTTTGGCTTTTCATGTAATCTGCCCATTGTGCCCATTGCTTACCATAATTTTCGTATTGATTGTCTTGAAAGTTTTCCTTCAACAGAAAATAGAAAAAAAAAAGAAAATTATTTTTCGAGAAATTAATTAGATAACATTACTATTATCAAAATTATTATGATTATTGTTATTTAATGACGTAAAATGAGGGAATTTTTTTTCTGTATCAATATTACTGAAAATTTTCCTCTGATTTCACTTCACTCCCAATTTATCAAAAATTAATTAAAATGAAAGAAAAAAAAGAGAAAAAAAAACAGAGAAAAAGTTTTCTTAATTATCAAAAAACTAACATTTGCCATTGCCTGGAGAACCCGCTGGTGGCATTTGTATCTGAAATCATATTTTTAATTTTTTTTTTATCAAGAAAACTCTTCTGATAAGCACCGTCATAGCACCATCATGGTTCCCTATTTTTCGGAATAAAATGAATAACAAAAACTTTGAAGTAAAAGAAAAAAACTTGAATTTTTTCATTTTTCCAAAAATATCTTGGAATCTACTGCAGATACAGAAATTTCTATGGAACCTTTTTTCGAGCCCCGAATTTTCTCTATAAAAAAGGTTTCGACAAAAATTTCCGTATCTGTCATAGATTCCGAGATATTGAAAAAAATGAAAAATGTCAAAAAATTCTCTTCTTTTACTTCAATTTCTATAGGTTCACGATGTCTAAAAGCGTCTCAAATCGTATCCTAGCGGACTACGATGACTGAAAAAGCGTTGTTGAGGTCTAGAATCGTTTCAAATGAGTTTCTATAAGTTCACGATGTTTAAAAGCATCTTAAATCGTATCCTAGCGGACTACGATGACTAAAAAAGCGTCATTGAGGTCTAGAATCGTTTCAAATTAATTTTTATGGGTTCACGATGTCTAAAAGCGTCTAAAATCGTATCCTAGAGGACTACGATGACTAAAAAAGTGTCATTGCGGTCTAGAATCGTTCCAAATGCATTTCTATAGGTTCACGATGTCTAAAAGCGTCTCAAATCGTATCCTAGCGGACTACGATGACTAATAAAGTGCCATTGAGGTCTAGAATCGTTCCAAATGAATTTCTATAGGTTCACAATGTCCAAAAGCGTCAGAAATCGTATCCTAGTGGACTACGATGGCTAAAAAAGCGTCATTGAAGTCTAGAATCATTTCAAATGAATTTTTATGGTTTCACGATGTCTAAAAGCGTCTAAAATCGTATCCTAGAGGACTACGATGACTAAAAAAGCATAACTGAGGTCTAGAATTGTTTCAAATGAATTTTCTATAGGTTCACGATGTCTCAAAGCGTCTGAAATCGTATCCTAGCGGACTACTATGACTAAAAAAACGTCATTGAGGGCTAGAATCGTTTCAAATGAATTTCTATAGGTTTATGATGTTTAAAAGCGTCTCAAATCGTATCCTAGCAGACTACGATGACTAAAAAGGCGTCATTGAGGTCTAGAATCGTTTCAATTGAATTTAGATAGGTTTTCGATGCCTCAAAGCGTCTCAAATCGTATCCTAGCGGACTACTATGATGAAAGTAGCATTGTAAAGGTCTAGAATCATTCCGAATCAATTTCTATAGGGTTGTGACGTTTAAAAGTGTCGAAAACTGTAGCCAAGTGACCAAATTGTGACTTCATTACCAAATTTTCCAAAAAACAGCTAAACTTACGAGAAGCTTAATGCCGCCTCCTTGATGTCCGGGAACTGATCCTCCACCTGCTTGAACCGTCTCGATAGTACCAGGTGGCATGCTCTGATACCCTTGATGCATCGTCATCTTGACGCCTCTTTTGTACTGATCCCTGTGGTCATGACGATCATCATAATAATAATCATCATCATCAACGTTTCTTTTAGAAGCGCTACTGCCATAGGGAAGGCCCCAGTATCCGGTGAAGGGTTTCGGCTGGACTGGCTTGTCCAAGCTGTCCAGCTTCGCCTTGATGGCGTCGAGAAGCGTTGCATTGAACTGAGCAAATGGAGAAGCCTCAACTGGAGCTTCTGTCGCGACTTTAACGGAATCGGCAATGGCAGTTGTCACATTTTTCTGGAGACCTGTCAACATTTTTTGTTTTTTTGTAAATTGTGATTTTTTTTTAAATTTGGATTTTAAAAAAATTCAACGATTTTTAAAAAATCTTTGATTTTTTAAAAATCTTGGATTTTTTTTCTTCGATTTTTTTTTTAAATCTTGGATTTTTTTGAAAATCTTGAATTTTTTCAAAAATCTTTGATTTTTTTTAAATCTTCGATTTTTGAAAAATCGTTGAATTTTTTTAAAAATCTTTGATTTTTTGTTAGATTCTCATTTTTTTGTAAATCTGCGATTTTTTCTAAATCTGTAATTTTAAATTCAATCATTCGTTCATTGATGATATTGTAATTATCTTTATTGTACACAGTTTTTATATCGTCACCTTAAAAACAAAGAGGCGTAAGTGCTATAGATGAGCATAGCACTTACGTCCCTTTGTTTCTAAGGCGACGACATAAATAATTTTTTTAAGTTTCTATTTTCAATTTTTTTCTATGATTATACTTCGATTTAAACTGAAAATTATTACCAATAATTGATAATTACTTGAAAAAATCGTTTTATCTTTCATTTATCTATTTTAATGTTTTTGAATCCAGCGCGCAGTTTTGGTAAACCAATGAGGAATAGACGTGACAGTTTCAGCATTAAATTGGACGTGTATGAACTTTGTAGAATACGAAAATAGCACATTATCTAACGAGTGCAGTAAAGTATTTTCTGATGAGTTGTGAGGTTGTAAAACGAGCCGGAGGCGAGTTTTGTGATTACATGAGTTTGAAAATCTTTACCGCACGTGTAAGGTACAGTGTTTTTATGTACAACGTGTGGAAAGTGCCACTTAGGCACGCGTAGCGTGCGAAAAGTGGCCACTTTTCGCATGGCATGCTGAAAAGTGGTTATTTTTCGCACGTCATGATAAAAAGTGCTTACTTTTCGCACGCTGTGCTGAAAAGTAGTTACTTCTCGCACGTCATGATGAAAAGTGCTTACTTTTCGCACGCTGTGCTGAAAAGTAGTTACTTTTCGCACGGCATACTGAAAAGTGCTCACTTTTTAGCACGTCATGCTGAAAAGTAGTTACTTTTCGCACGGCATGATGAAAAGTGCTTACTTTTTAGCACGTCATGCTGAAAAGTGTTTATTTTTTGCACGGCGTGCCGAAAAGTGAATCCTTTTCGCACGTCATGAAGAAAATGAAAAAATTAAAAAGAAAAGAACCTGTCAACATATCGAAGACCTGGCTGAGTACTCCCATCTTCTGCTTGAATGGCAACGCCGGATCGACAGTAGGTGGTGCAAACATGGCTGCCCACGGAGAAGCCGGTTTCCCTGGTTTCGTCGGTTTTTTCGGGAAAGGTGAAGCAGGCGCTGTCTTCTGTGCTAGAATCATGTCGTTCATAGTTTTCTCCATGTCCGTCTTGATCGAAGAAAGCTCCGTGATAATGGACTCAACAATGGCGTCTTTTGCCGATGCTATTGTCTGCACGTCTTCCAACGATCTCGCGAATTGGGCCTTCGGAAAAGAAGAAGCGTCAACGGTGAAGGCTGGCCCACTTGCTGACATGGTTTTGTTCAGCTTGAGGCTGTCGAAAAGCTTGTCCAAGAATTGGGCAACCTTGTCGTTGTACTCGGTCGGTCCTGGAATCACTGACGATGGCAGCCAGTAGTCAGCCGGGACAACGGTGCTTTTTGGCGCTGGTGCTTCTGTCACTGGCGATGCTGACTCGGTTGGAATGTTAAAAGGGACCCAAAAACTAGGGGGGACGATCGTCGGTTTTGGGGCAGTTGGGTCAGTCTCGGCGCCCGGTGGTGGGGGGGTGCTCGTTGCCAGGTTCTTGAAGAGAGTGTTGAGGAAAGTGGTTTTTTTGGAGACAAAGAAGCTGGGGTCGACTACTGGAGATGGAGCGAATGGGCTGAAGGGACTAAAAGGCCCAAACATGCCGGGAAGGAACTGTTTTGGTGCGGAAAAAGAAGCGGCCTCTGGTTCCTCGGGAATTGGGCCCAAACCCGATGGGTATGGAGGGGGGGGACCTACAGCTCTTGGGGTTTCAGAGTCGGTCTGACGTTTTCTGCGGGACGGTTCTGCGGATTCTGAGTCTTCGGCGGCGTCGAAGGGGAATTTTGAGGTGAATCCGGGGAATGAGGAAAAGGGGGAGAATTTTGGAGGGAATTTTGGCGGGAAGGGGGAGAATTTGGAGGCAGTTGGACCTCCTGGCCCGTATATTCCGCGTTTTGATGCGGTGGAGGGGGGGTTTTCGGGGCCTAGGAGCTGTTCGAGCTCGGGGTTCACTTCGTTTGTGGCGTAGAGGACTGGGGTCGGCTGCTGGTAGGGGAAGGGGGGGTAATAGGCTGGGCCGAGACCTCCGAAGAGGTTCGCTAACATGTCGGTTTTTTTGGCGATCATTGCTTGAGGGTCAACGAATTTTGGGAAAAAGGGGGAGGCTTTTGGGATGTAGGGAACTGTGATGGAACTCATCGCTGGGGCGACTGGAGGTCCCAGGGATCTTGAAGAAACTGAAAAAATTGATAAAAACAATTAATTAAAAAAAAATCCTTTTTTTATTAATTAATCAAAAATTTTTAAGTGAAAAAAAATTGAAAAAAGAAAAAAGCATTTTTCTGGAGTTACTCTTCATTGAGTTTCTCGGAAACCAAGCGAGCTAGCGAAATTTTGAAGGAAACCTTTTTTGTAGCTCTCACTCTCCTCTACAAAAAAGGTTTCCTCCAAGATTTCGCTATCTCGCTTAGTTTCCGAGTGCTCTTTAGAAAAATGAAAATTTGAGTTAACAAAAATCGAAAATTTTTTGAATATTTTTTTTTAAAGAGTGACTTACATGATTTTCCAGCAGCATAACTAGCCCATGGTGATGTACCAGTTGGTGGTGGTTTGGCAGTCACTGTTGCAATGACAGCGAGAAGCACCAAGCAATAATGTTGTCGTAGCATCTTCTTGCACTTCACTGATCCATCAGCCTCCAACTGCAAAGCTTTTATACTCAACCAATTACAATACTTGAACGATTCATTTTTAATACTCCATTCTTCGAGACAATCCTACGAGGGATTATCCTGTACAGTATTTAAAATGTATCCCAGCAATTTCTAGATCATTAAAATAATCCAAGACACTCATGCCTTCAACTGCGAACACTTGAGGATTATTTTATTTATTTTGAGATGAAATGAAAAAAAAACAAAAAAATTACATTCTTTCCTCCTGCCAATTATTTTTATAATTAAAAATGATGAAATCTTCATTTTCAATTATTTTAGAAATCGGAAAAAATGAGTTTTTTTTTCTTTGATTACAATTTTTTTGAGCATGTGGAAACTAAGCGAGATAGAGAAATTTTTGAAAGGACCTTTTTTTTAGAAAATTTTAAGATCTACAAAAAAGGTCTCTACAAAAATTTCGCTATCTCGCTTAGTTTCCCAGTGCCTATATAATAACTATGGAACTAGTATGAAATCGTATTTAATGCATTTTAAAACTCAGATAAAAAGAATTCTCCATCTCTACATTCACTGGGGACAACATGAAATTAATTTGAAAAATTCTTTTTTTTTTCAATTATTTTAGAAATCGAAAAAAAATTAGTTTTTTTACTTTGATTCCAATTTTTTTGAGCACGCGGAAACTAAGCGAGATAGAGAAATTTCCGTAGAAACCTTTTTTGTAGAGAATTTTAAGAGCTACAAAAAAGGTCTCCTCAAAAATTTCTCTATCTCGCTTAGTTTCCGAGTGCTTCAAACAAATCTATGGGAGTAGTATAAAATCGTGTTTCATTTATTTTTAAATTCAAATAAAAAGAATTCTTCATCTCCGCCTTCACGTTTTTTAAACGTGCTGCTCAATTGTTTTCATTGTTAAGTCCTTTATTTCGGTGGAAAAAAGACGATCGAGTTAGTTGTAACTGTCAAGCCATGGAAAACAGAGCAAATCGTGAGTAGACTCTGCGCTTTTTTTTAGAAATGAATTAATTGAAAAAAAGAATAAAAAGTGAATTATTTAATTGATAGAAAATAGAGGCGATGAAATTCAGCAGGATCTTCAGGTTTTTACCAATTTGTGGGCTTCTCTGAGGGCCAAGTATGAAGGCACAAACATTACGAAGACCATAGCAAGACTTTTGCAGATGTATCAACCTGAAGAGGGCATTGATGCTTATGAAAGACTTCTGAAAACCGTTTTTGTGCTTCTTGAGGACTTTGATGTGAATGGACTAAAACTCCTGGTGTCCATGGTACCATTGCCAAAAAATGCAACTGAAGAAGCTATCAATGACGTCTTTTTCAAAGCCACTGGCTTCGTCAGACTCGATTCCCCAATTTTTCAACAAAAGTAATATTTTTATTTCATTTTAAAAAAAATATTAAAAGTAAGAAATAATTTTTTTTTTTCATCAGTTTTTTGAGAATAACTCGGAGACTAAACGAGATAGAGCGATTTTCTTTTTTCCGTTTTTGTAGCTCTTGAAATTTCCTACAAAAAAGGATTCTGCTAAAATCGCTCTATCTCGCTTAGATTCCGAGATATTTTGGAAAAATCGAGGAGAACATGAAATTAATTTGAAAAATTCATTTTTTTTAAATTAGTTTTTTGAGAATATTTTGGAATTTATGAGAGATAGAGAAATTTTGGTGGAATTCTTTTTTGTAGTTCTTTTTTTTCTCTACAAAAAATGTTTCTTCAAAAAATTCGATATTTCTGTTAGTTTTTGCGATTTCGTAGAAAAACTAGAAATAATTGATGGAATTTCCTGGAATTTTTTTTTTTTCATAATTTTTTTCGTGATATAATCTTTTCTTTTGGGGTCTTATCAGGTGCCATTATTCTTTTTGCAAATTCATTTTTAATTCCAGCCAATCTTTAATCCCAAGTGTCGCAAATTCCACTGATGATGACGCGAAAAAAGATGCGGTAAGAGAAAACATCAGTGTGGCAGCTTCGAGAAATTTTTCAGAGGATACTATGAATATTAATGCAAATAATGTAGCGAATAAATGCCATCAAACTCAGGTAAATTTGTGGTTTCACAAAAAATATAAAATTTTTCACGACTATTGAAATTTTTAGACAAATTTTTTTTTTTTTCTATCATCCGTTTTTTTTAGGAATATCTTGAAATCTAATCGAGATGAAGCAATTTTGCTTGAAATCTTTTTTGTAATCCTTGAAATTCTCTATAATAAAGAATGAGAGTAAAAACGGCGTATCTCCATTACTTTTCGAGATATTGAAAAAAGAAATCTGATGTTAGGGGAGAGTGGTGGATTCAAGATTTTTTTTCAAAGTGAAGGACTTTGCAGAAAAATCTGAAAAAATTTGAGAAGATGCTCTAATATGTTGACAATATTGGTGAATTTTTTCAGATTTTTCTTTGGACCCTCTCATCCTTAAAAAAAATCATTTTGATTTTCAGGTCCAAAACTTCGTAGTTTGAGCTTTTTTTAGTTTTTGTGAAATATTTCGGCAAATAAAAGAGATAGAGAGATTTTTGAAGAGAGCTTTTTTGTAGCTTTGATTTTGCTCTACAAAAAACGTCTCCATGAAAATTCTCTATCCCTCATAGATTACGAGATTATCAATTAAATTTGACAAAAACGTCTATTTTCATGTTTTTTTTTTTACAGAGGATGCCTCAAGAATTTCATCAATTTCGCAGTTATTCTCAGGCAGAGACTGATCCAACAGTTTCCCAAAAGATGAATTATTACTCCTCAAATAATTCCCAAGTTTATCCTCAACCTGAAAATACTTTTCAAGGATACAAAATGAATTGGATGCAAGCACCTTTTATTGTGCAAAATGGGACTGTTCCATTGCCAAATAATTATGGTGATTTTTTGGTAAAAACTGAGGACAATAAGTACATGAGGGTGCCAATGACCAATGTTGGTGTTTTAATGTCATACAACAGTCAAAATATGCAGACGTACTATCCTTATCAGGTGTGGTTCTTAATCACATTAATAGTGGAATGAAAATTATTTTATTTCTTCATTTCTTCGTTTATTTATTTATTTATTGATTTATTTACTTATTGATTTATTTACTTATTTATTTATTCATTTATTTATTTATTTATTCATTCATTTATTTATTTATTTATTTATTTATTAATTTATTTACTTTCTTATCTCAAAAGACTTGAAAAAAGCTTCATTTATGTATTTTACCATTTTTTTCGTTAATATTTTTGAAACTTATAGCTTTAGAGGAAAATATAAGGAGACCTTTTTTTTAGAAAATTAAATTTCCTACAAAAAAGATTTTCTGAAGTTTTTTCGAAAACGTACTGGTTTCTGTGATATTTATGAATTAATTCAGTAGTGAAGAGATAAATCAAAAAAAAATTAATTTTTTTTTTCATTAATTTCTGAATAGTATCTCGGAAACTAAGCAAGATAGCGAAATTTTAGAAGAAACCTCTTTTAAAGCTCTAATTTTTCTCTACAAAAAAGGTCTCTACAAGAATCTCGCTATCTCGCTTAGTTTCCGAGATATTACTAAAAAATAAACCACAAAAAAAATAAATTTCGATTTTTTTTCGATTTTCAATTAAATTAATTCCAGAAAATCTTTAATTGATTAATTATTTTCATGCATAGTTGATTCCTGCAAATCGTCAAAGTTTCGTCACCGAAAAAAGTCATCCAGCCCCCAGTAAGCCCATTGCAATTACTCCAAAACAAAAAGTTCCTAATAAAATTTCAAAAAAACCTGAAAAACTCGAGGAAAAAAGTGGGAAATGTAAAGAAATTATCAATGAAGTTTCGATACTTGAGAATCTTACAGTCAGTAAGAATCTTGACTCCTGCATCGAGAGATTTTTGAATCGAGTTAAAAATAGGGCTGAGAGTAATACTAAGAGGATGAATACGTCAATTAAAAGAACTGAAGTATCATGTGATAAAAAAGAATTTGTTTCACGAGAGATTAATTCGCACGATGATGCTAATGACTTGGGAAAAAATATTTACATGAAAAATTGTGATTTGGCGTCTTACAAGAGACATTACTACGACACGATGCTCAATTATCAACGCGCAAAGGGTAAATAATTTTTCTATCTAAAAAAAAATTAAATTAAATTAGTTTTTTTATCTCTAATTTTTTAAAGTCTTCTTTTTAAAAAGGATCTCAGAAACTAAGCGAGATAGTGAAATTTATGTAGAGACCTTTTTTGTAGAGAATTTTAAGAGCTACAAAAAAGGTCTCTACAAAAATTTCGCTATCTCGCTTAGTTTCCGAGATCCTTTTAAAAAGCTGAAAAATTTTGATAAATTTTGTTTTTTTGAATAATTTCTCAATTGAATTTTTTTCTTCTTCAGCAGTCGCAAATTCAATGACACCAGTTGCATCAACAAGCAGTTATGATGCCACGTACTACGAGTATCTGCAGCAACAGCAATGGATGTATCAGCAACAGCAGCGATTAATAATGAGCCATCAGTATGCAGCACAGAGATTAATTCAACCAGAATACTCGTGTATTCGTAATCCTTATGTTAGAACAAACGAGTGGATGTCGAATTGCACAACTACCAGACATACCCAAGAGGTTCAAAAAATAATTAGTAAAACTGTAAATTCAAAATGGATTTATAGTTCAAAATGATTCGGGATTTTTTTTTTATAGTGAAGGAGTTTATGGAAAAAAATTGAAAAAAATTCACCAACTTTTCCACATATTGGAGCATTTTCTCGATTTTTTTTCAGATTTTCTCATAAAGTCCTGCATCACGAAAAAAAATCCTGATTCATTTAGCCATGGAGGTCCATTCTGCCCCGATTTTCCCTATTTTTAATTTTAAAAAAGGGGAAAGTAGGGGAAAATGGAAATTTTAATTACAGGGTTCGAGATAGAGATTTTCTGATGATTTCATCGAAAAGCTGAGAAAATTTTAGATGGAAACATGTGTTAAAGTGAATTTTTCTTTAATTTTTTGAAAATTCTACTTTTTTGCCTACTTTTCACCTTAAAATTTCGATCGAAAAATCGAAATTTAAAAAAAAATGCAAAAAATAAATTCTTGCATATGATTTTCATCTGAAATTTCCTCAGCTTTTCGATGAAATCATCAGAAAAACCTATCTCCAATATTTCCATTGATTTCGAGTAATTTTCATAATATTTCTCAATCATTTTCAGATAAATCCAGGGAATTCTGGATTTTACAACAATAATTTTGAGTCAAACTACGAATTAATGTCCCAGAATAATTTGAATTCCTCAAAACAAGCAGAATTAAAAATTCCCAGGACTTCAAATGTCGAAACTTCAGTAAAATTGCCTGATGGGGAATAGAAATAATAAATTAAAATTTATACATTTTTCATTATTTCATCTGTATTGATCTTCACAATCCACAAAAGAGATACCAGCATTTATTCATAAATTTTTTTTCTTCTTTTATCTCATTCCAGTGTACATAAATATATTAAAATAATTAATGTTCAATGATTTAATAAATTCCAATGAATTTTCTTCATTAATTTATAATTATTCTTTCGAATAATTGTGAAGGGGGGGGGGGGGGGTACAATTCGTTCATGTCGGGACAGTGAGTCGATTAAAATTATCTCGACAATTTTATTTTCTTCGTTTTTTTCATCAATTTTCGTCAATGTACAGTGATTTATTACAGAATTTAATGATGACGAGGTGAAATAAAATGATTTTCTAGTCTACTTCATCAGTTTTTCAAAAGGATCTCGTGAACTAAAGGAGATAGGAAAATTTTTGAAGAGACCTTTTTTTTAGCTCTGAATCTCCTCTACAAAAAAAGTTTCTACAAAAATTCTCTTATCTCCTTTATTTTCGGAGATCCTTTCCAAAAACTCAAATTAAAAAATTGATATCAATTTAATTTAATAGCAAATTCACAAAACTTATCATGTTTTCTTCAGTTATCTCGAAAACTAAACGAGATAGAGAAATTTTCAAAGAGACCTCTTTTGAAGAAAATAATTAAAGCTACAAAAAAGATTTCTACAAAAATTTCGCAATCTCGCTTAGTTTCCGAGAGCTTCAATCACAAAGATACGCTACTAAATAATTATCGGATTGTCGCAATGTTTTTTTTTAGTATCTTCTTGGCTCTCATTTAAATTGGCAATTGAAAACGTGCGTGTGTTTATTTTTCATGAGTTCACCTAACTAATTAAAGGAAAAATATTCATTTATTGCTGAATTGATTTTGGCGTATTTAACGCGAAGACAAACGGTCATTAATATTAATTAATTTTCAATTTTTTTTTCCTCATCATTTATCTTTTCAAATTTTTTTCAACACATACAATTACATTGTTGTGCGTTCGTGAGTTCCTTTAATTTTTTAAATATTTTTTTCTTTCAATTTTTCCAAAAAATTTATTAAATCATCTTTTATCAATTCATCATCAAATTAATTTTGTGCATCAATTTGCATCAATTATATATATCATTAATAATCAATCAATCAATCATCATATTCAAGGACTTCAATTTTACAAAATATATATTATATTTGTTTTATATAGAAGTCACACACAAGCTATATTCACTATTTTTAATTCATCATTCAGACTTCAACTAATTTTCGCAAATTCTTACAATTTCACATTATTTTTTTTTTCTCTTTATTATTTATTATTCACGTCATTTTATTCTGTTCTCTTTCAATTTTCTTTTTTCTTCATATTTTTTTAAAATCGATTTATTATTGTTATTATTAATTATTATAATAATTATTATTATTATTATTTTATACAATAAACGTCTGCTCGCTGATTTTAAGTAAATTATTTAATTTTTTCAAATATCACTCACTGAATTTTTTTTCTTGTGTAAAAAGTGAATAAACTAATTTTGTGAATGAAAAAAATTGTGAAAAATTGTTTTTTTTTTTCAAGTCTGGTAACAATATTATTTAATTTAAATTTTTCTATAGCAATGCATTTTTTTTTTCATTTAAAAAAATCAATTTTACTGGTATGATTTATTCTTTTGGCAGTGAATTATCATTATTATTATTATTTCTCATTATTATTATTATTATTAGTTTATTAAACATTTCATTTTAAAGCTCGCCACCAAATTATGTGAGAATTGAGGAAAAATTTGAATGATTTTACGTTGAAATGATTTTTTTTTTGAGGGAAAAATCAAATGTATAAAATAAAAATGTTGAATTAATTAATTAATTGATTGTTAATTTAATAGTTTAATCTAAGTGAACACTCATGATTTTTTTTAGAAATTATTACTCACAATCTAGGATTAATAACTAATTTATTTTGTATAAAAAAGGGAAATAATTGAATTATCTTGATTTTCTTTGAAAAATGAAATTCAAGATTTCAAATTATTTGACAATTTTTTTTTTCTGAAGATAAAAAGATGAATTAGGAATTAAGTTTTTAATTTAATTTTTTAAATTTGTTTTTAATTCTTTATTCTTTGGGCGGATGAAAGCAATTGGAATGTTCACGCGATATGTTAATGACTAGTAAAACAAATTAATACTGTTTAATTACCTACTCACTGAATTGGAGGAGAATTAATTCGGGAAAATTAATTAAATTTTGTGAATTTCGATTTACAATTTTTTCGTGAATTTCTCGGAAAATTAAGAGAGATAGAAAAATTTTGATAGAGAGAATTAAAATGGACATTTTAATTAAAAGTATCGGGGATAGGGATTTTTTGATGATTCTATTGGAAAGCACAAAAAATTTTGAGTGAAAAACATTTGTTAAAAATATTTTTTTTTATTTTTTTTAAATTTCTAGTTTTTTGGTGAAATAATAAAAAAATACACTTTTTTGGGTATTTCTCTGGTACTATTGGTCGTAGTGATCTGGGGTTGATCTTGAATGAAAGATGAGTTCATTTTCCATTGATTCATGTAATTGACAATATTTTTTTATCCATTTTCCAATTACTTATAGTCCATTTTTCAAAAAATCTGTTTTTTTGCTCTAGATCTATTTGAAAAATCGATATTTTTTCTTCGAAAATTGTCTAAATCGATGGAAAATGAGCTCACCTTTCATTTGGGACCAGTTTTAACTCACTACGACCAATAAAACTGGAGATATCCTCGAAAAAGTGAAATTTTTCGAAAACGAAATGGTTTTCACTTTTAAATTTCGACCAAAAAAATCGAATTTTTGGAAAAAATTGCAAAAAGCAAATTCTGGCAGATGAATTCCATCTGAAATTTCTCCAGCTTTTCAATGGAATCATCAGAAAAAAATTATTTTCAATATTTCCATTGATTTCGAGTGATTTTCGAAAAATTTATCATCAAAACTAAGATGTGTCCGTTTTGCCCCACCTCCTATCCTTTTTGCAGCTCTTTTTCTGCTCTATGGAAAAGCTATAAGCTATAAAAAAATTCCTATCTCTCTTAAATTCCGAGAAATCCCCAAGAAATCGAATCGAAACCCCCGAAAAATCTCCTCATCCCCCCAGAAATCCCCAAAATAAAGAAACCCTATCCCAAAAAAAGACGAAATACACGAAAAAAAACATTTACACACCCACACAAAAAATCCCCACTCACAACATCCAATAAAACCCAACGAAAAGAATAAAATAGACGAAAATGATAAAAAACAACCTCATAAATACGTAGACGGCAGCACAATTTACAAGGCGTTGATATACTTTGTACAAGATGTCCTTGGGTTTTTTTTTAAATCATTAATTTTCTATCGCTTAATGAGGTGAAGGAAGGTGTTCATCCACTGAGAAATAAAAAAGTGGTTAAAATTATCAAATATTTGTTTCATTGGTACTTAGCAAATATTTTTTTCAAATAATTGAAAAAGTTGTTGAATTTACTGAATTTTGGTCATTCGAATAGTTCAACAAATTCAACAAAAAAAAAACATTCTTTTGCAATATTCAAATTTTTTTAGAATTTTTGAAATTATTTTGAAAATTATTTTCGAATCCTTTTAAAGATTTTTCGTGAGTTAACAAATTTTGTTCATTCAAATAAATAAATAGATTTTTAAAAAACAATTTAATTTCACTATTTGAGGTTTTTCAGAATTTTCTAAATTATTTCGAAAATCATTTTCGATTTTTTTTTCAAGATTTTCCCAAATTTATAGAATTTTCTTCATCTAAACATATCAACAGATCGAAAAAGAAGAGAAAAAACAGCTTCATTTTACTATTTAACATTTTTCAAAATTTTCGAAATTATTTTCGATTTTTTCTTAAGATTTTCCTGAAATTTATCGAATTTTTTTCATCTAAACATATCAACAGATCAAAAAAGAAGAGAAAAAAAACAGTTTTATTTTACTATTTGATATTTTTAAGAATTTTCAAAATTATTTTCGATTTTTTTCAAGATTTTCCCGAAATTTATCGAATTTTTTCATCCAAACATATCAAAAGATCGAAAAAGAAGAGTAAAAAAATGTTTCATTTTACTATTTGCCTTTTTTTAGAATTTTCGAAATTATTTTGCAAATGATTTTCGAAATTTCTTCGCAATTTTTCTAGAAATTTACTGAATTTTGTTAATCCAAACAAATCAACATTTTAAATGAACACTATTCCGTAAATTCAACAGGTTTTTAAATTATTGAAAAGAAAAATTAAAAAATATTTCCTAAGAATCAATGCAATATAAAAATATTTAATACTTTTTACCACTTTTTTTTATCTCAGTGTCATCATCATATTATTAATTAATAATTCAGGGAAATGGATAAGGATCAACAGTTTTGCTCGAACATGGTTGGACATCATCAGGTGGTTGTCTCCATTGTCCAGACCACATTGCTGCTTCAAGTGCCTTAGCAGCATCAGCACGTTCAGCTTCAGTAGCACCTTGTAGCTCCCATTGCTTAACAGTTGCTGCTAAACAGCTCTGTATATCATTATCAGTACTTGCTCGTGATTTGAGTATTTGTCCTTTACCACCACTTGTTCTACGTGATTGTGGCCTATCAATTTGCTTTAATGGCAATTTTTGAGGTACACGTCTTGCACCAGAATCAATTTTTTTACCAGCAATACCATTGCCACTTGAGCCACTACCATCACGTCTTCTTCTTCGTCTTTTTCGCTCCAAATCACTTTCGTCACGCTGCATTGTTTGTACATCATCGTCTTCTTGAGGAAGAAATGCATCACGTGCTGATGCCCAATGGTCTTTTCTATTTTGCTTGAATCTCTCACAGCCATTGCCTTTACTGGTTGTGTTGGACTCTGTGTCAGCACTTTTTTTCGATTTCTGGGCTTTAACTACCCAGCCTGATGGCTGCTTCGGACTCTTGTCCTTCAGGGTCATCTGAAAATATTTTTTTTTTTTGTGAATTAGAGGAAATAGTGGAGTTCTATCTTCTATTTTGATTTTCGAAAATATCTTAGGAAATAGAGGCTGAATAGACCCAAATAGGGTTTCGAAACGGTATTAAAAAATAACATCTTAGGAAATAAAGGGTTTAAGATTTAGAATTTATCGAGAGATTTTTTTTTTGTTTTTTATACTGATTTACAAAAATAGTTATTTCTAGATTTTTCGGGCATTATTTACTGAGAATTTTCAGAAATTAGAAATTTCGAGGGAGAAAAACTGATTTTTTAGGGAAATAGGTGGGGGAAGGAAGGTTTCCAGACTTCGATTTGGGAATCTGTTGGGAAATTCTAGAATGTTCTAAAAAATCGAAATTCTTTTCAAAATTTTTCTTAAAAATCGGTTTTTCACAAGGTTTCGAAAATCGACATTTTTATGAAATTTTTTGAAATCCAAATTTTTATGAACTTTTTAAAATTTGAAATTTTCATGAAATTTTTTAAAAAATTTGCAAAATCCAAAAATGGGCAAAAACAGTGTTTTTAAAAGACCTTTTTAGAAAACATGTGGAAAAATATTATTGGAATTCCATTTGGAAAAATTCTGGAAAACCCAAAATAGGGAAAAAACATGTTTTTACGTAAACGAAAATTGGAGGGATTAAATCGATCAAATTTCTCCTCTTCCTGCAAATTTTTTTTAACAATTTAGAAAAATTCTGGAAAATTTTGGAAAACTGATTTTTTTTTGGAAATTCTGGAAAATCACAGGAAATTCCAAATTAGGTTTTCTACGTTTTTTTTTCAGAAGATTTTGTTTTTTTCAGATTTAATTTGAGAAAAATTCTGAAGAATTTCGAAAATCTTTCGAAAATTCGGAATTTTCCAGATTCCAGAATTTGGAAAAATTCTGGAAATTTTTTACAAACGGATTTTTTTGCTAAATATTTTGAAAAATCACAAGAAATCCAAAATTAGGGCAAAAAAGCCTCATTTTTTAGAGAACATGTGGGCAAAAAAAAGTTGCCAGAGTAAAATTTGGCGAAATTCTGGAAAAATTTCGAAAATTCCATAAAATCTCAAAAAATCTTAAATAAAATCCTAAGAAAAAAAGCTCAATTTTCATAAACCCTAACTAGGTAAATAGAATCGATCAATTTCCTCCTCTTCCTGCTCCACTAACCTTTTCCGCCTTATCAATAAACAATAAAAAAAGAAGAAAAAAAACGTAATTACCCCCGAAGACGAAGAATCCACTGGTTTATATAGCTGGCTTTGTGAATGATCGTGGGCCGACTGCGATTTGCAGTTAACGCCACTTCTTCCATGCAGCCACGACAGTAAAAATGCAATAATTGCACACAAAATTGCGAGACCAGCTGCAACAGTGAGTTGGGAGCGTGTACGACGTGGTACCCATCCACTACCATGATACTCCCATATAGATAGTCCAAGTAGTCCACTACCAGCTGTGTACGAAACTCCAATTCCCGTGAATACCCAGAAATTCTGTTGAAAAGAATGTTAAATATTATTAACTCAGTAAAAGTTAAGCTGCATTTTTGTGCAGATAATTAATTTTATGATACTGAAAATAGCAGACATCTGACAATTTTTAGATTTTTTTCTTTTCAATATGTACGTGTCCCAGTTTCTGACACTTTAGAGTGAGTTTCTGACAGCAAATGGATATTAAAGAAATAGAGAAACGTGGGGCAAAATGGATATTGCAATAAAATAGGAGGAGATAAATTTTTTTTTGATGATTCTATTGAAAAGCTGAGGAAATTTTGAGCAGATAAAAAGTGCCAGAATTAATTTTTTCAAATTTTTCGAGGATTTAATTTTTTTGGGCATTTTTTAGGGGTAAAAAATGCCCAAAAAAATCGAAAGCCTTTCGATTTTTGAAAAAATTCAGTTTTTTTCAAAATATCTCTGGTTCTATCGATCGTAACGATATGGAATCGATTTTAAATGAAAGCTGAGATTATTTCCCATCGATTTATGTCGATTTGAATTCAAAAATATCGATTTTTCAGATAATTATGGGAACTTTTGTGAAAAATTAGGATCATTGGGTTTTGCCCTATTACTATGTGAAAAAATAATCTTTTTGAATTCAAAACACCATAGATCGATGGAAAATGATCTCACCTTTCATTTAAAATTGGTTCCAGATCGCTACGACCAACAGGACCAGAGATATTCACGAAAAGCTGAATTTTCTCCCAAATTACAAGATTTTATCCCTCAAAAATGCTTAAAAAGAAAATTAATTCTCAAAACATTGAAAAAGAAAAATTCTGGCACTTGTTTCTTATTCAAAATTTTTTCAGCTTTGTAATGAAATCATCAAAAAATATCTATCTATAATATTTTCATTCTTTTGAAGATTTTTTCATGCATAAAAACTCAAATGTGTCCATTTTACCCCTTATGTTTATATTGCCCCTATATTGTAAATTTGAGTAGAACCGAAAAATTTGGACAAATTGTTAGTTACTGGAGCTCTGTCAGGAACCGGGACCACCACGTTTTTATTTTTTTTTGTTGAAAAATCAAAAATATGTACGTGTGGAAAATTCAAAAAAATTACAATCGCGAATTTTTTCTAAATTTTTTTTTTTTTTCAATAATGTATGTGTTTTTAAAAAATCTAAAGAATTTTGAGTTGCATGCTAATTTCATGATCATTCAATTTTTATCAATAATACATTACCACTTTCTCCCAATTCAATGGAAATGTATAAACAACATGTGTTATATCGAGGAAGAGAAGTAGCATTGTTACTAGTAGACAAAATACAATGACAAATATCATAAATCTCAATCTTCCAACGAGCGGTAGCATAAATAGATTTACACTAGCAGTACCAGAACTGCATAATGTTGCCAAACATGCTGCCGATGTTATCTGTAATGAATAAGTCATAAAATGTTTTAATAAAATATTTAAAGTTGAAAATTAAAAAAACAAAAAAACTCGTGGGTTTTGTTTAAACATGAGTATCTCAGGAGCCGTTGAGTTTAAGAAAATTTATCAAGAGACCTTTTTTGTGGAGAATTTAATTTTCTTAAAAAAAAGTCTCTTCACAAATTTCCCTAAACCCAACGGCCTTTAAGATATTCGAAAAAAACTGAAAATGTTTTTAAAAAAATTTTTTCTTGGAATGGAAATTTTTTTCTAGGATGGTTTGAAAAAAGTTGTATCACTTTCATTCGGAAGCATATTGCTAAAGTATCAGCAGAAAAAGCTATATCAGTTGGAGAGCAATACTATTATCCACTGGTTTTTTCTTTTCTTTAATTAAAAAAAAAAAAGCGTGGGCACTTACGAGCAATAGAACTCTGACAACACCCGTTGTAGTTTTGAGATGACCCTGTATGTCACAGACAAGCACCAAATGGCTGGCACGTGGCCATGGCAGTGCATTTGCGGAAGAGTCATGCCTATGATTACCATGGCCATAAGGGCCATGATAATTTTCATGTGAGTCCCATGAATGGACGGTTGAATGTACACCGGGTGAATCCAGCTCCGATGAGTGGGAGCTTATAGCTCCCCCTGTTCTACTCCCTGCTATTGAAAAAACAAATGTTAAAAAAATAATAAACAATAATGGCTTTATTTATCGAGAGTAATTGTGTTTGAAGGTCGGATTTTATTAATAGCCCTTTTTTTATATCAATTCCAATAGGGCAGAGGTAAAACGAGATAATTGCATGTTTTCCATTATTTCGAGAATATCTCGAAAACTATTGAAGACAAAAACTTTTGATAGAATTTTTTTTGTGGCTCGGGATTCTCTCTACAAAAAAAAGGCTTCCACCAAAAATTTTCGTATCAATTATTTCTCAAAATATTAAAAAAAATGATTTTCACCCCAAATTTTTTTTACTTTTTTGAAAATATCTCGAAAATTGTTAGAAATAAGAAATTTTGATAAAAACCTCTTTTGTTAGCTTTTAATTTTCCCTGGAAAGAAGGTTTCCACCAAAAATTTTCGTGTCTCAATTATTCCTCGAAATATTCATTAAAAAACTGATTTTCACCCCCAAGTTTTTTCACTTTTTTGAGAATCCCTCAAAAGTCATTAGAGATAGAAATTTTTTACAGAAACCTTTTTTGTAGCTCTTCATTTTCTCTACAAAAAAGGTTTCTACCAAATTTTTCGTATCCCAATTATTTGTCTAAATATATTTAAAAAAAAAATTTCACCCCCAACTTTTTTCTCTTAGTTTTTTGAATATTTTTCGAAAACTGTTACAAATAGAAAATTTTGATGAAAATCTCTTTTTTTAGCTTTTAATTGTTCATGCAAAAAAATTTTTCACCAAAATTATTCATGTCTCAATTATTTCTCAAAATATTCTTTAAAAAACTGATTTTCACCCCCAAGTTTTTTCACTTTTTTGAAAATCTCTCAAAAATGACTGAAGATAGAAATTTTTCACAGAAACCTTTTCTGTAGCTTTTGATTTTCTCTACAAAAAAGGTTTCTTCCAAAATTTTCGTATCCCAATTATTTTCCAAGATATTAAGAAAAAACTCATATTCACCCCCAAAAACATCCCTTAAAAATGAAAAAAAAATTAAAAATTTAATTAATTTAATAAAAAATAAATAGTACCAATTTCGAAGTCCTGTATATCCTCTGGGCGTGAATACGCTGTTGGCGGTGGCTCCAGATCTCTTATTTCCTCTAATAATAATACTTCAATTTCATCTGCTGCGTACAAATCCGAGACGGAGCGAAGATGATGCCGAGACTCGCTCATTACTTGGGGGGGTTCAAATAAGTGAAATTAACCGTTGGTCCACCCCCCAACCTCCGGTTTAAACATTAATTTAATAATTAAAAAAAAAAAAAAAAAAAAAAAAAAAAACCGTCACCTCTTCTTCGGTCCACCCCGAGCGATAATTACTGTTGAATATCCTCGGTTGGACCTGTCACAAATTCACCCATTTCCACTTAACATTAAAACCCATTTTTATTTTCAAATAATCATCAAATCCAATATGCCAGTTGTCTACACAAAATTATCGCCACACCTGCAAAAAAGTGCATAAAAATCAAGTTATTTTCAGTTTTAATAAAAGCGCATCAATTAAATATTTTTCAAAAAATCTCACAAATAATTACATAAACAAACAGACGAACAATACGAAAAATAATTATGTATTACATTTGAATTAAAGATTAAAAATTCAAAAATCAGATAATAATAAGAGTTAAAATGTGAATAATAATAGTCTAGTATTGTTAAAAAGTAACAAAAAAAAAAAAAAAAAAAATCACCCCAAATTTCCCTAATTGTCACTAAATTTATTCACATTTTGACATACTTGCCCCCAAACAACGTTAAATATGTCAATGAGCATTTGAAGTGGGCATTTTTAAAAAGGTGATTTAAAAAAAAAAAAATATACGCCTTTAATTACTGTTCAATTACCAAGACAATTAGTTAACATTGAAGTAAACCGGTGAATTACATGGCCTTTTTTTTCTTTCTTTTTTAACATTCAAATTGTTCGTCCTCGTGAGCCCACAAACCTCTGGAGTGTCGCCATTACCGCTCTTCAATCAAGTCGTAAAGCCCCCTGCATTCTTTTTTTTAATACATTTTTTTTTATACTATTCACATTGTCCCATGAGAATGCGAAAGTTTTGAGAGGGAGAAATGTGCATTGGGGTTGTTTCTGAGAAAGGGGATGATGGGGGAGGGGGGATGAGGAAGAGCCAATTGGAGGGAGTTTATGCTTGTGTGACGGAGGTTTTGGGGGAGTTTGATTGGTTCGTTGGGGATATTTAGGGAGAAAGTTTGGGGTAGTGCAGAGGGAGGACCAATCGCTTTTTCTGAGGAATAGGGGAAAGGATAGTTGAGGGGGTTACTCGATTCGTGGCGCTACTAGGGAATTCTTAGGGTGGGGGGAGGGGGGGTGCCGTGCTGGTAAGGCTCGTCGATAATAAGGGGGGGAGTCGGTGGAGGGATATCTTCAAGTGGTCACAGACGATTTCGGGATATGCATACGTCGATAAGGAAGTTTTTTTTTTAAATTGGAGTGGTTACAGTGGGCTGGTGATGAGGGATTCCCCGAAGGGTTAGTTCGGTTGTGAACTTGCCGAATTCTACACTGCCTGGGTGCGTCTAACAAGTTCTCGCGAGAGACTGCTCACTCCTGAAGTCGTGGTACCACACTGGGATGAAGTCAATTTGAAATCAAATGAAGTCATTGAAATCAGTGAAATCAGTGAAGTCATATGACTTCAACTTTCTGAAATCACTCGAGTCAAATGATTGTATTTTTTTGAAATCAATTCTGAAATCACTGAAGTCACGTGAAATTAACTCTCGGAGTATACTGGGGGATATTTTGACACCAAAAAATTTTTTGCCCTAAAATATGATGAAATGGATGAAAATATCTGAAATAGTCGATTCCGACGCTTAGAAGTTTTTTCATTCAAATTGGCCGACTCTAGAAAAGAGATCCAATTTCGACTAATTTTTTTACCATCAAAGAATAGTTGAATCAAACCAACGATGATTGTATTCAAAAGTAAATTTTTTTATCTACAAAAAACCTTATAACATAGATTCCGAAAAAATATATAATTTTCGAGATGTAGCACTTAGAAAATGGAGTGGGGTCAATTTGACCCCATGTGTGCTCTGAAGTTCTGTTCAGAGGTGTGTACTCCGAGGGTTAATGGGGGAGGGAAGGGTAGGGTATTTAATTTTTTTTTCTCGATTTTTTGAAAAATTTTGGGGTGAAAGTACCATATTCCAGGAATATTCTGTGAAAATTTCAAGTCGATCCAAAAAAAATTGACGGTAATACAGCATTTTTAGTATGAGTGGTTTAGAATCGAGCTAAAATCAAAACGACGCTTCAAAGCAAAGAAGGTCGGGCTAGCCGTAGACAAGAGCAGCAACGTATTCTGGACACCTCTGATGACAGTTTCATATTGTACGGACGCAGAACTTACGACTCTATGTGAGTAAAAAGTTGAAATTTCAAAATTTAAGTTCAAACTTCAAATCGATTTTCCCACAACTTGCTTTTTGAAAGTCGGTGGACACTTTCACTCAGAATCTACTGAACCGATCGATTTGATTTTTTGCACACTTTTTTAAAACATATTTAGCGAGGTAACGCTGTCGAGTTTTTTTTTAATTTTCAATTTTAAGTATTTTTATAGGGGCTGGAACGTTGGTTTTCTAGTCGAAAATCGAGTTTTTGACTTTAACGTGCCACCAAAAATCCAAGAATGTAAAAAAAAAAATTTCTCGACAGGGTTACCTGGGTAATATTATAAACTAACAGAATCGCTTCGCTTTTTTTGTTTTAGATGATCCAGTCTTGAGTTGCGCTGTCCACCGCAAAACGCCTTTTTCCGAGGCACCTGACAAGAGTTGCTCCCACTAGCTCAAATCTTTATATTTTCGCACGAAAATTTTACAGAGTCTCCTTGAAATGTGACTTAAGAATACCCTATGGGAACAGCATCATTTATATTAACTGTTTCGTCAATAAAAATTCATAAAAATATGCCTTTTTTGGCTGAATCAACCCTACCCCTCCCCCCCCCCCCTTAATTGAAGTCACTAAGATGAGTGTTCTTTGCCACTGGTATATTTTAGATAAAAGTACAAAGTGTTTGAAATTAGAGCCAATGAGTGTACATGGGTGCATCGATATTGAACAGTATCGAAAAATTATTTTCCCTCCCGAGATAACTGAGAGTGGGGTTTCAAAACTACCTAATAATATTTTTGAGGCTGTTAAAAAATATTTCCAATGAAAAACATCTAAATATTGTAATGTGTCAATTTATATAAAAAGTTTTTGTTTCAATATGATGAAAACCCGTTTTTCCCCACCCTCTTTTATTCGCAAAATTTAATTTATTGTGATTTCAATAACTTCATTCTATTTGAAGTCACTGACTACAAATTGATGAAGTCATTGGCAATCAATTGCAGTCATGAAGTCACGTTAATCAGCGCTTCAAGTCATTGAAATCACATTTTTCTGAAGTCATTGAAATCAGACACTGAATTCATTTTGAAGTCATGGTGTCACTTAATCCTTGAGTGAGTAACCCCTCGAGTTCTCGAATCATAATAAGTCTAACAAGTCTCTGAATCATATTGCCACTGAGGTCCATTTTGCCTCACTTTTCCCTATTTATTGCATTTTTCATTCGGAATAACTCATAATAAGTGTCAAATGATAAACTTTAATTGAAGATTCAAAAAAATTGTTTCACTGAATTGATCAATTGGTTTAATCATTTTATGAAATTTTATTTTAAAAAAAAATCCAACCAATCCGAAATATACATTTTACTTCAAGGCTCTATGTTCAGTACACGTGTATCACGAATTGCTGATAATTTTTCCATCTATCCGAGACATCCGCGACAAAAATATGAATTTTTAAGTAATACCGAGAAATTCCATTTTCGAGGATAAAAACTGAAGGAAACAGAAATGATTATTTTTACCAAATAAACTATACGTTTTATCGTATATTCATTATTTTACAGTAATTTCTTATTATTTTTATTGGAAAAATGATTTGTTAGATGCATTTTCAGGTTTGATTTTTTCACAAATTATCTGAGCGCAACAGTCAGGATATTCCTTCTCATCATCGCTTTTACTACCAACAAATCTTTCATCAGGTCCACAATCTGATAATCGAAGACCACACCTGAAATTATAAAAAAAAAAAATTATAAATACATGACATGTATATGATATGTATATATAGGGGAGAATGGGGCAAAATGGACCTAGAAGATGTGATGACTCGAGATTTTTTTAAAAAGCAGCGGTTGCTTCAAAAAATCTGAAAAAATTTACAAACAATATAGACATGTTGGAGGGTTTTCTCAAATTTTTTCAGATTTTTTCTTCAAGTCCTTCATTCCAAAAAAAATTCCTTAATCATGTTATCACGAGGGTCCATTTTGCCCCACTCTCCCCTATATGACAAAAGTGAAACGAGCCAATTGATCTCTTCCGTTTTCAAGGAATATCTTAAAAACGAAGATAACTTAAAACCAAGACTTTTTTCTAAAAGTGATCGATAGTAAAATTGAGTAAAATAGATTTCTTTCCGGCATCAAATGAATTTTCTTAGTTGTCATTTGAAAATCTAAATTAAAAACTAATTTTAGCTTAATCCAATGTCTCATCCTCACCGCATTCTTTTCGTCATAAGGCCGCAATTTGGACATAACAATTTACAAAAATTTGACATATTTTTAAATCTTGAAAAAAAAAATTTGGTTGAAAATATTGAAACAACTTATTCGATCATTTTAACCGATTGTTTTTCGGAGTGAAATAATTCTCTGAAAACTGAAGTCAGTTTGCGTTTCAACATTCCACTTATGAATTCAGTAGTGAAGAGGTGGAAAGGGCAAATCTACTTATTTTTGTAATTATTGTTGATAAAATTTCCCGAAAACTAATGGAGATACGCCCTTTTTGCACTAGACCATTTTTGTAGATCTATGAAATTAGATTGAGGCAGAAAGGGCGTGTCTCCATTATTTTCCTGCAATATTATTTTAAAAAAAAAAATAATAAAATGTGCTAATAAACCCATGATTGGGTTTCTAATGCAATGAAAAAAAAAAAAAAAATTATTTTAAAAACTGAGGAAAAACATAGACATTTCCTGTTGTACCTTTTCACTATTGAATTATCAATGACAATTATTTCAGGTAAATTATCTCTTAATTTAGACTCACTCAAGAATTCCGGGATGACCTCCGTCTGGAGGGCAGGATATCTTGAAACATTCATTTTTGTAGTTAGCTATTTTCTCCGATTGAGCCTCATCACAATCTCCAACTGAAAAAAACAAAATTGAGACGAATATGGAATAATAAAAGGGTACATAAGATAATTCATTAAGAGTTGATTTTCACGTTGAAGAAGGCAGTAATTGTGGAATAATTAGAAGTATTGTGAAAATATTTACACAGATGTGCGATCACTTCTTCGTGATTGGGTGTGAAGAAATAAGTGGAAATTTTTTGAAATCGATTTATTTGTGAATATCTTTGGAGTGAGTAGATCTAAGGGGAAAAATTGCACACAATTTTATTGACTGCACAAAAATTGAAATAAAAAAAAATTAAGAAAATTTCCCTTTTTTTTTAAATCGAAACATCCTATTTATAAAATTGGGATTTTCTTAAATTCAAAATTTTTTATCTTTGGAATTTATTAATTTTTTTTGAGCGTTTACTATTTTGGATTAATAGAATAAAAAATTAATTGTGGAAAATTGATGCAGATTGAATGGAAATTAATATTACCAATCGATGCTATCTGCAATGAAACGTGAATCAAAGAGAATAAAATACAAAACACCACAATTGTCTTCATTTTTAGAAATTGTAAAATAAGCGTTGCTGAATTTATTTGCGATGTTAATGTGATAAGCACTCGTTTGATACTGAATCAACAGTTAGCCAAAAATATAGATGAATAAAATAATCCCTCGTAATTTGGGAACTAACCAAAACGATAAATAGTTCATCTGCGTTGACCTCATGTTCTTAAAATTTCATACTTATCATGAATCTCTATTTTTTTAGGACAATTTTCAGAATATCATAATGAATGAAACTAAATTACATTGAAACAAAAATTTGGCACCCTCGCTTCGACAAGACAAATTTTTGTCGACATCGTCTTATTTCCTTTTTAGGTGCCTGATATACTATCGTTAACTACTAGAATTTATTTCATTTCGTTGTCAGATTGCAGGATATGTTATTCAGAAAATAGTTACTTTAAGGGATAACACCACTGTAAAAGTCTTAAAAAAAAGCGTTTTTTGGATATTTCTTGTTCTATAGAAAAAGTGGCCATTGGTGACCATTTGAATGAAAAAATTCAAATTTCGACCAAAAAAACGGCAATTTTTTATCAATAAAAAATGTGCGAATCAATTTTATGAAAATCCCCTGCGTATTTTGGTTTGAAATATTGTTTTCAAGATGCTATGGGGAATTCAAATGAAAATAATGAAAATTATTGGAGTTATGCTGTGTGCCAATTTGAAAAATCATGTTTCGAGAAAAATACGATTGAAGTTTTGACTTAGGCTATGAATATGAAGAAATACCTTGGGAAAAATTCAAAATTTCATGAGAAAAAAAAGGGTTTCAAGTGATAACTTTTGATGCCCGTATTCTGGAAGGCCCAAAGTAATTTTTAAAGCAAGAAAAAAAATTGATTTTTTGAAAATTCTACAGTGGTGTTACCCCTTAATTTTTATTTCAAGAATTGTGCGTAAATTTCTTTTTTTCTTATACATTTTGCTCTCTCTTTAGTATTTGAGTAGTATTCAATGAGTAGTATTCAAATTTTATATAAATACATCTATTTATAATAAAAATGAAATATAATTTATAAAATTTCATTGGTCAGTCTTTTCTTAGGGTTAATGAGACACTAGCATTTTCTAATTTTTCTCTCCCTTTCGGGTCTTCATTCTGAAAATATAATAATTTATTAAACACGCTAATGAATGAAGTCACTAGAAAAATCCGATATCATGACGATTGAGTGCATAAAATGCACATTACAGATGAGAACATAAAGTGGCGGTTGGTGGATCATCTGAATAGTATTTGGGCGTCAATAGCAGTTATTCCGGTTCAAGTTCAAGCGATATTATTATCATATAATACAAAGACAGGATAAAAAATATTATTTACAGTTACAGCTAGACAATTATTTACATAGTTTCTGCCCATGATTTTTTCTTTATATTCAAGTGATTTTATGGTTTTTGTGAGTCTAGTGTCGGGGTTGGGATGCATGAGATTTGGAAATAGGGAAAAGTTAAAAAAAAATAAAAAACCCTATGATAGCAATAAATAATTTTTTTTCAAGATCCAGCATGTCTATACTCATTTTCATGTCAAATTTCCCGTTCTTCTCAAATATGCTCATTAGATCTCGCTGAAATCAATATTTACAGAGATCCCATGCCATCTCTCCCCCCATCCATTTATTCGTTTCATTAAAAAATTCAAATTATTTCAACGATCATTATCAAAAATTCAATATTTTTACCTACTGTGCAATAGTTTTGCCGTAGATCTTCGATAAAACACCTGCACGTACCAGGAATTAGGCAATAAAATTTATGTTTAAGCAAAAGTGATAGAAAATTATGGCATTATCTATCATGACGCAGGATCAAATTTTATTCCCAGAACATGACGTCAAACTCTTTATTTGCGATTCGTGAAACACGTGGAAAAAAAAAGATAAATTTTTTTTTCTGTCAATTTATGAAATATTTGTTTTGAAAAAAAATTAGATTAAAAATTCTTCAAAATATTTAAACGAATTGAATTAATAGATAAAAATTCTAATTATTAAGCTCGATTGTTTGCTCAAAATATTGACAAACAAATTGACGTTGAAAAATCCTTCGAAAATTTCAAGTGTCTTTATCACTCCAACAAAGTCGAAGGTCAAACGATAATGTGACTGGAATTCCGAAGAATAGCAGCGATTTCCAGTACCAGACAGTTCAAAATGAAGGAAAAAAAAAAAAAAAAAGGAAATCAAAGAAAAAGAAAAAGAGAGAGACAGAAATATTGAAGGATTGGAAGATTAGAGTTTGGTATTGGCTCGATGCAGTGGAAATCGATCTTGGGGAAAAGTGCGGAATTACTTCGTGGCGCGTAGTTGCTAAAATTGGACACTCGAATCACGTAGGATTTTAGGGAAACGGGTGAGAAAGAGAAATGAAGGGAATTGAGGATGGCTATGGGCACTCCGACGACTTCCAAATAGTAATGATATTGGTGGTTTCCCATGACGACCAGACTACGGGGTGAAGTGACTGGTAAGTGATCACCGGAGAGGACTTTTAACTTCAAAGTGGAACTACTTTTTTTTTTTTTTTTTTTTTTTTTTTTTTTACAGATATAGAGGTATGAATCTGTACTTAAAACTTCTTTCAGTGAGTTACTGGTATTTACTCGGTCAGACAATTTAATTTTTCTTTTGAATTAAAGATGGGCATGGTTGAAGAAGAAAGTGGAAACAGATTAACTGAGAGTTTTCTGATTATTTATTTTTCACAGTTTTTGGGCGAATTTATTTTGTAATTATTTTTAATGGAATATTCCGGAGACCTATGGAGATACGCCCTTTTTGAGTAAATTTTTTTTTAGACAATTTTAAGAGCTTCAAAGAAGGATTCGGGCAAAATTGCTTAATCTCGCTTAATTTCTGAGATATTCCATTTCTTTTTTTTTTTTAGTTAAAAATAGACGAGTTGAGAGCAAAAATGTAATTATAATAATTATGGTAATTTTTGGTGAATTCAATTAAATTTACTAGTTTTATGCTTGAATATTGTTTATTTTTAATAATTTCATTTTACAATTTTTTTAGTTTATTTATTTAATTCAATTATCTTTTCGAATTTTTTCATGAGTACTGAAGAACATTTTTAATGAAGAGTTTGAGCAAGATACATTCGAATATGATCACTTGTGGAAACCTGGGTCATATGGCTCTAATTTGTCACCTCTCTTACTATTCAGTGGATCCTTTGTGCAAGAATTATGCTTACAACAATCAGGAAATTCTTTTCCATCATACCAGATTTCTGCAGTTAGAAAATCACCGGGATTACAGTCTTTAGGTGTCTTGCAACTATAATCAGAAATAATTATTGTGATGAAGCTGATTACGTTGATATTCAGGAGTTATTGAGTGCAAAAAACCTTAGTTAATGGAAAAATTTTGTAGTAATTTTTTTAATGCAGAAAATACAAATAAGACCTGCAGTTCAAATTAATTTGGAATTTTTTTTTAAAGAGCAAAAGAATTAATGGAAATTCTCTGAAAAAATTCACCTACAATTTGCACATATTAGAGCATTTTCATCAATTTTTTCAAGAATTTTATCACAAAATCTTTCACTACGAAAAAAAAAATTCTGGATCATGTTACCACTGAGGTCCATTTTGCCCCACTTTTCCATATTTATATCATTTCTCATTAGGATTTTAAAATAACTGTCAGATGATAAACTTTAATTTGAAGATTCGAAAAAATTGCTTGACTGAATCAATTAATTGGTTTAATCTTTTAGGTAAAAATTACTTCTGGTTTTGAACTTACACCTCTTTAGATACAAATTTATTTCCTGCACATCCGAAATGTTCGCATTTTTTTGAATGAACAGCTAGTTCTTTATCGAGTTTCTTACATTCTGGATCTAAACAAAATAATAAGAAAATATTCGTATATTTAATATGCTCTGAGATATTTAAAAAAATCATCGATCAGTAATTCTCATACTTTTTCTATATCGCTGGCTGAGTAAAAAATTATTTTCAAAAATAATTTTATAATTAATCGAGAATATTTTTCTGAATAAATTCTAAAGAATTTATAATTTATTTTTGAACGGATTCAAAAAATCAGTTTTATTTCAAACAATTAACAATTTAACAAGAAATCTGGAAATTTGTAGATTTCGTGAAATTTCATGAGATTTAGTGAGATTTCGTGAGATTTTTGGTAAATTCAATATTTTTGCCAAATTTTTCTCGAAATTTCTCTTAAATATAACTTCAGCAACCTTCCTTTGCCTCTTGAAACATTAAATTAAGTTTTATTCACAGTTTTATTTAAACAATTAACAATCTAACCAGAAATCTAATAAATTCTTTACAATTTCATGTATAAAATGAAAAATTTTACAATCAAATTTATTTGGAGAAAAATTTTCTTTTTACTTACCAACTTTTGCAATTTGGAGGGATAAATTAATTGAATCAAATATCACGAGAAAAATCAAAAAATATAATTTCATTTTTGCTGGCAAATTAGTGGAGTTTCTCCGGTGTTGTATTTTGAAGACTGCAGTGATACAAAGACGATAGGCACTTTTTATAGTGGTAAATTTTATGCTTAAAAAAATCCAACCAATCAAAAATATACATTTTTTTATTCCAAGGCTGTATTTTCAGTACACGTGTATCACGAATTCCCGATAATTTTATCTACCTATTCGAGACATTTGCAGTGGAAAAATAAATTTTCAAGCAATTCTGGAAAATTCCATTTTCAAGGATTGAAAATAAAGTAAACAAAAATAATTATTTTCATCAAATAAACTATACGTTTTATTATATATTCTTTATTTTACAGTTATTTCTTATTATTTACACTGGAAAAATTATTTGTTAGATGCATTTTCATGTTTGAATTCTTCACAAATTATTTGAACGCAACAGTCAGGATATTCCTTCTCATGATCAAATTTCGTGCCAACAAATCTTTTACCAGGTCCACAATCAGATGATCGAAGACCACAACTGAAATTACAAATTTTTATTGTTTTTATTAGTGGAGAAGTAAGATGAGCCAATTAATCTCTTTCATTTCCAAGAAATATCTCAAAAACTGAGAAAAAAAGGTTTGAATAATGAAATATTCATTTCAATAGTTCTTAAGAAAAAATAAAAAAATTCTTTCAAAAAATCCAATTTTTCTTTTTTTTCAGTGAATTTGCAGAAATTTAACGAATTTTGAATGGGTTGAAAAAAAAAATTTGGTTTAAAATATTGAAACAACTTATTTAATCATTTTAACCGATTGTTTTTCTCAGTAAAATAATTTCCTGAAAATTGAATTCAGTCTGCATTTCAAAACTTCACTGATGAATTCAGTAGTGAAGAGGTGAAATGGGTAAATCTACTTATTTTTGTGATTATTCTCGATAAAATATCTCGAAAACTGATGGAGATACGCTCTTTTTGCACTAGTTCATTTTTGTAGATCTATGAAAACAGATTGAAGCAAAAAGGGCGTATGTCCATTATTTTCCTGCGATATTATTTTAAAAAATAAGGAAAAACATAGACATCTCCTGTGTTCGAGCTTTTCACTATTGAATTATTAATGACAATTATTTCGGATAAATTATCTCTTAATTTAGACTCACGGAAGAATTCCGGGATGAACTCCAGATGGATGGCAGAATATCTTGTAGCATCCATTTTTGTAGTCAGCTATTTTCTCCAATTGAGCCTTATTACAATCTCCCTCTAGAAAAAAAAAATGTAGACGAATATTAAATAATAAAAGGGCAGATCGAACAATTCAGTAGTGAAAAGGCAAAACAGGATAAATCGACTTATCTTCGAGGTCATTTCAAAGGAAATATCTTGGAAACTAAGCGAGATAAGGTGATATTACTCATCTATTTTTGTAGAGAATTTCAAAAGTTACAAAAGAGTTTTAGGGCAAAATTGCTCTTTCTCGATTATTTTCTGAGGTATTTTCAGAAAACTTAATGAGAAGAAAAGTGACTTATCTTGTTTTACCTCTTCACTACTGAATTCATTATTATTTATTTTACTGCCGTTCGATATATGGTATCATTTGGGCAGGAGGAACCAGTTTACATTCAAGTTAAAAATAATTGAAATACAATATATAAAATTAAGTACAAAGAAGCTCTTGATGGATGCAAAAATATACAATTACAGATTATTACAGGAGAAAAAGTAGAGATCCATATTAAATTACATTAAAAATGAATTAAAATCAAAAGAAACAGCGTCACGATGAAAAGAAATTTCTCACAAGACAAAAAGTATATTATTAAGCTCCGAGATTCTCTTTTTTTTCATCAATTCATTATGAGTTGTTTTTTATGCTGAAAAAGACAGTTATTGTTGCGTGATTGTGGAATAATTGAAAGTGTCGCAAAGATATTTACACAGGTGTGCTATCATTTATTCGCGATTTTGGGAGAAGAAATAAGTAGAAATTTTTTTATTTAAATCCATTTATTTGCTCATATCTTTGGAATTTAGTAGATTTGAAGGAAAAAAATTGCATAAAATTTTATAGACTGCACAAAAATTAAAAAAAAAAAATTATTTTTTTTCGATTGAAATTTCCAATTCATAAAATTGGAATTTTTTGCAATTCAAAATTTGTTAATTTCAAAATTTATTTTTTTTTCGAGATTTTACTGTTTTGAATTAATAGGATGAAAAATTAATTGTGGAAAATTGATAGAGATTTAATGAAAATTAATATTACCAATCGATGCTTTCTGCAATGAAGTTTGAATCAAAGAAAATAGAATACAAAACACCACAATTGTCTTCATTTTTAGAAATGATAAAATAAGCGTTTCTGAATTTAAATGCGATGTTACTGTGATAAGCACTGGTTTGATACTGAATCAACGGTTGGCCACAAATATTGAAGAATAAAATAATACTTCGTAATTTTGGATTAATCAGAATGATAATTAGTTTATCAACATTGACCTTATGTTCTTAGAATTTCATACTTATCATGTAATCCCTGTTTTTTTAGGACAATTTTGAGAATATCATAATAAATTGAATCTGAATTGCATAACGATGTTATTTTGTAAAAATTGTTTATCTCTTTTTGATACAACAATTTTTTCAAAAAAAATATCAAAATTATTAAGTCACTGATTAATTAATAATTAAATGGGTCAAATTATTTCATTAATTTTATGTATAAAATACAATTTTGTAAAGTAATCAAATATGATTAAATAAAAAATTCTATGAATTTCAAAAAAAATTGAAAAAAGAAATATTAATAACAAGTTATTTTATTAAAAATTTGTTCTCAACACAACACACAGAAAACACTGAGCGTAGAAGACGCACAGAAGTGCGTAATCACTGCACATGTGTGCGTACTTCACGTTCTTACAATCGAACGTGATGTACGCACACTCGGTGCGTGATGTACGCACACGTGTGCGTGATGTACGCACACGTGTGCGTAATGTACGCACACGTGTGCGTGATGTACGCACTCTTTTTGCGTGATCTACGCACACTTGTGCGTGATCTACGCACAGCAGTGCGTGATCTACGCACAGAAGCGCGTGATGTACGCACAGAAGTGCGTGATCTACGCACAGCTGTGCGTGATGTACGCACAGCTGTGCGTGATGTACGCACAGTTGTGCGTGATATCGACACACGGTAAATAAGCGAAATAGACGTTAATATGGGATCAGGAGGGAGTTTTTCTAGTTTTTCGTGATTATCTCGGTGAATAAACGAGATAGAGCGAAATAGATATCGTCGCCTTAGAGTGAAAGGGGCGTAAGTGCCATTCTTCCCGTTTTTTTTTCTCAAAATAACAAAAAGGCGTATCTCCACTAATAGTGCGTATTGCTCCAATAGGCTTTCCAAGGCCTTTTACGCAATATTAGTAAAAAAATAAAAAATAATAACACATAAGCGTAAGTACCACTGACTAATAACAAAGGGGCGTAAGTGCCGGAGATACGCCTCTTTGTTTTTAGTGTTTCCATTGCATTTTCCCTAATTATCGGGAAAAAACTAATAACAAAAAGGCGTAAGTGCCGGAGATACGCCCCTTTGTTTTTAGTGTTTTCATTGAATTTTCTCTAATCATCGGAAAAAAATTAAAAACAAAGAGGCGTAAGTGCCATAGTTTAGATACAAATCGCTAAAAACAAAAAGGCGTAAGTGCCAAAATCCAGATGAGAAAACCTAAAAACAAAAGGTCGTAACTCCGAATATTCTCATGAGATAAAAAAAATTATAAAAACAAAGAGGCGTAAGTGCGGAGGTACGTCCTTTTCACTTTAACTTCAACAATTATTCAACATTTGAAATGGAAGTAACTAAAGGGCGTAAGTGTGGAAATACGTCCCTTTCATTTTAAAATTGGTAGTTACGCCACTTTGTTATTTCAATTTTCAATTATCCAAATAATGTTCCAGAGGCCATAAAAGAAATTTTGGAGTGATAAGTGGACATACGTCCCTTTCACACCAGAATTTTGTGTTTTTGGCACTTACGCCCCATTCACTCTAAGGCGACGATATCAATATTGAATCAGGAGAGAGTTTTTTCAGTTTTTCGCTATCATCTCGGTAAATAAGCGAGATAGAGCGAAATGGACGTTAATATGGGATCATCGGGAAGTTTTTCCAGTTTCTTGCGATTATCTCGGGGAATAAGCGAGATAGAGCGGAATGGACATTGATATAAGAGCAGGAGGAAGTTTTTCCAGTTTTATGTGATTATCTCGATGAATAAGCGAGATAGAGTGGAATGGACGTTAATTTGGGAGCAGGAGGGAGTTTGTCTAGTTTTTCGTGATTATTTCGGTGAATAAGCGAGATTGAGCCAAATGGACGTTAACTTGGGATCAGGAGGGAGTTTTCCCAGTTTTTCGTGATTATCTCGGTGAATAAGCGAGATTGGGTGAAATGGACGTTAATATGAGATCACCAGGGAGTTTTTCCAGTTTTTCGTCATTCTCTTAGTGAATAAGCGAGATACAGCGGAGTGCACGTTAATTTAGGATCAGGAGGGAGTTTATTAGATTTTTCACGACTATACCGGTGAATAAGGGAAAAAGAGCAAAATGCACGTTAATTTGGGATCAAAAGGACATTATTTCATGTGAAAACTTCCTCATAATTCCATATGTCTACTTCGCTCTATCTCGCTTATTCACCAATATAGTCGCGAAAAAGTGAAGAGACTCCCTCCTGATACTACACTACTCAAAAAAATTAAAGGAACAAAAAATTTTTCCATTTTTTTCAGTGATTTTTGGAAGACTGTAACTTCATGAAAAATGGTCGGATTGAAATTTTAAAAAAAGCATTTTGAAGCTTGAAATGTCTAGTTTTGAAATCCTTCGAAGGAAAATTTTTTGGAGCATTCCCTATGATGCAAAGAGAGGAAAAGAAGCGAAAGAAAAAAAATCAAAATTTTTTTCATTTTTGAAAATGGTCTACAGGCTCAAAAAATTTTTTTGCAACTTGACCAATGCAAGGATCATTTAGCCCAACTCTTCAGCTTCAATTTTTTTTTTTTTTCTTCGTCCAATCATTTGTCTCTGAGATATCGACTGTTGAATGAAAATTTGTCTTTTTCTCTTCGATCATCGATATCTCGTGAACTACTGATCGTACAGCGAACGGATGGCGGGTTTCACAAACTTGAATAAATTTTCTAGAAGTGGTTTTTGGAATTTGATTTTTAAAAAAATTAATTTTACACTTAATATTGGTTCGAAAAGTTACCAAAAAATAACGTTTTTTCACTGTTCTCGTAAGTCTACCTAAACTTTGTCATTTTTTGGAAGACTGCTACTGAAATTGTTTTTTTTTTAGCTGAATGTATGCCCAAACACCCTGGAAAATTTCAAGTCAATCGGTTTAGCCATTTTTTTTTCCCGACCGATCAAGGTTGTAGCAAAAATTAAAGGAACAATATGCTTGTTCCTTAAACCCTAATTAATGAAGGTTTTTTTTTGTAAGAATTTCGTCTCAAAGGTTCACCTAATGATCGGAAAATGAGGAGAAAAAGACATTGGAACATTGGATATCGGAATATTTCGTTTATTAAAAATAAATTTGATAAAAACTGAAATTTGCAAGAATATGTGTACGCGTGTGGAACGAAATTTTTACAAAAAAAAAACCTTCATTAATTAGGATTGAAGGAACCAGCATATTGTTCCTTTAAGGTATGACTATCACCAGAGGCTTGAAATACGAAAAATCTGAAAAAATTCAGAGATATTCTTCACAGGAAACCCAACAACTTTTCCTCATGGTGAAAAATTTTCTGACCCGTGGAATCCGAGATATTGAATTTCAAAAAGTGCATTTTTCCCATAAGAAAACGAGTAAATTGAGTCGCGATTCAATCATTATAAATTTAAAGAAAAACGGCATTTACGGGGCTTCTGAAAAAATTGTAGTCCATAGTCACCACTTTTAAGAATTTTTTGAGACCAAAATCAGTTATTTCTGACCCATAGTTTTGGAGAAAAAAAAAAAAACGATTAACGGCAGGCCAGCACCGCTGTGTACGTACACGCGGTCGCTCTGTATGTGTGTACAACTACAGGAGTATTCTCTAGTGTGCGCGCATACGTATACGCGCATATTAGTGTGCGTAGGCAGGCCCGTATCAGAATTTTAAAAAATGGTTCTTCGAAAAAAAAATCAAAATATTAGTAGATATAATTATTTTGATTAAATTATGCTTTCCTATGAAAGCAAGAAATTATTGAGGCTGAATAGCATTATAGGCTGAACAATTTCTCCCTCCTTTGGTTGTTCCAAATAATTTTTTCCTAACCTCCCTTGCCCCCATGCTTAGTGGTGACGTGAGTGATAGTCTTACCTTAATTCTTGCTACAACTTTGATCGGTCGGGGAGAAAAAATGGCTCAACCGATTGACTTGAAATTTTCCAGGGTGTTTGGGCATACATTCAGCTAAGAAAAAACCCAAAGACAATAGCAGTCCTCCGAAAAATGACAAAGTTTAGGTAGACTTACGAGAACAGTGAAAAAACGTTATTTTTTGGTAACTTTTCGAACCAATATTACGTGTAAAATTAATTTGTAAAAAAATCAAATTCCAAAAGCCATCTCTAGAGAATTTATTCAAGTTTGTGAAACCCACCATCCGTTCGCTGTACGATCAGTAGTTCACGAGATATCGATGATCGAAGAGAAAAAGACGAAATTTCATTCAACAGTCGATATCTCAGAGACAAATGATTGTACGAAGGAAAAAAAAAAAAGAAATTGAAGCTAAAGAGTTGGGCTAAATGATCCTTGCATTGGTCAAGTTGCAAAAAATTTTTCTGAGCCTGTAGACCATTTTCAAAAATGACAAAAAATTTGATTTTTTTTCTTTCGCTTCTTTTCCTCTCTTTGCATCATAGGGAATGCTCCAAAAAAATTTTCCTTGAAAGATTTCAAAACTAGACATTTCAAGTTTCAAAATGCTTTTTTCTTAATTTCAATCCGACCATTTTCCATAAAGTTACAGTCTTCCAAAAATCACTGAAAAAAATGGAAAAATTTTTTGTTCCTTGAATTTTTTTGAGTAGTGTAAGTTAACGTCTATCTCGCCTTCTCTCGCTTATTCACCGAGATAATCACGAAAAACTAAAAGAGCTCCCTGATGATCTCATATTGACGTCCATTTCGCTCTATCTCGCTTATTCACCGAGATAATGACGAAAAACTAAAAGAGCTCCCTGATGATCTCATATTGACGTCCATTTCGCTCTATCTCGCTTATTCACTGAGATAATCGCGAAAAACTGGAAAAACTCCCCGATGATCCCATATTAACGTCCATTTCGCTCCATCTCGCTTATTTACCTAGATGATAGCGAGAAACTGAAAAAACTCTCTCCTGATTCAATATTGGTATGAATCTCGCTCTATCTCGCTTATTCATCGAGATAATCACGTAAAACTCCCTCCTGCTTCCATCTTAACATCCATTCCGCTCTATCTCGCTTATTCACCGAGATAATCGCGAAAAACTGAAAAAACTCTCTCCTGATTCAATATTGGTATCAATTTCGCTCTATCTCGCTTATTCATCGAGATAATCACGTAAAACTCCCTCCTGCTCCTATCTTAACATCCATTCCGCTCTATTTCGCTTATTCACCGAGATAATCGCGAAAAACTGGAAAAACTCCCCGATGATCCCATATTAACGTCCATTTCGCTCCATCTCGCTTATTTACCTAGATGATAGCGAAAAACTGAAAAAACTCTCTCCTGATTCAATATTGATATCTATTCCGCTCTATCTCGCTTATTCACCGAGATACTTACGAAAAACTGGAAAAACTCCCTCCTGATCCCATATTAACGTCTATTTCGCTTTATTTCGCTTATTTACCGTGTGTCGATATCACGCACAACTGTGCGTACATCACGCACAAGTGTGCGTACATCACGCACTTCTGTGCGTAGATCACGCACAAGTGTGCGTAGATCGCGCACAAGTGTGCGCAGATCACGCACAAGTGTGCGTAGATCACGCACAAGTGTGCGCAGATCACGCACAAGTGTGCGTAGATCACGCACAAGTGTGCGTAGATCACGCACAAGTGTGCGTAGATCACGCAAAAAGAGTGCGTACATCACGCACACGTGTGCGTACATCACGCACCGAGTGTGCGTACATCACGTTCGATTGTGAGAACGTGAAGTACGCACACATGTGCAGTGATTACGCACTTCTGCGCGTCTTCTACGCTCAGTGTTTTCTGTGTGAATAATTCAGAAAATTTACTCTTTTCATAAATTCGAAATATTTTTGTGACAGGAAAAAAATAAATAAAAAAAAAAAAATTTGTATTTTTTGAGAGAAAGATTGAATGTTTTTTTTTATATTTCAAAGGGAATAGAAATTGCTGTGATGCATTCATAATTCGTGATTAATCATCTAAATTCCGCTTTGAAATGAGCACAGGATAATTCAAAATTCAATGGAAATTTTTCTTTTCTTTATATTTGCAACTTTCTTTTATTCAAAAATAATGTGTCATTATAATAGTATTGTTTGAATCTCCTGGGAACAATGAGGCTAATGTATCACAGTGTCCATAACTGTCCAAGCCATGCCTATTTTAAAAGCACACAAGCACTGGTAATATATATATGCGAATGAAAATTTATAATGTCAACCACAATTGCATACTGGGCATTTGCAGTTCATTTCTGAATCATTATTCACGTATTTTAGCTGCAAAATTTTCATGTCCATTTTGATGCGTGAGATTGTTACCCCTCTTTTCTTTTTTTTATCAACAATTCAGTGGTCATAGTGATGAAAATTATTGGTTTCGTCATATTGCACATTGTTATCGTGGCAATCGCTATTGAAAACCCTCCAAAAACGTAATAATTCTCGAGTTTTCATAAATTTCATTTTTTAGGTTTCAATAAACGATTCAAATTATTTGAATTATCTCAGAAACTATTACAATTACATGAATTTATCAAGAAACCTTTTTTACAGTATATAAAATTCTCTACAAAAAAGGTCTTATGACGAATTTTCATGAATTCAATAGTTTCTGAGATAATAAAAAATTAATTAATGAGATGAAAATTCAAAAAATTAAAAAATAAATAATTTTTGGAAAAATAATTATTCCACGACAATTGACATAATGAAAATTGCATAAAAAATTAAATTCTTATTTCCCTGTTTTTCTCGTAATTGAAAAAAAAAAAAATTATTTTCAAAAAAAAAAAAAAATTGAAATTCTATTGGAAATTGGAAAAAAAATAGTTTTTTACGCGTTCAAGCATTTCGTGCACTGCTCACCCCCCCCCCCCCCTCCTCCTCTCGCTCTTTTGCCCACTCTGTCTGCATTACACCGTAAAAATCCCCTCTAAAGAGCAACCGGAAAGCATTCTGCAGTTAAATCTACAATGCAAATTGAGAGTCGACTAGAATAAAAAAAAAAAAAAGGAGAACGCAAAAAAAAAATTGGAATAAAACAAAAAGGGCTAGTTAACCTGCAGACTAGGCGACATATGCCGTTACCATTTTAATTTTTTTTTTATTTTTATTTCAAGACTTTTTTTTTACACTGGAATCTCTGAATGAAATATACGGGAATACAAGTAGCGTTAAATTTCCATTTTAATTCCGGATTTATTAAACAAGGCCACGTGGATTTCACGGGATATTCAAATTTCGTTACATTTATATGGGAATTTTTTTTTAAATCTTGGTTTCTCATGTTTTTGGCTATTGATGAGAAGGTTTTTTGGTTTTAGGATTCGCAGAAATTTTGATAATTAATAGGAAATTTATTTGGAGAGGTAATTGGGATTATTATTGATGCAAGGTTACTGAGGGCAAATTGATTTTTGACATTTTAATTGAGGGATTTGTAACGAATTTTGATGGAGAATTGTTAAATTTAACATTTTCCATCAAAGGGCATTAATTATTTGCGTAAAATATTGTAGACTCACTTTTGTATGAATTTTTTTCATTGGAAATTGTTAATTGGAATTGGAAAATTGTGAACATAATGAAAGTAAACACTAAAAATAATTGTAAAAAAAAACAGATTTTTCTCAGTGAAAATCATTTCTAACAAAATCCCTCAATTTTCCCATGAAAAATTGAAAATACACAGGAAAAATTCTGCATTATTTTGACATAATTGATTTAATTGAATTCCAAGGTAGTATCTCCGAGTACGATCGATAAAACAGGAAAAAACATGAAGATTTACAGATCAATTTTCACTTAATAGCTGAAAATTTGGGAAAATGTGCTTTAATTTACCCGAAAAAGTGATTAAACCATTCAAAAGACGTATCTTCAGATAGTGAATATAATTTTTTTTTCTCGAATTTTTTTATGAGATTACCCAGGTAACCCTGTCGAGAAAATATTTTTTTTTATATTTTTGGATTTTTGGTGGCACTTTAAAGTCAAAAGCCCGATTTTCGACTAAAAAACCAACATTCAAGCCCCTATAAAAATACTTAAAATTAAAAAAAAAAAAACTCGACAGCGTTACCTCGCTAAATATGTTTTAAAAAGTGTGCAAAAAATCAAATCGATCGGTTCAGTAGATTCTGAGTGAAAGTGTCCACCGACTTTTAAAAAGCAAGTTGTGGGAAAATCGATTTGAAGTTTGAACTTAAATTTTGAAATTTAAACTTTTTACTTACATAGAGTCGTTAATTCTGTGTCCGTACAATATGAAACTGTCATCAGAGGTGTCCAGAATACGTTGCTGCTCTTGTCTACGGCTAGCCCGACCTTCTGTGCTTTGAAGCGTAGTTTTGATTTTAGCTCGATTCTAAACCACTCATACTAAAAATGCTGTATTACCGTCAATTTTTCTCGGATCGACTTGAAATTTTCACAGAATATTCCTGAAATATGGTACTTTCACCTCAACATTTTTCAAAAAATCGAAAAAAAAAAAAATTAAATACCCTACCCCCTCCCCCCCCCCCCTTAACTCTACTCGAGTTCGCTGGGATACCACTACTATTTCAATCGGAACAAACTAAAAAAATCGTGAGATGCAGGAAAAATTAAAAAAACAAGCAGCTCTTGGTAAATTCGCTGAGCAGGTTTTTTTGAGTGCGCATATCCCATGGGAGACACAAAGAATAGTCTCCACATTGGGCAGAGAAGAGCATGGCTGCTTTGATGGTGAAGAGAGTGGAAGAGAGAGAATGAGAGAAAAGCGAGGAACGTAAGAGGAATAAAGAGGTGGAGGAAGCGGGTAGCTAGTTGAGCTTACTCCGAAGAGGCCACCAAGGTGTCACCGGGGGTAAGGCAAGTCCATTCCCGGGGCTTTGTTGAACGGGATTGGTAGCGAACCCCTGGGACATGGACCAGCCAAGGAAATCCGTATTATGTCTTGGAGACGTTGAAATGATCTTCTTGGGAGTCTTTTCTTCGATTCGTATGGGTGAAAGAACTGGAAATAAACTTATCGTCATCTGCACTTTATTTATAAAAATTTTTTCTATTTATTTATCCCTTCTTTTTTATTGTATTCAATCATGAATTCTTTGGGGTGGAGAGTGCTCATGAAGGTCTTTTTTTTTATACTTGAGTCGAGATGCTTTGAAATTGAATGAAATTTCTTTTGAACATCGTTGGACTTGGAGAAAAATGTCGAGAAATTTTTTTGGCCAAAAATTTAATTTTTTACAAAAAAAGTTGCTCGACATTTTCTCGATAAAACCACTCGTTTCGGAAATATTTGCTATTTAATTTCAAGTATATTTTTTTTAATGATAAAAATCACTTGAAATTGATGAAAATTTGTGAGGGGGAATTTTTCTGAGGATTCCATTGGAAAGTTGGAGAAATTTGAGGTAGAAAACATGTTTCGAAATTCATTTTCGAGAATTTTTTGTAAAATTCCACTTTTTTCCCAAAAGGTAAAATTTTCAAAAATTGCAAAATTGAAATTTTTTAGAATTTTCAAATAAAATCGTTCGAAAAATTCCATTTAAATCCCGTCTATCAGGATTCCCATTTTACCCCACTTTCCCCTATATTCAAAAATTCTATTTCATTTCCTCTAAAAATTAACACTTATTTTATTTTCTCGAGAAAAAGCAAATTGTCGTTCCCTCAGAAATTTATCAAATGCAGAAATAAGTTAAGTAGCTTTAAAAAAAAAGAGAAGCCAAAAAGTTAACGCGAACTGGGACGGTTCAGCTTTCGAAATTCAGCCAAAAAAGTATATCTCCCAGTGAATAGCGTTTGTATGCTTGTGGAAATGAGGTAAAAAGGGTTTATCAGGTAATAAATCAGGTTTAGGAGTTTGCTTACCCAATCTTTGTGCCAGAAGACGTAGGCTTGGTGTACCAAAAGGCGTTTCTTCTCTGTGGCCTCTTAGACTACACAACGAGGCCAGAGAGCTGGAAAATACTGTGTGCCATACGACAGTGAGAGCTTCTCTTTCTCTCTTCAAAAAAAAAAAAAAAAAAAGAGGAAAGACATCCCTATTTTCAGTGAGATATATTACCAACAAGACCATATGTCCATCCGACCCTCCAGTGCCAATAATTTTGCGTTTACATTCTTTTTTTCCTCTTTATTTATTCTACGTAAGAAATCGTTTGGGTTAGAAAAACGTCGTAGAGGATTTGTGGTTATTGGCGTTTCGATTGATGGAATTTTTTTGAATGGCTCAGGTTTCATTGCTTGGGGGGGGGGGGGGGGGGGGGCAATTAAAAGCGCCTACATTAATTTCTTTTGAAATTTTTTTTGAAAAAATCATTCAGGTTTGACAGTATTCGATGGATCGATTATTTTCTAATATCGATTAATCGATCCAATCTCTCGCGTTGAATTCGAGATTGACATTTTCAAAAAATCTATCACATCAACTTAAAATCGATAGTTTTCCAAACATCGATTATTCGATTAATCGATCAATCGATTAATCGATGTGATAGCTCGCATTTTGAATTCGAGATTTAGTAAAATGAGGAGAAAAACCATATTAAATCGATTTCCGATCGATCATTTTCAAATATCGATTAATCGATTTGATATATCGAATATCACGTATCATTCGATTGTTCAGTTTCACCAGTTTTTGTTTGAAGAGATTCGATAGATCGACCATTATCGAATATATCGCAAGTTATTATGGGACTTTATTTTTTAAAGAATTAAATTTTCCTTATTTTTTTCCAAAAATCCACTCATCATCCTATTGAAAAATATTAGCAAATTAAAAGATTGACAGAAATTATGCAAATTGATTAAAACACTTAATAATGAAAATTCGCGAATAAATAGTGCAATTAATAAAGAGTTGCAATTCAATAATTTAATTGATCAATCCTGAAACTTTAAATTTGTTATGAAACTCATTTCATTTGCATTGAATTCCTGAAACATTAAAATCAATTGCCCAATTATCTCCGAATAATATTAAGATTTCCGAATACTACTCCAGCAAACTCCTTGAAGATTTTTATTGGAGTTGAAAGAAACTGTATTGATCCACACCTTGTTAAGTAAATGGGGAAGAAATAAAGATTAATAGTAGAAAGATACATTGAATATCTTTCTCAATGACTAACGAGTCTCGAGTTTTTTTTTTTTTTTTTTTTTTTTTTAGTTATCAGAACTAAACTTTTCCCACTGATTGCCCCGCTTTGTTTTCGTATTTGTTTCTTCTTGGATTTCTTTTCCTTATTCTTCATTTCACTATTCACCCCGTTTTCTTTCATCATTTTCAGTGGCTTTGATAAAGTTCCTTTTCTTCTATATTTTACATTTTCATTTTTTATTAACTTTCGTGTGAATAAATTGGTCAAAGTATTTGTTGTGCTTCGGGTAGAAAATATTTCCATTACTACGTGAAATTGAGACTTTCAGAGGGTAATTTCATTCTTTATTGCAAACACCTGCGGCTGAATTGTTGTTAGTACTGTTATTTCACTTTTTTACTTCTTATTTTTATTGTCTCAAATTATTGTGATAATTTCTGTTAATTTTACTCGATAAAAAAAAAGAATTTTAAGAGCAGTTTATTATTTTTGGGATAAACTTTGATTTGATGATTTTCTTGATACACTTTTCTTCGATAAATTATTTGCCAGATGTTTTTTTTCAATTTTTTTTAAATAAATTTTTTCGAAGAAATTATTCTGGAAATTTTTTTTTCTCTAATCCCAAAATTTTTGAATTATTTTTCATCTCATCGCTTACTGATGACGCTACTGTTATTGAATCAGAAATGAGTGAGGCAACATTATTCTAGTATCATCAGTCTATATTTACTCAGCACATCTCGCTAATCTAAAGACGCAGTAGTGACACCTGCCTCAGCTGTGAATAAAATGTTTTTTTTTATTGATCGTCGAAATGTCTGAATACAGGTAATTGTCTCCTGATCGACTGAATTTTTCAATTTTCAATTATAATTAGTGTCTTAACTCGAGCCAGGGAAAATGAGAGTTATTTACTTAATTTGTCTGATAACTTTTTGCATGCCTGAGTTATCAGTTCAAAAACCTTATGTGGGTGAGTAGAAAGAAGTTATTCTAATCGAAAAAATTTTTAATAAAATTATACAGTTCAATTTTTTAAAAATATTTTTATTGAAAAGAATATCTCAGAAACTAAGGAAGATAACGAAATTTATATTGACTATTTCGCAATAATTGCCGAATGACTCCAACAAATCGCTTAGCTAGGATCTCAGGGGGGGGGGGGGGGGGGGGGAGGGGAGAGCACCATATTCCTTGCGTCCTTTACTTCACTGAAAATTGGTGAGGCAACAACGATAGAAGTCAAATCTTTTGAATTAACGGATAATTACTTCCTTCTCCCCATTTTTGCTTCCGAATGGAAGCTTTCTAATCGTAATTTTTTCGAGTTTGAGATTTTATCATAATATGACTGCAAATGACCCAAAACGTCAAGAACCACCGTTTTTAAAAAAATGTCTGTGCGTGTGTGTGTAGGTGATGACGCATTTTCCGCTTTACTCTGAAACGGGGCTAGCTAGCGATCTGAAAATTTTACCGTTAGTTTACCATGCGTGCCCCAGGCTCTCACCAAAATTTTAGCTGAATCGGCCGGATAGTTTCTGAGAAAAATGAAAATGTCGAAATATCGTTTTTTTGACTTGTCTCGATGAAAAATGAAATTCCAGCGTCCACTCTCAGCGAGGAGATGCGCGCTTATGAGCTGCATCTTCGACCCTTGGGGTGGCGGGCAGCTCAGATTTTTAGTTTATTCAGTATAAAACTTTTGAGAACTCTTTCGTAAAAATCTTGATACCTTTATAACTTAATGAATAATTAAGCTAGAGACCTTAAATATCGTGAGGTTATACATCTGATGAGCACAAAGTTTGGTATTGAAACTGAGTGGAATCGGTCCGGTAGTTTCTTAGATATTAGCATAAAAACATCCGAAAAAGCAAGCTATATCTTCAAGACTATTCATTTGATCATCTTTGGGATGAGCTTAACTCTATGAGGACTATTTTAGTTTAACCATCCCACGCGCAGATCGATGATGATAGATTTAAAATTAAAAAATCCATTCGGAAGCTTTCTGCCAATTGCATTGGTAGAATATCGAGGATGTTCTACAGGTATTTTATCAAAATTTGAAAATGTAAGAATTAAATGAAATTTTTCTCCAAGATTCTCCAATTTATAAATAAGCTGTATGCAAAATTTTGGATTTTTTTTATATCTGGTTTAAAAGTTATAATTTGTTTAAAAACCATCGTTTAACATGTGTTTTTATGGCAAATTCACAAAAGCTTGAAGAACTTTTCGAGACATCCTTCAAATTGGATGAAATTTCGAATAGAGGTGAGAAATGACCCCCCGCACAAACGTGACATTTTTACACGACGATTGGATCAATAATTGGTATTAAAATTAATAAAAAGGATTGAAAAATTGTCAATCTCGCGTAAGTACTGCCAACTTGTGTCGTCAGAATTTCCTAGAATGTAACGCTTTTTTCAAAATAATTCTCAAACTAATTAAATAAAGGATAAAACAATATCTATGAAATAAAATGATGATAATATAATATTTGAACACCCGCAGCGTTCCATAACTCCCTGAAAATCATTTTAATGAGGAATTTAAAAACTCATTTTTTCATGTTCAGGGATTCTCTCATGACGCACAGCCCTCGCTTACGGTCTATGTAGAACATCCTTAAATCTAGCACATACTCCCAACAGGGAGTCTAGCTAACAGGAAAAAAAAACATCCTTAAATGTACGATGTTCAAATTACGCACAATCTAGTGGGGCTCCTGCTTGTTTTCTTTAGAAGCGAATTAATTCCTGAGAAATCCTTATTGAATGCCATAAAATTTGTAATTTTTTTATTCTTTTTCTTCCTTCTTCTTTAGTTAATGACTGCAGTAATCATACTTATGCCGTTGAGTCGATGAAGGATGAATGTGTATGGATGAAGTGCCGAGAAGATCGAACTTACTTCGTGAGAAAGTAAAGAATTTGATTTTTTTTTAATGAATCAATTTGAATTTAGTGAACTCCCTCTCAGATCAATTAATAACATGAATTATTTATTCAGATGCCGTATTCAGAAAATAGAATGCCCAAATGATGGATTCTTGCAGATCACTCCTGGACCGGTAGATGAGGCTTATCCTGATTGTTGTTCAACTGCACAATGTATTTGGTAAAATATCAAATGAACAAAAAATTTATTTACATAATCATTCATGTTAATAAATAATAATAATAGTAATAATAATATTAATAATAACAATTGATAAATACCAACTCAATAAAATTTCAAATTGTGTAGATTAATTGTAAAAAGTTGATTTATCAATAAAATTATTGGATGTGATTGATAAAAAATATTTTGAATGATTTTTTGTTAATGAAAAAAAAACATTCCCGAAAAAAGGGACTGTGATAGATAAACACATTGAAATTCATTTCCAATGACAAATGGATATAAAAAAAAAATATCTCTTAATTGAGTAGGTTCAGAGGAAAATCACTGAATATCTTTGCTTTTTTTGTAGAGAATTAAATTCGATAAAAACTATTCTTTTACGTATTTTCTTAAACCCCATCATTTATGACCTATTTTAAAAACATTCTACACGGATCTGAAATTGTCAGCACTTCTCCTGTATCTGGTGTTTCTGATTATTCAGGTGGAAGTGGAAAATTTCGTTTGTAGCGTCATAGTGCCTATTTGTTTCGTAAACTTTATCAATCATGTGGGGCATAATTTATTCACTCGCCCCACCGCTGTGCCATGGCCAAGAGGCATTAGGAGAAGGAAAAATTGTTCATCGAGCATGGGGTATATAAATACACGTAATCGACACCAGAAGCATTAGATTTTCTGATTGTCAAGTAATAATAAGTAGTAACTGTGCCAGTTCGCCAATGAAAATGAAACTAAAAGTAATTTATTTCATTTGTCTGGTCATTTTTGGAATGATCAATTTGTCTGTTCAAAAATTGAAAGTTGGTGAGTAGAAAGAGTTTCATTTAAATAATCAAAGTATTATGATGCAATGTTGTTTTTTATTTGGTAAAACGCATTTAAAATTTTTTTAGTTGGTAATTGCAGTAATTACACTCATGTAGTGGAGACTTTAAGGAAAAAATGTCTACAGATAACATGCCTGAAGAACACAATCAAAGTGCAGAGGTAAAAAATGATAATTAATTAAATTACTTTTGATAGTAAACAGTGGAGCAAAATAAACGTTCATAGCAATATGATTCAGGAATTTTTTTCGGAGTGAAGAACTTCATAGAGAACTCTTTAAAAAATTGAGAAAATGCTCTAAAATGTCGATATTGCCGGTGAATTTTTTCAATTTTTTTTGAAGACTTCTTCACCGTCAAAAAAAATCTGGAATAATTTGGGTCTGAAAAGTGCATTTTGCCCCGATTTATCCTATTAATGAAGTGCATTTATGAATTCAGTTGCTGTCCGATCACAACACCGTGTTCAGACGATGGAGCCGCGAATTTTTTCAAGGGACCGCAGAGAGCAAAGTATCCCAATTGTTGTCGCCTTAGACAATGTATTTATTAGAATAATTAATGAAGAGAAAATTTATTGAAATATTGACGTATGCTGAAAAATGTTTTTTTATTGAAATTATTGTGAACACTGTGAATATCAATAAAATGATTAAAACTGAAGAGAAAATTTCTGATTATTTTAATTTTTGGTTACGAACAATTAATAATTGAGAAATAGTGGCAATTAGTTTAACTTGCTTGGAGATAATTGCAAAACAAGTTTTTAGCATTTTTTCTTTTTTTGATTTTTATTTTTTGAAATGCATCAATCATTGTAATATTGTTAAAATTGAATGCATATATTTTTAATCAGTTTCATTCAATTCTGATTCTTTTTTGATTCATCAAAGCCAGTACTTCCATTCAAATTTTCTTACTTTTTTTCTACGCACGTTGAAAAATGTTTCAAACTTACTCATCTCACCTATTCCCAATAATTCAGTATTTATTCATGAATAGAACCGAGACGTTGACGGACGATTTGACCAAGGCTCAAGTAGCCTATAGATAAGTCACATTTTAAGTGGTTATGAGTGTTAAACTGGCATTTAGAACGTCAAAATAACTTTATAAACGTTAAAGAATTTATGTTCCACAATAATCGCAGCAGAATTCTCTGGAGAACTCCCAGAGGAACTTTCAGGGGATCTTTGGGGGAAACTTCCAGGGAAACTTTGAGGGGAACACTCAGGAGAATTCTTAGATGGGTTCTTAGAGGAATTTCCTGGAGAACCCCCAGGGGAACTCGTAGGAGAGCTCGTTGTGATTATAACTCAAGATCAATAATAACACATAAACGGTAACTGATTCTTAAATTATTGTCAAACATTAATTCTTTAACGTCCGCGAAGTCAGTTTGACATTCATAACCATTTAGAATATGTTGGATCTGTAGACAGCTTCAGTCGAAATCAAATTGGACACCAATGTCTCGACCATATTCATGAATGATTGGAACATTTTCTATTCAAATTAATCAAAAAATTTCATATCGCATTCGAACTTTGATTATCAAACAATTGACTTATGATGAAGGTTCCTCATCTTCGATAATGGAAATTGTCTCGACACGTGTATTTATCTAATCCATTCAAGGTCGAAATGTGAACGAATTAATTTATTATACAAAATCAAATAAATGTGTCCATAATTCCATGCGTTTGTTGAATTACGAAACTCCTTGCGTTCACGAGCATTCAGACGTGTTCTCGATTTTTTTTACTTCAGTTCATGAATCATCAATTTAATTTCTGGAATCATTGAAGCTAGGGAACGATGCTCCAAATCAATTGAGTAAAAGATAAATTGCCCAAAAAAACAAGAACTCATTTAAAATCAATGCATTCGTTTATATGGAGATGGCATCGGCAAAGCATGGGAAATCCATCTGGGATGCATGTGACATGCTCTAATAGAGTACTTTGGATGCATTTGCCATACGTAGGGATAACCTTCCTTTTCAAACATGCGAGAGATATCCAGAACGCGTAAGAAAAATATGGGATATGTATATCAAACGCATTCCATGCTTATCTGATCTATTGGAAATTTTGAAGGAGTTCTATCGTTCTTCGCATTAGCCGTTGAGTGTCAAGGAAGAAACATCCAAGAAATAATATTTATTATTAAAAATTTATTTCTTGGTATTCCAAATGAACTTGAAGAAGAATTCAGGAATTATAATAACTATTTATAATTTTTTCGTTGATCAATAGTATGCCATTCGACGAGCATATTCACGTATTTCCCTATGAAGAAAAAACAATCATTCATTACAAAGTTATCAGACGGTCAATAATATTCATATTAGATTGTGAATTTTTGGTTGTTTTTTCTTTCCTTTCTTTGAAGAACATCTTCTAGATTTCAATCCTTTGCCTAACCTAAAAGTGCACAAGCCTGCCATGTTATCCCTATTTCCCATTCATTCATTAATGACTCAACAGAGCAGTCAATTAATCAGAAATTTCACGGGATAGCTCGGATCCATATAAGCTTGAAGTTGAAATTCATTCCAGATTTTAATCTTCATATTCATGTAGTGATAGAGCTGCCTCAAATCCCGAGTACCCCTTTGAGTGATGAAACCGGAGGATGCACTCTCGGGCGCCCCGAAATTTTTGAGTCATTTCGACACTTTGCTGAGTCAAACGCCTCCGACCAATGATCCTGAGGAAATCTCGAAACTGCTGCACAATTGATTCCGAAAAATAGGGGTTTCTTGAAGTGATGAATCCCTATGATATTAAAAATGATTATAATAGTTAAAGAGAAGCAAAAATGAAATGTTTGGACATAACAGGAGGATATCACATTTGCCGAAGATGTGCAAAATGTACAAGCAGCGGTGTACATTGATATGAATACGCTGATGAGACCAAATATCACTGGAACTATTGGGATTTTTTCGGCTGCAATTCTCTGTGAAAAGAGGGCATTCAGGATTGGATGGGGATTGCTAAATGAAATAACTCCAGATATTTGCACAGAGATAATGACCTGGTACAGAACACAGCTCCTTTCAAGGTTGAATCTCAAACAAATTCTTACGAATTTACATTAGAGACTACATAGGGCTAGTGGCAATGCTTGGAATAATGATATTGAGATTATCACTACATTTCATACGTGTGTCTAGCTGTATTGCATCAAGCTGATGGTAATCGTGGTTCGAGCCTTCAAAATAATAATCGTTTGAGGAATTCCGTAAAAAAGCTGCTCACTTTGACTTGGTTACCAGCTGAGTTAATCTAAGTGCTGTTCCAATGGCTCAGTCAATCAATTGGGATGGAAGGTTTAACCGAGATTTTTCATCCATTACTGGCTTGGTGTGCTAATAATCTTCTCAGAGAAATAGCTTCCCACAGATTGTCACCCTATGAAAGATTCGATCTCTTTGGTGACGTCACACTGTCTGTCACTTGGAATATTCGTCACAGGCTCCGTGATGGTCCTGCACTTGACTTCTGGTCATTTTTCCAATCAACTTTGGGAATCGCTGCCAATTCATAGAATGATATGGAGAAAGTTGGACAATAACAACCCCACGCCAATCACATTACTACCACTTCTAGAGTCAGATCATGTGTATCACGACGATTGTTACGGCTATTCTGGCAAAAATTACAGGAAAACAGAAGCAGCCCAATGAAATTCCTCACAATTACAGCACACGTTGTCACTTCATTTCTTGAATTGTTAATTCATCAATGCGAATTCATTGGTCATAGTTTGAACCGATACAGTATGAGGAACCAATTGAAAATGACATTCCAGAAGGAAATTTCATTGGGACATTTCCACATAATGAGCTATTACTGGCTGAGATAAATTTCGACGGTTTAAGGAGACTGTCGGCGCAGAGAGAGTTGAGAGTTAATGAAGGAGGTAATGATGTTGGTGAACATGAGGTTGTTCGAGAGCCCCCACAATTAACAAAGTTGGATCAGCTCAACAAAGCCGAACCACTGCCTTCCGTCAATTTTTATGATTGACAATGTGTCAGATGCTGAGTGAGAGAAAGAGTGAAATGGTATCTTGGCCTAGCAACTGTATTGCCATTTATCATGAATATGAGACTGATGTTCGTCGAGATGCTGCTAATGATATGCTACAATGTCCAAGTTACCATCACAGGGCAGTAACTCTTGAACAGGAATATATCCTAGAAACTAATGACTAGGACCGAGCCGTTGGTGTATGGTTTGACCAAGGCTGAAGCTGCCTATACATCAAACATATTTTAAATGGTTACTCATGTCAAACTGACACTCAGAAAGGTTAAACTGACTCTATAGACGTTGAAGAATTCGTGTTCCCCAATAATTCGACGAATTGGTTAACTTTTGGATCTTCTTACTCATTTCGAGTCAAAATCGTGATGAGCTCCGATATGAGTTTTCCAGAAAAATTCCTTAAAAGCTCCTTGGAGAGTTCTCCTGAAAGTTCCGCTGGAAGTCCCCCCAAGAGTTTGTCTAAAAGTTCCTCTGATAGTTCTTCTGAAAGTCCCTCTTAGTGTTTCTCTTAAATTTCCTCTGAAAGTTCCCCTGAAAGTCTCTAACGTTCATGAAGTCAGTTTGACGTTTATGAATGTCAGTTTAACACTGATTATCATATGGAATGTGTCTAATCCAGAGATAACTTGAGCCTAGATCATATCATGCACCGGCGTTTCGGCTTTACTAATAACCCACTTGCTGTTTACGACTGACAGTGTCAAATATGCAACGAATAACCAGTTGATACGATGGCTCAACAATGTAGACAGGTAATGGCGTGTCACATCTGTGCTGAGGAAGTGAATCATGAAGATGTGCTCCACATCCTCGTGCGCTAAAATGTCCATTCTGCAATGGTCCAGGTAGCATGCAAAGGGTCCATATTAGACGCCTTATCGACTAACCACCAAGCGAATCTTAACTACTAAACGTTCAACTTTTAGATATATGTTCTTTCATGAAAAAAAAATACCACTGAATTAATTTCTTTAACGTTTTTCGCACCATTTGCATAACTAAAAGAATGATATCATCAACAATACATGAATGTTATGCACAAAATCTTTCAATCTAATCAAAAAAATTGTTTTTGAACAATTTTTAACAGCATTTAATTTTTTAGATTTGACTGGTTTGACATCACAAATTCCAAGACCCTCCCGACTTTCTTGCCACAAATATGAGATCTGCCCTCCCCCTCCACGTATGACGCTATTCATGGATGGCCCCTTAAGGGAAAATTATTACATACTCCTTTTTCATAGAGAATTTAATTCTCTATAAAAAAGGTATCTTGACTAATTTCTCTCAGCCTCGTCGTTTACAAGATATTCCACGAATAATCTCCTTGAAATTTAAATGAGAAGCACCTGCTTGTATCTGGTGATTTTGATTATTCAGGTGGAAGTGGGAAATTTCGTTTATAGCGTCATAATGCCAATTTATTTGGTGAACTTTATCAATCATATGATATAGTATCTATTCACTCGCCCCACCCACAGCCAAGAAAAATTAGGAGAAGGAAAAATTGTTCATCGAGCATGGAGTATATAAACACATGCAATCGTCTTCAGATCTATTAGATTTTCTGATTGTCAAGTGATAATAGCTAGTAACTGCGCTAATCCGTTAACAATAATGGAAATGAGAGTAATTTATTACATCTGTCTGATAATTCTTGCAATTATCAATTTGTCCGTTCAAAAAGTGAGGATTAGTAAGTAGAAAAAAATTATTTAATTTGTTAAAATTTTGTGATAATATTGTCTTTTATTTGCTAAAAATTCATTATCATCTTGTTCAGTTGGTGATTGCAGTAATTATAATGATACAATTGCGACATTGAAAGACAATTGTCTACGGATTGACTGCCGAAATGACACAATCAAAGTGAAGAGGTAAAAAATTATTATTAATTAAATTATTTTTGATATTAATGAAGTGAATTCATTTATTCAGCTGCTGTTTGTCGGATAAACCATGTCCAGATGATGGAGCCTTGCAGCTTCGTCATAAACCGAAGAATAAAAAGTTTCCCGCTTGTTGTCCATACGAAGAATGTATTTTTTAGAATATAATGAATAAAGAGATAATTCATCGAAATATTGATAAATGCCCAATTGATGTTTTTCAGTAGAATTGTTCTTGTGAAATGATTGTAAGCCCTTTGATCATCAATAAAATTATTTAAACTGATGAGAAAATTTTTGAGTATTTGATCTTTTGGTTGAAAACTATTAATAATTGAGTCAATTTGGGAAAGTCGTAGAAATTAACGATAAACTAGTCAGTTGATTCAATTTGCTTAGAAATTGTTGCAGAAATAGTTTTCATCATTTTTCTATTCTCTGATTTTTATTCATTTTTAAATTCTTAATTTTATGATAATTATGATATTTTTATCTTTCTTGGTCATTTGTCAGTCATTGGACTATTAAAATCGAATTAATAATTTTTAGATTAGCTTAATTCAATTGTCGTTTCTTACATTCATAAAATCCAGCATTTTAACTTAAATTCTCTTATTTCTTTCCGACACACGTGGAAAAATAGTTCATTCAATTCGGATTCATGGAATTGATGATAAATATGATAACCACCTGAACGCATATTGGCTTATTTATTACTCTTACAACTCGTTGTTGATTCTGGCTTCTGAGAATCAGTTATTTTTCGATGATTTTCAATCAACATTATGATAATGATTTAGTTTTCATTCATCAGAAGTACTGATAATTTCAATAATCTCAAATAACTAAATTTTCATTTTATATTTCACTGCATTGTAATAATAATTAATGCTGCAATGTGTCAAATATATGTGATCATAATTCGACTGTTCAATTCAGTATTTATAAAAGAATAATTGAAAATTTTTACATTCAAAATAGTTTGAAATTATGACGTAAAATTCCAACTTTTTTTGAACATTGACATCTGATGAATGAGTTTTCTTATCTTCAGTAATAAAAAATGTATCAACACGTGAATGGGTTTGATCCATTTAAAGTGTGGTGTGAGGGAGAACTATTTAACATACAAACAAATAAATTAATCTATAATTCCATGTGTTTGTTCAATGACGAAACTTACTACGCACAACCCGTGGCCATTGAGACGTGTGATTTGAATTTTGTCATATTTTATGAACGAAAAATTTAAGGAAAAAAATCTCTAATAATTCCTGCAATAAGAAAAATTGCTATATTTTGATTAGAGGGGTATATATTCCTAGGAGCGCTAAAAATCGTATAAATCAAAAACTCTCCATTCAGGTTATAGTAAGACAGGAAAAACATTGAATTCACATAGTTTATTGAACCTCTAATTATGAGGGAATTTTTTATTTCCTAATATTGTCATGATTTTTTACGGCGATGAATGGATGACTGATGGAAATGATGATGCCTCCGTGTTGGCATCATAACTCTGTCAATTTTTAATACTTTTTGAAAATCTTCATAATTTCTGCAGATCTAATTATATCTAATTAGATCAAATTAGATATAATTGGATCAAAAAAAATAATTTTGACACATGTTTTTCACCTAAAATTTTCTCAGTTTTCCACCGAAATCATTACAAAATCTCTATCTTGAACAGTTCAATTGAAATGTCTGTTGAAAAATTGTCAATTTATGAATTCTGAAAAAAAAAATCTTTCAATTTTCCGCCAATTTGAACATTTTATTTTTATTTTAAATGAAAAAAAATAAATGTCTGTTTTATTTATTCCCATAAAATTCTTCCATTGAATCCAATCATTCATGGATTCTTTCGTACGACTGTCCGTAGACTCATTTCTTTACTTTTCTTTTCTCCCAATGGATTCAAGAGGTACAGAATAGAAAGGAACCTAGGTCAGCGATTCCAAATGCCCTCGGGTACCTTAATTTCTCATGGAAACAAACGATTTTTCCTTACATTCACATACGACCCCTCATTCTCAATTCCTTTGTCCTGATAACACACACACACACAAATTCAAGTGAAATGTTATTTTTCTCTACCAGTGAATAAAGAAAATGCAAAAGTGGAAAGAAAAAAGATAAAATGAATATGAGAAAATTCAATAAAAATTCAAATTGATTATCCCAGTAGCAGGTGGTTCGTGGCAGTATAGAGCTCTTGTGGATGACATCCAAACGTAAAATCCACTTGATAACGTGTGTGCAAAGTCGTCTAATCCCCGTGGGAATGACATCCACGTGTACAAGTTATTTCTTCACTTCTTTTTTATTTTTTTGTTTCAATATTTTTATACCTCGTATTCGCAACGGTCTATGAATTTCAATTGAATTATGCAACGCAAGTGCCTGAGGGATGCGCAAAGAGCTCTTTGACATTTTTGGGAATAAATTGATGTTAATAAATTTTTATAAATTCAATTATTTTTTTTTTCCCGTGAAAAATGGGAATTTACCTCAATTTGGTAGAAAAAGGGGGAAAGAAAAAAAAAAATTTTCTATGGTTTTCGAGAAATGTCTTGAAGGCTAAGCGGAAAGCGCAATTTCACGAAAAAAGTCTCCATAAAATTTTCCTCATTTCCTTTCGATTTCGAGATATTTCAAGAATACTGCATTTAAAGTAGTATCCCATAGTGCAGTCGATAAAACAGAAAAAAATGGAGATTTGTAGGTTAGTTTCCGAATAATTGCTGATAATTCCGGAAAATGTGCTTTAATTTACCCAAAAAAGTGATTAAACTATTCGGAAGTTACATTTTCAGCTTGTGAATATAATTTTTTTTTGGTTCTCGAACTTTTGCTTCCGAATGGAAGCTTAACAAATGTAAGAATTTTCAATTTTGATTTTTCCATTGCAAATCACTTAACGTAGTACCGCCGATACTGCCCTAGTCAGTGGTTATAGTATCTCGCTTGAATCATGCAGTGTTTACACACTAGATAGTGTTCCGAATGAGTAAGAGAGAGAAAGAACATACAAAAAGTACAATTTTCATAGTTATTCACTAATTACTGCTATCACACGCTCGGAACCTGTATTTTCAAGGTTCTGAAATCTTTAAGATATAATTTTATATCACTACACTTTTTTTTATTCAAATCGGAACGGTCAGTTTTGTAAAATATGAGAAAATGTGCGATTTCCCATAAGGCTCAATGTTAAAGTCGTAAAATTTCAAGTGTCAATATCTTTTGACTCGATCTCGCTAGCCCTCTAAAAATTCAACTGGATCATTATCTTATCATAATCTACGAGTGTACCAAATTTCAGAATTTTCGGAACGGTCAATCTAGTACCAGCGGTACTACCTTAAAATGATGTGGAGAGTCTGAAAATGATATTTAGAAAAAATTGCTAATGAATTAGCAGATAAAGCTATAAGCATAACATGAGAATGCGATTTTCCACTTGTTTTTCATTACTAATCTCCTATCACATGCATGAGATAAAGAGAGAGGCAAATAGTTATGACTTCCTTCTAATTAAAATTTCTCAATAACTATACGGTGAATTGAATATTTTTTTCTTCTATTATTTAGTTAAAATGCTGTTCTCTTCGCCAATAGTTTTTAAATAATGGGTCAGCCTTGTGGTTTTTAGTAATTTCGTTATTTCTATCTGATTTAGGGCGTTTCATCCTTATCACTACTATTTTTAGTAACTTTGATAATCTATATCTCATAAACTTACGAGAAAAATTATGAAAAAATTCATAAAAATGTAAAAAAGAGTCATCTTTAATACAGCTTAAAAAAAAATGAGTTAACTGTACTCGAGTTCGCTAGACTAATACACCACCTTGAAATTTGAAATGAAAACATTTGGCTGTAGCTGGTTTTTTTTATAATTCAGGTAAAAATAGGAGATTTGGTTAGGAACGTCATCAGTTTGTTGAGCAAACTTTATAAATCATCTGGAGCAGTATTTACTTCCTCGCCCCACCACTGCGCCACAGCCAAAGGCAATCCGAAGAAAAAAATGGATTCATAAGATGGATAAATACTCGTAATCTTCGTCAAATTCATTAGATTCTTGAATTGTCAAGTAGTCGTAACTAGTAACTGTGCTACGCCGTTAAAAAAAAAAAATGAAAGTGATTTATAGCGTTTGTCTGATAATTTTTGCTATTATTAATTTATCAGTTCAAAAATTGAAAGTAGGTGAGTAGAAAAAAATTATTCCACTAATTAAAATTTTATGATGTAATCTTGTCTTTCATTTGATAAAAATTATTATTATTTTGTTCAGTCGGTAATTGCACTCATAACAAATATATAATTGAGAGTTTGAAGGACGAATGTCTGCAGATAAAGTGCCTAGGAACTCACAAGTTCAAAGGGAAGAGGTAAAAAATTATGATCGATTAAATTAAATTACTTTTGATATTAATGAAGTACATCTATTTATTTAGCTGCTATTTGCCCGGTAAACCATGTGCAGACGATGGAGCCCTCGAAGTTCGGTTGGGATCGAAAGAACAAGAATATCCTTATTGTTGTCCAATTGAACAATGTGTTTATTAGAATAATTAATGAAAAAATAATTCATTGAAATATTAATAAATGCCGAACTAATGATTTTTCATGAAATTTTTCGTGTAAAATAATTGTAAACACTTTGATTATCAATAAAATTATTAAAACTGATAAGAAAATGATTAATAATTGAATATGTTCGGAAAATTTGAGGAAATTTACGATAAATAGTGTGAGTTGATTCGATTTGCTTGGAGATAATTGGAAAAATAGTTTCTATCATTTTTATATTCTTTCATTCTTATTTATTTATTTATTTATCATTCACTTTTTGATAATCATGATATTCTCATTATTTCTGGTCATTCGTCAGTCATCGGACTCTACTTAAAATGAAATTAATATCTTTTCGACTAGTTTAATTCAATTAAAAATGTTTAATTTAATTTAGAATTTTAACTTAAATTATCTTATTTCTTTACTATTCACGTGGACATATAGTTTCGTTAATTTGGATTTATGGAATTGATGATAAGTATGATAACCACCTGAACGCATATTGGCTCATTCATTAATCATACAGCTCTTTGTTGATTATGTCAACTGAAAATCATTTCTTGATAATTCCTAACTCATAGACAAGAATGGAGCAAAATGGACCATGTTGACAACATGATCCAGGAATTTTTTTCAAAGTGAAAGACTCGATGAAAAAATCTGCAAAAATTCGAGAAGATGCTCCAACATATGGACGTTGTTGTCAATTTTTTTCGAATTTTTTTGACGACTCCTTCATTCTCAAAAAAAATCCCGAATCATTTTGACTCCCAGGTTCATTTTGCGCTGGTTTTCCCTCTTATTATAATTAATATTTTGTTTATGTCCCAGAATTCATGAGAGTTAGAGAAATATATGAACCTTCTTTGGAGAAGAAAATCAGAGCTGCAGAGAAGAAAATTACCAAAAATTTTCCCTATCTCTGATAAATTCAGTCAAATTCCCCAAAAACCTTGAGAAGACGCGAAAAACACGAGAACCTCTGCTTCTCCGGATGGAAAAAAGCACCAAAAAATGGAATGAACTAACAAAAAAACGATTATTTACCCGACAATATTGGAATTTATTCCAGTTACAATATTGAATTAAATTGAAAAAAAAAGTAATAAACCCAGTGAAATTGAAAAATTTTCCAAAGGATTTCCCTCTTTATTTTGCATCACTGTTGTATGCACAATATATACACACAGTTGTACCGATATTCACGATTGACGCCGTGGAGTTGAAAAGCCGCAGGTGGTAGCAGATGAGAAGAACAGAGAGCGAGAGAGAGAGAGCTGAGAGGAGAGTTTTAGAGCACAAACGTCATGGGTGTGAACCGTCAAACGTGACGAGATGAAATGAAAAGAGATAGACGGTGAATTGGGTGGGAAAGGGACTGAGGGGGGGGGGTGGGGACAGAAAATGGGCAGAGGTACAGAACGCGGATTGCCATAGTGTCGTACGTGATCGGCGTAGGCTTGAATATAACCAAACTGGGTAGTACGTCGATTCTACGTCGTAACCGTGTGAACGTGACGCAATTTCCATTTCAAATTTCAGAATTTATGGGCCAAGTTTTCCAAACCCATCCTCTCTTTCGTCTCATTCAGGGTTTTCACTATCTCTCTCTTTGTCTCTCTTTTCGTAACTTGGTTTTGCTAATCGCATGAGGACGCCACGAGAGGATGATTTCTACGTGATCAACCTCAACTACTTTTCACTCACTTCAATGCGGAAATTGAAGAAAATTAAAATTCTGGAAAATCGGAAGGATTGTGAAGAAGTTTTTTTAGGCTTTATCAATTGGCTATAGTTTTTGGAGAATTTTTTTTTTGTGATTTTTCGTTTCTGGATTTTGATTATTTCGAGAAACTATTGGAAAGAAAAATCTATTTGGAAATTTTGGGGTTTAATGGGTCGAAAATTTCTTCAAAAAACTTCAGGCTTTGTATGTGTTGAATATGAATTTTTTGACAGAGAATTGCTTTTTGGAAAAATATATTCCGAGAAATTTTATCCGAGAAATAATCGACTGCTCCCCATGGAATATATATACTACATATATTATGTATATTATATATACTATAGTATAGTATACTATACTATATGTAAAAAAATTTATATATAGCGTTTCACAGTGACATGAAAAAAGGTCATGCTTTTTAATTTAGGATCTCAAAAACTACTGATTTTAAGTGAAATCGTCAATAAATCAGTTTCATAGACTTCAAAATTCTCTATAAAAAAAGTATCTTGTTATTTTTGGATTAAGCCCCTCATTTTGGAGATACTTTCAAAAAACTCAGATTTTTGATGATAAAAAAGATCAAATCATCAATTTTTTGATTAAATAGAAAGAAAAAAAAAGTTCTACATCTCTTTCATCAGTTCATCAACAGAATTAGTGATTAACACTGAAATGTCTTCAATTACAAATAAACTGCTAAAAAGCAACGGGAAATAATAATTTCACGTGCAATTAATCAGTGGAAAATCTGTTTCTAGACGTAAAATTGTACACGAGTTCATCATCCAAAATTTCATTAGTGGATCCTCTTGAATACCATGCAATTACTAGGTGAGAGAAGAAAGCCGTAGGGCTGGAGGCTGTGTTGGACCAGTTGTAACTTGTCTACCACCGTAGTGCTAATTATTTACCCAGCTTAATGCCTTACCTGTGCTGTTTGCAGCGTAAACGATGCTGCATTGTGTTTGCGTAGGCCCGTTAAATTTTATTCTGCTCAATTATTTAAATCAGAGGATTCACGATGCGATAAAACAAAATTAGGTGATTTTGGTGTTAGAATCATTTTTTGGTCTACAGTATTTGATTTTTATCGACCGATTTTATTATTATTATTATTTTCGTGACATCACTTTAACGGCAATTTTGGTCATATATATAAGCGTTCGTTCATGAGAATTTTCATCTGAACTTAAATTGAGAGAAAGTTGCATTGAAACCTTTTCTGCAGCTCTTTTTGTGCCTAATAAAAAGGGTGTCAATGAAATTTTCTGTATCTTCCCGAAATTCCGAGATATTCATTAAAAAGTGTTCATTCATCGAGAAAATTTTTGTTACTTCGGCATTTTAATCATTTTTTCATCATAATTCAATGAATTTTGGATTTAATATGAAGTGCTGGAGGCATTTATTCATAATTAATATTTTAAAATCAGGGGTTTTTCTTTGAAACTCACTTTTTGAATGTGATTATTATTCCTCGAATAAAAAAAAAAAAAAAATTCCTCGATTCAAATTTTCTCCAATCTCAACTTATTTTTAAAATTATTTTTTTTCTTTTAATTTGAAAAAAAAAATTGTCGCAATGCATGTAACTGAATTTCTGCGGTGAGTGTAACAGAGGAAGAGTTAAAATAGAGGAGCAAAGTTGCATGGGCGCATGAAGCGTGACGAGTTGGTTATATGGTTCGAAAATTTTGCGGATCGCTACGTCTGGCTATTCGCTCGTGAATATCAGGCAAAGAGAAGAAGAGAGAGAGAGAGAGAGAAAGAGAGTGATGGTAAAAATCAACTGGTCACTGAGTGCTGTGATTCACTGGCAAGTTGAGTGGAGGAAATTTATTATCAACATATTACACATATTTTATTGGATATAATTGAGATATGATAAATCATTGATTTTAGGATGTAATTAATTATGAGAATTTAATTGATAAATTTGAATTAATGGTCTTGAAATTATTGAGAATGAAATACGGATTTATTTGCACAATTTCCAGAAAAAAAATTAATTGAAAGAAAACTTTTTTTTTATAATAATTTTTTTTTCAATGCAATCATTAAATTAATAAAAGAATAAAAAAGGCGTATCTCCATTAATATCCAAGATATTCTCGAAAAATAAAAAAAATGGATTTTTCTTTTTTTTTTTAAATCTTTTTACTACTAAATTTATTCAAACAAACTATCAAGTATTTACTCCAAAAAAAAAATTTGAATAATACGATAGGACAAGCCAAAGTGGTCGCATTAATTACAAAAGCCAACATTTTAAAATAATGCACATACATAGTGAATTTGTCAGAATATACATGTTACCCAAGTGTATTATATTTCACTCAGTTACAATTGTTAAATGTACAATTTTATTTAAAATATACAGGCAGTAGATAGAAATGTGTAAATTTACCGTTGAGTGTTTCACCGCACATAAAGTTACTGTACATAGACAACAATATTTTTGATCAAGTGAGTGACTGCATTTGATGGAGTAGCGTATTGTGACAGTACCAAAAAAAAAAAAAAAAAAAAAAAAAAAAAAAAAATCCTCGAAACTCTATCCGCAGTATTTCCCGAGCTTACCAGACACATTGTCAAACCATTCGCCCTCTCTTTCTTCTCTATGTTAACAATTTCATGGTTTTTTTTTTATTCTCAACAATTCGGCGAACGTTAATCCAACCGCTCCGAGTATCCCCCCCCCCCCCTACCCCCCTTCCCCTCTTCATTGCTTCTGTCACCTGAAAATACAATTCACATCTATCCAATATTTTTTTCACTAGCTTTTTTTTTTTTAATACATATTTTCATTTATTTATATTTTTTTTTTCATCTCTACGAATTTCTGTATTTTTCACTCGTTTCTATTGTCCTGTGGGGATCGAAAATAATTCCACTGCCGTGTACACATAGTCTAGTTATTTGTGTTTTTTTTTTAGTGTAGTTAACGTGCGGATGAATATTTTTTATAATTTTTGGTTTATTTCTGGGGTTTTTTTATCTTCAATTATTATTTTTAGGGGAGTTTTGGGGTAGAAGGGGTGAAGGATTTTTCTGATTGGTTAATTAGGAGAAAAATGAGCTTTTTTTAGGGTGGAAAGGAATATAGAGGTAATAAGGGAAAATGGTCGGTGTTGGGTCAGACGAGAGTTTTAAATTTAGTTGAGAGCTAGAGTTTTTTGTTGTTTTTAATGTAATTTTTGATTATTTCTTATGTTTTTAGTAAAAAATTAGTAGAAAAATGATGAAAAGAGAGAATTTTGGAAAATTTTATGCAGATTGTTCCGAAAATATCTCCGAAATGACTGAGTTTAGGGAAAAATGTTGGGAAAACTTTTCTGGAGAAAATTTAATTTTCTAAAAAAAAAGTTTGACATTTTCTCCTAAACCCAATAGTTTCCGGAATATTTTTGAAATGATCTGCACTTTATTTTGAAGATAAAATTGTAAGGAAAAAAAAATGAAGAGTCATGCGCAGATTATTCTAAGAATATTTCTGGAACGAATGAGCTTAGGGCAAAATGTCCAAGAAATCTTTTTTGTAGAAACTTTGAACTTCCACAAAAAAGATTTCTTGTCCTTTTTTCCTGAACTTATCAGTTCCTGAGATACTCTTAAAATAATCCGCATTAAAATTTTCAATTAAACTCTTCTCACAACTTCACGAAAAAAAAATGTCGAGTATAAATCACATGCGCATGAATTCATGGACTTTAATTAATCATTAATTAACGTGATGAACAAAAGGCAATGATGAACTCACCATTAACAAATTAGTGTATCGAATGAATCGATAGAATGAATGGGTTATTCCTGTTATACACGTGATCGTATTTTAATTATGTATTACGACTTTATTCTCAAATTAAAATCAGTCGAATTTTCGGGATAATGGAAATTTAATAGAATCATATTCAAATATGTATTAATGCAAAAAGCTTCAAATTTTTTGTGTGGTCGTGTCTTTAATTTATTATTTTTCACTCTTTGTTTAATAATGATTGGAAAAAAATTTATTAACCAAATGTTTTAATTTTTTTTTCTTTTTATTTAAAAATGTTTCAATTTTTTAAAACTGATAAAAATAACTTTTTATTCAATTTTTTGGATTTTTAACTAAGCACAAAGTTTTGTTTGGAAAAACAGGGAGAAATTAGGACGAGAAACGTGGTTTATTTACTAGCCATTGGCTTTTACGAAACTGGGATCCATTTCGAAAACCTCAGCTAACTTTCCAATTGCTATTTACTCTGATACGTGACTCATGAGATATTTTTTTTTTTAACACAAAGTTTCGTGATTTTGAAAAGTTTCCTTAATGATGAGAGTGGGAAATATTTCATTATTTCAAATGTGATTGAGAAAGTTTGTAGTTTTTGTTCAACTTTACTAAAATCAATTTATTTAATTTATTTTACAAGTGATTTTTTGGAGCAATTGATAAATTTTTTGATGATATAGAATTTATCCGAATGGATACAATTTTTTCCTTTATAATTAAATGTACTGGGATAATTTAAAAAAATTCTCAGAAGACGATACGATATTGTTAATTATCTTAGTAATTTTACAAACTGAAAATTCTCAACTGCTTTATTATTACAAAAATTGATTCAATTTTTTTTAAATCAAAATATTCCAGTATTTTTTTAAATTGATCTTTTCTTTAGAATTTCTCGAAAAATAATGGAGATACGCCCTTTTTGCCCTGACTCTAACTTTATAGGAAATTTCAGGAGAAATGAAAAAAATTAAAAGAAAAAGGGCGTATCTCCATAAGTTTCAAAGATATTTGTGAAAAATTGTCAAGAAATTTTTTTTTTGATTTCTAGATGTTCTAGAAAAATTCAAAAAAATTCTCAGAAGACGATGCGATAATCAAAATTATTGTAATAATTTTACAAATCAAGAATTCTCAATTGCTTCATTATTTTCAATATTATTTAATTTTTTTCAATCAAAATTTTTCACTCGATTTTCTTTATCGCTTATTATTTGTTTTAATTAATTTTCGTCGAAAATTCCAAGAGCTGCAAAAAAGTTGAGTAAAAAAGGGCATATGTCCATTAGTTTCTGAGATATTCCCGAAAAAAAGGTGAAGGAAAAAATCGACTTCTCCTGTTTCAGACCTCTTTGCTCCTGAATTATTCTCATATCTCCCAAAAAAATTGAATTCGCAAAATACGAGAGAGAATTGCGAATTTATTGACGCTCATTTACGTCAATTCAATGATAGCAAAAGTGCGAGAGAGAGAGAAAGTGAAATATCTTAACCTGTAGAGGTTTTGAAATAGAATTGGGCGTGGTATGGGAAGAAGCTTCCAGCAAGGTGTATATTGGATGGGATCCAATAACGTTTCAATCATCGAATGTGCCCTTGAAAGCCCAGACACCGTGACGCCCCCATGACGGAACAATTTTCACTCTCATACGTGAGAAAAAAAAAGGGAAAATGATGCGAAAAGAAAGAAAATTAGATAAATTGAAGTGAAAATAAAAATATTAAATATCAAAATAATTTTATTTACTGTATTTTCTTTTTCGTGCAACACCACACTAACATTGGTTGAGACAAATTTTATTAAAGTCAGTAATAAAAAATGAGAAAAAAAAATGAAAAAATTTACTTTGATATACAGAGCATCACTCTGCCACGAACTTGGAGGTTTAGTTTCCGGTTTACTGGCAAGTACTCTTCAACAAAATTCATCTCAACATTTTTTTCTCTTCTCTCGCTTGCTCTGGAATTTGCCCCGTGTGGGAGAGCAAAGAGAGAGAAAAAAAAATTGAAAAATAGTTTCACGTTGAAGTTTTTTATTTTTTTAAAATTCTTTTTAAATTCCATTGGGATCTTAACATTTTTTTTTTTTCACTGTAATTTGTTATTCTTCTGGGTAAACTATAAAAATGCCGATAAATTAGAGGGGAAAAAAGGATTATTGATGAGCAAGAATGTTCAATGAACATTCAATGAAGGCGAGAGAAGTGAATGATAAATTTTTTTTACTAATGGAATTTTTCTCATGAACTATTTTTTAGTGAAGAGACAGAGAAAAAAAATAACCGATAAAGGTTAGAAGAGTGTACAAGTGGTATTCAGACGCGACGTCGAGACCAATGAGAGTAATTTCGTGTCTGAGAAGTTGCAGAAATGTGCTTTTGTCAGCACTCAGAATTTTTCATTTCTTTACATTCTGCAAAAAAATCACTTTTTTTGTCAATTTTTTTGAAGAGAAAATTATTTATGTGGGGACTATTTTAACAGGATCTCTGAAATGAGTGGATTGAGGGGAAAATGTCTGGACACCATTTTTGTAGACAATTTTAAGAGCTACAAAAAAGGTATCTTCATATTTTTTTCTCAGCCTACTCATTTCGGAGATATTCATCAAAAAATCTTCAAATTTATAACAAGAGGAATTGAAAAAAAAAAAAAAATTTCAGAGATTTTTTTTCTTCAAATTTTCTTCAAATTTATTGGCATTGGCATGAAAACTAGCATCTTGAAGTAAGAAGAGAAATTTTCAATGCCTGAAGGTTCAACGATACGAGAGAGCCGACGTCCATTCAGATCCGTTGGTATTAGCCGAAGAAATCAAAGGCAATTGCCGAGAGAGATTTTCCAACTTGTATATATAGAGCCACTTTCTTCTCAATCGTCTGCATGTATCTTTCCCTTCATCTACCACAGATAGATAAAGAGAAAGAGAAAGAGAGAAATAGAGAGAGCCCCGGGCCGCTTCCTCCACTTTTTCTGTCTCGGAAACCTTTTCTCTACTCTCTTCTGAAACTCGATGAATCCACTTGTACAAAAAAAAAAGGAAAACGTATTTGTGTTGCAAAAAGGTGGAATGGAAAAAAAAATTATGTCTTACCTATATACTTTGTGGTTGGGGAGGTTTATTCGAAGCGAAGAGTTTCCGCAGATCAGACTACTTCTTGCGGTTCAAGAGAGAAAGAAGATAGACTATCAAATACTTTATTTTTTACGAATTTTCGAAATTAAGGTAGTATTCAAGTGAACTTGAGTGCAGTTAAATCGTTATTTTTTCGATGCCATATCAAAGATGATATTTTTTACACTTTTCTGAATTTTTTCATAATTTTTGCCCGTGTAGTTTATGAGATATGAATTATCAAAGTTACTGAAAATAGCGGTGGTGGGGATGAAACGCCCTAAATCGGACAGAAATAACGAAATTACTGAAAAACCACACGGTTGACCCATTATTCAAAAACTATTAGCAAAGAGAACAGCATTTTAACTAAATAATAGAAGAAAAAAAAATTCAATTCACCGTATAGTTATTGAGAAATTTTAATTAGAAGGTAGTCGTAAATATTTGCCTCTCTCTCTATCTCGTGCATGTGATAGGAGATTAGTGATGTAAAAAAAAATCGAGAAAAAAAAATTATATTCACAAGCCGAAGATGTGATTTTCGAATAGTTTAATCACTTTTTCGGGTAAATTGAAGCACGTTTTCCCGAATTATCAGCATTTACTTTAAAACTAACCTACAAAACCACATTTTTTCTGTTTTATCGACCGCACTATGGGATACTACTCTAAATTCTCTTTTTTCAATTCGTTAATTCACTATTTCAGGAGGAAATTCATAGACTGTCTGACCATTCCCTATACTGAATCTACTTACACAGAACGATACGACTCAGAAAAGAGAAAATGTTAAAAAAGAGAACTTTAGGAAAACGCAAATGCGAAATTCATGAAAAAAAAATCTCTAAAATGCCCAGACAACCGTATCATGCTATCGACATAAAATCAAAGGGGCGTATGTGCCCCTCAATTTTTTTTTCCTTTAAAAAAACAGTTTTGAGGAAGTTCAATTTTCTAAGATATCTCCAAAAATTGACGGAGATCCAAATTTTTTCATAAAAACATTTTTTTGTAAGTTTCACTCCATTCTTCAAAAAAGATTCCCATAAAAATTTCTGTAGCTGCCTTCCATTCCGAGATATTTCAAAAAACCACAAACCAGGATCGAATAATTTCATTTCACCTTTTTTTGACCCTAATAAAAAGCCCCAAAAATAAAAACAAATAAATAATTAATGTAGCAGAGTTTTTGCCGCAGAATATTTCATTTTATATCTCTCCCAGTAATTAGTTGGTATCAACTAATTTTCGAGCGTCAAACTTTCTACCTCACGTTGTACATATACATGGCAGCTAAATGCACGTACATGCATCGTGTACCACCAATTGGAGAGAGAGTGAGAGAGAAAGAAAGAGAGAGAGAGGGAGAGAGATCGGTGGGGGGAGGGGGGGGGGTACAGCACATGAGAGAAGTGTAAGGGTGGTTTTCGTGAGTGTGGAATAGAGAGGGAATTGAGAAGGCAAAGAGGGGAGGGGGGGGGAGAAGTGATAGTTGAGCACACGAGTTTTGGGTTATCGCGGTTCTATGGGCAAATCCAACCAACGAACAGAGAGTCTCAGACTCTAGAGACCATCTCCCTACCCCCTAACAGTTCAAACCAAAAACCTTTTCTACTTTTCTCTTCGTGTTGAAACCTATTAACTACTACCGCACCTTCAGCCAGAAACTCGTAGAAAAGTTCCGCGGAAACGGCGAAGAAGAGGGGGAGAGGGTGGGAGAAGGAGAGGGGGGTGGGGGATTTGGATAGGCTTTGGCTATTTCAGATAAACTGGGTCACTGGGCTAACATTAATTACTTCGTTAGCTTCTGATTCGGTGGAAACTACTCTCAAAAACTTTTTACTATTCTTTGCTTATTCATTACGTTTATTTTTTTTTATCCTTCCATAATGAAAATTTAAGAGGGGAGAAGGAATTAGTTAATTTCTCTTTGATCTCTCAATTGCTTTTATAGAGGAATACACGTCAATTTTTTTTTCACGTCTTATTTTTTTTTTTTTTACCTAAATTGAAGCGTCAAAGAGAGGAGCTGGGCCGTATTTGGAAGTCTTGAGTAGGAAGTAGTGACATGGACTCAGAGATGGCGTTGAGCAGGGAAAATTCACACGCGGCTGACCAGTTCCGATACTGAATCTACTTACGCTCGACGCACGACATGCATAGAGATGTGCAATGGCGTGTATTTTTCAATTGACGTCATGTGACCAAAAAATAACCGTTTTGTGACAGTCACATGACAATTCTGGTGTGAAATGGACACACATCCCTTTATTATTATTGGGTGGTACTTACGCCTATATGTTATTATTTTTTTTTCTACGAATATTGAGTAAAAGGCTCATGAAAGTCTGTCAGAGTAAATTTTGGAGATACGCCCCTCTGTTATTCTGAAAAAAAATCGAAAAAAATGGCACTTACGTCATTGAATCTCTTTCATTCGAGATGATCTTAATCTTTTCGTGACGGTCACTACTACTCCGTGACGTGACGTCACACGACCGTTTTGTGACACGTCATGTGATACTTGCCCATCTCTGGACCTGCATCCAGGAATTGAGAGAAAATAAAATGTTTCCGACGACTTTTAATTGTACTCCATTCCAGGTTAACCAATAAATTAATAAATTACAAATGCAAGACGCGGGAGAACTTTTATTTGAATTGAAGAGTCAGGAAAAATTCGTTCGTGACCACGATAATAATTGAATTTATCCCCATCCAATGTTGCCCCCCAACTAAAACTTTCAACTTTAGAGAGAAAAAAAAGGAGAATCATCATAACAGCAGCAGAGATAAAAAATCAAATTACAGAATTAAAAAAAAAAGAAAATAGAGGTGGAAATGAGAGCCAGGACTTGGTACTTTGAATTTCACGGCGCGAGGCGTTTTTTAATTAGTACCATCGAGTAGAACTTCTGGCCGTGATTTTTTTTATTTTTTTTTTCTATTTTTTCCTCAAACTCAGTGCGACACTTACACAGATAAAGAGAGGAGTATAACATAACGTTCATCGACCTACACATACATTTGTCGTTTCACGAGACACTCGTGTTGCTGCAACGATCGACGGACGTCTCGAGAGACAAGCCCCTCTTCCAAAAAAAGTAAAGTGGTGAAAAAGGGGGAGAGAGAGAGAGAAAAAAAATAATAAAAAAATTCGGGGAATAAAAATGAGGAGAAATAAGAGGATGACAGTATCCTCTTATTTCATAGACCACTTCATACAACCGTTTCGTTATCACCGGGCGACAAGAGCTCGACCATGCTTCCCCCTTTTTTTTTTTTACTTTCTATCTACCAAAAGCTCATTCTTCCCTATCCCCTTGTCTCTGTCACTCCCTTGGGGATAGTGCAAAATTTTTCGCCGTTGAAAATCAGGAAATTCTTCATCTCTCTACCTCCACAGACTCATACTGAACACGATCCTCTTCTTAATGTCACTGTGACATTGACTAATCACTTGTAATTTTTATTTCATTCTATTTCTTCTTATTTCTGTAGCAAGTAGCAACAAATAATCCGCAGGAAGACGAAAAGCTGAGGTTATTTGTTTGGATTTTCGTCTTTGTGGGAAATTGGAGATAAAAATATTTCTATTACTGTTGGAAGAAAAATTTGTTGGGATTTTTTGAAAAATTTAATAGATGAATTAATTTTCATTTTTCAATTGAATGCAGATTACCTTAAAGATATCTGAAGAATCATTGGGCTCAGGAGAATTTATCAGGAAATCTTTTTTGTAGAGGGTTAAATTTTCTACAAAAAAGGCAACTTGACATTTTCCTCTAAACCTACTCTTTTCGGAGATAATCTGGCTGAAACTCCTCTAAAAATTTTCTACTATTCCTTGTTCATCTATTACCTTTGTTTTTTTCAATGAAAAATACATGCCACTTTTTTATCTACTCTTAATTAATTTTTTCATATAAATTGATGGGTCAAAGAGAGTTGCACACGGATATCCGTGGGTTTCGAGTGGAAAGTAGTGACTCGGACTCAGAGATGGCGTTGAGTAATCGGAAATCTCATGTGGCTGACCATTTCCTATACTGAATCTACTTACGCTCGACGCGCGAGATGAATTAAGCAATTCCGAAGAAATAAAATGTGTCTGACTGTTTTTAAGGGGTTACACCACTGTAGAATTTTCAGAAAATCTATTTTTTTTTCTTGCTCTAAAAATTGCTTCAGGCCTTTCAGAATACGGGCAAGAAAAGTTATCACCTAAAACCCATACTTTCTCATGAAATTTCGAGTTTTTCCCGAGGCATTTCTTCAAATTCATAGCCTAAATCAAAACTTTAATCGTGTTTTTCTCGAAACATGATTTTTAAAATTAGCACGCAGCATAACTCCAATAATTTTCATTATTTTCATTTGAATTTCCCACAGCATCTTGAAAACAATATTTCGAACAGAAATACGTAGGGGATTTTCAAAAAATTGATTTGCCCATTTTTTATTATTAAAAAATTGCCGATTTTTTGGCCAAAATTTGAATTTTTTCATACAAATGGTCACCAATCACACAAAAAACAATATTTTTGAAATTCCCTACGTATTTCTGTAGCTATGTGTATCTGGACTGAGCCAATTTTTTTTTTTTTTCAATTGAAATTTGCACCAGTTACACTGCGTGTCGCAGAGTGTTTCAAATTCGAGGAGCCTCGCAAGAATGGCTTTTGTGCCATCATTTTTTGATATTTTTTTACGATTTTTTTTCCTGAAGACTCAAATATATGCTCAATCACTCCCTCAAATATCATCATTTTATTGCCACTTTTTCTATAGAAAAAAAATATCCAAAAAACGTCTTTTTTTAGGCTGTTACAGTAGTGAAACCCCTTAATTGTGTTTCAGCCGAGATTAAGTGATAAATTAATGATTTATGACGATTTGATGCTTAATTAATGATTAAAATCATACTTAATGATCATTTAAGTCAAATCGTCACGTAAAATGGAAGAGATGAAGTAAAATAATTCTTTCCCATTCAGTCTTCAAAAATATCTCGAAAACTTAACGAGATAGCGAGATTTTTGTGATAATTTCTTCTTGTAGCTCTCGTTTTCGCGTACAAAAAAGGCTCCAACATGAATATCTCGCGCTATCTCTCTTAATTTCCGAAATGTTCCAGAACAAAAAAATCCAAGAAATATAAGTTTTTTTAAAGTAGAAATTGGCGTTTCGATTCATTTTAGTGCCTCAGTTCTTCGTAAAAATAAATTCCAATTTTTTTTCTTTCCCCCGATTTTTTTTTGTGGCAGTTAGTCCTATGAATCGTACACGAAGTGAGATACGATTTCTCCTCTTCGCGTAAGCACTAGCCTCGTTATTCTCTGTGAAAGATTTCCGGTGGTTCTTCTTTCGTAGAATTCGTCTGGACTTTTGGTGCAATAATACTGTCTCTTCCAACTGTTTGGCGAAAACTGGTCAATTCTACTGGTCCACCGGGAATTTTGTCTCTCGTACTGCAGATGCGTCTCAATGCACATCTCGAGGAAACGGAAATAGTGGGATTAAAAGAGGAGGAGAATGGAAAAATTGATAGAGAAGGGAAAAGAAAATTACGATAGTCTCAATGTCGAAGAAATCGGAGTAAATCGAGCGTTGCATATTAGCTGTGATGCCAGGCGATAAATGAAGCAATTTCCCAAGGATTTTAGCGTGCTTTGGCTATTGACAATTGAACGTGGGCTTATTTGCAATTTTCTTCAACTCTCATTCTGGTTAATTAATTGATAAAATTATATTTATTGATACTTTGAGTCAATGAAGGAGAATTTTGAATTGTGGTGAGAATAAATCTGTGAATATTTGGGAAACTATTGGAAATTATGAGGGACCTTATTTGAAGAAAATTTGATTTTCTGCAAAGAGGTATCTTGATGTTTTTTTGATAAATTTACGCCATATGGAGATATATTTTCATTATAAAAATGAAGAGGACGAAAAATCAGTGGAAATATTTTGGATTAAATATTTTTGATGATTTCATTGACGAAGAGAGTAAATTTCTGTTGAAAAAAATTATTTTTGAAAAATTCTACGTTTTCAGCTGAAAATCGAAAAATTTGCGGTTTCTTAGAATATCTCGGGTTTCATTGGCTATAGCGTGAAAATCCTGAATCGAGGTTGGAGATAAAATGATTTGCCATTAATTCAAGTAGATTTGAAGAAAAAAAGTGGATTTTCAAGACATTTATCGACCAATTTATAAAAATCAGTTTTGGCGCTACAAATACCTTAAGAATCGATATAATTTCTTTCAAAACCCCATAAATTGATCTCGCCTTTTACCTTCATCTGGATTTTCCACGCTACCACCAATAAAACCAGAAACATTTACAAAAAAAAATTAATTTTTGAAAAAATTGCAAAATTTCAAATTTTCAAAAAACCCAAAAAAAAAATTCTGACTCATGCTTTCCATTGTAAATTTCCCCAACTTTTCAATGGAATCATTGAAAAATCTCTATCTCAAACCGCTTCAGCAGAATCCCCATTTTACCTCTAATTCACCAACAGACTTTGGATAAATCATTAAAAAAAAAAAAAAATCAAATTTTCAAAAAATTGAAAAAAAAAGTTGCAGCACCCTCATGTTTTCCATCTGAAATCTCCTCAGCTTTCCAATGGGATCATCAAAAAAAAAATCCATCTCAACCTCTTTCATGAGAATCCCCATTTTACCCCACTTCCCCTAATTTACCAGCGAAATATGGATGAATCATTTTTCTCACGAAATTCAGTGATAAATATAAAATTTTATTTTCATCCACTAGAAAAGAGAGTGAATTCCAATGTGGTTCTCTGTACATAAAAGTAAGCAGTTTACTTGTGCAAATAAGCACAAGACATCCCTCGAAGACATTCTCTCTTCTTTTTTTTTCCTCTTTTTTTTTTCTCTTCTATTGGGCATCTGTAAAGCATTTCTCTGTGTAGTACTCTATCCAAGAAAATCGATTCCCTCCAATTTCGCCTTATATATCTTACCAAGTACTACGTGTACGAGATAGAATGCGTTTGCGTTACATCGTCTCTTTAGGGACACATAGCCCCTTTAAACATCAAAGGAATCGATTTACCGTATATCGGATGGTCCATTTCATCCTTCGTAAATGGTAAAGGGATAGTATATACACAAACACAAATTGTTGAGGATATATTCCACTTGAATATAACGAAAATGATTAAATTTAGCGGTGAATTCTTGCAATCAGAAATATTTTTAAATTGAGTCAGTGCATGCAATTTACTTTGTCATCATTTTATTCGGAATTATTGTGAAATGGAGAAAAAAATTTGAGGAAAATTCTGGAAAAATTTTTGTTGAGGGAATTCAGAGCAGAAAAAGATTACTACGAAAATTACTTTCCTCGAGATTTTTTATTCAAATTTTAATTCAATTATAGATCTTCGACCGTTTTGAAAAGTGGAGATGTATGGGAAAATGTATGAAATTAGAAAAACCTGAAAAAACTAAAGAATATACCAGATAAATAAAACCAAAAAAAAAACAAAATTCGGGAAATTTTGGAACAATTCGTTCTATAATTTCAATAATACTGCAATGGAGATGTAGTGGAGACTCAGTTATAGATCTTCAACCGTTTTGAGGAACGGAGATGTATAGGAGAATGTATGAAAACCAAAAAAAAACTGGAAAAACCAAAAATCTGATCATATTCCGATGAAATCTCAAATTCGAAAAAAACACGATTACAATGCTTCCATTCGGAAGCAAAAACGAAAAATTTACGTTTTATTAAATTAATTAAGATTATTAAAAACGAGTGATTTACATTATTCTCAGAAAATGAAAAAAATTCTCTTCAATTTTTATTTTCTCAGAGAAAAAGGAAAAATTTGTAACTTTTTTTTGTACTTTTTTATTTTTTACAAAAACAGTCTCTTGCTATTTTTCCCTTAAGGATGTATTCTAGATTGAAATTTTTTTTCCTCCACACTTTTTTAAAAACATTTTTCGAATGTATATACATCTCAGAACATTGTGCAGGTATCACAGAGTAAATTTTGGTAAGATTTTTTTTATGATTTCTTGTTTATCAAAAAAAATTCTTGTTTAAAACAACGTCAAACGCGTTTTTCTCTAAACAACGTTTTTTCAGACCTCCCCCACGATTTCTCCAGAACCAGTGGGCCGATCCTTCTGAAATTAACATATTCTACACATAAGAAATCACAAGATGAACCTCCATCAAGTTAAAATTCGGATTTTTACTATTTTTGTTTTACAAAAAATGGTGAAAAATGCACACTTTTTTTAGTTATTTTTCTTTTTTTGAGATAAAATTAACGAAATCAGTTGAAAATTAATATTTTGGAGGTTTAATCTGTAGCCACTATCATACCGAATCTAGAGCACTTCGATTTTTTTGTATCAGATAAGCCGTTGTCGAGATATCGTGTGGGAGCCGAGTGGCCCCAAAATTACAGCGTTAGGTTGAGCAATGGATTTTGTATACAAAAGTTGGAAAAAATAGATGAAAAAAAATTTTATGTTGTATTTCAAGACTTTATTAATCATACCTATTCATTTTCATATTCATCTCTTCCATAGCATTCTCAAAAAAAATTCCGAAAGATAGGTCTTTCTTTTACCCAAAAAATTAGAATACATCCTTAACCTACTGATTTCAACGAAATTCAATGAATAAGATAAAAAGAAAATTCTAAAAATACTTTCATTGAATAAAATCCCTTAAAATCATTAATAATTCATGAAAAAATCTTTTTGATAATCCCAGAATTTCTGAAGTCAAATAGAATTCTAATTAAAATCAGATAGAAAAAAAAATCTATTGTCATCTCTTCGTCATTGAAATGTCTCTATTTGAGCTAAAAAAAGATGGACTAAAAAATTGGATTTCAGAGGTAATAATTTTCCCCCGGAATTATTTGTTTCCGGATGAATGCGAGGAAAAATCGACGAAGTTTGAAAGCAATGAAAAAAAAAGAGAATATCACACAAAAAACATCGGTTATAATGACGATTGGAGATATGGAAAGATTGTCGAATTAATTAGTCATACTAATTGACATCTGCAGCAGTTATTAATAATTTACAAAAAAAAAAAAACCAATTGACTTCAATGATGCAAAAGATTTCTTTTTCAATTTCCATTTGCGTTTTTTCCTTTCAACGATTTTTATCCCGGAAATATCGAGGCATTTAGTAGACACGGAAGAGTACAGGAAAGGGTCCATTGTTACTCCCTGATTTTCAAGGACGCATCTCGATTAACTTGGCTAATTGCACGTGAATACTGCACCTGGCTTTCGTAAATTATTGAATAAAAGTGCAGTGCTACATGGAAGGGTTGATGTTTAAATTCTTTTTTTTTTTTCGGGGGATTTTTCCTCTTTTTGTTTGCAATTTCTCGTGGTCTGTATGCAGCTTGACTGCACGTAAATTACGGCTGTCTGGATTGACTCGTGATTCATGATCCGTATTCTAAAATTATTATGAGGATTAGGGAAAATAAATGTTTGAATAAAACGATTGGACATGAATATTTATTGAGATTTTTTTATTATTATTCTCATTTTTAAAGACGATAAGTTGATTTTTCTCCACTCTTTTTTTGTATGAAGATCTCATAAAATTAATTTTCTGACCGTCTTCTTAGTTTATAATTAAATAAATTGGCTATTCTCGGTCTGGTGCAATGATGGAATGAAAAAAACTCTTGTGAATATCTTGTCCCGACGTTTCGATTCCTATCTGGAATCCTCTTCAGGGGATATCAATGTATTTTGTCTAAAAAAATTTTACAATTTACAATATTATTATTTATATAAACTATTGAAACATATGAAAACAATATGAAATTTATTTCTTCCATTATTAAAATATTGGGATAATTCTTTACCATATTTTCTAAAAATTCATTGTCCAACATTTGTTGAAGATGCTGGAGATGTTGATGGTTATCATGATGGTATATAACCTGTCTTCACTCATTTTTCTTTCTTTTTGTTTTTTTAAAAAAACTTAGTGTTTATTATCACAAAAATTATCACTTAAGTTATTAATTTTATCTCTAGTCGCTAATTGGAATGTCAGTGACATATCAAATTAATAAAAACTCTAAAAACAAAGAGAATCAAACTATTTTTGTCTAAATCTATATCTGTAATCACTTTTTTTAAACAATGAGTGAGATGACTAATTAGTGTCTTATCTATATTAATTATTCAGTTCATGTCAATGTTTAGGGTCTATGACCATACACAGAATTACCGCGAAAATTTAAATATTTGTATTCAATACGGAATTGTAACCTTTTGGTAAATATTTCAAATCAGTCTTAAAATTAACAGTCTTTTCTAAATTCCTTTTGATATGAATCATTTCCAGAATTTCTCTTTTTCTTTTTTGGTTCAGTACCAAGAATCTTAACTTTATCAAATTCAAGAGTATGACCACAATTTTTGTGATGTAGTGACAACGCTGTGTTATTATAGTTATATCTCAAAGAGTATTTATGATTTTTTACTCTTTGGTTAATATATCTTCCTGTTTGACCAATATAAACTTAGTCACAGTCCTTGCATGGAATCTCAGAATAAAGATCTCAGAAAATAAGCGAGATAAGGCGAATTTGCGGTGATGATGGAAAAAGGCGTCTCTCGATCAGTTTCTGGAATATTTGGGGAAAAATGGGGAAAAAATCGATTTATCAAAAAATAAACAGGATGAGTGTATTAATTTTAGGTTTTTTCCGATCATCAGTTCTAATGATATTTCGTGCTTTTACAATTAATTACTTCATTGATTTACTAAAGTCGGGAGTGACCACAATGAAACAAACATAAGTACTGAAATAAGGATTCGCCATTGGAGATTGTGCCCGGTTTGCAATAAGAAAAATAATAATATAAATTAAACTGGCAAACTGAACGTTTTCAGATAAGTGTTTGCTAATAATTATATGAAACAAATGGAAAAAATGTGACAATAGGAAGTTTTGATTTCAAATGGACATTTTTTTCTCTAAAACAGCTTTATCTCACCAGTGGCGCTAGCAGTGAAGTCCAGGATTAAGTTAACCTGCAAATTAGCTTAACTCTCAAATAAAAAACTCGCTCTTAATTACTGAGATATTCTCAATGAAAGATCGAGCTAAAGAAAAATCGAATTAGTCTATTTTACCTCTTCACAACTAAATTGCACTCGACATATTCTATTAACTCAAGTACACAGTAGAATTTGTTCGGTGATAGGGGCACTATATATATACATATATACATACATACAATATTAGTTTTAGTCACGTGAATATACATTTTACCAAGTATAAGGGTAGAGCCAAATGACGGTAAAATTTACCTATGAAAGAGTGAGTTTTGGTCGTTGAAGATGAAATGAAGAGAGCGAGAGAGAGAGTTGAAGGGATGAAAGACGTGTTATCTGTAATAGAGGCTATACTATGGGGGAAGTATGTGGCTCAAACGCCCCTATCGCGTACCACCCAGTGTCACTGTATTGGTATTAATGGTGTATGTCGTTCATAACGGTTAACGAGAAACGATGAGACAGTACGTTTCATAAGCAAATATACGATTCTCGCAGTACCAAACGCTCGAGAATTTCCTCGTCTTCAGAGATATACCTGATGGCTTTAACCCTCATTTCGTTTGCCCCTTCTCCCTTACATCTCTCTTGCTACCCCCTACTCCTCTTTTCCTCTATCCATTTCTCGCACAAACTACCGTTGGAACTGTTCCCGCGGGCTGCTTAGAGAGTCTGCCAAGTTTCACAGAGGGTGCAATATTTTTTTATAGGTTTTACTTGTATTTCCATTAATTTCTTCGATTTTTTTATGTTTTTTTTTTGGTCAATGAGTTTTTAGGGATGGACGTACAGTGGTTAAGAGAGGGGGGGGGTGGATTTGATGGATTTTAGTTCCTATTACAATTTTTGTAGTCCAGAAATTCAAAGATTCTTTAAATTCTTTTATAGAAATTAAGAGAAAAATTAGAGATCAGGACAATGAGATTCAGGAATTTTTTCTGGGCTGAAGAACTTTTAGAAGAAATCTGAAAAAATTTGAGAACATACTCCAACGTGTCTGTGATGGTCTGTAATTTTTTCAATTTTTTTCGCGAATTTCTCCGTTCTGAAGAAAAATTTAAAAGATTCTGTTGTGTTTTTTCCGATAATTCTTTAAAAGAAATTGCTTGAATTTTCGAGAATATAGAAGTTTAAATGTTTTTTGTTGCATTGGTAACGGTTTTATGATTCAAATGATATCAAATATGTCCACGTGTTGAGCAGTTGCAATAAATTTTTATTGTAGAAAAATGATAAATCGTGGGAGTATTATTTTATTTCTTTTCGGTAGGTGAGATTTTATTCATAATTCGTGATCCACGTAGAAAAGATTTTGGAATTTTTCTTTTATAGTTAGTTTCTGACGTCTCTGAATGTGAATTGATTAATTAATTTTTTGGATAAATTTCTTTGGCATTGAAGAGTCGATTCTGGACTGAATATACGCTTTTTTCATACGTTATTGCAGACTATTCGAACTTTTCATTATTTAAATTTAATTTATATTTAATTATAATATTAATGTTAATTGAAATTAATCCATGACTATGACCAATTCTCTGAAATTTCATGAATTATTCATAAAATTCATTTAAACACATTCTAAACAACAAATTTCGGAAAAAAATCAAAATAATTTTTTAAATTCTGCAAAATCTCAAATATTGAGATGAAACTGATTTTTTTTTTCATCAAATGTTTCTGAAGGACTTTGGGAAATTAATTGGAATTTTTCCTCGAGTGGTTGGATATTCTCAAATAAAATTAACATAAAGATTGAAGTGAGTATTGATATTTTAATCAAAGAAAAATTCAATTACATTAGGATCATTGTCTTACTGGCTCATATGCTGAAACAGTCTGGCCTTTAGATGTTATTGATATACAAGAAGAGCGGGGACAGCAGCCAGGAAACACTTTCTCAGGACTAGTGATAATCCCAAGCTGAAAGTCATCACCTCTGCATGGCAAAGGCTTATGGTTATCGCAACTGAAATCAAAGGTAACTATTGTAATTAAGTTGATGCAGATGATATTCAAGACTTATTTGGCGTCAAAAATCAATGCAATAAAATTGTTCATCATAATTTTTCAGATATTTCTATTCCTTTTCCTCAGAAATTCAAAATAATTTTCTAATGATAAACTTTAATGAAGGATGCAAAAGATTTGTTCCAGTAAACTGATGAATTAGTTGAGTTATTCAGGTTAAGGATGTTGTACCGGTATTTTATCAAAATTTAAAAATGTACGAATTCAATGAAATTTTTTTCCAAGGTTCTCCAATTCATGAAGAAACCGTATGCAAAATTTTGGATTTTTTTCATACCTGGTTTGGAAGTTGTAAATTTTGGAAAAACCATCGTTTAACATGTGCTCTTATGGAAAATCCACAAAAGCTTGAGAAACTTTCCGAAAAATTCTTCAAATTGGATGAAATTTCGGATATAGGTGAGAAATTACCCCCCACACAAACATTCCATTTTTATACGACGATTGGGTCAATAATTGGCATTAAAATTAATAAAAATGATTGAAAAATTGACACTCGCACGTAAGTGCTGCCAACTTGTGTCGCCAGAATTTCCTAGAATGCAACGCTTTTTTCAAAATAATTCTCAAACTAATTAAATAAAGAATAAAAAAAATATCTATGAAATGTAATGATAATAATATAATATTTGAACACTGACAGCGTTCCATAATTCCCTGAAAATCATTTTAATGAGGAATTTAAAAACTCATTTTTTCATGTTCAGGGATTGGAACACTGACGAAATCACTGCCCCAAAATTACAATACGTGTAGAACATCCTTAAGATTATTCGTGGATTTGTACTTACGTTTCTTTAGTGATTAGGTAAAATTTGGTACACCCTATATGGTAGCAGACGTTTTCATAAGGAGCCAAAAGTTTGACGTGATGCAGGCATTCTCGGTCTAAACAAAATAAAATCGAAGTGAATATCTCATTTTTGAAGGAAAGTAGCTCGAAGAATATTTTTAGATTTAATATATTCTGAGATACCGTGGTAGTCCCAGTTTCTGACAGTGTCTCATTAACTGACCATTTTTTCGAATTCCTGAGTCATAATCGAATGTACAATATATTGTTCAATATTCAATTGCTAAATTCACCTGGTGCAACAAATATGTATTAATATAATTAAATTACATTAGATAAGCAAATAGTTGTTGCCTTCAATTTATGCTGTCAGAAACCGAGGCGACCACAGTTTTCAAATTATCATCAATCAGACATTTTCAGACTCTCTCTGTTCCAATAATTGATTAAAAAATTATTTTTAAGATGATTCCTTGATTAATCGAGACTTTTTTGAATGAATTCTACATTTTTTTTGTTAAAATCAAATTTTACAATCAATTGATTTAGAGAAAAATGTTCTTTTTACTCACCAACTTGTGGTTTCTGGAGGGAGAAATTGATACAACTAAAAATCACGAGACAAATGAAAAAATATACTCTCATTTTTGCTGTGGAATTAGCTAAGTTACTCGATGTTGTAGTTTGAAGACTGCAGTGACTCAGAGACGATATGCACTTATTATACTATTAAATTTTATGTTTAAAAAATCCAACCAATCGAAAATAGATATTTTTCATTTCAAGGTTCTATTTTCAGTACACGTGTATCACGAATTTCTGATAATTTTTCCACCTATTCGAGACATGTGCAGCGAAAAAATAAATTTTTCAAGTAATTCTGGAAAATTCCATTTTTGAGGATTAAAAATAAAGTAAACAGAAATTATTATTTTCATCAAATAAACTATACGTTTTATCGTATATTCTTTATTTTACAGTAATTTTTCATTATTTTCATTGGAAAAATGATTTATTAGATGCATCTTCAGGTTCAAATTCTTCACAAATTATCTGGACACAACAGTCAGGATATTCCTTTTCATGATCGAATTTAGTGCCAACAAATCTTTTACCAGATCCACAATAAGAGGATCGAAGACCACAGCTGGAATAACAAATTGATATTGTTCTTATTTAGTGAAGAAGTGAAACGAGCCAATAAACTTCTTTTATTTTTTAAGGAATATCTCGAAAACTAAGCGATAGAAAGAATATTATTAATTTTTTTTTGCAAAGGAAAACACAACAATTTCACAACACAACAAATCAAAACAATTTCGTTATCTCGCTTAGTTTCCAAGATATTCTATCGAGACTGTAATTTGAAAGGAACAATAATTTTTTTTTCTCAGTCTTATACAGTCTTTGTTTCAACACTTCACTGATGAATTCAGTAGTGAAGAGATGGAACAAGACAAATTGACTTTTTTTTTGCGGTCATTATCAATGGAATATATCAGAAAATGATGAAAATACGCCCTTTTTGTTCTAATACATTGATGTAAACAAGTTTAAAAGTCACAAAAGAAGATTGGGGCAAAAAAAGCGTGTCTCCATTAATTTCCGAGATACTCTTAAGGAAATGATGAAAAACATAGACTCCTTCTGTTTTACCTCTTCGCTATTGAATTATAAATGATAATAATTCCAGGTAAATTATTTCTGAATTTAGACTTACGGAGTTATGTCGGGATCATCTCCAGATGGAAGACAGACTATCTTGTTGCATCTATCTTTGTACTTGTCTAGATCAAACTGGGTCTTACTACAGTCTCCCTCTGAAAAAAACAAGAGTTTGAACGAAATAATATATAGGAAAGTAAATAGATAATTGTTGAAGTAAAGTGGCTCGGTGAATATTCCTAATGTTAAGCTTGACAACGAAGTTGTTTTATTAACAAAAAGAAAAACGATTAACATTCTTTTGTATCTCTTAGAGATCTGTCATTAATAAAAATACATTCATTGAATCAAGACGTTTAGCGATTACTCTGTATTAACAGGTTATGGGCCCAGGCATAATTAAAATAAAGAAATAATTAGAAATGTCGGGTCAAGTGAGAATAGAGGCCTTAAACAAAGAAAATTATGATACGTGGAAGATTCAAATGGAAGCGTTATTAATCAAAAATGATAACTGGTGTTATGTTTCTGGCATGTCAGTTAAACCGGAATTGACGGAAGGAAATGCAAATATCCAAGCAGTAAGAGATTGGGAGAGCAATGACTTGAAAGCCAAGTCAGATATTATTTTATGTATGGAGCCATCGGAATTGAAGCGAATTAAAAATTGTCGAACGTCAAATCAAGTATGGAGAAAATTACAAAATATCTATCAATCAACAGGACCAGCGAAGAAAGGGAATTTATTGAGTAAATTAGTGTTACATCGTATGGAAAATGGAGGAGATTTGAAAGAGCATCTTAGAAATTTTTTCGATATTGTTGATAAACTGAATGAAATGGGGATGCAGACTGATGAAGATTTATTGTCAATTTTATTATTGTACAGTCTTCCATCAAATTTCCAGAATTTCAGATGCGCCATTGAAACTCGTGATGATTTACCGAAGCCGGAAATACTCCGTATTAAGATTGAAGAAGAGTATGAAGCTAGGAAACATGAAAATCGCGTAGAGGAATTAAATGCATTAATGGCTCGAAGAAATTTTCAGAAGAAGAGAAGTAACGAAAATTCAAATATTATTGGTCATTCAAATGGTGAAAAATTTGAGAATGGAGTTTTTAAATTCAAATGTCATAATTGTCACAAGAAGGGGCACAAAAGTAAATATTGTCCTGAGAGAAAGAAAAGTAATGGGGCAAATTATGCGCAAGATTTGAGTTTATATTCAGTGTTTGAGGAGAATGAACCAGCAAATCAGGCGTTCAGAGGAACATTGAAGTTAAATACAAAAGACTGGTGCTTGGACAGTGGCTGTACTTCACACATCTGTAAGAATAAGGAAAATTTTACTGAAATAACAGACAAAAATGTGGGAAAATTAAATCTCGCCAGTCATTCATCAACTAATATTGAAGCAGTTGGAACAGTTCAAGTATCATTTAATGTGGAGAATGAAATTAAAAATGTCACATTCAAAGATGTTTTACATGTTCCTGATTTAAGAGTGAATTTACTATCGGTCGGAAAGATTACTGACAACGGATTCAAGGTACTCTTTGAACAAAATCAGGCTGTAATTTTTGATAACGACGGAAAAGGTATCTTAGTAGCTGAAAGAAGAGATGGACTATATTATTTTAATGGAAAATATGAGAATTGTAATTCAGTTGAAGAGAAACTAAATGATTCATCAGGAATTGAAAAATGGCATAGAAAAATGGGACATCTGAACGTGAGAGATCTTGTAGAAGGAGTGAAGAAAGGCACAATTAAAGGAATCAAATTGAACTTCAAAAAGGAAGAATTTGAATGTGATGTCTGCGCTCTGGGTAAAATGAAAAGATCTCCATTCCCTACCAGACCAGAAAAAGTGAAAAATTTATTGGAAATTGTACACTCGGATGTCTGGGGCCCTGCTAGAATTGAATCAAATGGAAAAGCACGTTATTACGTCACATTTATCGATGAATCCTCGGGATGGTGTGAAATACGATTTTTGAAGAACAAAAGTGAAGTATTTCAAGTATTCAAAGAATACAAGGCACTAGTGGAAAATCAAACGGGAAAGAAAATAGTTCATTTTCAGTGCGATAATGGAAGAGAATTCGTAAACAATGAATTCAATAATTATCTGAAAGAAAATGGGATTTCTCGTAGACTCACAGTGACTTACACTCCTCAACAAAATGGGATAGCCGAGAGAAGGAATCGTACGATAATAGAGATGACGAGATGTTTACTAATTCAATCGAAATTACCTTTATCATTCTGGGCAGAGGCTGCAAATACAGCGAATTACATAAGAAACAGATGCCCATCCAGAAATAATGAAGGAAAAACCGCTTTTGAATTGTGGACAGGGAATGTACCAGATGTTGAACAATTTGAAGAATTTGGAAGTAAGGTTTTTGTGTTGGACAGATTACCAACAGGGAATAAACTTGAAGCGAAATCCAAAGATGGAATTTTTCTGGGATATTCTGAAGAATCAAAAGCGTTTAGAGTCTGGTTGAATGAGGAAAAACGTGTGGATATTTCACGAGATGTAAAATTTATGAAGAATGAAATTGGAATTCAAGGATCAAGTGAATCTGGGAAAAATGAAAAGAAATCAGGAAAAAGATACATCGACATCTCTTTGTCACCAAGTACTGTAGAAGAGATAATGGATGAATTTCCTGAAGAAGATTGGTTCGATGCTGAGCAAGATGGTGGTGAAAATGAACAATTGCGTGGAGGTCATGAGGATCATGGTAATCATGAAGAGCACGATGAACACATGGAAGTTCATGGAATACCTGAAGAAATGCATGATGAATCAAGTATTTCAGATGAAACTGAAACCACTGAAATAGAAAATGTGGAGCAAGGAGTCGAGTTGAAGAGAGCCAGGGGAAGACCAGAAATAGTTAGAACTGGTAGACCAGGGAGACCAACTAAAAAATACAAAATGGTACCTGTAGAGAGTACGAACTATTTTTCAGGATTGGCAGAAATCTCGATGCATGAAGCTATCACAGGGTCGGATGCTAACGAGTGGTTGGATGCAATGGTAGTAGAAATGAAGTCTATTATCAAAAATAATACATGGATTATTGTGGACAAACCAAAAGATGAAAAGATAATAGGCAGCAGATTCATATTGAGAAATAAACTTAATGCAGATGGGACACTAGATAAGAGGAAAGCAAGGGTAGTAGCGAGGGGTTTTAGTCAACGTCCAGGAATAGATTTTGATGAAACCTTTGCTCCCGTAGCTCGAATAAGCTCTATACGAGTAGTAATTGCTCTTGCAACTGAACATCAAATGAAAATCAGACAATTCGACATAACTACAGCGTATTTAAATGGAACACTTGAAGAGAAAATATTCATGGAATTACCGGAATACATGGAAGAAATACTAGAAAAAATAATTTCCAATGAAATAAAAAGTAGTGAAATTAGGAAGAGAAGTGAGATGATGTTAGAAGAAATTAAAAAAGGACAAAAGGTCTGCCTCATGAAGAAAGCTCTCTACGGCTTGAAGCAAGCAGGACGTTGTTGGCATGAGAGACTATGTGAAGAATTGAGGAAGTTCAACCTGACTTCATCAAAACACGATCCCTGTATTTTCTATTCTGGACGAGGGGAAGAATTAATGGTGGTAGTAATTTACGTAGACGATATTGTAGTAATTTCAAAAATTCAAGAACATATTGACGAATTCGAGAGACATCTGATTAAATCTTTCGAATTGAAGAGTCTAGGTGACATAAAATATTGTCTGGGAATTGAATTTACTCAAACTGAAAATGGAATGAAACTAAGCCAAAAGGGATATATAAATGAATTACTGGAAAAATTTGCTATGAATCATGCTAATCCAGTGAACACGCCAGTTGATCCAAGTCATAAATTGAGAAAAGATGATGAAAACAATGATTCTAAGAAAAATTTACCATACAGAGAGCTAGTCGGATCACTCATGTATCTAGCGGTGTGTACAAGACCGGACATTGCATACGTTACAAGTAATCTCAGTCAATACAACAATTGCTTCAATGATACACACTGGAATGCTGCAAAACGCGTCTTAAGATACTTGAAGGGTACTCAAAACATTGGAATTAATTTTGAACGAACTTCGAGACCATTGGTAGGATACGTAGATGCTGATTGGGCAAATTGTTTAGACGATAGGAGATCTTATACTGGTTATGTATTTATCCTCGGAAATTCTCCAATTTCTTGGGAATCGAAGAAACAGAGGACAGTTGCTCTTTCTACAACTGAGGCCGAATACATGGCTTTGACTGAAGCAGTGAAAGAAGCAATGCATCTGAAGAGATTTCTCATGGAACTGGGATTTAATTCAATGGCGAAACTACAACTATTCTGTGACAACAATGGAGCTCTCAAATTAGCTAAAAATCCAGTATTCCACAGCAGAACTAAACACATAGATGTTAGGCATCATTTCGTGCGTGAGGCCATTCAGGATGATGAAGATTTGAAGATAAATTATATTCAGACATCTGATATGACCGCTGATATTCTAACGAAGGGCTTACTGAGAACTCAACACAAGAAGTGTATTCAACTATTGGGTTTATCATAAATGAAGTTTTTCGTTTTGAGGGGAAGTGTTAAGCTTGACAACGAAGTTGTTTTATTAACAAAAAGAAAAACGATTAACATTCTTTTGTATCTCTTAGAGATCTGTCATTAATAAAAATACATTCATTGAATCAAGACGTTTAGCGATTACTCTGTATTAACACCTAATTTTAAGGTAGTATCTCAGCGAATTTGAGTACAGTTGAGCCTTTATTAATAAATAAATAAAATAAAATTATTTATGTTGGGATCATGGGATGTTGGAAGAAATTAATTTAACAATGCTAAATAATTATCAAATGGACGACGTTTCGCCTGCTTTATTGAGGCTTCCTCAGGTCAACGAAAACTCACTTCTCACCACGCTGCATAAAAATTTCAATATCTCTTACAATTTTCAAGATTTTTAGATTTTGCAAAAAGCTTCGTGATGATGGATGATTCAAGTTTGATATGCAAGCTTCCAAAAACGATTAATTCGATTTCAACTCATTAATTTTTGAGAAATTTGCTTTTTTTTTCAAACTTCTGATTTCACATGTTACAAGGCGCCCGTCCGCTAGGTCAGTTTGGCTCGCTGAGGCCCCGTACTTGAGATTAATGTAAAAAAAATTCGAGAAGAAAAAAATTATATTCACAAGCTGAAGACATGACTTTCGAATAGTTTAATCACTTTTTCCGGTTAATTAAAGCAAGTTTTCTTGAATTAACAGCAATTACTTGGGAACTAACCTAAAAATCCTCATTTTTTCTGTTTTATCGACCGTACTCTGGGATACTACCTTAATATACTCTGACATAGTTGAAAAATCATCAACCAGTCATTCCTGCATTCTTTTGGTTTCACCAGTTGATAAAGGAATGACTTTTCGAAATAATTTCTTAAGTAAGCAAAAAAATTAAAAAAAAAATTCTATAATTTTATGGATAAAATCAAATTTTACAATCAAGTCATTTGGAGATAAATGTTTTTTTCACTCACCAATTTTTGCTATTTGAAGGGAGAAATGAATCAAACCAAACAACACGAGACAAATGAAAAAATATGTTCTCATTTTTGCTAAGAAATAAACAAAGTTCTTCGTTGTTATACTCGAAAGACTGCAGTGACTCAAAGACGATAGACACTTATTAATACTAGTAAATTTTATGTTTTCAAAAATTCCACCAATCCAAAATATATCGTCGCCTCAGTATCAAAGTAGCGTAAGTGCCTATTGCTGCGAAAAAAAAACATACGCCTTTTTTTGCAGAAAAATAAAAAAAATGCAACTACGTCACTTTATTTCTAATTCAACTATATATTTTCTTATTTCAAGGTTCTCTTCTCAGTACACGTGTATCACGAATTCCTGATAATTCTTTCGCCCATTCGAGACACTCGCAGCGTAAAAATATATTTTCCAAGTAATTTTGGAAAATTCAATTTTCGAGGATTTAAAATAAAGTAAACAGGAATGATTATTCTCATAGAATAAACTATACGTTTTATTGTATATTCTTTATATTACAGTAACTTCTCATTGTTTTTCATGGAGAAATAATTCATTGGATACATCTTTAGGTTTGAATTATTGACAAACTTTTTTAGGACAACAGTCAGGATATTTCAATTTTTCATCGCCTTGAACTACGACAACTTTTTTACCACTTCCGCAACTAATTGGTTTATCATCACAGCTGAAATCACAAATTATTGTTTTTATTAGTGAAGAAGTGCAACAAGCCAATAAATTTCTTTTATTTTCAAGGAATATCTGGGAACCTAAATAGGATAGAAAAAATAGTATCGATTTTTTTTTTATAGTGGAAAATTTTTATTCTTTTCCTCAACAAGTTCATTTGCGCTTTACAAACTTTTTGAACTTTGCGAAAAATAACCAAACAATAATTTTTTTTTTTGTGATTTTGTGTGGGAGAATCAGAGCTAAGAAAAAAGGTATTCACAATAATTTTGTTATCTCGCTTAATTTCCAACATACTCCATCAATATTGTAATTGAAGAAAAACAGAGAATTCTTCATCAAGTCTTCCTTAAATTCGAATTTATTTTCGTAAAACTGAAGCCAGTCTCTGTTTCTACATTTTAATGATCAATTTAGTAATAAAGAGCTAAAATAAGAGAAACTGATTTATCTTTGTGATCATCAATGAATTATCTTGCAAATCTATGGAAATTAGCTCTTTCTGCCCGGAGACATTTCTATACAGAATTTCAAGAGCTGCCAGGAAGGATCGGAGCGAAAAAAGCGCACTTCCATTAATTTTCGAAATATTCTCAAGAAAAATTATCGAAAACATAGACTTCCCTTCTTTTACCTCTTCGCTATTGAATTGTTAATGATAATTATTTCGGTCTAATTAGTCCTCAATATAGACTCACGGAATGATGCCGTGAATACGCTCGGGTGACGAAGCACACAATATACGATTGCATCCCTCTTTAAAGAAGTCTGGAATAGCCGAATCGTTGCTGCAGTTTCCCTCTAAAGAAAAAAAAAACAAAAAAAAGTTTAAACAAAATAATAAAGAAGGAAAAATCTAATTTGCAGAGAACCAGAGTTCGGAGAATATTGATTGATTTAATATACTCTAAGATATGTAAAGAATCATCAACCAGTCATTCTCAAACTCTGTTTTATCAGATGATGGAAAAATGATTTTTCGAAAAGATTTCTTAATTAATCGAGAACTTTTTGAAATAAATTCTACAATATTATGTATAAAATAGAATTTTACAATCAATTCATTTGGAAAAAAAGGTTCTTTTTACTCACCAATTTTTGCGATTTGGAGGGAGAAATCAATCAAACCGATCATCACGATACAAATGAACAAATAGACTCTCATTTCTGCTGAAAAATCAACGAAATTGCTCGTTGTTGTAGTTGAAAGACTGTGGTGACTCAAAGACGATAAGCACTTTTTATACTAGTGACTCCAATGCATAAAAAAATCCCAAAAAGCCAAAATATCGATTTTTTAGTTCAAGATTCTCTTACCAGTAACACGTGTATCACGAATTTCCAATAATTCTTTCACCTATTCCAGACATTCACAGTGGAAAAATAAATTTTTATGTACTTTTAGAAAATTTTATATTCGAGAATTGAAAACAAAATAAATAGAAATGAATATTTTCATCGAATAAACTGTACGTTTTATCGTATATTATGTTGCTGAAGCCAGCCACGAAAATATCCTCAGAATTTTGGGCCTTATGACAGCTACGATTTATCCATATTTAAGAGATAATATTCATCAACTTCGGCCGTATGGCAAATAAAGGAATGAATTTTTTTTGTATGATACCTGAGATTATTCAGGAGTCCTCGGTTTCGGAAACTTGGGGGAGGTTACAAGGAGGAGGGTGTTAGAAATTTTTTCCACTGTCACACTATAGATTTCGGGGTCTTATTCGTTATAAGTCCCCCTCTATCGCGAATTAAGGCATGAAATTTTTTTGTGTGATACCTGGTAGCGTTTACGAGCCCTCAGTTTTGGGAATTCGAGAGAGGTGGCAAGGAGGGGGGGTTTTAGAATTTTTTTCCACCGTTACACCATAGATTTTGAGATTTTATAAGCTATTTCATCCTCTTTGGCGAATTATGGCATGAAGTTTTTTTATAGGTTTTACTTGTATTCCCATTGATTTCTTCGATTTTTTTAAATTTTTTTCTGGTCAATGAGTTCTTGGGGATGCACGTACATTGGTTGAGAGAGAGAGGGAGAAGGTGGATTTGATGGATTTCAGTTCCTATTACAATTTTGTTAGTCCAAAAATCCAAAGATTTTTTTAACTTTTTTATAAAAATGAGGAGAAGAATCGGAGATCAGGACAAATAGTTCTCACGCTGGCAACACTTTTGTCCCGAAAATGAGCTCCACAGGAAAACTTGATTGATTCTGACTAATTCGAGGGTGTAGAATCCGAATTTGTTGGTTATCTTGTCCTCCGATTTGCCTTTCTAATTGTTATTAACAATTTAATTGTTCAAACCGTCATAGCGCATAAGCTAGAGGGCTTACAGAGAAATACTTCAAACAAAAGTTGTTTGTCTTTTCAAAATAAAGAGATTGGTTTTTTTTCGTCACGATAACTTCATTTTCGACCGAGTTACGGCTGAATAACCGTTCCAACGGCGCGTTAAGACTCTCCTCGCTATCTCGCTCGCGCGCCAAATCTCATCAACGGTCTATTTGAACGGTTATTAAGCCGTAACTCGGTCAAAAACGAAGTTATCGTGACAAAAAAAAACCAGTCTCTTTATTTTGAAAAGACGAACAACTTTTGTTTGAAGTATTTTTCTGTAAGCCCTCTAGCTTATACGCTATGACGGTTTAAACAATTAAATTGTTAATAACAATTAGAAAGGCAAATCGGAAGACAAGATAACCAACAAATTCGGATTCTACACCCTCGAATTAGTCAGAATCAATCAAGTTTTCCTGGGGAGCTCATTTTCGGGACAAAAGTATTGCCAGCGTGAGAACTAAAAGAGATTCAGGAATTTTTGCTGGGGTAGAGAACTTTTTGAAAAAATCTGAAAAAATTCGAGATCATACTCCAACATGTCTGCGATGGTGTGTAATTTTTTCAATTTTTTTTCCACGAATTCCTTCGTTCTGACGAAAAGTTTGAAACATTTTGTCGTGATTTTTCCGATAATTTTTTAAAAGAAACTGCTCCAATTTTCAAGGATAGGGAAGTTTGAAGGTTTTTTGTTGCATTGGTAACGGTTTTATGATTCAAATGATATCAAATATGTCCACGTGTTGAGCAGTTGCAATAAATTTTTCTTGTTGAAAAATAATAAATCGTGAGAGTATTATTCTATTTTTTTTTCGAAAGGTGAGATTTTATTCATAATTCGTGATCCACGTAGAAAAGATTTTGAATTTTTTCTTTTATAGTTAGTTTCTGACGTCTCTGAATGTGAATTGATTAATCAATTTTTTGGATGAATTGCGCAGTGCAACAAATATGTATTAATATAATTGAATTACATTCAATAAGCAAACAGTTGTTGCCTTCAATTTATGCTGTCAAAAACTAGCTCTAACATGCCAGAAACCGAGGCGACCACAGTTTTCAAAATATAATCATCAGTCATTTTCAGACTCTCTCTGTTCCAATAATTGATTAAAAAATTATTTTTAAAGATGATTTCTTAATTAATCGAAAACTTTTTTGAATGAATTCTACAATTTTATGTATAAAATCAACTTTTACAATCAATTCATTTGGAGAAAAATGTTCTTGTTACTCACCAATTTTTGGTTTCTGAAGGGAGAAATTAATACACCTAAAAATCACGAGACATGAAAAAATATACTCTCATTTTTGCTGTGAAATTAGCGAAGTTACTCGATGTTGTAGTTTGAAGACTGCAGTGACTCAGAGACGATAGGCACTTATTATACTATCAAATTTTATGCTTAAAAAATCCAACCAATCGAAAATATATATTTTTTATTTCAAGGTTCTATTTTCAGTACACGTGTATCACGAATTTCTCATAATTTTTCCACCTATTCGAGACATTTGTAACGAAAAAATAAATTTTCAAGTAATTCTAGAAAATTCCATTTTTGAGGATTAAAAATAAAGTAAACAGAAATGATTATTTTCATTAGATAAACTATACGTTTTATCGTATATTCTTTATTTTACAGTAATTTTTTATTATTTTCATTGGAAAAATGATTTATTTATCATCTCCAGGTTCGAATTATTCACAAATTATCTGGACGCAACAGTCAGGATATTCCTTCTCATGATCGAATTTAGTGCCAACAAATGTTTTACCAGGTCCACAATCAGTTGATTTGAGACCACAGCTGGAATAACAAATTTATATTGTTCTTATTGGTGAAGAAATGAAACGATCCAATGAATTTCTTTTATTTTTCAACGAATATCCCGGAAACTAAACAAGATAGCAATATTAGTATCGATTTTTTTTGTAGAGCAGAATATTCATTTCGTTTTTTTCAACAAGTTCATCAAATTTTTCAGGTGACATAGCTCAATTTCTTTGGTGTTTTGAACTTTGTGAAAAATATTCAAACAATAATTTTTTTTTGGTGTAATATTGTGTGGGAGAATCAGAGCTACAAAAAAGGTATTCACAATAATTTCGTTATCTCGCTTCATCTCCAAGAGACTCCATCAATATTGAAAGAGTGGAATTGAAGAGAAGCAGAGAATTCTATTTCGCGCCTCTTCCTCAGATCAGTTCACTAGTAGCACCCTCAGTTCTACAGATGGTGCCACAAGTTTGAAGTCCCACCAATAAAATTTTTTACCTCCTGCTCCTCCATTTCCCCAGCCAGCACGGCCCAATCCGTTATTCCTTTTCCTTATGCAGAGGTGTTTGCACAACGGTACAACATTACCTTAAGGTTACTAAGAGTATTCGAGGGAATACTGATTTGCTACTAATTTCTGTTCGAAGACCCCATAAAGAAGTGTCATCTCAAACCATTAGTAGATGGATCAAGAATTTAATGGAAGAATGTGGCATTGATACTGGAATTTTCTCAGCATACTCTACTCGACGAGCATCAACATCTGCAGCTACAAGGAGTGATATTAGTATCGATTTAATTAGAAGGACTGCCGGCTGGACTGAAGAGTCAAGTGTTTTCGCTCGATTCGCACTTTTAAAAAATGACGCATTGGGCCGTGCTGGCTGGGGAAATGGAGGAGCAGGGGGTAAAAAGTTTTATTGGTGGGACTTTGAATTTGTGGCACCATCTGTAGGACTAGTGAACTGATCTTTCGGAAGAGGCACTACATAGAATTCAGATAGAACTTCACTCAAAGTAAGTTCGTTTAATCTTTCAATTCTCCATCAAGTCTTCCTCAAATTCAAAGTTATTTGCTTAAAACTGAAGCCAATCTCACTACGGCCAATCTCACACGGTACGGAAAATCAAAACTCTGTAATATATAATTGGCATAATAATGACGATATGCAGTTTCCGAAAATTCGAAGGTGTGAGGTGTCTCGGTAGCTCAATGGTAGAGCAACTGCCCGGAAATTAGATAAGGTTGTGAGCTTCGATTCTCACCCGAGATCGAATCCGATCACCTCCAATTTTTTTCGGAAACTTATGCACTTCAATCAATTCAATTGATTTAATTCTTTAATTTAATTGATTTTTCTTGATCCCCTAGCCGAAAGTACGGTGTTCCCGGCCGGGTTTTGCTCCGGGAAGTGTGGCTTTTGCGGACTGTTATTTTTGTGGCCGGCTATCGCAGCTCCATCTATCAGAGCTGCAATAGCCGGCCCGAAAGAATCCCTGTTTCATCATTACGTATGCTTAACCTCGCAATCACCTGTGTCAAAATTGGATAAGTGCAAAATACATGTTATTCAGGCAAAATTAGATGATTTGTGTGAATTTTCTAGAAGTTTCAAATAATAGAGAAACGTTCATTAATCGCCAAATTAATTATTTGTTTGCTTGTGTTTTTTTTTCAAGCTTCGAGACAAATTGTTTACATTCATTTAAATCTCGAAAAATTTGAAAAAATCTAAAAAATGATGAAAATTTCTCAATTTTCAATTAATTTTTCGGTTCTAAGGCTTATTTTATTCCTCATTACATTGTTTACAGATTCACTGAATCAGATTTGAGAATTTCATCTTGTATAAATTCAGTAGTGAAGAGGTAAAACAAGATAAGTCTTTTTTTTCTCATCAAGTATTTTAAAAATATCTAAGAAAATAACCGAGAAAGAGTAATTTTGCCCTAAAACTCTTTTATAACTCTTGAAATTCTCTACAAAAACAGATGAGTAATATCACCTTATCTCGCTTAGTTTCCAAGATATTTCCTTCGAAATGACCTCAAAGATAAGTCGACTTATCCTGTTTTACCTCTTCACTACTGAATTGTTATTAACAATTTTATACAGAAAATTTAACTTTGTTCCGATTGTACCTCCCAATTATTCTTAAATGAATGAAATATTTATTATGTATGTTATGTCCGCGAATCGGGAAAATCGGGGCAAAATGGACCCATTTGACGGAATACTATTTTTGCAAAGAGTAGTGGCTTGTATAAAAAATTTGAGAAGATGTGTATATGCCTGCATTATTGGTGAATTTTTCAGATTTTTTTTCCTTTTGTTGTATTTTTTGCAGAGTGGAATTTTCACGAATTTATTTCCACGCATAGTTTTTTTTTTTTTTTTTTTTTTTTTTTTTTTTTTTTTTTTTGCGAGGCTCGCCCGCCCCGCCCAGCAAAACCTCGGCTTCGCCTCGGTTTTGCAAAAGGCGGGCGGGCGAGCCTCGTCCCTTCGCCCCCCCCCCCCCCCCTGTCAAACGGGTAGAGCGTACTTTCAGCTGGGGATCAAGAAAGATAGTATACAACCCACGGCCAGATAGTTGGATGCCCTGGCCGGACGTTCTATAAGGCCTCGGCTTCGCCAGGAAATCCAACTTTCTGGCCTTGGGTCGTAATGTACTATATTTAGTAATTTAATTTCCATTTTTATGCGATTCAATGAGATTTCAACTACTATAACCTGAATAGGTCAGAAGTTCAAATACTCAGGCATTCTGGGCCTCCTCTCCATTTAATTTCAGATGAATTTCATATGAATAAACGCCTATATATGACCGAAATTGCCGCAAAAAGTGATGTGACGAAAAATGAAAATAATCCATACACGGTCGGTAAAATCAAAACTCTGAAGCCAATCTCCGTTTCAACATTTTAATGATCAATTTAGTAGTAAAGAGCTAAAATAAGAGAAATTGATTTATCTTTGTGATCATCAATGAAATATTTTGCAAATCTATGGAAATTAGCCCTTTTTGCCTGGAGACATTTTTATACAGGATTTCAAGATCTACAAAGAAGGATCGGAGCAAAAAAAGCGCATCTCCATTAATTTCCGAAATATTCTTAAAAAATGATCGAAAACATAGACTTCTCTTGTTGTTACCTCTTCGCTATTGAATTATTAATGATAATTATTTCGGTCTAATTAGTCCTCAATATAGACTCACGGAATGATGCCGTGAATACGCTCGGGTGACGAAGCACAAAGTGTACGGGATTTGACGCGATAGTTTTACTGAGCGTAAACCCTTCTCTGGGGTTGTAAATCCCAGGTATACCAGAATTTCAGGTACGCCAAATTTCACTCCGTACGGGCAGGTTAACGACCAATGTCTCGATAACCGCAGGTGCTGAGATCAATGATGAGGAATGAATTAAAGGAATTAAACACAACATACACTAATCTGTTATATATATTTTAAAAATAAAAATAGCACAAAATGACAATTCAAAAAGATTAGATTTTCACATAAAAAAATAATGAATTAAACTGAAGAATCAATGTTTATGAAAGTCCACACAAAACTATTGCACTTATTAAATTATTAATATTCCTTGAAAGGTTTTAGAAGAGTTCTTACTTTTAATTGCACTCAAAATTGTTTCTTATTCTTAATTTCAATAATTCGATCAGCTCAGGACTAAACGTCGTGTCTGTCTTTTTACGAAGTCGAAAAGTATCTAACTTAAAATGTAACATAGCAGTTCTCGCTATCCTAAAATATTTTGTAGTGGGGATTCGGGGATAACCAGCAAGGGACATAAGGATTTGCTGATTGGTGGAAATTGTTTTTCTCTGTTATTATTGGTGAGTTAAAACTTGAGAGGATGTGAAAACTGTTGGGTGGTCGAAAGATTGAGTCGTGACGAATTTGACTCTCTTTCGAATATTTGAAAATAAACAAAAATAAGAATTTACAAAGGATTTTTTGTATAGGGATTTTATTACCCCACACGTGTTAAAAACAAGGGTCTTGGTCCAAGACTCTTGGAGACAGTCAAGAAAAGGAAAGGTCATAAATTTGAGGATTATTCACTCCTCAAATGACAAAAAGTGAAAAAATGTATTTGGAGGAATTTTATGGAGTCTTGGTAAAACAGACGAAATAATATTTTAATTCTACCAGTCATTTGACACTGAACACAAAGTATATGGTGGCATCCCTTTTTGATGGAGTATGCAAGAGCCGTATCGTTAGCACAGTCTCCCTCTAAAAAAAGCAAAAAACAAGAGTTTAAACAAAATAATAAAGAAGAAAAAATCTAATTTTCAGAGAAATGGAGCTCGGAGAATAATTATTGATTTAATATACTCGGAGATATGTAAAAAATCATCAACCAGTAATTCTCAAACTCTGTTCGTTCTATCAGTTCATGAAGAAATGATTTTTTGAAATGATTTCTTACTTAATCGAGAACTTTCATAAATAAATTTTACAATTTTATGTAGGGGAGACCGGGGCAAAGTGGGGTACCAGTTGTTTTGGAACATTTTTTTTTTTTTTTTTTTAATCAAAAATGGTTGCTCGAGTGCTCATTCTTTATTGAGTGAGGGAAATTGGGGGGAAGTGCAGTGTTTTTGAAGTTGAATTTTCTTTAGCCAAAATGCGTCAATATAGACAATAATTGGTTTTATTCAACAACGGTTGTGTTTACCTTCAAGTTTTTATTATAAACAATTATTTGTCGTCTGGGCACGAGATAAATCAATCAATAGGGGAGACCGAGGCAAAGTGGGGTACCAACTTTTAAGGCACTTTTTTTTTTATTTGAGCAATAAACGTATGCTCCAGTGTTCATTTTCATGACGTTCTGGGCATTAGTGATGGCGCAGAAAAGGAATGACAGTGGAGAAAAAAAAGCAAGAAAATTTCCATTTTTCAAAATGGTGCACGGTCTTTAAAATTTTTTTTTGATTCGACCCGTTTCTTATAGGATAAGATAGTTTTTTTTTCCCTGAATGGTCAAAGTTGCAGCGAAAATGAAAGGAACGCTTCTCTGATTTTCAAACATCAATTAATGATGATCAGGAACGGAGATTTTCTTTTTTCGTGATTTCTTATTCACCCCATCCACACCTTCCTTACTCACTCACCCCATCCACACATAGAGAATCACGGAAAGATAACGAAAAAAAAAACATCTTTGGTCTTTGTCAAAAAAACGGTCCAACCGATCGGCTTCAAAATTTACGGGCCATTTAGGTACAGATGAAGCTGAGAAAAAACGTTAAAACATTTGCACTTTTTGCAAAATTAGCAATGTTCAGCTCAATTAAAAAAAAAACTTCATTTTTTTGTTTTCTTTTGGAGAGAATAATCAACTTTTGAAAAAAAAAGAAAATCTCAACTTCTTATAAAATTAAAATTTTTTTTCATGTACACCACTTCGCCCAAAATGCGATAAAAACGAACTATGTCGGCAAAAATACTCAGCAGAATGATCAATTACTAAAAAAATAAAAATCTCAACTTTTTATCAAATTTCAATTTTTTTTTTTTGTTACCCCACTTTGCCCCAAACTGCGATAAGAATGGACCATCTCTCCCAAAAATGCTTCAAATACTCAACAGAATGATCAATTACTAAAAAAAAATAAAATCTCAATTTTTAATAAAATTTTAATTTTTTTTGGGTACCCCACTTTGCCCCAATGGGTTCAACATGATCGACGTGACTTCATTGATTGAAAAATCAAAAAGATAGATAAAAATAGAGATGACATCAAATTTTGGGCCCTGAAAGCCCTCTCCTTCTCTTAGGTACCCCACTTTGCGCCGGTCTCCCCTATATTCACAAGCTGAAGACATGACTTTCGAATAGTTTAATCACTTTTTCCGGTTAATTAAAGCAAGTTTTCTTGAATTATTATATGAATTAGCAATTGATTGGGAACTAACCTAAAAATCCTCATTTTTTCTGTTTTATCGGTCGTACTCTGGGATACTACCTTAATATACTCTGACATAGTTAAAAAATCATCAACCAGTCATTCCTGCATTCTTTTGGTTTCACCAGCTGATAAAGGAATGACTTTTCAAAATGATTTCTTAATTAAGCAAAAAAATTGAAAAAAAAATTCTATAATTTTATGGATAAAATCAAATTTTACAATCAAGTCATTTAGAGATGAATGTTCTTTTCACTCACCAATTTTTGCTATTTGAAGGGAGAAATGAATCAAACCAAACAACACGAGACAAATGAAAAAATATGTTCTCATTTTTGCTAGGAAATAAACAAAGTTCTTCGTTGTTATACTCGAAAGACTGCAGTTACTCAAAGACGATAGGCACTTATTAATACTAGTAAATTTTGTGTTTTCAAAAATTCCACCAATCCAAAATATATCGTCGCCTCAGTATCAAAGTAGCGTAAGTGCCTATTGGTGCGAAAAAAAAACATACGCCATTTTTTCAAAAAAAAATAGAAAACCTGCAATTACGTCACTTTATTTCCAATTCAATCATATATTTTTTTCATTTCAAGGTTCTCTTCTCAGTACACGTGTATCACGAATTCCTGATAATTCTTTCGCCCATTCGAGACACTCGCAGCGTAAAAATATATTTTCCAAGTAATTTTGGAAAATTCAATTTTCGAGGATTTAAAATAAAGTAAACAGGAATGATTATTCTCATAGAATAAACTATACGTTTTATTGTATATTCTTTATATTACAGTAACTTCTCATTGTTTTTCATGGAGAAATAATTCATTGGATACATCTTTAGGTTTGAATTATTGACAAACTTTTTTAGGACAACAGTCAGGATATTTCAATTTTTCATCGCCTTGAACTACGACAACTTTTTTACCACTTCCGCAACTAATTGGTTTATCATCACAGCTGAAATCACAAATTATTGTTTTTATTAGCGAAGAAGTGCAACAAGCCAATTAATTTCTTTTATTTTCAAGGAATATCTGGGAACCTAAATAAGATAGCAAAAATAGTATCGATTTTTTTTTGTAGTGGAGAATTCTTATTTTTTTTTTTCAACAAGTTCATTTGCACTTTGCGGAAAATAACCAAACAATAATTATTTTTTTCGTCATATTCTGTAGGAAAATCGGAACTACAAAAAAAGTATTCACAATGATTTCGTTTTCTCGCTTAATCTCCAAGAGACTCCTTCAATATTAAATCAATGGAATTGAAGAGAAACAGAGAATTCTCCATCAAGTCTTCCTCAAATTCAAAGTTATTTTCGTAAAACTGAAGCCAGTTTTCGTTTCAACATTTTAATGATCAATTTAGTAATGTAAAAGTAAAAGAGCTGAAATAAGGGAAATCGATTTATCTTTGTGATCATCAATGAAATATCTTGCAAATCTATGGAAATATGGTACTTTTTGCCTGGAGACATTCCTACACAGAATTTCAAGAGCTGCCAGGAAGGATCGGAGCGAAAAAAGCGCACTTCCATTAATTTTCGAAATATTCTCAAAAAAATTATCGAAAACATAGACTTCCCTTGTTTTACCTCTTCGCTATTGAATTGTTAATGATAATTATTTCGGTCTAATTAGTCCTCAATATAGACTCACGAGATGATGCTGTGAATACGCTCGGGTGACGAAGCACACAATATACGGTTGCATCCCTCTTTAAACAAGTCTGGAATAGCCAAATCGTTGCTGCAGTTTCCCTCTAAAGAAAAAAAAAAGTTTAAACCAAATAATAAAGGAGAAAAAATCTAATTTCCAGAGAACCAGAGTTCGGAGAATAATTATTGATTTAATATACTATGAGATATGTAAAAAAACATTAGCCAGTCATTCTCAAACTCTGTTTTATCAGTTGATGGAAAAATGATTTTCCGAAATGATTTCTTAATTAATCGAGAACTTTTTGAAATAAATTCTACAATTTTATGTATAAAATAGAATTTTACAATCAATTCATTCGGGAAAAAATGTTCTTTTTACTCACCAATTTTTGCGATTTGGAGGGAGAAATCAATCAAACCGATCATCACGATACAAATGAACAAATACACTCTCATTTTTGCTAAAAAATTAACGAAATTACTCGTTGTTGTAATTGAAAGACTGTGGTGACTCAAAGACGATAAGCACTTTTTATACTAGTGACTCCAATGCATAAAAAAATCCCACAAATCCAAAATACCGATTTTTTACTTCAAGATTCTCTTACCTGTACACGTGTATCACGAATTTCCAATAATTCTTTCACCTATTCGAGACATCCACAGTGGAAAAATAAATTTTTATGTACTTTTCGAAAGTTCTATATTCGAGAATTGAAAACAAAATAAATAGAAATGAATATTTTCATCGAATAAACTGTACGTTTTATCGTATATTATGTTGCTGAAGCCAGCCACGAAAATATCCTCAGAATTTTGGGCCTTATGACAGCTACGATTTATCCGTATTTAAGAGATAGTATTCATCAACTTCGGCCGTATGGCAAATAAAGGAATGAATTTTTTTTTGTGTAATACCTGAGATTATTCAGGAGTCCTCGGTTTCTTATTCGTTATAAGTCCCCCTCTATCGCGAATTAAGGCATGAAATTTTTTTGTGTGATACCTGGTAGCGTTTACGAGCCCTCAGTTTTGGGAATTCGAGGGAGGTGGCAAGGAGGGGGGTTTTAGAATTTTTTTCCACCGTTACACCAAAGATTTTGAGATTTTATAAGCTATTTCATCCTCTTTGGCGAATTATGGCATGAAGTTTTTTTTATAGGTTTTACTTGTATTTCCATTGATTTCTTCGATTTTTTTTTGTTTTTTTTTGGTAGAGAGAGAGAGAGGGAGAAGGTGGATTTGATGGATTTCAGTTCCTATTACAATTTTGTTAGTCCAAAAATCCAAAGATTTTTTTAATTTTTTTATAAAAATGAGGAGAAGAATCGGAGATCAGGACAAAGAGATTCAGGAATTTCTGCTGGGGTAGAGAACTTTTTGAAAAAATCTGAAAAAATTCGAGATCATACTCCAACATGTCTGCGATGGTGTGTAATTTTTTCAATTTTTTTTCCGCGAATTCCTTCGTTCTGACGAAAAGTTTGAAACATTTTGTCGTGATTTTTCCGATAATTTTTTAAAAGAAACTGATTTAATTTTCAAGAATCTAGAAGTTTGAAAGTTTTTTGTCGCATTGGTAACGGTTTGATGATTCAAATGATATCAAATATGTCCACGTGTTGAGCAGTTGCAATTGTGACGTGTGGGGAAATCACACGTCGCCTATTTTTTACTAATTTTCAATATTTTGAAGAAGAGTTTTTGTCAGAAGATTTTTTATTGTAGAAGAAATCGGAAAAGACGCGGAGTAAGCATTCCCAGCCGGGAATATGAGTCCGGCTCTTTCTCAAAGCTGTTTGACTACGAGAAACCACTTTGTCCATCTTTTCCGTGAAGAAGACTGGCCAAAGCGTGGGAATGCTTATGAAGCAGTTTTAGGGATGTGGAAAAAGGAATGAGATTACCTTTTTCCTCAGACCGCGGATTGACTTCGAAGCGAGCACGTCGCGCAAAAATATTAGCTTCGCGAGCGGACTCAAGCTAACCCTTATAATATTTTATTGGATTACTACATTATATGACCAGTTGAAACTATAACATCTCTTATCATTGAAAAGTTTCCCGCCAATATTCCTTAAATATCCCGAAACCGCGAGTGGATCCACCCGTGAGCTCTCCATCAACGAGCTAGTCAAGGGAGCAGGCAACATCGTGTATAGAGACAATTGCTGAAGCGATTGAACAGATCGCAGTGACAAATAAGTCGATCGGGGAAAGTCCACACGTAACACAATAAATTTTTCTTGTTGAAAAATAATAAATCGTGAGAGTATTATTCTATTTTTTTCGAAAGGTGAGATTTTATCCATAATTCGTGATCCACGTAGAAAAGATTTTGGATTTTTTCTTTTATAGTTAGTTTCTGACATCTCGGAATGTGAATTGGTTAATCAATTTTTTGGATGAAATTGCGCACTGCAACAAATATGGATTAATATAATTGAAGGCGCACGCTATTTGCACAATACACGCAAAAGTCACGCTAAGTATAATATACCAAAAATATGATTAAATTTAATTTAAATTACTGCGTGATGGGCAGAGGTGTGGGGTATATACTGTGTGTGTGACTTTTCAAGACAATTTGAATGGAATTTGGTATATCACTGGATAGCTCAATCGGTAGAGTACCTGGCGCGTTAATGAAAGCGGAATAAAAAGTTTTTACCACATTTTCTTTATCGCTAAATCCAAAAGTTAATTGTTATTACATAATATAAGCCAAAACACGTAATCTATACAAAATATGTCTCTTCTATGGACCATATTCCATAGCGAAAAAATGTAGAAGCTCGAGAGATGTCAACATCCATGAACTTCATTAACAACAACATGTCAATAATGATTATAGTTTTTTTTTTTTCACTGTTTTATACTGTAAATATGTAAATAATTTTTTTTAAGTGCCAATAAAAACTGTTGATATCAAAAAAAAAAAAAAAAAAAAGTACCTGGCGCGTAACCAGTTGATCCGGGTTCGACTCCCGGTTTAGGCATATCCAATATTTTTCTTGAATTGTTTTGAAATATATTGTGCAAATAGCCAGAGCCATAATTGAATTACATTCAATAAGCAAACAGTGTTCAAAATATAATCATCAGTCATTTTCAGACTCTCTCTGTTCCAATAATTGATTAAAAAATTATTTTCAAAGATGATTTCTTAATTAATCGAAAACTTTTTTGAATGAATTCTACAATTTTATGTATAAAATCAACTTTTACAATCAATTCATTTGGAGAAAAATGTTCTTGTTACTCACCAATTTTTGGTTTCTGAAGGGAGAAATTAATACACCTAAAAATCACGAGACATGAAAAAATATACTCTCATTTTTGCTGTGAAATTAGCGGAGTTACTCGATGTTGTAGTTTGAAGACTGCAGTGACTCAGAGACGATAGGCACTTATTATACTATCAAATTTTATGCTTAAAAAATCCAACCAATCGAAAATATATATTTTTTATTTCAAGGTTCTATTTTCAGTACACGTGTATCACGAATTTCTCATAATTTTTCCACCTATTCGAGACATTTGTAACGAAAAAATAAATTTTCAAGTAATTCTAGAAAATTCCATTTTTGAGGATTAAAAATAAAGTAAACAGAAATGATTATTTTCATTATATAAACTGTACGTTTTATCGTATATTCTTTATTTTACAGTAATTTTTTATTATTTTCATTGGAAAAATGATTTATTTATCATCTCCAGGTTCGAATTATTCACAAATTATCTGGACGCAACAGTCAGGATATTCCTTCTCATCATCGAATTTAGTGCCAACAAATGTTTTACCAGGTCCACAATCAGCTGTTTTGAGACCACAGCTGGAATAACAAATTTATATTGTTTCTATTGGTGAAGAAATGAAACGAGCCAATGAATTTCTTTTATTTTTTAACGAATATCCCGGAAACTAAACAAGATAGCAATATTAGTATCGATTTTTTTTGTGGAGCAGAATATTCATTTCGTTTTTTTCAACAAGTTCATCAAATTTTTCAGGTGATATAGCTCAACTTCGTTGGTGTTTTGAACTTTGTAAAAAATAACCAAACCCTAATTTTTTTTTGTGATATTGTGTGGGAGAATCAGAGCTGCAAAAAAAGTATTCACAATAATTTCGTCATCTCGCTTCATCTCCAAGAGATTCCATCAATATTGAATGAATGCAATTGAAGAGAAGCAGAGAATTCTATTTTGCGCCTCTTCCTTCGATCAGTTCACTAGTAGTACCCTCAGTCCTACAGATAGTGCCACAAGTTGAAAGTCCCACCAATCAAACTTTTTGCCCCCTGCTCCTCCATTTCCCTCAGCCAGCACGGCCCAATCCGTTATTCCTTTTTCTTATGCAGAGGTGCTTGCACAACGGTACAACATTACCTTAAGGTTACTAAGAGTATTCGAGGGAATACTGATTCGCTACTAATTTCTGTTCGAAGACCCCATAAAGAAGTGTCATCTCAAACCATTAGTAGATGGATCAAGAATTTAATGGAAGAATGTGGCATTGATATACACGTAGAAAAATTCTGATGGCGGCCGCCATGGCGCGGGCCATGGCGGTGGTCATGGCACCGGCCATGGCGGCCGCCATCACAAATTTGCCGCTTTCCATGGAGTTCTTTCCCATGGCGATTTTTCATGACGATTCTTTCCATGGCAATTTTTTGCATGATGATTCTTTTCATGACTTTTCCATAAATTTTTCATGCCTTTCATGAATTTATGGCTATAGCAAATTTCTCCATAGCAAATTTTGCATTGACGAATTCGGTCATGGAGAAAATGCAATGGAGAGAAACGCCATGGAAAGGATCACTATGGAAAAAGTCACTATGGAAAACAAACGTCATAGAAAAAAAGTCCATGGAAAAGAAAGCTATGAAAAAAAAGCCATGGGAAAAAACGAAAAGAATCATCATGAGAAGAAATGCCGTGCAAAAACATGCATTGGATAGAATCGCCATGGAAAAATTGCCATGGGAAAGAACTTCATAGAAAGCGGCAAATTTGTGATGGCGGCCGCCATCAGAATTTTTCTACGTGTACTGGAATTTTCTCAGCATACTCTACTCGACGAGCATCAACATCTGCAGCTACGAGGAGTGATATTGGTATCGATTTAATTAGAAGGACTGCCGGCTGGACTGAAGAGTCGGGTGTTTTCGCTCGATTCGCACTTTTAAAAATGACGCATTGGGCCGTGCTGGCTGGAGAAATGGAGGAGCAGGAGGTAAAAAGTTTTATTGGTGGGACTTTGAATTTGTGGCACCATCTGTAGGACTAGTGAACTGATCTTTCGGAAGAGGCGCTACATAAAATTCAGATAGAACTTCACTTAAGGTAAGTTCGTTTAATCTTTCCATTCTCGATCAAGTCTTCCGCAAATTCAAAGTTATTTGCTTAAAACTGAAGTCAATCTCATTATGCACGGTCGGTAAAATCAAAACTCCGAAGCCAATCTCCGTTTCAATATTTTAATGATCAATTTAGTAGTAAAGAGCTAAAATAAGAGAAATTGATTTATCTTTGTGATCATCAATGAAATATTTTGCAAATCTATGGAAATTAGCCCTTTTTGCCTGGAGACATTTTTATACAGGATTTCAAGAGCTACAAAGAAGGATCGGAGCAAAAAAAAGCGCATCTCCATTAATTCCCGAAATATTCTTTAAAAAATGATCAAAAACATAGACTTCTCTTGTCTTATCTCTTCGCTATTGAATTATTAATGATAATTATTTCGGTCTAATTAGTCCTCAATATAGACTCACGGAAGGATGCTGTAAGGTTCTCCGGGTGACGAACCACAAAATATATGGTTGCATTCCCTTTTGTTGGAGTTTGTAATATCGTTAGCACAGTTTCCCTCTAAAAAAAACAAAAAACAAGAGTTTAAACAAAATAATAAAGAAGAAAAAATCTAATTTTCAGAGAAATGGAGCTCGGAGAATAATTATTGATTCAATATACTCTGAGATATGTAAAAAATCATCAACCAGTAATTCTCAAACTCTGTTCGTTCTATCAGTTCATGAAGAAATGATTTTTTGAAATGATTTCTTAATTAATCGAGAACTTTCTTGAATAAATTCTACGATTTTATGTATAAAATAGAATTTCACAATCAATTCATTTGGGAAGAAATGTTCTTTTTACTCACCAATTTTTGCGATTTGGAGGGAGAAATCAATCAAACCGAACATCACGATACAAATGAACAAATAGACTCTCATTTTTGCTGAAAAATTAACGAAATTGCTCGTTGTAGTTTGAAAGACTGTGGTGACTAATGACGATGAGCACTTTTTTATACTAGTGACTCCAATGCATAAAAAAAAATTCCACCAATCCAAAATATAGATTTTTTACTTCAAGATTTTCTTACCAGTACACGTGTATCACGAATTGCCAATAATTCTCCCACTTATTTGAGACATCCACAGTGGAAAAATAAATTTTTATGTACTTTTCAAAAATTCTATATTCGAGAATTGAACATAAAATGAATAGAAATGAATATTTTCATCGAATAAACTATACATTTTATCATATATTCTTTATTTCACAGTAATTCTTCATTATTTTCAATGGATAAATATTTTGGCAGATGAACCCTCAAGTTCAAATTCAATGCCACCAAATCTCTTCATTAAAATAGTAGTCTCGTGATTCGAAAGTCTGAGCTAAGAATTTCGAATTTTTCCTCTCTCGATATTCTCCTTACAAAAATTTTTTTCAGCGGTCATTGGATATTGAAACAGGGTGGTTCAGGGTCCAGAGGAACGAACTCAAAAAATTTTTCTAGAGTAAATATAGGGATCATAAGAACCAGTCAGATTACTAGTGATGTTTTTTTATTAATCCTAGAAAAATTTATGTTACGTGTGGACCCTCTACGATTGATTTACACAACTGTGCAATCGGACCACTTGTTTTTCCTTACCGTCTTTTGGTGATTCCTTGAAGACTCCTCGACTACGCTGCAAATCCAGAGATCTCATTTTGAGACCCCAATTGTCTCATTTTGTAGACAGTTTTGAGACCCCAAAAGGAGTCTCATTTTGAGACACAATACCCGAGTCAAAATTTTTGGGCTCGTTCACCCTACATTTCAACTTCCAACTTACTTTCAATGTACATTTTTTCGATGTCCAAGAAGTCCCGCCAGAATCTCACCTTCCTTTCGCCGTTTTTCGACTTTACGTCTTCAATGTAAGGCGAATGAGTTCAACTTACCTGATTCACCTTACCTTCGACGTCCACAACTTATCAGAAATCGAGTGTAGGGCCAAAAGTAAAGTGAATCAGTTCAACTTACCTGGTTCACCTTACTCTCAGCTTCTTGAACTTATCGTCAGACAAAAAATGGAAATGAATCATAAATTTAAAAAAATATCGATTTTATTTCCGGGAATTTCCGGGAATTTTTTTTTTAATCACTCTTTTTTCATCCGATTGATACTTCTTTCGCGATCCGATGCATTTTTGCGGTGCATCATGAACGGAGATGCATCTGTAAGCGCATGATAAAAGGTTATTTGTGCCTCTCCTCGATTAACTCGTTCAATTCTTTTATTTCTCATTTTTGGCCAATGTTTCGGAAAATGAGTGAGATAGAGAAATTTTGTACCGATTGCATTTTGGAGAGAATTTCAAGAGCTACAAAAAAAGATTCAGGTAAAATTGCACTATCTCGCTCAGTTTCTGAGAAATATTGAAGAAACTAACGGGAAAAATTGGCCTCTTTGAATTTCTTGTTTTTGTTCATTTTCCATTTTTGGCTAATATCTCGAAAAATGAATACTCGAAGTGAGAGAGAATGATTTCACCCATAAAAAAAAAATCGATATTTTTTAATTGAAAATTCTGTAACTTGATCGCAAGTGATAGGTATCCCTCTTCAGAAAAATTTCACGGTATCACTAGAGCCAAGAATATTTTAAAAACGCGAATTTTTAAAACAAAAAATAATTCTCAAAAGCTAAAAAAAAATTGTTCTGGCGCTTGTTTTACAGCTAAAATGCATTTTCTATGAGTTAACTAATTCATTATCATTTTAGGTTTATTATTGATTATTATTATAAATTCGATTTATCATTATTTCTCTTATTTTTCAAGAGAGCCTCAAAGGCGCAATGAGGATCGAAACAGTTATATGTTTCAGATTAGCAGCAGTCAACGAGAGATCTCCAGGCGGTCACCGAAGTTAAGCAGCATTGGATCTGGTCAGTACTTGGATGGGTGACCGCCTGGACTATCTCGAGAACTACTAGATCGAATTCCTTTTTTTTTTTTTTATTCATTTCATTGAAGAAAAATTAGAATAACCGTTCTGGGGGGCTATTTTTAATGATACAATTGACCGCGAAATCAATCAAAAACGCGAATTTAGGGGGAAAAACGCATGAAGGGAGGGGATGGAGGAGAATTTTTAGAAAATTTCGACTTCCTTTGAACTTACAAAGTGGAAGAAACGCACATTTCGGCCGTTTTGTAGGTTCAAAGTAAGTTTAAAATACATGGTGGCCCTATGCCGTTCAACTTCCTTTCGCTCTCCTTCAACCTACAAAAATTGTAGGTTGAAACAGGAATTGAAACCACCTAAAAATTTTGACTCGGGTAGCGGCTGAAATGGGGAATTGTCGATAATGCAGATATAAAAGTCCTCAGGGGAAATTTGATGCATTCTAAGATGTTGAAGTTTCAGGATGTGAAATAATGGTTCAGGGTGGCGATCGACCTGGAAAACCTGGAAAAGTCAGGGAATTAAAAATTTCTGGAATAGTCAGGGAAAAGTCAGGGAATTTTAATGTTAGTCAGGGAAATTCATAGTTTATTTTTCATTATTCCCATATTTTTAAGATTGATAGATATTTAATCAAAAAATTGAACTTTCCGATCAGTTCGAAATCTGCAAAAAGGTTCACAAAAAATCACAATTATGAAAATTTAACGCAATTTCGGGGATTATTGTAAAATTCTCATAAAAAAAATTGTTTTCAAGAATAACTAAGAATTTTAACGTAGGGAAACGTGAGGCAAAATGGACATTGTAATCAAAATATTGTAGATGGATTTTTTAAAATTATTTTATCGGGAAGCTGAGGGAATTTGAGTCGAGAAGCATGTGCCAGAATTAATTTTTTTGAATTCTTTGAGAATTCGATATTTTCTGGCAATTTTGAGGGGTAAGAGCCTTTCGATTTTTGAGCAAATTCAGTTTTTCTGGAATATCTCTGGCTCTATTGGTCGTAGCGACCTGGAACCGATTTTAAATGAAAGGTGAGATCATTTCCCATCGATTTATGGGGTTTTGAATTTGAAAATATCGATTTTTCAGATAGTTATGGGACAAAAACCGATGATCATAATTTTTTACGGAAGTTCCCATAACTATCTGAAAAATCGATGTTTTTAAATTCAGAACCCCATAAATCGATGGAAAATGATCTCACCTTTCATTTGGAATCGGTCCCAGGTCGCTACGACCAATAGAACCAGAGATATTTTCAAAAAACTGAATTTGCTCAAAAATGGAAAGGATTTTTACCCACCCAAAAATGACAAAAAATATCGAATTCTCAAAAAATTGAAAAAAATCAATTCTGGCACATGTTTCTCGAGTAACATTTTCTCAGCTTTCCGATGGAATCATTAGAAAAATCCATCTCCAATATTTTCATTCATTTAAGGATTTTTTTATAATATATGTATCAAAACTCAAATGTGTCCATTTTATCCCTCATGTCCGTATTGCCCCACCTTCCCCGATGTTTAAATAATAGTTTTTTTTTTGTACGTCCTGGAATTTTTATTTTTAGTCAGGGAAAAGTCATGGAAAAGTCAGGGAATTTTGAAATTAGTTTTCAGTCGCCACCCTGTGGTTAATGTTGTAAACAATGAAAAATGACGCGATGCAATATGTGGCAGCGGTGATAGTACAAGAAAATATAGAATTGAATTGCGAAATCTGTCAGATTATTTGCTTATAGAGAAACCGCGGTATTTTTGCAAGGAATTCATGTTCGAATTTAGTTGCCATCATAAAAATGAATTTTTTATTAGAAACGAAAAAAATTGAACTAGTTGGGTGAAACAGTAGGGGAACTGTGGAAATCATAGCACTGAAAAACGCTATTTCGCACTATGCCCTCGTAATAATTTCCTATTAATCATCATTCTCAACGATACATTGATGGGAATTGTTTGGACAGACGTTTCCTGGTGGAAATAGAAGTATGAAATTTTTTAGGTCAACCACTTTTTGAGAATATCCCGAAAAATAAAGGAGATGGGATCATGTTGCGGTCATTCTCTTTTGTAGCTCTTGCAATTCTCTACAGAACAGGAATAGGATAAAAACGCTCTATTTCGCTTAGTTTCTGGAACATTTTGCAAAAATGTGAAATTAAACAAATAACTCGGGTGGTTCAAAATCAATTGATTTTCATGTCATTTTTTGAAAATATTATTTCTACAAAAAAATCAAGACAAAATCGCCCTATGTCGATAATTTTTTGAGATATTCGTCAAAAAGAGAAATAAGAAAAATAGAATAAATTTATCAAGATAAGTCTATTTTTCGTCATTTGTTTTCTGAAAATATGACAGAGAATAAGCAAGCTAGGGCGATTTCGCTCCATTTTATCATATTGGGCAAGAGCATACTGACTAAATTTGAGAAATTATTCATTGTCTGGTAAATTTCCAAGCATTGTGATAGCCATCTCTACTCTAATTTCCGAAAATATCACAATTTCAAAAAAACTAATTAATTTATTATTTTATTTTTCTTATTTGTAACGGTTTTATGATCGGATACTCTCAAATATATCCATGTGTTGAGCAGTAAAAAAAAATTCCACAACACTAATAAACAATTACAATTTTATTTTTCATTTTATTCCAAATTCGTGATCCACGTGGAAAAGATTCCTGATATTTTTTTTCGTATCTACACTCTAAAAATTCTGAAAATAATCACAGGAAAAAATACATGTGTCTCACGAGTTAGAAATGAATTTATATCTTCGATGTGGAAATACAATAATGATAAATAAAATATGTGCAAAGTATGCAAAATCAAAATAATTTGAGATATGAACAATTTCGAAATTCTCTGATTGAATATTTTTGATTATAAATTGTATGATTTGATAAGAATTGAGATAATCAACTAAATTTGGATGATCAGTGTCATTGTCTTGTTGATTTATGGAAATTATCATCGCAATCTTCAGTCTAATTTTTCAAAATTGAGAGAAAATTAATTAATTCAGTTTTTGATATTTCATTTCTCATTAGTAACGATCTTATGATTGGAATGCTCTCGAATATATTCTACGGGTCGAGCAGTTAAAACGTTCTTTTCCTACAACATTAATAAAAAATTATGATTTCATTCAATTACAAAGTATCCGCCATTATGTCTCACAATGAGACCTCTTACGGGGTCTCAAAAGTGATTACAAAGTGAAGCACTTGTGTAGTAGCCTTTTTCCTGATTTTTCACTCATATCTTGAGAAGTTTGGGCTAAACTGCTTAAGTAAATTCCGAACCAAGTAGATAATATCGTTAACATGCGTGAAAACGATAGATATCATATAGATTTTGAAAAAAGGCATAAAATAGTTAACTACAGTCTGGAGATGGATTTCAGGTGACCAAGAAAGTGGTCATAGTCCTTTCTCTGATTTTTCACTCTAATCTTGCAAAATACGCGTTGAACTCCTCACGTAAAATAGCGAATTAAATGAAGAACATTGAGGAAATAAGGAGAAACCTTGAATATCATAAATTGTTCGGAGAAGGAGTCAAAAAATTCGACCATGGATCGGTGATAAATTTTGGATGGGAATTTCGACTGGAGATTGGAGATGGATTTCAGGCAAAATCGAGGAAGTAGCCATAGCTCTGTTCCGAATTTTTGCTTATATTTTAAGCAGTACGCGTTAGACAGCTTACATGAATTAGCGAACCAAGTAGATAACGTCATGGGCAAGCAGAGGAACTATAGTGAACACGTGTTTTTTGATGAGAAATCCCTGAAAAAATATGAAAAGTATCACTTAGACCACCCTTTGACTCTATTTTTCAAAGTGATCCTTCATGCCTCGGGTTCTGCGGATCGGCCTAAGACAACACTGAATACATGAAAGGGACCATGATCTGATAGAAAAGGAAAAAAAAGTTGATATAATTGTCGAGTGTGGTCGTCGTGCTTTTGTCTCTTCTACGCTTTATTCCAAATGCCATTTTACTTCATTATTTCAGATTGTGGATATTTTATTCTCCATTATTATCTTTCCACATCGAAGGCTGAAATTCATTTCTAGCTTGTGAGATACGTGTAATTCTTCCTGTGATTATTTCTAGAATTCCTAGAGTGTGGATTTAAACAGAACATCAGGAGTCGTTTCCACGTAGATCACGAATTCAAAATAAAATGAAAAATAAAATAATATTTTTTTATTAGTGTTGTAGACAAAGGCCGTTTTAATTGCCTTAAGTAAAATTTCATGGACAATTCGATAGGAATTTTCATAGACGTGATTGTGCATTTTTTTTCAATGGGAAGATGGTTATGATATTTCTGAATTTCAGAGGAAATTCAAAGGATCTATGAGTCTCAAGTAGAATTGAGACGGAAATGCTACAACTTACTTGAATTTTCAACTGAACATGAATATTAAGAATCAAAATGACTTGAATTTTCAATTTTTCTTGAATTTTTCCTGTGTTCACTAAATTTTTAAGTGACAATTAAACTGAAATTTACAAATTTAATTGATATTCAACCTGAAATTATTTGAAAATCGAGGACGTGTTTATTATTCAAGGACCTAATTATCTGAAATTTCAGACGAAAATTTTCAACAGTGAATGGCCAGTGAATATTGAAACAAGGTAGTTCAGAGTCCAAAGGAACCAACTCAATCAATTTTTCCCAAAATAAATCGAGAACAGCAGTTGGGAATTCTTGACCTTAGATATTAATCTCCCGGTTCGGTTGTCTGATCTGCGAATTTTGAATTTTCGTCTCTTCCGCTCCTATGACAATATGCCTATCCCCCCCCCCCCCCCCCAAAAAAATATATCGTCACCTCAAAGTTAAAGGGGCGTAAGTGACCATTTTTTTCGATTTTTTTCCTTCAAAATAACAAAAAGGCGTATCTCCACTCTTATTGCTCCAATAGGCTTTCCAAGGCCTTTTACGCAATATTGATGAAAAAATAAAAAATAATAACATATAGGCGTAAGTACCGCTCACTAATAACAAAGGAGCGTAAGTGCCGGAGATACGCCTCTTTGTTTTTAGTGTTTTCATTGAATTTTCCCTAATTATCGGAAAAAAAACTAATAACAAAGGGGCGTAAGTGCCAAAATTGAGATAAAAAATCCTAAAAACAAAAGGGCGTAACTTCAAATATTCTCAGGAGATGGAAAAAATTATAAAAACAAAGAGGCGTAAGTGCGGAGATACGTCCTTTTCACTTTAACTTTAAAAATTATATAGCGTTAAAAAAAAAATTAACAAAGGAGCGTAAGTGTGGAGATACGCCCCTTTTCATTTTAAAATTGGTAGTTACGGCACTTTGTTATTTTAACTTTCAATTATCCAAATAATGTTTCAGAGGCCATAAAAAATATTTTGGAGTGATAAGTGGACATACGCCCCTTTCACACCAGAATTTCGTGTTTTTGGCACTTACGCCCCTTTAACTCTAGGGCGACGATATATATAGGGGAGACCGGGGCAAAGTGGGGTACCTAAGGGAAGGAGAGGGCTTTCAGGGCCCAAAATTTGATGTCAGCTCTATTTTTACCTATCTTTTTGATTTTCCAATCAATGGAGTCACGTCGATCATGTTGAATCGATTGGGGCAAAGTGGGGTACCCAAAAAAAATTGAAATTTTATTAAAAGTTGAGATTTTATTTTTTTTTAGTAATTGATCATTCTGTTGAGTATTTGAAGCATTTTTGGGAGAGATGGTCCATTCTTATCGCAGTTTGGGGCAAAGTGGGGTACCAAAAAAAAAAAATTGAAATTTTATAAAAAATTGAGATTTTTATTTTTTTAGTAATTGATCATTCTGCTGAGTATTTGGAGCATTTTTGCCGACATAGTTCGTTTTTATCACATTTTGGGCGAAGTGGGGTACATGAAAAATAATTGAAATTTTATAAGAAGTGAAGATTTTCTTTTTTTTCAATAGTTGATTATTCTGTTCAAAAGAAAACAAAAAATGAAGTATTTTTTTTTTTTTGAGCTGAACATTGCTAGTTTTGCAAAAAGTGCAAATGTTTTAACGTTTTTTCTCAGCTTCATCTGTACCTAAACGGCCCGTAAATTTTGAAGCCGATCGGTTGGACCGTTTTTCCTTATCTTTCCGTGATTCTCTATGTGTGGATGGGGTGAGTGAGTAAGGAAGGTATGGATGGGGTGAATAAGAAATCACGAAAAAAGAAAATCTCCGTTCCTGATCATCATTAATTGATGTTTAAGAATCAAAGAAGCGTTCCTTTCATTTTTGCTACAACTTTGACCATTCCGGGAAAAAAAATATCTTATCCTATAAGACACGGGTCAAGTCAAAAAAAGATTTTAAAGACCGTGCACCATTTTGAAAAATGGAATTTTTCTTGCTTCTTTTTCTTCACTTTCATTCCTTTTCTGCGCCATCACTAATGCCCAGAACGTCATGAAAATGAACACTGGAGCATACGTTCATTGCTCGAATGAAAAAAAAAGTGCCTTAAAAAGTTGGTACCCCACTTTGCCCCGGTCTCCCCTATTGATTGATTTATCTCGTGCCCAGACGAGAAATCATTGTTTATAATGAAAACTTAAAGGTAAAAACAACCGTTGTTGAATAAAACCAATTATTGTCTATATTGACGCATTTTGGCTAAAGAAAATTCAACTTCAAAAATACTGCACTTCTCCCCAATTTCCCTCACTCAATAAAGAATGAGCACTCAAGCAACCATTTTTGATTAGAAAAAAAAAAAAAAAAAAATTCCAAAAAAACTGGTCCCCCACTTTGCCCCGAGTACCCTACTTTGCCCCCATTTCCCTTATGCCATAACGAATGAGCACTCCAACAAACATTTTTGATTAAAAAAAAAAAAAAAAAAAAGTGCTCCCAAAACGTAGGTACCCCATTTTGCCCCGGGTACCCCACTTTGCCCCGGTCTCCCCTATATTTTTTTCACTTCATTAACACCCCTAATTATCAAACTGTCGGAAAACTTGAGTTCTGTCAAACTGGTCAGAACAATCGGTGTTAAACAAGCTGCGGTTAGTTACTCAACTCTCTCTCCTACTAGCTTCAACCATGCAGCTTTTGAGAGACCAATTAGTAGACATTGGAGGTATGGTAAGAGAGAGGAGCAGCAAAACTTTAACCAAAGAAACTTTACGTGGATGCATTTAGAGTGGTGGGCCATAGGTAGAGAATACAGGCAGAGGTTTGGTCCATAGTATATAGTGGTATTTCGGGTAGTAAAATTAAGGGAGAGAATATATCTAAGTGTATCGACTAAGGGAGTCTACAAGTGCGTCCCTCAACAAAGGTATTCTCTAACATTGAATATACTGTCGTCCGCAGATTTCTTGTTTTGCCCACAGTTTAACATTTACGACGACCTCAGCCAGAAAAGCCAATACACAGATATATACATATATATATATATATGTAATAGACAAAGGGCCTGGACCGAAGCAAGATCCTCCCTCTTAGTTTGTTTCGCTATCGCAGCAGAATTTTTACATTATTTCCTTTTTCCTCCTCATCTCTATTCTCATTTTTTTTTTCTCCTTTTTTTTTGCAAACTTCTCCAATTCTCTCGTGTACAGAAGGATAATAGGATATTTTCATGCCACCCATGCTGACCCAATCTCTTCTTTGATAATCACGTGGTGTATTTCATTATTTATCAGTGATTTATTGTGATGAATATATTTTTTTTTATCGTCCTTTAATAATTCAGGGATTAAGGGAATTGAGGGGGGGGGGGGGGTTGAATGTCTGAGTGAGGACTATTGTTGGAGAGGTGATGGATTAATTCAGGGGCTTTGGAATATACGAGGTGAATCTAAAAATGAGCCATGGATCTATGCACTACTAGAGATGTAGAGAATTTTTTTAGTTTTTAAAGAGTATCTCGGAAACGAATGAGTTTAGAGAATATCTACAGAAACCTTTTTTGTAGAGAATTTAATTATCTACAAAAAAAGTTTCCTCATAAATTCCCCTAAACTCGACGGTTTCAGAGATATTCAGCAATAACTCCGGATAATCAATGATTTCAATAAATCAATGAATTAATGAATAAATTCTATTGTCTTCAGTATTAATAGTACATAATGGCTTCTTCAAGAAAAAAAAATAAAGAAATAAGACCGAAGTAAAATAACATATCCCATGATTTACGTTCTCGCCTACACGAGGCCATTTCCCAACCGCATTAAGATTAAGAGATCCGGCCAGTGGGTAGTACCATTCATGAGTCAGACAAGCCCACAGTATGTGTGTATATATGTGTAGGATACGGTCTTTAAAATTGCCCTGAAGGTAGTTGTGTCGGCTTTTGCACTGCATAATAGGCAAAAGTAGTTGTAGTAAAGAAGTTGAGGTGGATAACGAGTGGAAATCCAAAGTGGATGTCTCCATGCATTAGGTAAAACCATGAGCTACCTTACGGTTAAAATGCCTTTTACCAAACGATACAATTAAAGATTTCACGCTTCACGGGGCAATTTTCCTCTCTGCATTTATGTTTATCATGATGCAGTTCACGATGTCTCGATTAATAGCCTCGGGGTAAAATTTTTGGGCACATTTGAATTTCAACATTTTCCATCAGCCATCAACCAACACTACTACCCACCTGTCCTTTACCTTTAACCATCATCAAACGCTAAAGTCATGGTTAATGTACCCTCATATGTACCAAGTGAAATTATATTTAGACAGTGTATGCCTTGTGGCTAAATTTTCGGAGATGATGTTCAGCGAGGTATATCTTTGGGTATAATTATACGACACAAGTTTCACTTTTATGGGGACACAGAGAGGAGGGAAATTATGGAAATAAAACGGAGATTACTGGAGGATGGTACATTGGGGGATAGGCGGGATGATTTTTAAATTAAGGGGGAGATAGGAAATTTGGGTTTGGAGATGAAAATTTTTTTGAAGAATGAATTTAGAAAAAAAAATTTATTTATTTATCTTTACGCCAATCGGCTTTATACACAGTATAATCAATTTCAACAATTTACTAAGAAAATAATTTAAAAAAAGCAATTCAATAAGCGAGTGAAGAGGTGAAGATGGGAATTAACAAGAAATAAAATATAGGATCTTCTAATAATTTATAGAAATATGGTAATTATTCAACAGTTATATAAACATATTTTGGGTTGACTACTGTTTCTTGAAAAATTGATGGAAACTTTTTTTTTTATCCAATTCTCTCTGAATCTGAATGGGGTATTAGGTCTAAACATGGGGGTAAAGTATATTGCATGGTGGGACTCCAAAAAAATTTTAAAATTTCAAACATTTAAAAAAATTTGAAAAAATTCAAAGAAAAAAAAATTTGAAAAAATTCAAAGAAAAAAAAATTTGAAAAAATTCAAAGAAAAAAACATTTGAAAAAATTCAAAAAAAAATTGAGAAAACACGAAAAAAATCGAAAAATCTAAAATATTAAAATAAAAACTGATTTTCGTAATGTATATGAGCAAAGGAAGGTTGCTGCAGTTTGATTTGAGCAAATTTCGAAGAAATTTCATATATTCAAAAAAATTTGAAAAAAAAAATCGAAAAAAATTGAAAAAATGCGAAAAAAATCGAAAAATCTCAAATATTAAAATAAAAACTGATTTTTGTAATGTATATGAGCAAAGGAAGGTTGCTGCAGTTTGATTTGAGCAAATTTCGAAGAAATTTCAAAATTTCAAATATTCAAACAAATTTTAAAAAAAAAATTCGAAAAAAATTGAAAAAATGCGAAAAAAAATCGAAAAATCTCTAATATTAAAATAAAAACTGATTTTTGTAATGTATATGGGCAAAGGAAGGTTGCTGGAGTTGAATTTGAGGAAATTTCAAAAAAAATAACAAAATTTCAAAAATTCAAAAAAATTGAAAAAAAAATGAAAAAAGTCAAAAAAAAATGGGAAAACCTCAAAAAAATTTGTCATCATTGGTTCATTTTCAGTTACTATAATGATAATAATTATTATTATTATTATTCTTAAAATGATTGATGAACAAAGAAAAAAGTATCTATTCATGAACTTTTTTGGATAAATAAGTTATTCAAGAGAATCCTACCTATAAATTCAAAATGAAATTGAATATACATTTAATGAGAAAGAATGTACGAAAAGTGTCTTACTTTAACTTTATTTAATTTACTGAAGTTTCACAGTCGTTTTGGGTTTAACAAATAACGTCGTACATCGTTATCAGTAGCTTACATTCCACTGAGGAATGGAAGGAATGGAGGGTGAGAAAAGGCGAAGGGACCAAAGTAGTAGATATAGATTCGAAGAAGAAGCGAGAGGTAAATGGTAGAATAGTAGTTGACTTGGGGAGAAATTGTGTGTTATCTTGCAATGAACAGTTAAAGGATTTTGCCAAGTTTCACATGCCAAGAAAAGTGGTTATAAATAATTAACAGTACAATTATCTTAATGCCCTTTAAATGTTAGACAGAATTTGCATGAATCAAATGTTGAGGGATAAATGCGTATGCCTCTTGCTCAATGAATTTTCTGATGTAATTGAGAATAATTTGAAGTGAAAATGGAATGCTTATTCAGTAATCAGGAATTTTAAGCTTAATTTATTTGGATAAAGGAGGGAATTATTAGATTGAATATAAATTAAGAAAATGCGATTAATTTGATTCTTCCATTCTTTATTTTTCTATTCACAGTCAATAAATTAACAATGATCGAAATCATTACAAAAACTCAAAATTTGCAGTTTTTTCTTTATTTCTTTAATATCTTAAAATTTTATCTCTCTCTCTCTTTCTTTCTCTCATTTTTAATTCATTTTGGAAAAAACTGTAACCACTCTAGTCCCGCAATTAATTTCAATAAATATAGAAAATTATTCATATAAAAAGTAACGCAAAAATTGCGTTGCTAAAAAATGTTTCATTTTTATTTCTTATTGCTTCGTTTTTTTTTTTTTTTTCATCAAATTTTATATACAAAAAATTTTCCTTGCAATTTACGGACTAGATTATCTAAAATCTAAACGAATGGTTTCATTTTTTCTTTTTTAAATTCGAATGTCAATCGTTTGAAAATTTTTTAAATCGAAAATTTTTTTTAATTCCCGAACAATGACATTTGAAGGGTTACAGGTAATAATAATTTTTGCATTTATTTTTTTCATTTTAATTTAAATTCTACCGAAAAAAATGAAATTACACACCGAATTCTTTATTTTTTTTGCGCTTTTAATATTCATTCTTGTCGAGCTAATAAAATCACTATCGTGTCTATTTTCATTTTTTTATTCCTCTCTTCATTTTTACCTTCAGTTATTTAAATCGTTAATTCTCATAAACTCATCACTGATTAACATTTTAATTAATTTATTATTTATTTATCCCCACTACACACTGCAATTTTTTATCTCAATTTTATTTCAAAATCAATTGCCTTTTCATTTAATTTTTCATCATTTTTTCTCTTTTTTTCTTTGATTAAAATCGATGGAACGGATAAATTCTATAGCAACATCACCCGAAGCCCGTCAGTCAAATTAATTCAAGTATAAATAATATATAAACTAATTTATCATTATTATTATTTTGTATTTATCAAGTTACAATTTTTTCATTTTTTTTTTGAAATTTTGTCTCTCGATAAGTTTTATTGCCATTTTATTAGAGACATTATTATCAGAAACTGGGCTAATTTTTTGTTTAAATTTTAATTTTTCTTAATTACTCCGGTAATTAGTCGTTGGTAAGCATGTATTCTTTTTTTTTTCAAACTATCCACTATTACGCAACTTCGATAATGATGGAAAAATGTAGAACATGCAACGTTTAATTGAATTTCTTTTTTTTATTCTCTGAAAATTTGATTATTCTTTCTTTGCTAATTATCATTTTGAAATTATCATTAATATTTTTTTTTTCAAATTATTTACAAGGATCAATTGATACATTTAGATATTAATTACACTATACAGAGACGTATAAGATCCAACATATTTTCTTTTTCTTGTACATGAATATATATTCTATTTTCTCCCATTAATTCTTTCTCTTATTTTTATTATTATTATTATTATTTAATTGAAGAGATATATAATAATTTAGTCTCGAGTTTTGGCAGAGTTAGATCCAATACAAAAGACGTTTTTCATTTAAATATATTTTTTCGCCTCTTTTTTGTTCTATTCAAATATTTACAGTTTATCTTTACGTTTATTTATTTTATGTTTTTTTATTCATTCGATTTTTTACGTCAAACTTTCAACGATCAATTATTATTATCATTCGATGTACAATATTTACAACTGTTATCGTTCATTAGATTTATATTCGTAAAACGATAGCAGAGGGATTGTCGATCGTCAGTATTCAACGAAAAATTGTTGCCTCAGTTTCTCTTTTTTTTTTTATTTTGCTGGCGATCCAAGAAATATAAATAATGTATTTTTAAGAAAATAAAAGTTAAAAAAAAAAAAATTCATTTTATCAAATAAATTATTAGATATGTAATTTTATTAGTGTTTTTTTTTCAAGTCTGTTTAGAAATTTTCAGTTTTTACGATTACTTTCGTTGAATAGAAATTTCATTCTTGTTTAAAAATGAATTTGAGCGCTACTATTGGCAGTTTTGCGATTCTCATGAAGTTGATAAATTAATTTCAACTCCAAATTGGTCTCACAGTTTTTATTTCATTTTCTCTCGTCTGTAAATGTGAATAAACGAAAGAAAAAAAAAATTTAGAAAAAAAAAATTATTTATTATTAGATATATTTCTGTTTCGTTAATTATAAATTCTTAAAATCCTTCGATCTAACTAAATCGATCTACTATCACAAGTATAATTCACCAAATCAGTGGTATACCTAGGCCTTTACCCCTCGTTTCAACGAGTTTCCACAATGAATCCTCCACATTTCCATGTTTTTATCTATTTTTTTTTTTTAACTTTTCCCCTGGAATAACAGTGAAGCTTCAGTTTAATCATTTTTTGTTGTCTCAAAGATTCCCTCAATTGCTCTGCGCTTTTTCTCCATTGAAAATGCGTTTAGTTCGTCTAGGGTCTCTGTAACTCGACCCACGCGGGGCTCTGAATACAGTAGAACAACAGGACTCTATTTTTCGCAATTCGCTTTTGAATATCTCGAAAACTAAAAAAGATAGTAAAATTTTTGCAAGAACCTTTTTTGTAGACGAAAGTCAGTGCCACAAAAAAGGCTCAAAAAAGCTGTTATCTCGCTTAGTTTCCGAGCTATTCAATCAAAAATGATCTGAATTTTCAACTGCATCCAATTCCAACGAGAATTCAATTGCCAAAAAATTTACCTGAACAGTGAAATTAATCTTTTTTTTTTAATTTACTGGTAACTATTATTATCATTCTGTTTACCAGATCCCTGTGATGTTGGTGAGCCCCTGGCAAAATTACCAAAATTTTTAGTTGGCGAATCAACAACAGCTGTAACAAGTATTTTATCACGTGGTGGTGGTGCTGAGCTTATACTAGACGAACTAACACCAGAATCACTTGATTTTTCACTCAAACAACATCGTTGATTAATACCAACACTAGTATTAACTGTTTCACAGCCAATACCAAGATCACTACTACCACCAACACTGTATTTTGATATTGTTAATTTACCAGGACTAACATCATCACCAATAACAACAGTATCACCAAAATTACCTCTTTTAGCAATGAATCTAACATTACCAGTACAACTACGTAATTGTGGTGATTTATCAAATTGCGTATCTTTTGGTACTGTACCAGAATTAATTATATTTGGATGATAATCATCTTTACCATCATTATGTATTGTTACTTCACTACATTTATTAACTGATATTGTTGTTGAATCTAAATTATTTTCACGCTGTAATTTACCAGTATCAGGACTTATTGTACGACGTGGATTTTTATGTGCATCGTAACATCCAGAATCACGTGGAAATTGACGACGTGAAAATGGTGAACAGTGACCTGGGGTTGCTGTTGAGGTCAGAGCAAGGCGGTTTATCTCGTCACCTTCTGAACTTGAGGCTAGGTCACCCTCGCTACCAGCTGTTATCAAAATTTATAGGATTTTTTTTTTTTTAACATTATTGAATAATTGTTTGAGAAAAAAATTTTATGTTACTTTTTCTCCAAATAAGGTAACATGACCAATAGATGGACGGTTGAGGAAATATTAGACTTTATTAATTCAGTAGTGAAGAGGTAAAACAAGATAAGTCTCTTTTTGTTTCATTAAGTTTTTTGAAAATACCTCAAAAAATAACCGAGAAAGACCAATTTTGCCCTAAAACTCTTTTGTAACTCTTGAAATTCTCTACAAAAACAGATGAGTAATATCACCTTCGCTTAGTTTCCGAGATATTTCCTTCGAAATGACCTCAACGATAAGTCGATTTATCCTGTTTTACCTCTTCACTACTGAAGTTATATGAAATAGGCAAATCACGTTAAAAAATTGCAGAAAAGAATGATGTACAGAAAAATATACAGTGAATCGACTAAAAATCAATCAAACTTGAATAATGTAGAAATAATTAAAGAAAATTAAGGAAAAACTGGAAAATAAATTAAACCCCCAATAGATGAACAGTATCGGTATGTAATAAATAGTTTATAAATCTATATGAATGTAATAATCAGGAATTGACGTGAAAAGTAGAAGAATCATTCATTTAATTATGAAAATCCTCGATAATAGAAACTGTACATCTTTTGGTCAGTGTCCATCTATTGGTCGTGTGATCCTATCTCTGAAACCAATGGATTCAGGAAAAAATGTGAAGAAATCTTTTTAGGTCATTAAATTGCAGACGAAAAAAAAGGTTTCTTGTTGAATTTTCTCCAATCTATTTGTTCACGAGATACTTCAGAAATAGTGCACATATGATTTTTGCAATAATTCTACTTTACTATTAAATTGGAAAATAAAAATGTTTTGGTTGAGTGGTAATACGAGATAACTCGTAATTTATGATAATGAGACATTACGAATACTCTCGTTTCACCACTTAAATTCTGATCAAAATCAATAAGAAAATGTCAATTTAGAATCAAATGAGTTCTATGAATTTCGCAGAATTTTTACGACATCATTCACTTGAAAGATAGTGTCTGATAGTATTAAAAGAATATTTAAAACATTAAAGTACTTTAAAAACATGACAGACACTTACACTGCAGGTCATGAAGTAATTGCACAGCAGTTAGTATTTTAGCTCTGTGCTCTGGCTGATGAATACGTAGATAGTCAAGGTCTGCTGGCTCTAACTCCCTGAATAGCTCTAGGTCCTCATATCCATTTAGAACAAATACAGGAATGTGTTCCTGCAATTAGATTGTAAAAATAAAGGTTTTGTTAAAAAGGTAAAAAATTCTCCCATCAAATATAATATCTGCATTAATTCAATACGACATTGTATTGTAATGACGTTCAAATTTTCACATTCAATTTATTCATTAATTTTATTCATGAGATTTTGCATGTATGAGAGTGTGTATAAAGTGCGAGGATAAAGTGCTTGAAAATCGAAAGCGGAAGAAGTCAGGTATTATGTTGAGACGATTGTGAGATAATGTTTGTGAAATATAAATAAAAGAATTAATGGAAAAACTTGGAGGGAATGAAAAAAAAAGGAATGCAAGGAAATGTGAAGAAGTAGATAAGATGAACAGAGAAGAGATGGAGGAATAAAAGAGAGGGAAAAAGAAGAGAGAAACAGTAAATCCTGCTTTGCATTTGGAGTGATGCAAATGTAAATCGTTCAGCTCTCTGTGTTGCAAGATATTGCCATGCAAAAGATGAAAAAAAAAAAGTGAAGAGAGATAAATATAAAAAGAAATAGAAATATTGAGAATAAACAGCTCACCTGAAGATTCATCCTCTGTAAGAGCTCTTGAACTGAGCCTGGTTTTTGTCTATATCTCTGTCCCCATTTTCCTCTCTCTGGTTCACCACGACGTGGCACTCGTTCGTTCAGTATCTCAACATTTATAAACTTGAAGTGGCCAATACGATTGTGAAGTACTCCTTTCCATAGGCCACTTGTATTCATCTGTACTACATCGATCACATCGCCTTTCTGAAAGTAGCAAATAAAGACAATAAGTGAATGACATTTTATTGTTTTATTTCTCTTTGATGATAACATCAAAGGTGAAATGTAGTGAGTTGGTGTTTTAGAAATATCATGGAAACTAAACGAGATAGGGAAATTTTTTTGATGGCTTTTTTTGTAGCTATTGAAATTTTTTACGAATAGGATGAGGATACAAACGTCCTATCTCGCTTAGTTTTGGTTTAGAGATATTTGCTCAACAAGATGAAGATGACTTATCTCATATGAAAAATCAATATATTGCCTTCAATATAATTTAGAATATATGTTAAATTATATGAGATGTCATATATGAACCATACACATGATTTTGCCGAAATGTTATATGATTTTATAATTCGAAGCATACATATAAGTACTATATTTCTTTATAACTATTGTTTATAATATTTCATACTATAGTTCCAATTATATGGTAATATATATATGTTTCTAGGCTATGACCGACATATAATGATGAATATATCATATTTATCATTATATTTCATAAAAATCATAATAATTTGTTTTTATCTGTTTAAAAATATGTGATATAATTATATAAATGCATATATGATGGAAGTTATGAATATTCGTAGTATTACTACATATTCACAATTATTGATGATTGAAGAAGGGTGATTTGTTTTCGCTTCATTGTATATTATTATAGATGGGACGATATTGAATGATCTAAATAAATTACATGTGGCACATATATGTTCGTATATATTGCTGAATATACAAAATTCCATAAGAATGATGAATTCTAATATATTATGATACATATATTTTCATAAATATTTCAAATTTCAAGTAAACGTATAAAAAAAGAATATAAGTCAAGTTATCATATAATGATATGATATACATAAAAAATATAGCATCACATATATCATGCATGATGAAGATTATAATAGCATTAGAATTATGAATTACTATATATGATGAAAATATATATTATCCCATATCCATAATTTTGACATCATATATCGTTCAACCATTTACCATATATTTTTCTTACATTATTGATAACTTTTTTTTAACCTTTTTTTAAACTATATGAAAAAGAGAGTTATCCAATATTACCTTAAATTTCAAGGCTTCCTTGTCGTAAGGACTTGGTGTATAATCTACAAGTGCCCTAGCACGACAAAGGACTGGTCCAATTGACGTTGGACTAACAGCATCCCTGTCTTCGCATGATATCGAGCTGTGATTACTACCAGCTCTAACCAATGCCTGTGTACTTGATCCACTACCACTGGGAAGACTCTCAACACTACTAGCACTACATGGAAATGCCTCGGAGGATGCTCTGTCTTGTCTCAGCCTCGTAATTTTCCTTTGCACATCGTGCCTCAAGTTTCTTGCTCTACCAGCAATACCAGCACGTGCATCACCACCCTCCAAAAGTGCACTGGCCTCCGACTGTAATTCAGAAGCATTTAATTTTCTGATTAAATAACGATTTGAAAAGGAAAGAAAAAAAATCGAATTAAATAATATACGTCCAATTGTCAATTGTAACGTCATTACGTCAGTGAATTTGGGTCTTCGTGTTGTGTGAAGGATTTTGCAGATACTTTTATTTCATGCAATTTGTTAAGTTAATTTGGGAAGTTAAATGCGACTTTTTGCGTTTTTTTTGAATATTTGAAAATCAAAAGGAAGATATAAAAATTTTTGGAAAAACTTTTTTTGGAATATTTTATGTATTTCCATCAGTTTTCGAAATATTCTAAAAAATGAAGCCTAGAAAAATCATTTTGTCTGATTATTTTGTTTCATCCCTGAATTATTCTGGTTAATAGTGCAGAAATTAATAGCTAGAAGATAGAAAAAAAGCTTCAACCAATAGTATCATGAGAGATTTTTGGAAAATGGAAACGTACTGTATGAACGGCTGCTGAGTGCTGATTCTCTAATTCCTCTTGGTCCTCGTAATCACTCGATTGACTCGGTGATAGTCCCTCTTCGCCACTGCTCCGACTCTAAAAATTCCATTCATACGTTTCGAAAAATAGAATACTAGCCCAATATTAATCAAAGTGAATGATCAAAGAAATAAATTATAAAGATATAAAAAAAAATTTTAAACGTGAATTTAACAAAGTTTAGAGGAATTCTGAATAAGCGAGGGAATTAATTAAATTTTAATAATTCTAGATAGCAGAATTGTGTTCAAATGGATATAATGAGAATAATAATAATTAATTATTTATTATCAGTCATAATTGCGTCTGTCTGTAGCAGCAGTGGTGCTTTTTGCAGGGGTCAATATTACAGTACGAAATAATTTTTAACAATAAAAATAAAAATTATAATTAAACATATATTCAAAACGTGCATAATTATTGATTTATCAGTTGTTTATATGGCTATGTATATTTATATGATTCAATGATAACTAGTCGACCTAAATGAATTATTTGAAAATACTTATAATTCGAAAATACATTACTAAATACGGCAGGAAATTAGCGATTTGCTGATTATATTGTAATTAACGCAAAACTTCTTTTTCTTTTACTTTCATTAAATTCATGAATAATGAAGAGTTTTTTGCGTGTTTATGTGAGTGAGAGTACTGTCGGTGCCTGTGTGATGAGAGCGGTTATTAGCAGGGATTTAATTAATTATTTATCTTCACCGAAACTCGAGCAATTTTTTTCAAATTTTTATTTCTTCTGAAGATCCAAGTGAAATGTCTGTATTTGGAGTGAAGAAATGCAGTTTTGAGGTTTTTCCGAGGATATTATGAATATGTTTCTGAAGCAACAAAAAATTTTTTTTTTTGAAAATATTACAAAAAAACAGCAGAATTTTTTACAATTTGGGATTTTTCGTAATTTTTTAAAATTTACCAGAATTTTCCGAAATTGAACAGAAATTGAAATTTCAAAAGCTACAAAAAAATTTTCGATATTTATTCTTTTTACCTCTTCACTATCAAAATGATAATAATTTCTTTAAAAACCAATTATTTCAAATTTAAGATCACTCGTGAGATAATTCTAATGATTTAAAATGTTCGAAAAAACCTCAAAATGTATTTTTCCTTAATTATAAATGAGAAAATTCAAATTGCCGTCTGCGTCAAAGATTAAATCCCCGAAATTCCAAAACTTGGATCTTCACAAGTTAAATATGAAATTCAACGAGTCAACTACGTCATCTAGATGATCGAGGGTTCAACAAAGATAGCAACACACACATACAGACACATGTGGCTTTAATCCCCTTAATCCAACGCGTTATCAAAGACCAATTTCCAGATGGAAAGAATTTCATATTCATGAGCGTAGAGGAAGATATTACGTATGCATATAAACAGACACTGTATACACACATAGAATTTTGAATCTAACGCTAATGATGAAGATGGTTTGATATTTGTTCGGGTTTCGGATAAACATATTAGTACGTTAACAACAGCCGCCTCTTTAAGCCAAATAACGTAGGGAAATTAATATATTCGTAGAAAAATCCTTTTTACGTTGAAAATCAAGTTCAAGTGAATTCTAATGAGGTAATCTTGTATTTTCATGAATTAAGAAGAAGGGAGATGTTCAATAATAATCATAAAATGATCATGACTGATCACAAAATGATCATGAATCATCATAAAACAATCATGAATCATCATAAAATGATCATGAATGATCGTAAATGATCATGAATGATCATAAATGGTCATGAAAAGATCATGAATGATCATAAAATGATCATACATGGTCATGAATTATCCGAATGATCATAAAATGATCATGAATAATCATAAAATGATCACGAATGATCACAAAATGATCATGAATGATCATCAAATGGTCATGAATGATCATAAATGGTCATGGATGATCATAAAATGATCATGAATGATCCGAATGATCATAAAATGATCATGAATGATCATAAAATGATCATGAATAATCATAAAATGATCATGAATGATCGTAAATGATCATGAATGATCATAAAATGATCGTAAATGATCATAACTGATCATAAATGGTCATGAATGATCATAAAATGATCATGAATGATCGTAAATGATCATAAATGGTCATGAACGATCATGAATGATCATAAAATGATCATAAAATGATCATGAATGATCATGAATGATCATAAAATGATCATGAATGATCATAAAATGATCGTGAATGATCATAAAATGATCGTGAATGATCATAAAATGATCATGAATGATCATGAATGATCATAAAATGATCTTGAATGATCGTAAATGATCATGAATGATCATAAATGAAGCACTTCTCAAACTTTAATTATCCAATTTAGAGGATGATGAATTATCGAATGAATTCATTCCAGTTTCCTTGGAGAATCTCTGAAAATAAAGGGAATAGCGAAACTTTGGTGAAAACCTTATTTTTTTGGCTCTAAATTTTTTCTACAAAAAAATTTTCCACCAAAATTTCTCTATCTCCATTATCTTCGGAGATATTTCCAAAAAAAACCGAGATGTCCTTAAAATTTTTTTTCCATTCAAAAAGGATTTTTCTGATGAATAAAAAATATAAAGAATTACAATGATTAAACAACAGGAATTAGTTAATAATATCTCTTTTTTTCTCTTCGCATCTACGTTTAAAAAAAAAAAAATTATGAATCTACACAAAATACGAACGTATCCGTGTATGGTACGTCGTGGAATGGATTTCGACGATTTAACCGTAGTACTTGTGATACTAGCTGAGGTAGTTGCTACAGGATGACGTTGATTGGAACGGGGTGACGTAGAGTGGCATTGATAATGGTTGGTTGATTGGTAGCGTTGATGGTGGTATTGGCGACAGTGCCATGGCTGACCAACCATCATTAACTTCTCGCTTCTGTCCACCGACACAGTCGACAGTCTCGAGCTCACACTCTGCATTTATTTATTTTTTTATATTTTTTTTTTAATTTTTGATAAATAGTAAAGGATATAAAATTCAGTCGCTATTTGAATTAATTTTTTTTAATCGTTTTTTTAATCATTGATATTGGTCTTGAGATTGGATTTTTCATTGAATTTTTATTTAATTTTCCTTCTTTTTTTTTTTAGGAATATCGGAGCTGCGCATCAGTCGATCCTCATTGTAAATTTAAATTTTTTTATTCTATTGAATTTTATATAGAGGGGAATGAAGATTAATAAAAGGACTCTCGATGCGATTTTTTACGTCATTTCTACAAGAATATGAAAAGACACTGGGTTTAATTAAAATATGTAAATGATACAATCACAATTTCTCTTGGTTTGAGATTACGGAGGGGGAGGGGGGGGTGTATAGGAGGAATGATTGATTTTTACCGGAAAAACTGGGTTTTAAGGTGGTATCCTAGCGAATTCGAATGCAATTAACCCCTCATTTTTTTATGCCATATCAAAAATGATATTTTTTTACATTTTTCTGAATTCTTTCATAATTTTCGCCCGAGTAGTTTATGAGATATGAATTATCAAAGTTACTGAAAATAGCGGTGGTGGGGATGAAACGCCCTAAATCGGACGGAAATAACGAAATTACTGAAAAACCACACGGTTGACCCATTATTTAAAAACAATTGGCGAAGAGAACAGCATTTTAACTAAATAATAGAAGAAAAAAATATTCATTTCACCGTATAGTTATTGCCTCTCTCTCTATCTCAGCATGTGATTGGAGATTAATGTGAAAAAAATTCGAGAAGAAGAAAATTATATTCACGAGCTGAAAATATGACTTTCGAATAGTTTAATCACTTTTTCGGGTAAATTAAAGCACTTTTTCCCGAATTATCAGCAATTGATTGGGGACTGACCTAAAAATCCTCATTTTTTCCTGTTTTATCGACAATATTTTGGGACTACCTTAATTCACAACTGAATATGTGGAGTTTATCCTGTGAATACCCCTTAAACTAATGAATTCAGAAGAAAATGATAAGAAACCTTTTTTGTAAAGATTTTAATGACCTAAAAAGAGATTGTCTGACGTTTTCCCTTGAATCTAATCGTGTCCGTAATTTTTTTTTATAAATAATCATTTTTCGATGGTTAAACTCATCTTTTATGATTTCGCCTCAATAATTATTCCTAAAAAATATGTAAAATCGATATAATCCATGAAAACCAGTGCCAAAGGATGCAAATGAAGCGTCTACGTTTTCAGGAGTAATGAAAAATAAAATAGAATTCATAAAAAATTCTTTGATACGAATTTTTCTTTCTCCCCAAACATTTTTTCACTCTCTCTCTCTCCCCCCCCCCTTCTTTTCCATCCATCTATAAAAAGTGTGCGTCGTTAGAAATTGATTAAACTATGAATTGGAATGTATATGAAAGCCTTGGGCTTCTGCAGAGAAAATAGGAGAGGGGATGAAGGTCTAAAATTCTCATATCGATGCAGCGCAAACGATACGATAGGAGGATATGGATGAAGTAAAATGTAAAAGGGGAAGGAGAGAGATGTGGAGAATGTAGGGAATACTCTGGAGAGATGCAAAATTTTCATCGGATTCCAGATGGTCCAAATGCGCCCCCTTTCTCTCACTCATTCAAGCCACTATCCCCCTTTTTTTCCCAACCCCCCTTTCCACCCTCTTCTATCTCTCTCTCTCACTCGTATTTCCAGTAGAGTATGAACTCTCGTACTCTCATACCAAGTGAGAGAAAATTGGCAACGTTCCACATCGATGAATAGGTTATTCACGTTCATACTATTCGCGCCAAAGTGTCACGGGGAATAGCGAAGGAATATTTCAACATTCGATTTATAGAAAAAAGAAAGAAAAAAAAGAAAGAAGAACTAAAATTTCTGGGGAAACTTTAATGGTGGAAAGTTTTTAATTTGTTGAGGCTGGGAATTTGCTTCGTTATTCGAATTGAGTTCGGGGGGGGGGGGGGGGGGAGAGTTTTTGGATTTGGGGAACAAATGCTTCTTAGGTTTTTTGGGGGGAATTATGAATATTTAAGAGAAGCAAGGAAAATTCGATTTTTCTGAGATTTTTTGTTTTTAATGTCTTGGAAGCTCAACTAGATAGCGCAATTTGAAACGAATCCTCCTTTACAGAGAATTTCAACAGCTAAAAAAAAGATTTCCACGAAAATCGCGTTATCTCGCTTAGTTTCCAAGATATTCATGTTTTTTTCCCTTTTCATGACTGAAGGGATAATATTAATATTTATTAAGGTAGTATCCCAGAGTTCGGTCGATAAAACAGAAAAAATGAGGATTTGTTGGTTATTATGCAATTAATTGCTGATAATTGGAGAAAACGCGCTTTAATTGACCCGAAAAAGTGATTGAACTATTCAAAAGTCATATCTTCAGCTTGTGAATATAATTTTTTTTTCTCGAATTTTTTTTACATTAATCTCCTATCACATGCATGAGATAGAGAGAGAGGCAAATAGTTACGACTACCTTCTAATTGAAATTTCTTAATAACTATATGGTGAATTGAATATTTTTTTCTTCTATTATTTAGTTAGAATGCTGTTCTCTTCGTCAATAGTTTTTAAATAATGGGTCAGCCGTGTGGTTTTTTTAGTAATTTCGTTATTTCTGTCCGATTTAGGGCGTTTCATCCCCACCGCCGCTATATTCAGTACCATTGATAATTCATATCTCATAAATTACTCGGGCAAAAATTATGAAAAAATTCAGAAAAATGTAAAAAAATATCATTTTTGATATGGCATCAAAAAAATAAGGGGTAAATTGTACTCGAATTCACAAATTGTTAGTTTTTCAGCATCAATTATTTCCTTCTTTCTCATCTTAACTATGAAAACATCTAAAAAACGATTAGCTTCACAGAAATTTATCAAGAAAACCTTTCTGTGAAGAATTAAAATCCCAATAAAAAAATATCTCTTAATATTTTCCTCCTAAACATATTCGCCTTTACACTATTCATTAGCGAAAAGTTCAATTTTTTCCGCTAAAAATCAATGTTACCGTAAAAAAAAAATAATAATAATCTCCCCCCCTCTGAATTCACAGGGGTTGAAAGAACAATGATGAATAGAGCTGGAAGACAGCAAGGGATTGATTAATTGAAACTATATGAGATGTACTTGACTGACCTGTACGTCACTGCTGGCATAATCACCACTCTCGCGTGATGCTCTGGAATGCGTCAGGGGAATGATCGTTGGTGGATTGTTGTGCCCCTGGGGGACAATGAGACCTCTCATTGTCGACATTGCTGCTTTTCGTGAACGATCACGAGGGAGGCTTATGTCACCCGCTGTGCGTAGTGATATAACACCCTCACCACGATTCTCCGGTCGTAGGTTCAATGTGAAGCATACTCTGAAATTAATATTTGAACAGTTATATGAGAGTTGATCATCTTCAGCATCAAAAATCACTAGAGAAGAGGTAAAACGAGAATTTCTATATTTGTCAATATTTGATGTTATCGACCGTGCATTTATTATTATTATTATTATTATTATTTTCTTGACATCACTTTAATGGCAATTTCGGTCATATATATAGGGAGTTGGTTCATGAGAATTTTCATCTGAACTTAAATGGAGAGAAGGTCTAAGGTGCTTGAGTCTTTGAACTTCTAATCTATTCAGGTTATAGTAGTTGAAATCTCATATTATCGCGTCAAGATGAAAATTAAAAGTGAAAAGTTGAGAGCTTCGATACTCACCCGAGATCGAATCCGGGCAATTCCAATTTTTTTCGGAAACTTGTGTATTTCAGTCGATTCAATTGATTCAATTCAATTGATTCATTTAATAATTTAATTTCCATCTTTACGCGATAATATGAGATTTCAACTGCTATAAACTGAATAGGTTGAAAGTTTGAATAATCAAGCACTTCGCGCTTCCTCTTCATTGAAGTTCAGTTGAAAATTCTCATGAATGAACGCCTATATATGATCGAAATTGCCGTTAAAGTCATTTCACGAAAATGTATATACTTGATGTACTCTACTTAGTAACTGCTATTTTTGTTCATATTTTTTACTTTTGTTTATACCAAGATTCCCCCATGCTATGGGTAACATAATGTACCTAAGAAGCAATAAAGAAATCTAATCTAATCTAAGTCTTACCTTCCATTCTGAATGGTAGCAGTTGGTACAGGTCCTCCACTGGCGCCCATGAGAAAATCCTCTGGATCAGACTCATATGGTGGCTCATCATACCAGTGCTGTCCCCCAGGACCTGGACCAAGGCCACTGGCGCCCCCGCATCGTGCATCCTCATCGTACATGTACGTGTCATCTGATGATGAAATCCCCGAAAAGAGGAAGTCAAGGAGAAGAAGAAAAAAAAAATTAAATCACTGTCAGTGTCTGAATTTTTCATGGTCAGACAGTAGATAGAGAGACATTGGGGATTTGATATGGACGTAGGTTTTCAGTACATGTGGCCATCGAAAGGGAAACGTATAGAAGAGAAGAAGCAAAAAAAAAAAAAAAAAGAAAAGAGGGTTAGACACAAAAAAGGTCTGGGACGCGACGAGTGTTTACGATAACAAGATTAGATGAACCATACGTGGGGCTTCGGTGTCCCCGGTCGAATGGATATTTTCCCTTTCTCTGCATTCTTTCTTTTTCTCTGGAGAAAGAAAAAAAAATGGAAAGAGTCCAGAGCTGTTTGTGAAGAACGTGAAGAATATTGAAAGGAAAAAAAAGTCTAGTTTGCGCAAAATTCCCGTTGGGATTTGCCACCTTTTTTTTTCTTTCCTTTCATTTTTCTCCGCATTTTCGCTGAAAAAGTTTTGGCAAATTTTGCTCACCTCCAGGAAGCTGACCTCTACCATCTCTACCCAGCTGCATCAATCCCTGCCTTATATCTCGTAAAATCTGGGGGAAAATAAAAGAAAATTTTTTTGAATATTAAAATTGATGATAGTAATGAAAATTCAATTGTCAGAGAATTACACGGAATGAGACTGTATTTTCTGCTAAATAGCCTTTTGAAAAAACATTTTCTTATCGTTCAATCGTTTTCACACAATTTTCATGAATAATACGACATCGATTACGGCCAGCATCCTCCAATCTTCAGTGAATGAGGTTACACAAGATTTCCTCATTCCTCTTAACTATTTGACTTTTTTTTTCTTTATTTCTCCTCTTTTTCACACAAAGCCTATCGACGAAGAGAAGAAGAAACGATGTCTGGTAATCGCGAACGATAGTTCTGTCCCGAGTGGGCTATAACACCTTTTTTTTCTTCCTGATTCTTCCCTCCCTCATTCCATTATTCTCCTATAGAAATGTTTTTTTTTCTCTCTCTCTCTCTCTCTCTCTCTCTCTCTCTTTCCCTCTCTCCATCGATTTTCACATAGCTCTGAGACTCGTGGATAGTAAGTTATTTCGAGGGCTGAGTTTTTATGAAGTAATTATCGAAGTTAACGATCACCCAGAGAAATGAGGAGGAAAAAAAATTCAGAGGATCTGTCGAGTGCGATTGAATTAATGCGAGGAAAGAATACGCTCCAAATTACATCATTTTAAAGCTTACGCCCTTTTTTAGCAATGCTGTTAGCCTCTTCCATCGAGAGAATCCGAGAAAAATCATTTTTACTGTCAATTCAACTGAAACGGGAAGCCTTCATCTGTAAGAGAGGCTAGATGCCTCAGTGGCTGCGCGCGCAACGTCTAGGGCCTCGAAGTTAGTGTTACCGACAGAGGCTTCCCAGTTCAGTTCAATTAACTTTTAGAGGGCCGGGATTTTGAAAATTTCAAAAGCTCATAATGTGTACTGAAAAGGGAACTGAGCTCCCCAAGAGAGAACCAAACTAAGGCCGGATGTTGGCGAGTCAGAAAATGACGCCTCGAGGCGTCATCCCGGCCTAGTTAAGTAGTAAAAGCCCATGTTAAGAATGTTCTACAGGTATTGTAAGCGGGGCTGTGCGGCATGAGAGGGACAGTGATTTCGTCACTGTTCCAATCCCTGAACATGAAAAAATGAGTTTTTAAATTCTTTATTAAAATTATTTCCAGGGAATTATGGAACGCTGCGGGTGTTCAAATATTATATTATTATCATTAGATTTCATAGATATTTTTATTATTCTTCATTTAATTAATTTGAGAATCATTTTGAAAAAAGCGTTGCGTTCTAGGAAATTCTGGCGACACAAGTTGGCAGCACTTACGTGCGAGTGACAATTTTTCAATCATTTTTATTAATTTTAATGCCAATTATTGACCCAATCGTCGTATAAAAATGGAGCGTTTGTGCGGTGGGTAATTTCTCACCTATATTCGAAATTTCATCCAATTTGAAGAGTTTTTCGAAAAGTTTCTTAAGCTTTTGTGAATTTCCCATAAGAACACATGTTAAACGATGGTTTTTAAAAAAATTTATAACTTTTAAACCAGGTATGAAAAAAATCCAAAATTTCCAGTTACTTTTTCTCGGACCTAGAACTTTGTTTGGAAATCTTTGATCGTTGACACAGGCCTTAATTCGGTGCTCTTCGTGCCCTAGACGCTGCGCGCGTAGCCCTCCCATGATGCCTCGCGCTTCTCCCTCCGCGCCAAAATTCAAATGAGCTATCCAAAGTTCCAGTCCCTTGCACTCTCTGGACATCGTTATTTCCCTGGGAATTTTTTTCTCGTTGCAGAAACACCAAATGCTTATATACGAGAGAGAGTGACTCGATTTCTTTTTTTTTTTGCATCCCCCTTTTTTTTTGTGCTTCTTTCGTGCTGAAGCATGGAAAAATGGAGGAGATGGGATACTCTCAAGGGAATCGTAAACCTGCGGTTGGTAGGTGACACTAAAACTTTTACGAGAATACCAACCTTTATTTCCATATTGCTTGCAGTCTCTCAAAGGCGAACTCGAACTTTGTTCACTATATTTTAGTCTTTTTTATTTTTTTACTTGCTAGACGTTTTTTTTTATTTTTTATGTGGAACAGTTTCTGTAAATTTCATCGGGTCCAGCAAAAACTTGTGTAAATGTCACCATTATTTTTATTGTTTTTTTTTCTTCTTTTTTATGCCTTTGTTTTTACAAAAGTTTTCATTGTCGTCTCAATGATCCGGGATTTTTCTGTTATTAAGAGAAGGCATTTGAATGCACTGGATTGAAAAGTTCAGCCAAGTGGTTTTTTTCACGAGATGCAAGTGGGGTAAACCATTTAATCAGAGAGATAGAAATGAGTTGGGATCAATGATGAAGTAGTGGAGAAGTGAAGAGGAAAGTTTGGAATTTGTCTGGATAAGTCTAAAGTCTCTGATAAAGTCTTTAGCTGAAGTTGCGAAGGGATGGAAAAGTTTTCAATCTCCTTGGATAGAAAGTAGTGAAATTTTCTACGCTCAGGTAATCCAGGATGATCTCTTTTTCGGACTGTCCTCTTATACTTTTGTTCCTTTTTGATTCTGTGAGAGGAGGTGCTCGTGACCGTGACAGAAGTTTTAAACTCTCGATGTCACTCAATTGATCCTCATGCATTTATTCTTCGAGAATTTGCGTTTATTGGAGACTAATAGAATTATTATTAAAGGGATCTCTGAAACGAGTGGACTTACGGAAAAATATGAAGAGACCTTTTTTGTGGAGAATTTAATTTCCTGCAAAAAAGGTTTCTTTATGAATTCTCGTAAAACTCACTGTTCTCAATATATCTAGAGATTAATGAACGGAGCTTTTTTTGACAGTAGTTTTTCGAAAGTATCTTGGAAAATAAGCGAGATAGGACGATTTTGCCTCAATTTTTTTTTGTAGCTCTTCAAATTTTTCATATCCTCTAATGAAAATGAAGGAAAATCAAATCCTATTTTAGGAAAAATTTAAGAAAAAAATCCTTTTTTTTTTAGAAAAAAAAAACGGAATTGAGTCAAATTCATTTTCTTTTTTTTTTTTCTGTTCGTTATTCGTTTTATTATGAAGCACGTATTCACGATAATAATTTTGCATAACGAATTCATGACACATCCACGTACACTTTGAGGACGAATATCATATCCCTCGATCTTTCTGGCCACTTTACATAATAAGAGGAGGCATCGTAGCTGCTTATATTTTCTTCCCCCCCTTTTCTCCTTCTTCTCACACAAAGTGCATAACATGTACTATCACAGGATTCCTCTACGTTGCATGCTAATTTCTGTTTTAAAACCGTGCAAAATTGTGTGTCTTCAATTTTTTTTTAATTTCCCTTTTTTTTGAATTTTTTATTTTATTTTTTTTTTCTTTTTTTTCATTTTCATGTTTAATGTCGATTCGAGGGCATTATTCATCACTGTTTGAAATCCATCTCACCATCAATGAAAAAACATGATGATTATTTAATGAATGAGAAAATTGAGATTATGGATTGCAGTAAAATTACTAATAGCTGTTGCGTGCAATTGTGATGTAACGTTAGAACGAAATAGAAAATACAATTTGGCTGATAAGCATGTAAGGTTACAATCTATGATATTCAACGTGTAATTCTCTCACACGTTATATTTTTAAGTCGTGCTTTCACTATCTGGCATCAATGCTAATCGATTTACTCGTGTTTTCATGAACATCATCATTAGGATCATTGATTTTTTTTTGTTTTCTTCAAAAAAATAGAAAAAAAGTGAATTTGTTAAGGGCTCGGAGACTAGTGGGTGGAAAAATTTGCAAAAATTGTTTTTTTATAGGAAATTTCATTCTCTTCAAAAAAGGTCTCTTGGCATTTTTCGATAAATCTAGTCGCTTCAAAGATATTCATTGAAGAAACTTCAAGGAATTCGATTACGAAATTCTAGAAATATGATTTTTTTAAAGATTCTGTTGAAAATATCTTTGAAGCGAGTGGATTTAGAGAAAATTCGCAGGTAATCTTTTTTTTAGAATATTAAATCCTCTACAAAAAAGGTCTCTTGATATTTCTTCTCAAATCTACTCGTTTCAGAGATATTTGCTGGAAAAATACGAAAAATTCAATGATAAAATGAAAAAATGAGGATTTTTTCAGATTATTTTGCAAATATTTTTAAAACACGTGAGTTTAAAGGAAAATTGCAAGAATCCTTTTGTTTTAGGGAATTAAATTCTCTACAAAAAAGGCTTCCTGATAAAATTCTCCTAGCCCCAATAGTTTCGAAGATATTAAAGAACTAATGAATAAATAATTTTTTTCAATTTTTCTGATTTAAAATAGAGATTTTCTTTTTTTCTTTGAGAAAGAAATAACATTTTCAACACTCTCAATCAGTCACCTAATAAAAATATGAATGTATATTTTTACTGACACAATAATCCATAAAAAAAAATTTCCAATAATCCGATTAACACTGAGAGCTATATATTTGTACAAAGAAAGAGAATAAAAAAAGGAAGAAAGAAAAAAGTCATAAAAATGAAGTGAACTTGTCAATAAAAGAAGCTAAATTTATTATTCAATAAAATGAGGAAAAAGAGCAGAGTGAAGAAAATTGTGTGCTTACCTCTTCGTGTTCTTTGTGGAATCTCTCTTTTTTTCTCAAGGCATCCTGTACTTTTAACTGAAAATAGAAGTGAATAAAATTATTATTAAAAAAAGAAGAAAAAAAAACACTGAATTATAAAGGAATTTCTTTTCTCTTCATATTATTCCCTTTTTTTTCTATTTTTTCCTTGAATCCACGGAAATGCCAGTGCTTCAAAAATTAAATTTATTACATTTTTCTCTGCACATATCTGGGTTGTAGGAAGAGAGAAAGAGAAAAAAAAGGTAGCAAAGACATATAGAAAGAACGAAGAGATTCTTGCGGGTTGGTGGAGAAACCACCACTAAAGGGGAGGGAGGGAGGGGGGATGCTCTCCATTCTGGGGTAAATTTATGGTAATCGTAAAAAGTGTGGCATTATGCGGTGCGATAAAAAGGAAAGGTATGTGTCACTTTTTTTTCGGAGAGAAAGTGACAGTCTGCGAAGGATTGAGGAGAATCATTGGACCATGGGGGATGATGAGCTGATAGGGAACTTTCGCCTTTTTTTTCTTCAAAAAGCTTCCAGAGAGTGAAATCAATTCGTTGGAAAATTGTTAATTATTTTTTGGGGGTGAAAATGATGATTTTTGGGGGTAATCTGGATGCTTCCACTTTTTTCAAAGATAATTCATAATCTGAGGGAGATAGGAAGATTTTTGAGGAGACCTTTTTTGTAGAGGAGAATCGAGGCTACAAAAAAGGTTACTTGGGAAATTTCGCTATCTCCAATGGATTCAGAGATCTTTTTTGCCAAAGAAATTGGAAATTTGGAGGATTTTCGTACCCTGTGAATTGTCTCCTCGAAACTATTTGCCTGTCCTCCATTCATCTGGAAATACTTGAGTCTGTCGTAGTCCCTGGGATCTACCATAGACCTCAGGATTGTGTGGCCCATTTCTGGTCCAAGGCCAAGGCCACTCTGCAGTACACTGTCAGGTGTATCCACCTGAAACGAAAAAAAAAAAAAAAAACATGAATAATCTTGTTTTTTCGTGCACTCCGAAACGAGTGGGTTTAGAGGAAAATAGCAGGAGACCTTTTTTGTAGAGAATTTCAAGAGCTACAAAAAAGGTTTCTTGTCATTTTCCTTTAAACCCAAGGATTGAGTGACACCATGACTTCAAAATGAAGTCGACTTCACGTGAATTGAGTGTCTGATTTCAATGACTTCATAAAAATGTGATTTCAATGACTTCAAGCGCTGATTAACGTGACTTCATGACTGCAATTGATTGCCAATGACTTCATCAATTTGTAGTCAGTGACTTCAAATAGAATGAAGTCATTGAAATCACAATAAATAAAATTTTACGAATAGAAGAGGGTGGGGGAAAACGGGTTTTTATCATATTGAAACAAAAACTTTTTATATAAATTGACGCATTACAATAGTTAGATGTTTTTCATTGGAAATATTTTTTAACAGCCTCAAAAATATTATCAGGTAGTTTTGAATCCCCATTCTCAGTTATCACAGGAGGGGCGATAGTTTTTCGATACTGTTCAATATCGATGTATCCATGTACACTAGGCTGGCCCATAAAATGAAAATTTTCGTTTTTTGCCTTTGCAGTAACCGAAACCGTTAGCTCATAGGATAGGAGAGCGGTAGGAATTTTTCCGAATTTTTTGAAACGTTTTTTGAGATTGCAAAAATGATTGGAAGTTTCATGAAAATATTTGACCCACTGGCAGTACATAATTATGAAGCGTGGTGGAAAGTCAAATCATTTTATGGTGGCCTCTTACCAGGTAGCACAAGTTTGGGATTGGGATAGGAATATTTTCTTGGAAAGACCCAAGAACCCATCTCACTACCTAGCCTAAGTACCTGAGGCGAGACATTGCAGAGAATTTTATGTAAACGGAAAATCTGTAATATGAGTATAAAGAAAAAAAAGAAAAAGCTACAAAAATTGATCAAAACAAAACTACGCTATCTCGTTTAGTCTCCGGGATATTGGAAAGAAATAACGAGAAAAATCGGGTCATTTTCTTTCATTTCGACAGCAATATTTCTGTCATTCGTTTTTCAAGAATATCTCTGGAAATAATAGAAATACCCTCTCTTTGCACTGATGCTTTTTTGTAGAAGATTCCGAGGGCTACGAGAAAGCATGAAGGCAAAATCGCTGTATCATACTCAGTTTTCAAGATATAAAAAAAAAGCGCGAGGAGAATAAGTTGATTCATTTTTACGTCTTCACTACTGTTTCTATCGTCAGTTTTCCAAGAATATCTCTGAAACTAATGGAGTTACTTCATTTTCGCTGGAATGCTTTTTTGTAGTTCTTGAAATCCTCTACAAAAAAATACTGGATCAAATCGGTCTATCCCCATTACTGTTCGAGATGTTGAAAAGAAAAACGAGAAAAATGAACTCATTCTGTTTTATCTCTTCACTACTATTTCTGTCATTTTCTGAAATATCTTGATAAATAATAAAGTTACGCCCTTTTTACCCTCATCCTTTTTTGCAGAAAATCTCAAGAGTTACAAAAGTGTTTTGAGGCCAAAGAGGTGTATTTCTATTATTTTTCTAAATAGCTACATCTTGCTTAGTTCTCGAGATATTTTCAGATAACAAATTTGAAAAGAACACCGATTCGTCCTGTTTCATCTCCTTACTATTCGATACTTTTTTTTTGTTGAAGATTTTGGGGTTTTGAATTTTCGCATAGGGAGGAAAAACCAGTGGCAGTCAGAGCCTCTGATTCCAGAGATTCTCAATGCGTTTTACGAGAATTCATCATCCTAAATTTGCAATTTTATCGCACATCTCTCAATCCTTTGGAAATCAACGGACGAAAGAATAATTTCGTTTTTCCAATATAGTACGTTCCCCATCATCAAAATTTTCCTCCACCTAATCGAAATTAACACGATATAGGGGAACGAGCTGGTCGTTTCATATGATAATTTTTTTTCTGGGATCAGAGTTTCTGGAGATTTTATGCAATGTAATTTATTCACAAATTATTCATCCGATTTCCTTCTTTCCGTAAAGCACTAACTTTTCCTACTTACTTAAAAATTAATTGTTTACTGTTTGAATTGATGAATCACGGCGAATTATGAGAGTTTACGGAGTCATTGAGTTTTTTGTTGATGAATTAATAAATCAACGGAGAATGAAAATTAGTTCAGATGGTTGTACATTTTTTCTCATAGGGAAATAAGGCTTTCGTCTTGAATTAACTAATTAATTAACTAGTTCTTTCATTGGAATTAATGCATCGACGATTTTTCCCACTTTATCTCCTAATAAACTTCCGAAAATTTCTCGGAAACTAATGAAGATACTTTTTCCCCTCAATCATTTTTGTGGAAAATTTCAGGAGATACAAAAATTTTCAGCACATAATCGCTTTGTCTCAGTTACTCTCCGAGATATTGTCAACAAACGGTCGAAAGAAATTGACTTTTCCTTCCTTATTTCTTTACTGATGAATTGATATTATTCTCTTATTTCTTTTTTTTTAACTATGTTGGAAAATAATGCCGATACGCCTTGTTTATCCAATTCTTTTTTGCAGAGATTTTTCAGAGTTACAAAAAAGGATCCCGGTAGAATCGCTCAATTTCACTCAATTTCTGAGATATTCAAGAAAACAAATGACAGAATACATTAAGGTATGACTATCACCAGAGGCTTGAAATACGAAAAATCTGAAAAAAATTCAGAGATATTCTTCACAGGAAACCCAAAAACTTTTCCTTATGGAGAAAAATGTTTTGACCCGTAGAATCCGAAATATTGAATTTCAAAAAGTTCATTTTCCCCATAAGAACCCGTGTAAATTGAGTCGCGATTCAATCATTATAAATTTAAAGAAAAACGGCATTTACGGGGCTTCTGAAAAAATTGTAGCCCATAGTCACCACTTTTAAGAATTTTTTGAGACCAGAATCAGTCATTTCTGACCCATAGTTTTGGAGAAAAAAAAATAAACGATTAATGGCAGGCCAGCACCGCTGTGTACCTACACGCGGTCGCTCTGTATGTGTGTACAATTACAGGAGTATACTCTAGTGTGCGCGCATACGTATACGCGCACATTAGTGTGCGTAGGAAGGCCCGTATCGAAATTTGAAAAAATGGTTCTTTGAAAAAAAAAATCAAAATATCAGTAGATATAATTATTTTGATTAAATTATGCTTTCATATGAAAGCAAGAAATTATTGAGGCTGAATAGCATTATAGGTTGAACTGGAAAGGAAAGCTATGAAAAAAAAGCCATGGGGAAAAAATGGAAAGGATCACCATGAGAACAGATGCCTGCAAAAAAACGCAATGGATAGAATCACCATGAAAAAATTGCCATGGGAAAGAACTCCATTGAAAGCGGCAAATTTGTGATGGCGGCGGCCATGGCGGCCGTCATGACCAGCGCCATGGCCACCGCCATGGCCCGCGCCATGGCGGCCGCTATCAGAATTTTTCTACGTGTCAAATTGCCGTTAAAGTGATGTCACGGAATAATAAATACTCAATTGTATCCGTTTGAAATATTAATCACTAATGAGTTGTCTTTATTTATGTGAATAAATTTTCGCGTTTTCCCAGGATAAAAGGATGCGGATCTCTCAAACGTCGAGAGACCCGGTCAGCGTCTCACAGAAGAGTCTCTCGTGGCCGTGAGAGAGATGATTCAGAGACTCGCTTAAATCCCGACCTGGGAGGCGATCGTCTTCGAGTTCAGAGACCTTCGGTGAATTTCTACAGCCAATCGATATTTAATTGCCCATTTCGTTTATTAGTGCAATTAAAATATTGCTTGGAGTGGTCAGTAATTGTCCGAGATTCGTAAAGATTCATCACAATCTCTCCCAGTCTTGGAGAGCCTCTAGGAGACATTCGGAGATCGCAAAAATTTATCTCGCGAAATCGAGTGATTTTGATCAATCAAAATTCGTTGGAATCGTAGAGGAATGGTGAATTGAACGATATAAATTTCTGATTAAAATCAAGGGAAGAACACTTTTAGTTCAAAAAGAATAGGAATCCTGCAAGTTATGAAGTGCCATAAAAGACTTAATCCTACCTGAGGAAAGGGCTGGACACTGACGACCCTTCTCCGTTTCAGTATATGGCCTCCCATAAAAATACTAAGTGATCCGTGCACTTGACGTTAACCAAAAATTCAACAACTTTCTTTTGCATTTTCCGTTAACTTAGAATGGACGAAAATAGTTCATACTTTCTACGATTATTGTGAAATGATGAAATAATCACTCAACGAGATTGGAAAGTAATCAGTGAGTTCTAAAAGACCCTCAGAGGCTTTCAAAAACCACTAAATTGAACGAAAATCTGACTTTTCAATTGAACAATTAATGGCATTAAAAATTTGAAAAAATATTTTTTCCATTCTTTGTCTCTTTGCCATCAGCTACCCAGAAGAGGAAGATAATAATATGAAAAATTCCCGCGAAAAAAAAGTTATTGTGTTTTATATCCTTATTCGCGTATATTTCCTCATAAGAATTTCGGAAGGCTTTTGGAGCCATGAAAAACTTTCCAAAAAATTTGAAAAAATTCACATCGTTATTTCGTTTGATGAGCAATTGATATCACAAGCTGCAAAGGCAAAATTCAAAAAAATTTATTTATTGGGTCAGCCTAATGTACACTCATTGGCTCTAATTTCAAACAATTTGTCCTTTCATCTAAAATTTACCAGTGGCAAAGAACACTAATTTTAGCGATTTCAATGATTTCAGAATTGATTTAAAAAAAATGAAATCATTTGACTTCAGTGATTTCAAATTGACTCCAGGAGTGAGAAATCCCTCGTCTAAACCTCGTCTTTCCAAGATATTTACAGAATAATCTCTTTTTTTTGTCAAATTTTCGTTTACTTCATTTGATAAGGATCTCAGAATCGAGTAGGTTTAGAGAAAAATGTAAAGAAACCTTTTTTGTAGCAAATTTCAAGAGCTACAAAGAAGATTTCCTCACATTTTCCCCTAAACCTAATAATTTCTGAGATATTCATACGTGAAATAATGTATACGTGATTTTCACACTTTGCAAATAAATTTTAGAAAATTCATTAATTATTCATAAAAATTCGTCGCTTCTAATCAGCACTCTGAGAGTTTCGCAGAAACATGTGTTTCCATTGGTATTAGAGGATGAGGGTAGAGCAGTGGGCACACAAATCCCACTCTCCTTACATCGAACGTTGCTTGAATAATTAAGACGAAACGGTAGAAATGAACGAGAGAGAGAGAGAGAGAGAGAGAGAGAAAATGGAGGAAGTGGTTGAGTAGTTTCCGATGTTGGGGGGAGGAGGGGGGGGGGCAGAGTGGTGAGAGAGATTGGATGTAACTACTTCAGACAAAGCATCACCAGACCCCTCTGAAGTATTTGCAGATTGTGGATAGAGAAAGGGGGAGATCTTTCTTTGACAAATTTACCAGGAGACAGTGAAAAGCAACGTTATCAAATGAGAAGAGGGAAAGGGGAGGGGGAAAGGGATGCTACCATGGAAAATGCTCGAGTCACATTTTATTTGGAAATGAAAACGATGGAATGCTTCAAGATGCTGTGGGAGTGGATGAAATTGATTTGGTATTGTTGGATCGTAAATGACTGTAGCCTGATTTGAATTCAGGGGAAATGCCTCAGTTTTTTTTTATTGTATTACTGTAGGAAAATTCGGTGCTTTTCACGGTTTTGAAGGAATTTTATTCTGTTTACTCAGGATTTTTTCTGCTTTTATTTCACAGAAATTTAAATAAATGAATAAATTTTCTTTTAATCGACGATATCTTAAAGGCCGTTGATTTTACGAGGATTTGTGAAAATACCTTTTTTATGGAGAATTAAATTCTCTACAAAAAAGGTTTCATGACATTTTTCATTAAACTCAATAGTTTCTGAGATACTTTTAAGAGAATTTTTGCAAAAGAAAATAATTGAAAAATTGTACTTTGATGAATGATTTTTTTAATTGCGAATATCTTTGAGGCGAATGGGTTTACGATGAAATATCAGAAGACCTTTTTTGTAGAGAATTGAATTGTCTTCAAAAAAGGTCTTATGACATTTTCTCTTAAACTCAATACTTTCCAAGATACTCTTAAATTATTTCGAAATGAATGCATAATTTTATAAAAATCTCTTTTTATATAAAAGTGATAAGTGGACATACGCCCCTTTCACACCAGAATTTCGTATTTTTGGCACTTACGCCCCTTTTACACTAAGGCGACGATATTTATTGCGTTAATCAATAAACAAGACCGCCCGATGGGAGACGAGTGGAGTTTGAATTTGCTATATGTGTATGTGTGTGTGTTGGAGTGGCTCTAAAGTTCGAAACGACTTATCGAATTGTGTGCAGTGCTGCCTAGTGGTCGATTTATCCTCTCATTGTTGAACTGGCTCTCTCTGCAATAGATACACGATCGTGACAAACGCAATTAAGTATCTGGCGTTACTCACTCCATCTCGTTTCTACTCGTTCATCCGCATTTTTTTTTCTCGCCTCTTTTTTTTTGTCGCTCTCTCTCTCTCACTCGTTTCTTTTCAGATGCCATTTCCCTTCTTTTTTTTTGCCTACTCTCCATCATGCTTTTATCTTGCGATCTTCCGCTTCTAACTCGCGTTAAAAACCCACCGCAATACACAATCCTACTCGCGATACTCCGATATCGCATGACGCCACAATCCGAGCAGTGCACTCGTTCCGCACGATTCCATTTGGTCTCGCAGCGACACAACGGTACACTCTGATTTTTTTTATCCTTTTTTCTTTGGGGAGTAATTCGATTTATCGTATTTTTTTGAGGTAAATGATTGGAGATGAAGGAGGAGATTTCTGAAGAATTTTTTTTTTTTGTTGTTAATGAAATGGAGTTCTTTAATTTTTGGGTATTTTATTGGAAAAATTGACTTTTTTTGCGGAAAATTGGAGAAAAATCGTGGAAATAATTTAGATAGTATATTTCTGAGGATTCCATTGGGAAGCTGAGGAAAATTATGTTGGAAAGGATATGTCGGAATTTATTTTGGAAATTTTGGGGAAATTCTACTTTTTGGGGAAAAATTGTAGATTTCTAGCGTTTTTTGTTAGGGAATGATTCGGTTTATCCTATTTTTTTAGGTAAATGATTGGAGATGGGGGAGTTGCAGGAAAATTGTTTTTTCTGGGATTAATGAAGTGGGATTTTTGAAATTTTAGGAATTTCGTTGGGAAAATGGAAATTTTTAGGGAAACCTTGTGGGAATGATTGAATTTTTCGGAGATTTTATTGGAAAAATCGGAATTTTTAGTGAAAAATCGGTTGGAAATACCGTTAATATCATAGGCAGGACATTTTTGATGAGTCCATGAAAAAACTAAGGAAAATTGCGTGAGAAAACCTGCGTTCGAGTTTATTTTTAGATGTTTTTAGAAAATTCGCCTTTTCTGTCTGTTATCTTCAAAATTTACGATTTTTTTTGGAGATATCTCTGGTTTTCATTGTCAAAGCATAAAAACACAATCACCAGGGGAAAGGTGCACGTATTTTCCATCAATTTATAGTGTATTTAATCGGATTTTAGCGATTTTTCAAAAATAATCGACGAGAATAATTGATTTCTATAAAAAGCACTATAAAAACTCCAAAAATTTATATAAATTATTTAAAAACCACACGAATAAATGGCAAAATGACCTCAATTTTCCCTTCGTCATCGAGTTTCCGCGCTACGATCATTAGAACCCGAAATATTCGCAAAAAATCTGAAAATTTTCAACAAAAAAGAAGAAAACATTCTAAAATAAATAAAAATTAATTACGACACATCCATTCCACTGCGAATTTCCTCAACTTTTCACTAAAATCATTGAAAAAAATAATTTTTCCCTCGTTTCCTCAAAGTCCCCATTTTCCCCAAAATAACACAAACAAATCAATAAATTTAATTAATTAAAACCAAAATTAAAAAATTCAAACAATAAATGCAACGATAAACTCTCTACTAAAATAATTCTGTATATTATCACAACTGCAACGGACATTAAAGCACAACTTTTCTCCTAAAATAATTCTCCACTATAAACTATCGTCACACTCGTTGCATGCATATTCGATCCATAAATCGTGGAAATAACTTTACTATAAAACAATTCTCTTCATTATTCACAATAAATAGTTTTGCGATGCATTATACTTGATGCTCAATGAGCACGGAGAGGTGAACGTAAGGAAAACTTGTTGCTCCATTTCGGTGAGTGAAGAGGAGGGAGGAGAGGGGGGAGGGGAGGGGTGAGGAGAGTAAGGGTAAAGTGCAATTTGTAACACTGGTGCATATTGCAGACAATGCATTGAATTTGCGAGGGCTTTCGAATAGTGCGACACTGTATTTCACGTTTATTTCTCATTTCCAACGTTGTTTACAGATTCAAACAACTCGCGAGTGCATGAATACATTCGTTTAAAATTAAATAATGTTTCATTTTTTTCTTTGTTAACTTGTCACAAATTGCAAAGTTCAGTCTTCAAAACTTTTCCCTTCCAATTACAGTGCAAAGTTTTATTCTCCTGTTTTTTTTTTATTTTTCAACCCTCTTTTACTGTGAAAAATAAAATTGAAGAGAGAGAGAGAGAAATAATAATAAAATGACGAGTTTCATTCAATGATAACTTTCAAGTTTAGGGGTAATTTCGAGTTTATTTTATTGATGATATAAATTGGAGAAATTCATTGAGGGAGAGAAAATTTAAGACTTTTTTTTTCAGGCTTGAGGCTATTTCAGATACAATAAACATTCGATGGTTTAGCTTTCTTTAATGGTAAATTTATTCCTGCGGTTTTATTGAATTGAATTGATTTTTTTTTCGATTTTAAAAATATTTTAGGTGATTTTCGAAGGAAACTAAGCGAGATACACCCTTTTTTAATTTCGAGGGCTATTATAAAATGCATCAAGGCAAAAAAGGCGTATGTCAATAATATTGTTAAAAAATAAATGAAAATAAACAAATTGAAGAATTTTTGGGATTAATTTCAATGGAATATCTCGGAGAGTTAACGAGATGAGGCGTCTGTATCCAGCCCCTTTTTTTGTAGAGAATTTCAAGAGCTACAAAAAAAGGATCATAGCTAAAAGGGTATATGTCCATTAGTTTCCAAGATATTCTCATAAAATAATGGAAATACGCCTTTTTTAGCCAAAATCTTCTATTAAAAAAGGCGTATCTCCATTAAATTCTGTAATATTTCCAAAAAAAAAGATCAAAAAAAAAGAATTGCCTTATCTTAATGAAATTATCATCAATAAAATCTCTTGGAAAGTAAGCGAGATAGCCTTATTTTATTCTGATCTTTTTTTATAAAAATTTCAAGAGCTAGACTGTGAAAAAAAAAGGTAAAAATGATCAGATATTTGTTTCATTGGTCCTTAGAAAAGTTTTTTTTATTTAAATAATTGAAAAAGTGGTTGAATTTACTGCAATTTTGTTCATTCAAAAAAATAAACAGTTAGAATTTACTAAATTTTGTTCTTCCAAACAAATCAACTGTTTGAATAAACAAAAATCAGTGAAATCCACTTTTTAACTATTTCAGAAAAATATTTTCTAAGGACTCATGGAACAAATTTTCCATAGTTTTTACCATTTTTATTTTTCCAGTGTACAAAGAAGGATTCGGATAAAAAGGACGTATCTCCATCAATTTTGTTTACTGCATAATTTGTTCGGCAAAAGACATCTTGTCACTAAATACTTATTTTGTAATCTTATCTGTATCGAGAAATTTCAATTTTGTTATTGGCCTCGGCTGTTGGGTTGTTTAACAATTAAATAAATAAATAAATAAATGAACTTCCCATATATTTAACAAAAAAAAATGATAAAAAAAATCGACTAATCCTGTTTTACCTCTTCAATTTTAATTTAATCGTCTCAAATTGAAACAATAAATTTTAATACCATCAAGATATTGTCGAGCACTAGTTCTACCCGAGTTTACCCTGGGTAATACAAGGCAAAAGGACTTAAACATCAGCAATAGAACAAAATCTCCCTCCTCATTCTCGCATGATGAATTCGTTAGAAAAGCTTAAAGCACAGAAATTGAAGAGACAAGCTCAAAGTGAGATTGTATTGATGGTCCTTGGGATACTACCTATAAAATTACAAAATCGTCTACCACTGGTGCACAACTGGTCTATTCAAGTACTCATCCCCTCACCTATTTCTTTACCCCTTATTTTATATATATGTATATAATGTATATATATACACTGAAGCGTAAACTTCCTGGCGATGAACGCTAAAGTCTTAAGTGCAACTTGGAAATTGGTGTTTCTGTAGATAGAAAATACGTACGAATTTATAGAGAAGTAACATTGTGTACGAATTGAAGGGAACGAAAGAGAGAATGAGAAGAAAAGGTAAAGAAGAAGGGAGAGAGAAGGGGGGGGAGAATTGAAGGGTCGGTTGAAACTTTATCGTAGCAAGCCAGACCAAGTGTATTCGGGCAATGGGGGAATTCTGTCGCCATAGGGCATTATTCTGACGATTTTCCTCGAGTATGCGAAAGCTCAACTACTCTTGAAGCATAACATTCTTCTAAGTAATTCTCATTATCGTTAAGTCAATACGGAAAATTTTCAATTTATCCTTTTTTAATCTACGAAAAATCTGTGTTTATTTTAGAGGGAGAAAGTTTTGGGGGGTTAGGTGAATATATCTCGGAATTTGTGAGAGATACAGGGATCCCCTCTGGTGGGGAGCTTTTTTTGTAGAGGAAAACACGTTCTACAAAAAAAAAAATCTGTACAAGAATTTCTGTATCTTATATGGAATTTGAGATATTTTAGAAAAACTGAAATGATCAAAAAATTGAGAACAAAACCGATTTTTTGCAGAAATATCGAATTTAATACGAGACATCGCATCGATTAATCGATTAATTGGTCTAATCTGAGATATCGCATGATTTATTCGATTAATCGATCTAATGCGAGATGTTGCATCGATTAGTCGATTTGGTATCTCGAATTCAATGCAAATCGCATTGATTAATCGAACAAATGCGAGATATCGTATCAATTAATCGATTAATCAATGCAATGTTAGCTATCCCATCGATTAATGGATTAATCGATCTAATGCGAGATATCCCATCCAGAAATCTCCAATTTAATGGAAGATATCGTATCGATTAATCGACTAATCGATTTAGCGCAAAATATCGTATCGATTAATTGATTAATCCATCTAATCTAAGATATTGCATCGATTAGCCGATTAATCGATCTAATAAGATATCACGCATCGATTAATCAATTAATCGATTGATTTGATCAAATACGAGATATCACATCGATTAATCGATTAATCGATGCGACATCTCCCATTAAAATCGAGATAACGAATCAAGTAATCGATTAATCGATTTTTACAAAATAATCGATTAAAAGTTGCTGTTTTTATTATTAAAAAACTATTATTATAGATACTATTATTAAAGCTGCATTGAATAAATAAAAAAATTCGAATTACTTTCCGAACAATATTGAACATCACCATTATCACGAACCAAGTTAAATGTAATTGGATGAGGAGTGAATTTCATTTAATTCGTAAGAGGTTTACAGTTTCATCATTGAGCATATTGAAATAATTAAAAGCCTCTCTGATTAACTCTTACTGGCTTCTTAAAAAAAAAGCATCGAAATAATTCACATCACTCAACACAAAATTAATATTTACAACTTCTGAATGGATGAAAACGAGAGGATGAAAATTATTTCTTAACTGTGCAGAGAAATGTAACTGTAGATCGGGGTCAATTTGTTGGTGTGGAAAAGGGACTTCGTGGCTTATCTTACATAATCACACGAAAACCGTAAGTATAGACTTACTCTCTCTCGAGAGAGTTGAAGTTATATGAATACAGTTGACCGGGTCAAAGTACCCGAGATTACAGCTGGTGAGAGGGTAATTGTGCCCTCGGGTACACTGTGAACCCATCTAGTGATGCAATCACGGTCAGGTGAAGGCTTCTGAAATTATCGTGTGAATTCTATGTATTTTGTGAAATCAATATCTTCATAAATCAGTTGAATTTATGTTAATATTGTGTTGTTTTGTTATTTATGATGATTAATGATAGGTTTTTTTCCTTTTTTTCTTTGATTAATTGAGGGAATAACTAATGAAATAAGTTAATGTATTTTCAGAATATTATCATAAAAAAAGGACTTTTTTGCTTTGAATTAAAGGAAAAGATTGAAAAATTCTGCTTTTTTGGAAGAAATCTTGGGTTTTGTTGGTCGTAGCAACTGCGGGTGATTGTAAATGAAAGCTGAGATGATTTCCGATGCATCGAATCGATTTTCGATTAAAATTGAAGCAGATGCAGTCAATTTTGTGAAAATCAGTCTTTTGCTATGAATTCCTCGAATTTCATCGAAAATCAAATGCACTTCGATGGAATCGATTAGAAATGATCTCAGATGTCATTTGCAATTATCTCTGGCTCAAAAAAAAATTAACAAAAATGTAAAATAATTCAGTAATGAAAAGGTAAAACAGGACAAATCAACTTCGTTTCATGATTATTTTCAGGAGAATATTGCTGAAATCAATGAAGATACGCCCTTTTCACTCCAATATTTTTTCATAGACAATTCCAAGAGCCACAAAAATTCGTTAGGGCAGAAGGGCGTATCTTCATTAATTTCCGAGATTATCTTGAAGAAAGTCAAGAAAAAAAATAGTTATTAACCGGTTTTTTGTTGAAGAATATTTGTCTGAATCCTTTTTTATAGAGAATTTCAAAAGCCACAAAAGTGGATTAGGTCAAAAAAGATGTATTTCCATTGGTTTCCGAGATATTCTTTATAAAAAAGTTTCACCTATTTACTAATAAATTGAATAATTCAAATTTCCCGTTTTTTTCACGAAAAATCAACCGGAATTTTCAAATTATCACACCTCCTAATAGAATTGAGAATGAAAAAAAAAATATCGGAGATCATTTTGCACATGACTGACTCTTGTGAAGCTCATTCCAGTGGTTTCTGATGCTCCAAGTTTAATTAAGCGGATACTCAAAAGCGCATCTTGTCACATGGCCATCATCACCCCGGCTCTTCTCTCTTTCTCTCTCTCGTTCGGATATAACAGGAAGCCATTGTCGGACTTCAAAGAGGATCCGTCCATTTCACAGGCCGGAAGCCCACCTTTGCTCTTCCCCCCCCCCCCTTTTTCATGCGCGATAACTAACGAGAACACTTGTTCCATCGTAGTTTTTCCTCTTTTTCCTTCTTTTTTTCCCATTTCTGTCCTTACTGAAGGATTAATAGAGGAGTTCAAAGGGACTTGAAGCAGAAAATTCAAGAAGCATTTTGACAAAAGTAAAATTCTATTGTCTTCCTCATTTTTTCGTCCCCCAATTAGCCTTTCAGTTTGTGGATTAAAAAGTCATTTTTCTCTAGTGCTTTTTTATGTGAAATCATTCTGCAATTTTTATGGAGAAAAAAAATTAATGCAAAACTTTTTTCCAATCGAAAAAAAAAAGAAAAAATACTACTTTAAAAAAGACGTTGAGGTAGTCATTTTCCACAGCTGGTTGCACCACCCACTACCCCCCTCCTCCCATTAAAAAACCATAAATATTGTAATATCATCGTGAAAACTCTGGGGCTACTCAAGGTCTCGTCTGTACAAATCTTCTCGTGCATAAATCAATTTCTCCTTTCCGCCTTTATTTTCTCTAGGAAAAAGATGAAAAAAAAAGTGGTGGGAGTTTGAAGAAGAGAGAGAGGAGTGTAATATCAAGGAGGTCGAAATGCTACACGTGGATGGAAAAAGTGCAATACCCTAAATTTGAGAAATTAAATTGAAATATCAATAAAAAATGATATTATCGGAAAATAAATAGATTGTAGGGCATTTATCATTAGAATAGGAAATATTATGTGAAAAAATAATTAAATACAATTTTACTGAATGGTCCAACTCTATTGCAATACAGGCTAATCTTGTCTTGAATTAAAAGCGCGGATGCATTATTATTTTTTTCTTCTAAAAATAGCAGCTTTCGATCGATGATTTTAAAACATCGATTAATCGATGCGATATCTCGCATCGAATTCGAGATATCGCATTCCATTTTAGTTTAAGGGAAAAAAAACAATATCACAACAACTATCGATCGATTATTTTTGAATATCGATTCATCGATGCAATGTCTCGCATCAAATTCGAGATATCGCATATCGATCAGTCCATGCGATATCTCGCATTTACTACAAAATGTGAAGAGTTGATTATATAAGAAAAAACCAATATCGCATTAACTTCCAATCGATCAATTTCAAAATTTCGATTAATCGATTATCGAATGATATGCGATATCTCGAACTTAATGCGAGATTCCACATATCACTTGATAAGTTTTGTTTCACAATTTTTAGATCAAGGGAACCAATTTCCAATCAATTAATTCCAGAATTTCGATAAATCGATATCAAAATTCGATTAATCGAATTTCCGATTGTTCGATAATTCGATTTCGTATCGCCTATTTTAGTTCAAGGGAAAGAAAAAAACAACATTACATCAGCTTCCAATCAATCGATTTCTAAATTTCGATTAATCGATATATCTCCAATCGCAATTCGAGATATCGCATATCAGTCGATAGTTCTATTTCGCCAGTTTTAGTATATAGGGACTAGCCATTGAAACGCGCCTGCATGAATTTTTCTTGCAAAAACAACCTCCGATAGTTATTTTTTCAAATATTCGATTAATCGATGCAATATCTCGCATTTAAATTAGAGATATCGCATAGCATTCGACAACTCCTGTACCACCCAGTTTCAGTATATATAGGATAAATTGATTTTTATTATTATCAAAGATTTTTATATTCAACACGTACAGCAATTGGACCTCCTCAAATTGAACAGATAGAGGGAAAAAGCCTTGATTATGCTATGACAAAGGAGCTTTTGGTAATATGAATGAGAAATAGAGGAATAGAGAAGTAGTAGAAGCACGCGAATGGTGCGCCAATGAATATGAAACAGTCATTAGCGCGCCAATGCGGAATCACTTAGGCACACACACACACCCACACTCTCGTGTCTCTGTGTTGGATGCTATGCGTTTTGTCTCTTCTTCTTCTTCTCTCTCACTCACTCTCACTCTTGACAATTTCAGACTGAATGACGGTTGGCTTGCATTTGAATGCACTAGCTCTGTGCAGGTGGTTTCCAAGTGAATTGAGGGGAATTGGACGTGTGCTTTTCAACAGCAATAGTTCGTCCAACACAGGGTAGACACAAAATACGAGGAGTATTACAATCAAGATCGAATGAAATGCATCCGAATTATCTTTGTCACTAAATCTTTCAAGTGCTTCGAATTAAATTACGAGAGAATCGATTCGAGATTAGAATACACAAGATTTGGCGGGATTTTTGAAAGGGGAAAAAGTTTTAAAAAAATTATTAGTGAAGATTTTTTAGTTTCTTTTTGAAATATCTTGGAAAATAAGCGAGATAGAGCGATTTTACCCGAATTATTTTGAGACATTCTCGAAAAAATCTGGAATAAATTTTTTTTATCATCAAGAAAGACTTTTATTCTCATAAAAATGACTCCATCACAGAATTCTTAGGTTATTAAGATTTCCATTCAGATTATTCTTTAGAAAAAAAACGTGGGTTTCAATATGCGAGTGTAACGAGCGGCCTGATGATGTTGCACCTAAATTTTGATTGTATTCGCACGTTTTGCCCTCCGGAATTTTATGGCTCCAGACAAAACTGCAGTACCAACTACCGATAACGCTGAATTACAAGTCATAACCTTTAAAATTCATATCGATATCATATACAATATATAATCTCGTAATCTTTACTCCCCGAATGTTATGCAACACTTTGAGAGTGAGAGGAAATGAATTTTCGAGAAATTGGAACAAGTTATATGTGATAAAATGTTATACCAGTTTTGGTTTATGGGGTCAACATAACAATCTGTGTTTTCCAGTGAAATCTGCTGACTTCGCAAAAGTCCCAGGGGACCAAAAAACACATTCGGTCTTTTTAACTCGAAATAATCCAATTCTTTCTAAAAAAAAACACATATTGCAAGATTTGGTCGAACTTCTATAATCGGTATTGAAATCCTGTCACGCCGCAATTTCATTGGTTGATCGTAAATCCACGAGTTGCGCGGGTTATTCAAAAGAACCGAATATTGTGTGTGGGTCATGTATGTCTGTTAGAAAGAACAATTTTGCATGAGTTTTTAATGATACGTGATTTGATTTTTTAGGTGAGATTTCTATTAAATACTCTATTATAATAATACCGATTTTGAAATAGAGAAAAATCATGTTTGATTTTCCATGAGATTTTCATGAGAAATGAGAAAGAAATTCACATGTAATCACGACAAAATCAGAGCTATCCTCTCGCGGTACATTTGAGGTTTAATTACCTAAACCGCAGATGAACGAAAAATAAATGTTTTGTATCAAAATATCGTGCATAATATATTACATTTCTCCCCATTAACAGAAACAACCATTTATGATTAAAAAAGAAAAGTTTCCTTTTTAATTTTGAAAAATGATGACACATGGAAACATGCATAAATATTGGTTTGGTTAAATTCGCAATTTGCAAGGTGCATCATAATTTACTAATTAAAAGAATAAACAAAATAATCCTGAAATTTTCCAAATTAAATCAATTGAAACGAGTAATTACAATTTTTTAAAAAAATTGCCAAAGGATCAAAGTAAGAATTGAATTATTTGATCGAATAAATACGCCGTAATTACTGAACTGAAATGAATAATTAATTTTCAATAAACACATGAAAATTAACAAAATAAAAAAATTCACTAAAATTTTCTGTATGACATATCAAACAAATATTCAGTGTAAACACTAATAATTAATCATAATTTATGGAAAGGAAAATTCAATGAATAATATATATACATTAATATGTATCTAAAAAAAAATCGTAAATGAAAGTGTAGAGCAGTCGATTCGAGAATTTATAGTAACCGTTTAATGTTGAAAAAAAAAAGAAACTCGGCAATGTGCCGCAGTGGTTATACACCTCTCCCTCCCCCTCCCCCTCCCTCTATCTACTTTTCAAGTGGATGTGGCCATCGTAGATTCGCTTAACTGCCCCATAAGTTTTTCACCACGATACAACATTGGTATGTAAAACAGTTTTGCGGGTGCCTTCCTATCCCCCCCCCCCCCTCGAGGCTGAACGTGAGAAATGAAGAAAAAAAGAGAATAAAGCAAAAGAGGAGGAAGATAGAAATAAAGCAATTGCTCGTTTGACGTTGTAAGTTCCATCAAAGATTTTTCCCCACCCCCTAAATCCCCCCCCCCCACTATTTCCCCCTTTTTTATCGCCAATTCCTCTTATGCCCATTTTTTTTTCCAACCATAAATATATATCCACGCCTTAGAAATAGAGGGGCGTAAGTGCTATGTGTTAAGCATAGGACTTACGCCATTTTGATTCTAAGGTAACTATATTTTTTTATTCAAACGAGTAACACGTCCGGGAAGAAATACTCTCGCACAATTTCTAGTTTTCTCGGTAGAGAAAAAAGAGGGGAATGATGAAGGAAAAAAAGGGGGAGGGAGAGGGGGGGGGGGGGGGATATCCCCTAACGCGAGTCACGGGAGGTTAAAAACCGAGTGTATTTCACACCCCCGCAGCTACTCTCCTCTCTCTCTCTCTCACTCCCACCCCTTCAGAAACTACCACCCCCTGACATTAGCATATAAAGCGAGCAGTACGTCTTGTTAACCTCTAGAAACGTTTCTTTTCTCACTTGTTTACATTTATTTGTATATATATATATATATATTTTTCTTTTCAATGGTTTGTGTGTTTTATATTCTTCTGGAACAGCCGTATTTCTCGAGTTCTTTCGTACCCCCGCACGCTTTTTTTTTTATTTTACTTTATTCCCTAAATCTCAGAATTTAAATTTCGGGGAAATAAAAAAATCTGTTTCATTATTCGTAAAAAGTAAAATTAATGGATCATGATATTAATAATAATTGAATTGAGTCAATATTTTTTGGGGAAATTCGGTGAAAAGTATTTTTTATTTGCTGAATATTTGATAATAATAATAATAAATTCAGTGGAAGAGGGGAAATAGGATAATTCGATTTTTTTACCGATTTTTTTGAGAATATCTCGAAAATTAATGGGGATAGGCCTTTTTTGTCTTAATCCTTATTTATGGAGAATTTTTAAAAGAAATTGAGACAAAAAGGGCGTATCTCCATTAGTTATCGAAATTATCTGCGAAAAACTGTTGGATGAAACAATCGAATTATTAAATTTTACCAAATTTTCAATATTTTTCTGTTTTTTTTTAAATTCCTTTTATTTTTTTATGCCATAAAATCTCAAAAAAAATCCTTTATAACAAATAAGAATAAAAATCTTTCAACGAAATCGTTGCCTCACTCTTCCCACGATTTTTCTGATTTCCTAAATGTCAAGATTTGAATTTCTCGAAAATTAAAAATTAATTTTCGAAAAAGAATATATCTCGAATATTAATTGAAGGTTCGCTTTTTTAACACTGATCCTGTTTCCTACAATTAATCTCAAATCCCTTGGTTTGAAAGTGGAAGAAAAAAATTTAATTATCATTTTTTTAAACCAAATTTTCATCATTTCCCTTTTTTTCTTCAATTTCTCTTTCTTTATCCTTAAAAAAAATCATTTATAATAAAAAACAATAACTTTTTTATTTTTCCATTATATTTTATATATTATATCCATAAATCCCAAAATCTTCTATCCTAGCCATTGCCCCCCCCCCCCCCCTCCTTCCGCCACTCAGACAGTCAAAAAAAAAACCTCCAAAAAATCATAAACCAAAGAAATCCACAGATGGTAGTTTCTCTTTTCTCCTATCAGTCTGGTTTAAAACACAAAATGAATGTAGTAAAATCGAATTTTCCACGATGGAAAGTACCATCTCTCTGCAGCAATAGCAGCAGGATAGAATACTAAAGGAGAAAAGAGCTTTTGCCATTGCAGAAGAGAAGAGTGGAGTGAGTGAAGTGGTGGGGCACATGGACGATGTGGTTTTGGGTAGCAAGTAGAATTGAATTATACCGATATATATAGGATAGTATAGCCAACGAATTACGCTGAGCCTAGAAGCTCTTCTCTCTCTCTCTTCACTCTCTGGTCAAGCTCGGTCTGGATGGTCTGGTTATACATACATATATATATAGCTGACGTGCATATTTGTTGCACCAGTATGTTGGACTAGGACATTTTTATTTTTCCAACAGATACGTGAAAAGTGAATTTTCAATGAATAGCAAAAGCCCTTTGACCATTTATGCTTTCATCATGCTTCACATTTTCCCCCGAAAATTCACTGATATATTCAATTAGTGTGAATTAGATTTGTTGCCACTGATGAAAATGGATCATCTAGTTTTTGGTTGAGAGCCATTTTGCCTGATGGCTTGTAGGAAGATTGCGAGAGAGAGAAAGAGGTTATCAGTAATTTTGATGCAGAAATGCCCTTTGATCACATACTATCAGATAATTGGTGGTTAGCTTTTGACACTGCATTATGCATTGAGTGGGAAATTCTCATGGTGTCCAACAGGAAGTGACGATGACTACTGGATGGAGGGGGGGTGGGGGGTTATTACGAGTTTTTGGTGAAGTGAGCTCCGTCCCATTTCAACTGTCAGAGGGTTACGTCGACGTGAAAAGGGGATTTTCGTCGTTTGGAGAATTTAGGAAGAGGAATGGATGGAAGAGGACCAGAAGTCCTTCGTCACTGACATCAATTCTGGAAGGGGGAGGGGGGGAGTTCTTGTGTGGAGTCATTTGGGGAATGTTGATGTGGTTGGTGATGGAATGAAACATTGGAGTTTAGGTGGTCTTTTGATGTTTATTATGTAAATCGAGTGGAATTATGGAAGGAGTAGGTTAAATCGGGGGCTTTTGATGAGTTTAGTGAAATCTGGGGGATTTGGAGAAGATTTGAAGGGGAAATTCACCTTTTTTTGATATTTTTGGATTGTCTTGATGGGAAATCAATTTTTTTTAGTAATTTTTTTTGGAATATCTTGGAAACTAAGCGAGATAGCACAATTTTGTGGTTGTACTTTTTTTTAGGGAATTTGCAGAGCTTTAGAAATGATTAGGGAAGACTGGCAAGATCTAGTGATTTTGACCTGATTATTTTTCGTAGCACTTAAAATTTTATATGAAAGAGAGATTAGCACTAAATCGTCTTATCTCGTTTAGTCTCGGAGATATTCTCAAAAAAAGGCAATTAAAAAATAGAAATATTGAGATTTAATTTTTTTTTAATAAAAGAAAAATGGATTTGATGAATTGCGATTTATTTTAGAATTTTTATTTTCAAATTTCTTCGTTTTTTAAAAAATTGAAGAGAATTTATGGATTGAAGTGGTAAAACGAGATAACTTAACAAAACTTCTATATGAAAATCGTTTACGATAAAAAGGGCGTATCTCCATTTATTTTCAACATTCTCACAAAAAAATAATTGACAAAAAAGTGAAAATTCCCAAAAAAAACTAAATCTAAGGGATAATTCCGTTGCAATCAATTATTTTCAGCTCAAAATATGGAATTACTGTAATTACACTAATCACATCAGCCATTTAACTGATCAATATCAATATAATTTCACCTAATGACCTCGTTAATCACAAAATTCGTAAACACATGAAGATAATTCAATTCATCCTCCAGATGTTGCCCCCGAAAATTCCCCAAAAATTAAAATTTTCCCTCAAAAATCCACATACAGTCATTGATTGCACACAGAATATTGTACAATATGCTCTAAAAAAAAAATGAAAAAAAATGCTCCATCCAAAAAATAGTGTCTCTATATTCTGACTAACTGTATTCTATCGTGTAAACGTAAAATACTACCTGTTACTGTTAACGATCGTTTCTCTCATAAAATCGTTATACTCCCCGCCAAAAAAACCCGTAGATTTTCACCTCGATATCCAGTTTGAAAAGAGGGGAAGAGAGGGGGGGGAGGGATATGTGTCTCTATTTTGTTCCTGTGGATAACGTTTTGCGCAATATTTTTTATCGTAAATGCCGTTTGTTCCGTCAGCCATTGTGATTACAAAAAAAAAAAAAATTTCATTTTTTTCGCAATTTTTTTTTTTTTCCATCCGCTTCATTGCTCAAGTACAGTTGTACAAAATAAAAAATAATGGAAAAAATTACATTCGCCTATTTTTCATGTTTCGATGGAAAAATGCAAAAAAAAACGTAATTTTTCTGTTTTTTTCTCCCTTTTTTTCACATCAATAAATCGAGTGATTTTGTCAATTTTCTTGTAGATGAAAAATGACAAGACATTTCCCCTTCAGAATTCATGGAATTATTAGCTCCTGAAAATGCTGAGCAAAAAGTATTCTCCATGGGGATGAAGATGGAGAGGAAACGAATCATGACATATAGGTAATGTAGAAACGAATGAAAAAAAAAAAAAAAAAAAAAAAAGAGAAAAGTGAAGAAGGAGAAAACTCACCCTCTGTGGTACGCCCATTCTCGCACGTCCATGCCTTGGTGAGCCCTGTGACTGACACTGCTTCTCTTTTCTGTGTGTCTTCAGACCCCTAAGTAATCGTGAGAATGTAGTTTTCTTTTTACTCGTATTCTGTCCCTGCTCTGAAATCATTCGAGAAAATGGAAATTTTGTTAATTAAAAATTATCTCTGTTATTCTTACTCTAATGAGAAAAAGAATAGGCAGGAGGAGGGGGGGGCGGGGAGGGTGGGGGTGGAGTTGAGTCGATTTTTAAGAAAGTACTAGTGACGAGGAGAATGAAAAGAAATGCCTGAAATATCTCGTTTAAATAAATTAACTTTATTTTTTTTCCCCTTAGCTCTTGGGTCTTCATTGAGATAAGGAGATTGTGGGGGGTTTTGATGAATTATGGAGGAGAAAATCGTGGCAGCAATTGTAATTTAATGAATAATTTTTTAACAATCCTGGAGAAACGAGATAGAACAGGAAAATGTATTTTTTAAGGGTTTTCTTAGAGAATATCTTGGAAAATAATGGAGATATGCCCTTTTTGTCCGAATCTTTTTTCTGAAGCTTTTGAAATTTTATAGAAAAAATAAAAGATCAGGGTAAGAAGAGCATATCTCCATTAGTTTTCAAAAAATTCAATTGAGAATCATCACAAAAATTTGTCATGTTTTCCTTCTTTATTACTATTTTTTTAATTTTTTTTTTTTTTTCATGAATATCACGGAAATTAAGAGAAATAGACGCTTTTTTGTAGCTCTTGAAATTCTCTATGAAAGAAGAGAATTGGTGTGAAAAGGGCGTATCTTCATTAGTTTCCAGAATATTCCATTGAGAATGATCACAAAAATGAGTCAATTTTTCTTTTTGACTTCCTTTTCAAAATATCTCAAAAAACTCATGAAGAAACGCCTTTACAACCCTCATTTTTATTTGTAGATTTTGAAATTCTCTATAAAAAATGAATATAATTTTTTTTTTCATAGAGAACCTTATAAGGTAAAGCCCTATATATCCATTACTTTCTGAAATATTCAATTGAGGATGACCCCAAAAATTTCGCTTTTTTGCCTCTTCACTACTGAATTTCTCTGGAAACCAATTTTTTCATGAATATCTCGGAAAATAAGCGAGATAGCGAATTCTTTTTTTTTCAATTAAAAAAAAATTTGGAAATTTTTGTAAATATTTTTTTTGTAGCTCTCGAAATCCCCAATAAAAAAAAGAAAATTGGTGTAAAAAGGGCGTATCTCCATTAGTTTCGAAGATATTACATTGGAAATAATAAAAATAAATCGATTTGTCCTGTTTCACCTCTTCACAACCGAATTTACTCTGTATCATCATCATTAATTAAAAAAAAAATTATAAAATAATGTCAGGAGTTGAATTCAAATGATTCCATTTGCTGATTCAATCCTCGAATTTATCGAACTCTATACGTTAAATTTTCAATACAATATCAAGTACAGAATGTATGCCGTCAGAATGAATTCACTAACCATCGAATGTGTCTATACCACCAATCTCACAAATAATCGAATAAATCCGGGTTACCCGTGACATCACTATCCATTAACGGATAATAGTAGTTGCCGTTAGTGTAACCAGTGAACTGACCCCGTCACTATATTGTATTACCGTTTGCATGCATCCGTTTATTAGCAGCGACAATAACGTTGCACCCTAATTAGCAAGGGCTTCGGCGGTGTATATATATATATATGTATATATGGAGCATGAATAAGAGAGAAGTTTTCGGGAGAATTGGAAGGGTAGAAATAGATAATAATGCACGAGAGCAGAAGGTTTATGTAGCAATACGTTCAACTTGTTAATCCATGGGTTCATGAGTGGAATTTAGTTTCAATTGTTTTTTTGGGGGAGAAATTCTCTTTTTCAGAATATAAAATGAATGAATTTTCCCATTTTTTTCTGACTTTAAATGAAAATTAGACAGAAAAAAAAAAATTTTCTTCATTTTTTTCCCTCAAAATTTCGATTTTTTTCCAATATTTTAGGAATAAAGAGGAAATTGAGGCATTTTTCAGTTATTTTCAATGGAATATCTCGAAAACTAAGGGAGATCGGTAAAAAAAAAATTCGTATTTAAAATTTTTTTTATTTCTGTAATTTCCATCGAAAAAATTTTAATTACTTTCTTAATGGAAAATTTGAATTTTTTAATTTTTTATTAGTTTGAAATTAATTTTTTTTTTTAACAATTTTGATTACTATTGTAATTTAAAATTTGACTGATGGAATTTCATAATTATTTTCTTTATTAAACTTATTAACATTTTTATTAGTTAAATTGAATTATAAATGTCATATAAGCGTCATTTAGATTGGATTAAATTATAAGCTCTTATTTGTGTTACATTTAGTTAACACTCTCAACTCAAAATTTTTGTCTGAAAGACGGTTATATTTGGGAAGATTAAACATAGTAGCGTTGATTTTATTATAAAATTAATTATTCCAATCAATTAATAAGTAAGAAAGACTCAAAATTTCGAATAAGAAAAAGAATTATAAAATTTCATCAGTCAAATTTTTAATTACAAGAGTAATCAAAATTGTTTTTAAAAAAATTAATTTTCAAACTAATGAAAAATTCAAAAATCCAAATTTTTCATTAAGAAAGTAATTGAAATTTTTTCGATGGAAATTACAGAAATAAAAAAAATTAAAAATGCGAATTTTTTTTTGCTGATCTCTGCTATTCAAAATTCCCAATGCCCCCAAGGTTCCATTTCCTTCCACCCCCAAAATCGATAAAATAATCAAAAATTCTTCTAATTTCTCCTCCTAACTCCAATTAAAAAAAAAAAAGCAAAAGCCTTTTATCTACCGCCAATTTTCTCCACTTTCACAATCCCATTAATCCCCGTTTTTTACAGCCAGCCATAAACATATTCCATTAATCCCATACCCGCGAATAAATAAATAAATTTGAGAAGAAAAAAAAAGCAGAAAAAAAACACAAACTAGCGCTCATAGTCTAAAACAAACGTAGACATCACAGATAAACATCTGACATTAACATTTGTTTTTAATGTTCATACAGATTATTACCTCTGTACAAGCGAAATATACGAGTCTGTCATTTCTTTTTTATGCCTCATATATATATATAATAATAATGAAGAAGAAAGAGGCAAGAAAAAAAATGAAAAAAATGAATAAACAACAACAACACTGACACTTTGGGCTGAATGTAACATAAACACACTTGTGCATGTGTAATACACACTGACACTGGCAAATTCGTAAGATGTTATCTTCTGAGAGTATAAGAGATATCACATTGAAACGAGTTGGTCGCTCGTCAGATGGGTTTACTGCTTTACAGTAAGAATAATAATAATAAAAGGGTGAATAAAGGAAAAAAAAAAAGAAATGTGAAGAATGAAGGAGAGGAATGAAAAAAAAAAAAGGAACAAGAGTATCGTGGAATTGCAAAAAGAGAATGAGGCCCGTCCCCGTTGTTGACGTGACGAGTTATCGGGTCGTTAAGGTCGTTCTACAGAGGTGGCACGCGATCGTTGTATGCAAACACGCACACCCCGAGATAAATTGAGGAATTTAATTATTGTACAATGCTTGAATGAGTTTTTTTTTTTTTTTCATTCTTTTCTCCTCTTTTTTTTTCATACTTTCTTCTTCTTCTCACTCGGGGATTGAGTGGTGAAAATACAATAACGTTGTAATTACGTTGTAACGTGACGCTGTAATCAAACTAATGATATTTTGATTTTTTTTTTTTTTTTTTGAGGGGTGGGGAATGATTTAGGGGGCTTGAGTGATAGTGGTGGGATTTTTTTTTGATTTTTATTTTGGGGATTCGGGAAGAAAAAGGAAATGCTTCAATTTTTTGGAATTGGATGATTTCCGATGGAATTTGGTGGGAACTAATGGAATTACGCTCTTTTTACCCTGGTTTTTTTTGTGGAAAATTCTAAAAGTTACAAAAATTGGATGAAAATGAAAAGGGCGTATCTTCATTAGTTTATTAAATATATTGGTCAAAAAAATATTTTAAAAAAAATTATTTTCTGCTATTTTTAATCTTTTGGTGAAGACTTTTTTTTTGTGGAGGTTTTTTTTATGTTTTGAGTTTTGATTTTTCAAAACATGCACTAAAGTGCATTTTTCAGATATGCACTAAAAATATCATTTTCTCTCTATTTACATCATTTTAAGTATCTTCCACTAAAAAAATTACCATCGAAAATTCTGATGATTACATAGCTTCCATTCAGAAGCAAAAATTAATCAAAATTCTCCAGAAATTGTTGGAAAATGCCTCGGGATAAAATTTCATACACTACACAGAATGAGTTTATTCAACGCTAAACTATAGATTATGGTAAATCATTAGTTCATCATTTCAAGCCGATAAAATACATCATAACTTTGAATAACATGATCCTTAGTAAAGGCAATGGCTATACTCGTTATTATGCATGTGATATCGTTCAAAATCCAATGGCCATCATCATTTTCACTTCAATGGGATTATTTCCTCTTTGTGCTATTGATTGCATTTTCGGAAAATTAAACGGCTCATTATGAGGAAAATTCATTCAGGGATAAACAAACAACTATGTAAATTTTCTCTGATCGATTTGTTCATTTTTATTTGCTCATGTTAATTAACAATTGGCAATTGTTTATTATTGCATTTTAATTGTTTCTCCATCAGTCAAATGCATTTTCTCGTAACTACGTCGAAATTAACATCGAAAAATAAATTTTTTCACAAAAAAAAAAAATACCCACAAATGATAAATTGTTGTGTATTATAAATTGTATAAATGGAATGTTTGTAATACCGTATTATTGTTATTATTATTATTATTATTATTATTATTATTATTATGAATATTGATGATAATATTGCAATTTAAAATATAAGAAAATATTAAATATTAAAAATGAAAAAATTAAAGAATGGAAGTAAAATAATTCGAAAGCCCACTTTTTTTTTATTTTTTTTAAATTTTTCTGTCTCATAATTTTGAGTGCCATGTATATTTCACTGTGAAGCGACAGACGAGTAGGAGAGGAAAGAAAAATGGTGAAAATGGTGGGAAAAAACGAATGAAAAAATGAAAAAAGAAAAAAAAAGACTAGGAACAAGAGAAAAAGTGAACGAAATGGGGGGAGTGGGAGGGGGTGGTGGGGAGTAAAAGGAGGGGGGGGGGAGGGATAAGAATACAGAGGAGACTCTGGGGACCATTGGAATTTTCGTTGGCGTAATATCGAAAATATATTGGCGGGTTGTAACCACAAGTCATGTTCAATCGAATGAATCGTATGGAATAAAAATAAACTTGCTTTTGCAGTACGTTGAGCGCAGAGAGGCCTCTCTCTCTCTCTCTCTCTCTCGTTGGTATATAAAAGAATGAAAAAAAAAGGAATATATATGAAATTGAAGTAGAGGAGGGCGCAATGCCAGACACCGAGAAGAGGAAAAACAGAGTGGAATTGTGTTTTTTTTTTCTTGCCTTTTTTTCGTTCGAATGAGAATCGAAGAAAATGAGAAAAGTTTTTAAATCAAGATATATGATTTTTTTTTATTTTTCGTGAATTTTCATTTCAAAGATTAATGCATAAGTTATTGACGATTTTTCACTTAACGTATTTAGTGAGAAAATCGTTGAATTTATCCTCTAACATTTGAATTATTTCAACAGCGAATAATTTCTCTAATAAATCCGCTTTAATCGCCGATAAAATGGAAAATTTATCGTTGCGATATTGAAGTTCATGGATTTTCGGAATTTGAATGATGCCAATGGGAAGAACGGAAAATTCTACCCCGAAAAGTACTATAATGCAATTGATTTTGGTCTTTTAATTAATGAGTTACGTTAAAAATAACGGAAATTTTCGTTTTTTTGCAGATACAGTATCTCGTGAACGAGTGGGGCAAAATGGATTGCATTATAGCACTTTTCGGGGTAGAATCTCCCTGGCTATCCGTTAAAATCATCAGAACCATCAAAATCCATCAATTAAAGGCTATCGCAGTACTGAATTACGTTTCAACTGCATAAAGCCCATGAATGGATGAATAAAATGCAGCACAGTGTCGCTAAAACTTCGTTACAAAACAGCCAACACCATCGACACGTTCCACCCCCCTTTCCCACCTTCAATTTCATCCTCACCAAAAACCTGCATGTGTTTGCGTGTGTGCATTCTTTTTTCTCTCACTTCGATACACACTCTTTCCATCCATTCTTTTTCCCTACCTTTTAACTTTTTCTTCTCTCATCCTCTCGGCTTATTCGCCACGACAGCTTTTTTTACCTAGTCCACAAACCGAGACCCTCATGCACACACACACACATATATACACAGAGCCACGCACACATTCGCAACGGAAAATGCGAAAAATTATCCAATTCCAGGTACTCGAGCTGCTGGCATTCAGTTATTTTTATTTACTTCTTTCTTTTTTATTTTTTCTCCTTTTTTTTCCTTATTTTCGCTAAAATGCATTCACGAGTTGGGAGAGAGGAATTTTTTTTAAACCCCCTTACCCCATTGCTCTCAGCAAAATTACGATCTATGCTCTCTACTTTCCTCTTATATTATGATAGAATGAGGTAAATGTTAATTTAAATTGAGTTATTAGATGTGGTGATACTTTTTTCCTTTTTTTTCAAGTTCATTTAAAGATATAATTAAATTAAATTATTTACAGGCATTTGCTTTGAGAATTTATTGTTGGCTTGGAATATAATTGAATTAATTAAATAACGAGAATTTAATAAATAGAAATTTTTGAAAATTAAAGAAAAAAAAAAAAAAAAAATTAGAAAATCCCACATTGTGAGAAAAAATCTTAAATTTTTTTTTTTTTTTTTTGTCAAGAAATCTTTTTTGTGGACAATTTAATTCTCTCCAATAAAACATCTCTCGTAATTTTTTCCTAAACTCAATAGTTTTCGAGATATTTCCAAAACAATATGAACTTTCCAAGAATTTTCCACGGAAATTAATCTCATAGTGAAATATGCCCCTTAAGGCTCAATATCAGACTAGCAAAAATAAAAAAGAAACTAGATACAGCATTAAATGCCTGTGAAATCGGTTAATGTGCTAAATATCGAGCGCAAGGCAATTTACTCGCAGCCACCAAGAGAATTCTCTCTGTAAAAAAAAAGGAAGGAAAAATCCCTTTTTCTTTGCTCCCTCCCCCTCTCACCACTAAAGAGAGGGCAATTTTTCAACGAAGCGAGCAAACGAAAGCACGATATTCCCATTAAGAAAGTTATTAAACACGGTGATCGCCTGAGGACCTTTCACCGAGCTTTACGGTTACCTGCTTCAAAAAGTTGTGATGTGCTTTTGAAATTTCTTTCCTTTCTTCTACGTCAACCGGCTCTAAAGTTCTTTGGGTCGGATGGTACGTCCTCCTTTTTTCCTTTTTTTTCACTCTCGTTATAAACAAGGGAGGTATTTCATTTTTTTTTCCCCGTCAATGGTGATCATTTCATCAAAATTACCAACTGCAATATTTAAACACATGCGCCAGTTGGTTTTTATGTTTTCTCATTATTTTTCCCTCGAGGAAGAGGGGGGGGGACGAGATTTTTCGTTTACGAGTTAATGAAGTTTATGAATTTTTTACGTTTTCACAATTTTATTGAGAACCCCGAAAAAAATAGGATAATACAATTTTTCCACTATGATTTTTTTCAATTAAATACAACAATTTTGAAAATTAATGGAGAGACGCCCTTTTAATGCTAATCTTTTTTTGTAGAGGATTCCAAGAACTACGAAAAAAGGCACAGAGCGAAATTGCTCTATCTCGCTTAGTTTCCAAGATATTCTCAAGAAAATACAAAATATATGCATAATTTTTTTTTTTGAAAATGAAAAAGGTCTGGAAAATCCTGACTTTAATTCAGCATCGTTAATTTTTCAATTTTCTCTTTGAAAAAGAAAATTAACAGAATTAATTTATTTGAGAAATGAAACCGGAGAATTACATTTTTTTTTAGTCATTTAGTTTTTCTAGAAAATCCTGTTTTTTAAGCTCATGATTTCTCTACCAAAAAAGGTTCGAGTGAAAAGGGCGTATATTCGTAAAATAAAGAAAATTTCGGAACTCCATTTCAAATTTTGGGGCGGGAATTAAGATGAACCAATGAGAGTATAGCGAGGACGTCTAACCGAGCGCTCATTGGTTAACGCTGATTCGCGGGAAAATTCAAAATTAAATCAGATAAATTTAAGATTTTCATAGAAAAATCTTATATTTAATGACTCTTAATCATTTTTAATTTGTAAAATATGAAAATTCTTGACAAAAATAGACCAGAATAAAAAAAGGCGTATCTCCATTAATTTTATGACGTATTCCATTAACAATGATTCAAACAAATATTACAGAAAGTAATGGAGATACGTCTTTTTCACCCCAATCCATTGCTGTAAATCTCAAAATTCTCTACAAAAAAAATTGCAGTAAAAAAAGGCGTATCTCCATTAGTTTCCGAGATAATCCCAAAGATAATCATTATCAATAATTAATAATAATTATTATTAATTATTATTTTGATTATTCTCAATGGTGAGAATAATCTCAAAGATAATTCGCTTTGTCCAGTTTTATCTCTTCACAATTGAATAAATCGATATTTGAAAGAAAAAAATAAAAATGACTACTTTGAAAAGTTTGAAGGTGTTGAGGTTACTCAATGAAGCTATGAACTACATCTCTCTCCTCTTTTTTTTGTTATCTGAAAACGTGTCCCAGGGTGAAGGTGTGCAAAGCCGCTTGTCGCGGTGTCATGCACGGGCGGACTCACTTCCGGGCTGAATGTCTCTTGTCAAGAGGACCTCGACACATAGGTAAAAGAGAGGGGAAAGAGGGAGAAGAGGGTTGAAGCGTTTCGTCATTGTCTATTCTTTTCTATTTGTCACGCCTTTGCCACTCTACAGTGGTTGGATGCACGCATATCACCATGGCAACGAGCCAAGAGCAATGGTACACTCGCTATCTCTTTTTTCCCCTTGTGTGTGAGTGTGCTTCTTCGTTGTTATTTTTTTTCTCGCACCAGTTTTTTTTTTCACTGGCTTTGTCACAGTTGCACTCTTTATCCAACTCACACATACTAACCTTTTTTTTTCTGCACAGAGAAATGCATTCTGCCTCGACCAAAGACTTCACCGTTTACATATGCGCATACTTTGTATCCACTTGTCTAACTCGGTAGGCGCGAATGATAGACACTTTTGCACTCTCTTGACGAGAAACAATCGTCCGTAAGAATTAAGAAAAGTGGAGGACATTTGCTTTGATGAGTATTTAATAAATATTTCGATAATTAAGAGAGATAGGGATTTTTTGGTAAAAACCTTTTTTGTAGAGCAAAATTTTTACGAAAGAAGGTAATTTTGAAAATCGTTCTATCTTAATTATTTATCGCATTTTTTCCATTTTTAGGCGGTTTTTTAAAATCTTTTTTTTGAAAATATTTCGGGAAGTAATGGAAATATGCCTTTTTCCTATAATTTTGTTTTGCAGTTCTTGGGATTCTCTGAAGGGTAGGATTCGAGTAGAAAGGACGTATCTCCATTACTTTCAGAGATATTTTCAATAGAAATGTGAAATTTATGTTATTTTCTCAATTTTTAGGCGATTTTTCTAAATCATTTCTTCAAAATATTCCAGAAACTAAGCGAGATGGAGCGATTTTGCTAGAATCCTTTTTTGTAGCTCTTGAAATTCTCTATAAAAAGAATTCGGGTGAGAAGAATGTATCTCCTTTATTTTCCGAGATATTTGCAAAAATATCTAGACAAAAAAAAACAGGGGCGAAATAATGTAGGATTTTTTTTCGGAGCGAAGGACTTCATGAAAAAATCTGAAAAAAATTGAGAAGATACTCCAATATGTCTGTATTGTTAGGTAATTTTTCCAAATTTTTTTGTGAAAGCCTTCGCCTCCAAAAAAAATTCCCTGCTCATTTTGCTCCATAGGTTATTTTTGCAAAAATTTCGGAAACTAAACGAGATAGAGCAAATTGTCCAAATCCTATCCACAGCTTCCAAAATTCTCTTCAAAAAAGTATTTGAGCAAAAGAGACGTATCTCCATTGGTTTCTGAGATATCCTCAAAAAAAAACTATAGAATGGAAAAAATCGACTTAATTACAATTTTTTCTCTTGACAAATAAAAATTTGAAAAAAATTTGAAGGTAAAAATGGAGTAAGTAGAGCGTGACAGCGACTGTTGTATGGTGAAACGATCAATGGTGATATTGTCAGTATAGGACGGAGAATATGCTAAATAGAGTGCAATTAAACGTGCACCATTTGCATGGAAGGTATTGTTTAATGTGACCGTTCGTACTATAGCTAACAAACAAGAGATTGGCCATTTGATGAGACTCAGATATTGTTCCAGAACTGGCATACCATACATTTCTCAACAGTTCAATGTCCTCATAAACACCGAATTTCATTGACAAATCAAATGATAAATTAATTAATTTATTAAATTTATTATTAATATAAATTTCTATTTAATTTAACGAATAACTCAGACACAAGTGAAATTGCTTGTGTGTTATATACGTAGAAAATTGGCAACTGATAGAACGAAATCGATAGGAATATCAGGTCACGAAACGAATGGACCGAATGAATTGTACTGCAGTCGAGTCTGCCAACTAAAAACTTCGTTATCGAAAACTGCCGCTTGCACAGCAATAGCAGTTTTGTTATAGGGGCTGTGTGGAGGAAAAGAGGAGAACACTAAAAATGAACAAATGAAGAAAGAAAAGAGAGTTGAAAGAGAGGATGTATCAAAAGTTTTAATCTTTTCTTTGATAATGGAATTATATTTTTAGGTTATTTTCTTTTTTTTTTTTCTTACTTTAAAACTTTGGAGATTCTTTCCAACTTTTTTTAATTCAATTTATACTGAAGAACTATAATAGATTTAAAGTGCAGTGAATTTCTTGTAAAATAGACGAAATTCCTGAACTCAATTTCAAATCTTGCCGCGTGAATTGAGATGAACCAATGAGAGCGGGGCGTGACGCTTAACTGGTTCCTCATTGGTTAACGCTGATTTCCGCGACAAAACTTGGATTTTCTTATAATTTATCATTTTTAATCATTTCTTATGGGTAAAATATGGAAATAAATTGAGATAATAAGAAGCGGATATGCTCTGAAAGGAAATTATATGAATTCCATGGACTTCCGTGATTTTTAAAAAGACCCAAGCCATATGCGTTTTTTCACACGACACGTCATGAATATATAGATGTTTTTTACTTGAAGTTAGACAGATTGGAAGAGTAAAATAGACTGAAGCCTTGTAGTACACGCGAGCGCATTCATGTATACATCTATATAATCAGTCATATACATCTGTATATATTGAAGCACATCCCCTTTTCTCGTATTAAAATAGTAAAAGAAGACTCGGAATGAAAGCCTTAGAAACGTCTTTTTTTTGTTAGACAGCAAGAACTTCAGTCTATTAAGAAGCATTATCCTGACAACATTATTTATAGTTTCTTTGTATTAATAGAGCGCCTTTTCATTGAATTTGAATTTCATTTTTTGTTTAAATAAAATTGACAACAAATATATAGCATGGAAGGGGACCTTCTTAAAACGCACGAAATTTCTATATTTAATTTCAAATTTTGCCGCGGAAATTAAGATGAACCAATGGGAGAACTCAGTGACGTTCAACTAGTTTTTCATTGGTTAACGCTGATTCGCCGGAAAATTTGAGATGAAATTTGAGGATTTTATGGAAAATTTCTATAATTGATTATTTTTAAGCGTTGTTCATTTGTAAAATATGGAAATAAATTGAGATCTAAAGAGACGAACATACTTTAAAAGGAAATAATGATGAGGCTTCTGCAAAATGAATGAGATTCGTAAACTCAATTTCAAATTTTCCTGCGTAAATCAAGATGAATCAATGAGAGAACGCCGTGACGTTTAACTAGGCTCTCATTGGTTAACGTCGTTTTGCGGGAAAAATTGAAATTAAATTGGATAAATTCGAGGATTTTGTAGAAAATTCTTAAAATTGATGATTTTTTATCATTTTTAATTTGTAAAATATGGGAAATAAATTGAGATGTCAAGACAAAAACATGTTTCAATAGTAACAAATATGAATATCATGTACTTCCATCATTTTCAAGAGGCTTTTATCAAATAAACAAAATTTCTAAACTCAATTTGAAATTTTCCCGTGTGAATGAAGATGAACCAATGAGAGCCTATCATGACGTCTAACCAAACTCTCATTGGTTAACATCGCTCCGTGGCAAAATTTCAGATTGAATCAAATAATTTCAAGATTTTATAGAAAATTTTCATAATCAATTAATCTAATGATTCTCCATTCATAAAATATGGAAATAAATTGAGACATCAAGACACGAACATACTTTAATATGTAATAATATAAATTCCATGTACTTCCGTGATTTCCAAGAGACCAAAGCCATATGCATTGTTTCACACGACACATCATGAATATATAGATGTTTTTAGTGAAGGTTAGACAGATTGGAAGAGTAAAATACACTAAAACCTTGTAGTACACGCGAGTGCATTCATGTACACATCTATATAATCAGTTATATATACCTATACATCCATATATATATATCTATATATATATATATATTGGAAGGAGGCCTTTGCACATTGTTGTATACACGTAACTCACAGTGGAGGAGTTGGGTAACCACGCGATGCGCAAATACAATCGACTTGAGAAGGGGATAGGAATGGAGAATGGTGGATGGGGGAGGGGGGGGGGGGGGGGGTAACACTGTGGCAATTGGCACGGGAACAGGAGGATCCGAGTATAAGCGTATCGAGTGAGGAACCCAGTGAGGATAAACGCATTCTACAAGCATCCATGGGTTCCTATTCTCTGCAGAGACAACACACACTGTGTATTTCGGAGGTTTTGGATGGCTGGGGAAGGATTTTGAACAGCAGTAAGAGAGACACGGAATAGAGAATGGGTACATCTAGTGCATAGAACTGAGAGCTGATTCCCATTGTAGATGATGTATGCACTCACAGGATATATTTGGTTGAGCAAGCATGAGTGTTGGTGTTGCTAACAAGTGCTAAGTGCTAGAATAGCATTCAAACAGAGAACCTCTTACATGAAATCACTGTACTTTGTATGAATGATACTTGGGCTCTTAAATTGGATGAGATAATTTCAATGTCTTGATTCTATTTGGGGTATATCATTTGGGATAATTTGATCTTTTTCATGATTTTTTGAAATTTTCTCAGAAAATAATGGAGATACACCCTTTTAGCTCAAAGTCTATTTGCAGTTTTTGAAATTTTTGGTAAGGATTAGGATAAAAAGGGCGTATCTCCATTAGTTTTCGAGATATTGGAAAATGTGGGGCAGAATGGACTTTTATGGCAACAAAAGGATTTTTTTTTTGAGTGAAGTACTTGATGAAAAAATGTGAAAAAATTTGAGAAAATGTCCCTATATGTGGAAATTGTCAGTGAATTTTTTCGAATTTTTTAGGAGACACCTTCATTTTCAAAAAAAAAAATTTTAATAATCATTTCGATTTGGAGGTTCATTTTGCTACAATCTCCAGTTTATAAAGAATGATAATGAGAATAAGTTGTTTTTTTTTATTGGATCTCTTTATTTGCACTTCCCGGCTTGTCTCGCCTTTTTCTGTTGAGAAATAAGGATCTAGAGAGTTCGGACAAATTAGAGGATTCCATCAAGTTCCTAATGACTTCAGGCAAAACTTCAACTCTTTATTTGAACTTGTATTCTCGATGAATAAAAAATTCATCAATCAACGAGATGCAAAATAAATTATTCCATTTGCAGTAAATGTTTGAGCTTCATTTATTTATCAAGAGTATAATTAAATACCGTTTGAGGATTTTGAGATGGGGGGAAAAAAAAGGGGGAACGAACTCGATACGAGCGCAGCGAGATTTTTATCGAATGCCCCCAAGTGCAATAGTGAGAAGAGATATAGAGAAATAGAGAAAAAGAGAGAGAGAGAGAGAGAGAGAGAGAGATAGATAGGATCAAGTTGAAGTGCTCGAGGATATGTTTTCTAGAGAGGAAGTGCGTCAGAAAACTCGGCTGACTATTCCCCTCTCCAATTTTTATCATTTTTTTTCTTCTTTTTTTTTTTATCCTCAACTGGGAGTTGCGATCTCAATTGCGTATTCATAGAGGCAGAACGTGGTGAGGGATGGGTTTAGGTCATAGCCTCAAGGTTTAAGGGGATGGCAGATAGAGAACGGAAGGATTCGGCAGCAATGAAATATCAACGAGAGAAAAGTCTCTTTTTCTCTCTCTGTCTCTCTCTAACTTACAGGCTTGTACTGATCCTTTTTATATCTGTCGTGCAGTCACAGTGTCTGTCGATATGAGCATTCGTGAGGCTTTTTTGTCGATACTTTAGGCCATTTCAATTTTTCACGATTCACCACAGTGATCTTCTTTCTCTCCTTTTTTTTTTTTTTCCTTTTTTTTTTACAGTTATATTTTTACCTCTGTCTTTCAATTTTTGTTTCAATTTGTTTCTTTTTTCACCCACGTTTTACATGAATGCGGATAAAATATGGACTGGATATGGCGAGTTGTTTCACAAACACGCCTCTTTCATGTTTTTAAAAAAAATTTTCAGTGTTTCTATGATTTTTTTTTTTATCTCGTATGAAAAAGTGTCATTGAAGCGTGTCATTGTCGAACAATTGATACATCATCGCTCGACAATTTATGGATTATAGTTTTCTTTTGTGCCATTGTAGAGAGAAAATTCTGCCCTTTTTTTTTGGAGATAGGAGAAAAAAATTATGAACAATTTAATTACTCAGTTGGCAATTTACGATGACTCCTCGAGTTCAATAAATTCAAGTCTTGTGTAATTAAGCAGGAGAATTGTAATTCGTGTATTTCAACTGAAGAAGTTAAAGGGGGGAGTTTAGCCAAGTTTTGTGTACATTTGGAGAAAATAGAGTGAAATAAAAGGGAGATACTCTTCATTCGTGGAATTTAAACGAAGTAGAAAGAGAGAAAATACTTTGTTAACTGTTGGGCATATATTTAAATTTTTGGGAGGGTTGGAATTTTTTTAGAAAATTTTGACTTACCATTTGGTGGAAATTCGTAGAAAAATGCTGATCTTGGGCTCAGGCAACTGTAACAAATTAATTATTAAATTAGAAAAAATGAATATTTTCATTGGATTTTATTCAAAGAAATTATTTTAAAAATATTTTACAAAACAAACTTTTTTTTCGAAAATCTCTCGTAAATTAGTGGAGATACGCCCTTTTCACCCTAATTTATTTTTATAGATAATTTTGAGGGCACTAGGACAAAAACGGCGTTTCTCCATTAATTTTTGTGATTTTTGAAAATTATTGTCCAAAAAATGATCGATTTATCTCGTTCGACCCCTTCACCACTAAATCAAAGCAATTGCATATTGACTGTCCACTGACTCGCGAATAGTCACCATCAAAAGCAGTGTGTCACAAATTTCTCCAAATTTCCGTGAAGCTCGTAACTTAAATTTATACCGATGAGACATTTGATGGAGTCCATTGATTAGGACTTTGAGTAGCATTGCCTCGTTATCACGATACTCGATTTTACCCAAAGTGCAGAGAGAATAGAACAGAACGATATCGTAAACGTTATGTACTCATACATAGTCGATGAAGTAATTCCAGTTGATGCGAGAAACTGCATGGTTTGAAGTTAGGACAACATTTGCGTTTAATACAACCATTACTGATTCGGTTCGCTGACGATGATAACAACCTGTTTACTGTTTGCAGGAAGATTGGAACAATGCTGTATATTAAAACGTGTGAACCAAGAAATTTTCGATAATTTTGATGCTGAAGAGGTAAAAGGAGTTAAGTCTATTTTTTTTTGTATTTTTTTCATTAGAATATCTCGGAAATTAAGCGAGATAGCGTTTTTGTCTCAATCGATGTTTATAGAGAATTTCAAGAGCTACAAAAAAGGTCTCTACAAAAAATTCGCTTTCTCGCTTATTTTCCAGGATATTCGTAAAAAATAGCAGGAAAAATCGACTTTTCAGGTTTCTTTAGCCAGAAAATTTGATCAGAATTTAAAATGATAGTATCAAGAATAAAAAGCATTAAGCAAGTAGGATTACTGAAGTGTGTGAAGGTTTGCGGTTGAGGAATAGCTAATAGCTGACAGGGCTTTACACAATTCCAATACAGTGGTCTAGGACAAACCGCATACTAATGGAATCCTTTGACGAAAAGCTAACATCTCAATGGTTAAACGCTTGAGTGATATACACTCACTTCATTTCGATTAGAGACGATTGCCTCGAGTGATGCATATACTACGTGAATTTCATCATCAATTCAAGACTATCAGAAACTGTATTTTGATGAGATAGTGGTTAAACCGAAGATAATAATTATTATTCCACGATAATTTGGTTCATTTGAATTGCTAAATTTATCATTGAGTCAATACAAATAATTGGAGAATGAAGAGTTTCTTCGAGAGTCCAAAGGTTCTTACGAATTTCCAAGTTTTTCCTGAATTGAAATTGATGTTTTATGTTAGAAGTCACTTGAAATTGATGAATATATTCAATATAGGGTTCTTCTGATGATTTCATCAAAAAGCTGAGGAAATTTCCCTTGGAAAACATTCAAGAAAATTGATTTTTGATCATTTTTTGAGAATTCGACGTCTTTTAAGCTAATTCAGAATTTCTAATAAAAATCAATTTGAACATATATTACATGACATAGTCAATCGAAAGAATACTACATAAAAAAAAAGGATCATCTTCAATCGAGATGATAACTCCAACTATTGATTATCAATCCATTCAACCAGAACATTCGAATAATACCAACAATAGCAAAATGACGCGAGTTTAATCAAAACCTCACAGTGATCTGTCCTGATACAGAACTACAAAATCTCCATCGGCTATTCCACTGAATCAGCCCAGAATCAATGTGGATCACAACAATTAATTTTCTCTTGCTTATCATCATTCCCACCATATACCCAGATTAATATCCAGAATTTGTCTTTTATCCAATCAACCATCCCAGAGTCCCTTCATCTCTCCCATATCCGTCAACCATAGTTTGTCTATGTGAATACACAGAATGTATTTGCCAAATGATATCTGAAATGTATGGTGTAACAATGAGAAACTACATGACACGTGCATATACCTCTGAATTATCAATTGTATTGAAACGGGTAACTGTAAATTTCAGACTCTAGCAAATTCAATGCAAAGAGAATAATAGATACATGGAATGATAGATACATGTTATTGACAAGTAAATACAGATGACTAATTAAAAGCCTAACGTTCTAATTGTACGAATGTAATAATTAGGTGAATTCATGAATTTGCCAAGGGATCCGTTGATTCTCATGTTTCGAATATTCTGGTAATTTTGTAATGAGCAACTTTGCTATTTGCAGACTATTTTCAATGCGTGAGAAACTTTAATTAACCATTAGATTTTGCAACATCTGGTTAATGCTGAGTGCACGTGGTGTTTGGTACATCGTTGCAGAAAAGCCAATTGCTAATTGTGTATGACAAACTTCATCTTGAAACTACTCTGAGACTTTTTCAATTAGAAGAATCTCGAGTCTCTGGTTTTCGTTATTATCAGAGTAAATTTTAATGTTCATTGAGTAAATGATGGTAAATATGTCTCTATTACCTAATTCTATAAATGTTAGTCATTAATTGCTGCGGAAATTCATTGGTTCAAATGAATGCAAGAATATTTACATTTCAATTTGTTAAATTGTGATTCTCATGCTGAGTTCTCTGGAGGACTGGAATAAAGTGAATGCAAATGGTCAAAAGTTTCTGGGTTATATTTACCTTTGGTATGTTTGTTGATGTCCAATTGCTGGATTTTGTGTGGCTAGTGCTAGTTTCTGCTGTCTCTGTTGGAGCATCTGTCGACCAAATACACCGTATCCAAAACCATAAATTTCGTCTTCTTCCTTGTCACTCAGGCAGCTTGATGGCTGAAATTTAAGAGGTTTTATTGATTCAAGTTATGAACATTTTCCTTTATGATGTTATTTGAATTGAAGAAATAAAACGGAATGAGTCGATTTTTTTACCGTTTTTGAGAATATCTCGGAAACTAATGGAGGTGCTCCTTTTTGCCCTAATTAGTGATGTAAAATGATGGTCATTTTGAAAAATTGCCATCTGACGGATCTATGACAGTCATGTGACGTCAACGACATTTCTCGGGTCAGAATTATTGTTAGAATCGTGAAATTCGCCATATATCTAATTAAACGTAAAATGACTGTCATATTCCTTTTTCGCTACAATTTTGTAATTATCAATTAGAGATTCGAAATTCCAATGATTATGAGACTATTCAGATATCTTACATATCACTAATTAGATTTGAAATGAAGGTTCGTGTCCCTTCTTGGCATAATTGGCAGCTGTAATTGACAACTATAAATGAAAATAATGCTTTATTCACTTAGATGTGATCTGATCATCAGTTGAGAATTTCGTCAGAATTGAATCATACAACAAAAATGGTCAGAATTCAACCTCGATATGTCTTTAGGTTCTACCAAGAATAATAAAGGAAAAAGGGGGGATCTCTATCTAATTAGATGTGAAATGACTGTCATATTTTTACCATATCAATTTTTTGTAATGTTAAATTTAAGTTTTCAAATTATAATTATGTTCATATTATTCAGATACGTTATATATCATTTACTTAGGTATAAAATGACGGTCCGTGTCGCTTCTCGTCACAATTGGCAACTGCAATTAACAATTATAAATAAAATGGCGCCTTATTTACTTAGATTTAATCTGACTATCAATTGATGATTCAATCAGAATTGGATCATGTAGCAAAAATGGTCGAAATTCAGCTTCGACATGTCTCGAAAAGTCATCACAAAGGACAAGATAAAAAGGGCGTATCTCCATTAATTCCCGAGATACTCTTCAAAGAAACCTACAAAATCGACTTATCCTGATTTTGAAAAAATAAATCAATAAAAAAACTGAAGAAAGTTGAATTCGCATTGGGATTAAATTACGGACTACGTTAGACGTTCGTTTAAACTCTGAATAATTCCCTAGTGACTACAGTCCCTTCACTAGTTTGTGACCTCAATCGATAAGCAGTTAACCGTGATTGAAAACTCGATTAGTCCCGTGAGGTGAGCCCCTCGTTAAGAGAAAAGACGATGATAACAATAACCATCTTAACCTAGCAAGTAGTTGAGTGGAGGAAAATTGTACATTGCTAATCATCTTAAACGTGTCCCACCAGGGAATTCAAAGGAGAAGAGCTTTAATGGTTTGATGACACAGCTCTGTTCTATTTTTTTCATCTATCATGACTAAAAATGTCAAATCAACGATCAAATTCTCATGAAAAATGAAGGAAAATAAGTAAATACATCACTGAAAATGTGAAAAATTGAATACGACAGTGAATTCTCATAGGGATTATTCTTGTTTCTGCACTCTTTGATACGATGAGAAGGAGAGAGACTTGTTTCAGTAGAACGAAATGTCCCTTTGGGACAGACAGAAGTTGTCTGAAAGCTATATAGCCTCTTTTTGCTTCAATTCTTTATCTTCTTTTCTTCAACGGGCCTGCTTCCTTTTTTTTTCAATGTTTTTTTTTTTTTTTTCTTTGCTGTGTTTCAGCAGAGTTGAGGCAGAAATAAAAGCAAGAGAGAAAAAGTTGCTTACCGAGTATTTCCCGGGTACGTAAATGGGTTGCGAATGACTTGTAGTGAGCTGAGTGTTGGGTATTCTTGGTGAGGCATTTGTTTCACGGCGTCGAAGCTCCTCGAGGGGCTCCAGGACATCCCCGTAATGTGTTCTGAAGAGGTCTGCGTACCTTGATGCCAGTCCCTCCAAGTATCCCTGCTCACCCTCCTGGAAACCAATGGAGAATAAAGAAAAAAGAGATTTTAGTAAGTCTCACACTTTTTTTGTAGAGGGAATTAATGAAAATGGATGCTTTTTTGTTGATGTCTGTGGTGAATATTTATGGATGAAATTTGTAATAAATTATTTTTGATCGAGTTATCCTTTAGTCATTGATAAAATTGAATGAATTGGGAGGAAAGGGGTAAAATTGGATATCTCAATTTTTTCTGAGATTTTCTTTTTGAAAGTGTCAGAAACTAAGCGCGATGGAGCGATTTTGCCTGAATTCTTGTTTTTTGAAAATTTTAAGAGCTACAAGCTGATTTTCAAGATATTTCGTTGATAATAATGACAAAAATGAGTTTTTTGGGATTTTTTCAGAAAATTGTTAGAGTTTATTGAGAATATCTCGGAAATTAAGCAAGATGGAGCAATTTTACCCGAAACCTTTTTTTTGTAAAGAATTTGAGAGATTTAAAAAAACAGGGTGAAAAAGGCGTATCTCCATTATTTTCCGAGATATTCTCCAGATTTTTCCTTTCAAATTGATTTTCTCCATTTCATCTTTTTACTCTTGAATATTTCATCGAATATCTTGGGAATTAGGCAAGATACTGCAATTTTGCTTTAATCTAATATTTTTGTCGATAATTTCAAGAGCTACAAAAAATTTCGACCAAATTTTTCCTATGGCGCTTGATTATCGCGATATTCTTGCAAAAATGAATTTTTGAATACTCTTCTCCATTAAATTTTCTCAAAGAACACTAAATAATTAATGACTTGAAATACGATTTTAATTTAACTTTTCACCAGATTTTTAAAGATTTTCTTGAAAATTTCATATAAATTCATGTAAAATTTCATATTAAATTATAATAACAATGTAATATCAGTTGTATATTTCAATCTCCTTTCTCAACAATTGTCATAAAGTACAGTAGCATAAGAAATAATAGAAGAAAGAAAATGAAAAGTCACGAAAATGTACCACACAATTCTCTCAAACTCTAGAAGTCGTATTGTACATAAAGTAGACACTCTTTCTACTCTTTTCAATTCAACATTTTCTCCATCTGAATATAGAGGTATACACATATATATATATATATCTATATATATATTTGAAAGAACTGCAGAGAGCACTCTGAGAATGTCCTATCTTGAAAAACCTCAAAACACAAATGGATAATAAACAAATGAAAATAAAAAAAGAAAATGAAGGCCAATGCTTTGTGTGTGTGTGTGTGTGTGTGTGTGTAATAAAATGTTGCATTCAGTGGTTTAAATTTGCTTCTTTTTTTCAGGTGGACACACATTCTCACGTGTTTACGTTTATCATTTATTCGCAAATATCTCTTTCTCGTGGGAGATAACAAAATAACAGGCAATAGAGAAAGAGAGAGAGAGAGAAAGACAGACAGATGGAGATAAAAACTCAGAAAAGCCTCGAGTATATCCCAGTGAATATGGAATTAAGGTAGTATAGAGGAGTTTGTTGGTGTGGGCGAGTAGTAGGAAGTGTCACATTAATATTTCAGGATTTTCACTTGTGCAACCGTGCCCCCAAACTCAACGACACAAGACTCACAAGATATATATATATATATGTATATATGTATGGGTGCAGTGTTTGAAGGAGAATGGTATGAGACTAGACATTCTCTCTTTTATGGGGTTTTCGGGGGCTTTGTATGAGTACACGTAGTTTTCCGTATTTACACTTTAAACATTTTCCCATTTTCACGTGTCTCCAAATGTATTCGGACAGACTCGGATAATTCAGTAGCTATCTGAATTCAAATTGTTTATATTTCAGGGAAAAAATTCTTAGTTTTAGTGGCAGATTTTTTTTTTTTTTATAAAATAGAGAGTATCCTCGAATTTAGGGGGAAATGGTGGAAAACCTTGTTTGCAGAGAATTTCATGACCTACAAAAAAGATTTCTCAGTAAATTCTCTAAATTTTCGTAATTTCTGAGATATTTTGGAAATAAAATACTAGTGATTTTTGAAAAATGAAAGGATCTCTGAAATGAGTGGATTTAGGGGAAAAAGTCAAGAAATCTTTTTTGTAGAGAATTTAGTTCTCTATAAAAAAGGTCTCCTGACATTTTCTTCTAAATTCAATCGCTTCTGAGATATCTTCAAAATAAAATACACGTGATTAAAAATCTCAAAATCGTGAAAAAAATATTTGCAGATTTTTTTTTCCAAACATCTCTAAAACGAGCGGTTTTATGAAAAAATATGAAGAAACCTTTTTCGTAGAGAACGAAATTTCCCACAAAAAAGGTCTCTTGTCAAATTCCCCTAACTCTAACCCTTTCCAAGTGCCTTTCCAAAACAAACTCCACAAAATTATCGACATGTAAAACCCTTCTCACACTCGTTTTTACACAAACTTAAAAAAGATTAAATTCGATTATCCCTAAATTTCGAGTGTCGTTTGCTTGCTCAACACCCGAGTTCATTGTCTTCATCCAACCATTTAGTTTCCAATGATTGCACATTGTCCTGGGTGTAATCAGAGCCCAAGAGTTTAGCATAAAACCAAATGGTTCGCCCCCCCCTTTTTTTCCCTACTTTCTCTTATCTGTTTCGATGCTGAAATGAATCGGGAAAAGGATCTCACCACTCCCTCTATTACAAAGAAAAAACGAAGAAAAAGGAGAAGAAAAGAGGGAATATGAAGATGCAGTGGCAAAAAAAGGCAATGGAACCTCCCGGAGAATGTGAGAATGGTATATATATGACCAGATGAGATCTTCATTACGATAATCTTTCAGTATGAAATTCTCGGATCGTTTGAGTAAGACGTTAAGGAGGCATTGGTGAGTGTCAGAATGATGGTAAAAGTGAAATGAAAGAGAGAGAGAGAGAGATAAAGATAGAGGAGATTATTTTGCAAGATACATCTTTCGTCTTATCGTACAATCCACTACCTATTAATTAGAATTCCAATCTTTTCCATTTAATATTCCTCAAGAGTTCCCTATTTTTTCCTTTTTTTTCACTTTAACTTTTTAAATTCCATCTTTATTTCTATCGTAAAGTAAAGCACCCCACCCCCACCCCCTTCGACCCCCTTTCTTCCTTTAATTTCTTTATTCATTGATTGACGAGCTTTGATGAAGAAGTTTGTGAAAACTTTTTTATTAAGAAATAACCTTCTTTATTTCTTTAATTAAAAAAAATTGAAAATTAAAAAAAAATTAATATTCTGTGATATTAAAAAATTGTTATCTACTATCACTTCAATTTGTCGTTAATCAGGGTCAATTGCAATTAATTTAAAATTCATTAATTTTTTTCTCTCAGGAGAATATTAAAAATAAAAATAAAAAATCAATTAATTTTTTTTGCCCTTTTTTTTGGGAGAATATCTTGGAAATTAGTGGAGATACGCCTTTTATGCCCTAATCCATTTTTGGAGTCCTTGAAATTATCTAGACATGAATTAGAGTAAAAAGGGCGTATCTCCATTATTTTCTGAGATATTTAATTGAAAATAATTTTTAAAAAAATTATTTTTTTTTTGAAAAATCAAAAATCATGGAGATACGTCTTTTTGTCCTAATCTGTTCTTAGAATTTTTGGAGTTGTCTAAAAAAAAAGGTTCAGGAGAAAAAGGCGTATCTTCATTGGTTTTCATGATATTCCATTGAAAATGATCCAAAAGAAAAAAAATCGATTTTTTCGTGACTTTTCTTATAGAAAAACTCGGAAAATAATGGAGATACGTCCTTTTTACTCGAACCTATTTTTGTAGCTTTTGAAATTCTCTGCAAAAAAGGATTCAGATAAAAAGGGCGTATTTCTATCATTTTCTGAAATATTCAAAGATAAAGATAAGAAAATTTTTCCTGTTTCCACCTCTTTATTACTGAATTTTCTTTTACGAGTTGAGAAAAAAATAAAAAAATTATTGAGTCATTAACACGAGACAACTCATTATCCATGAACTCTCTGAGTGATGAGAAAAAATTATTTTTCACGAAACTATGGAAAAAAAAAAATTAAAAAAAGAAGAAAATATCCATTGAAAGAGAGAATGAAGGGAGTAAAAAGAAATAGTGACGTTTGGAGAAAATGAAAGAGTAATGAATTTGTGAGAAGACAAAGAGCAAAGTGAAAACAACCCTCTCCAACTGCAATTGCCAACTGGCATAAGAGTTACGGTCACTGATCTTTTCTCTCTCTCTTCCTCTTTTTCTCTTTTGCTTCTTGAGCTAAAGTTTTGAAAACTCTAGAGCAAATGAGAGAAGTGCTGACTCTTAATATAAACCAGTGGCTCTGAGTTTTTGCAGTTAAGATAATTCACTGACATTGATATTAATTAGGAAATATTAATGTCTGGATTTATTTTTCAGAGGGAAATAAATTTTAGGTAATTGTTTTGTTTCATGTTTATTACGTTATTGTCATGACGAAAGCGAATGTCCCCCCCCCCCCCCTCCCCCACCCCTCTACCCACTTTGCATATTTTTTTACAGAAAAAACATAATTCGATTAAAGAACTCATGCCCCAATTTTTTTTTCTATCAATTTTATATAAAATTGATTAAATTATATTTTGTATTGTGTTCATATTTTTTTTTTCCTTTTTTTCTAAATTTATGTTTTTTATATAAAATTTTATCAATCTTTAATAATTATTATAATTATTATATATTCATCGTAGATCAATTTCTTAACTCAACTCTTTAAAACTTAACACTTAATTTTATACATAAAATAAAAAATATGTATCAATTTCGGCCAAAAGTTCTATAATTGAATAATATTTTATTTTTTTTATAAATAAATTATAGAACATATATATTATATTACATTGAATATACATTTGTCACAATAATTTTTTTATTTCATTAAAAAAATTATTTTTCACTATATATTTTTTTTATTGTTGATATAAATTTTTTTTTTCATGAAAATCGAGTAATTATGCATTTTCATCAGGCTGCTGAGGATAAAAAGCAGATTTTCAATAATGCCTCCAAATCATCTTTCTCGATACACAATTCAACCGAAAAGAGTAAGTACTCTTTATTTTTTATTTCTTTCCTACAGTTGGAAGAAGAAGCCGAGTTATTCCTCCAACTCCTGCGTTTTCATTGATCCGTGGAAATAGCTTTTTCAAAGTTATGAAGAAAGTGGAAATTGAAACGTTGGAAAAGTTGGAAAATTAAAAAGTCAGGATTTTTTCCATTTAAATTCATTGAAATATTTATTTATCTGGATTTTTTTAAATAAAAATAAATTCTCAATATTTTTCAGATAAATCATTCTCAATTAAATATCTCTCTAATTAGGAGATACGCCCTTTTCCCTCTGATGATTTTCTTGCAGAGAATTTCTAAAGCTAAAATAAAGAAGAAATCATCCAAAAGGGGCGTATCTCCATTATTTTCTGAAATATCCTTTAAAAAAGGGTTAAAAAAATCGATCTATTTTCTTAGCGCAAAAAAAATGAAAAAAAAATCTTCTCCACGAATAATAATAATAATAATAATAATCATAATAATAATAATAATAATAATGAAAGTAACTCCACTTGAAACTTTTAATTAACCAGAATATCTCATTAATTTCCTCCAAATTTTAATTCTCATAAAAATTTTGTCACTGAAAACTCAACAATTCTTCCCCTTTTTTTTTGTTCTCTACAAAACAAAATGACAAATAAAAGTTGAAGATAAAAAATAACAAGAACACTTGGTTTCACTTTTACAATTGACACTCGTGAAAAAAATTTTCACCACCAAAAATAATGAAAAGGAAAAACAGAAGACAGAAGAGCTCTCGTTTTTTTTTTTTTTTTTTTTTTTTGAAGTGACTGTTGAATCGATGCTATGCAGTTGAGCTCCTCATTATTATTACAGGGAAAAAAAATCATAATCAAGGAGTAAAGGAGAAGCACAAAAATTGTGGAGGACGAGGAAAAAAAATTGTCGATGGCAATAGAAAAAAAGCCAGGAGGCTCGAGTACACACTGACGTTGAATAAAACGTAAAAACTCGAGGTTTTTTTTTTCTTCCTTCTTCTTGTTCCATCAACATTCTGCCTCTATTCAGGCTCCTTGGAGATTCTGTGTATAGACAGGCATTGCCTCTCCGAGGCGCGAAGAAGTGGGCGTCTCGTGATAATTGGTCCAGCGTTGGATGACGATGAGGAGATGGGGGCTTTTCATAAGGACGACGAAATTATTTTTTTTTTCGGGTAGGTCCACTCCATGGGACATTGCCACGAGGCCATTAACGGTGTTCTCGAGAAATTGAGCTTTGATGCAGGTGGAAGAGACAAGTGCACTGCAATCGTATTGAAAACGAAGAAAAAAAGGGTTTATTTTTATATTTTTTGTAAATATAAAAATTCGAGGTTTTTCTCAGTTTTTAATTAAAAATATTTCGGAAATTAAGAGAAATAGTGATTTTAGGTGGATCCTTATTTGTAGAGAAATTCAGAGGATACAGAGAACGGATTTGGAGGAAAGGGGCGTATCTCCATTGGTTTTGGAAATTATTGAAAATAAAAAGAAGGATCAATTTTTAAAAATATCAAAATTTAAATTTGATGATTTCCTCAATTTTTAATTGAAAATATTTCGAAAAATGAGCGAGATAGAGCAATTTTAATTGAATCTTCATTTTAAGGAAATCTTGAAAGCTATAAAAAAGGATTGAAGCAAAATCGCTGTATCTCATTTAATTTCCTATATATTTTCTTAAAAAAAGTGTCCGGAAACAAAAAAAACGTGTAAAATCGTTTTTTTTTTTAATAACTCTTCTCATTTTAATGTTTAATGTTTATTCGTTAAAACTCCAGGCTAGTGAGCCCATCGGAGCTAATACAGTAAATTATATATACATACTTCAGAAGTCGCATTAAAAAAATTTCTTTCATAAAAAAATCACAAATTATATAAACTTCCATAAATCATTCATTCATCATTCCATTCATTTTTAGTAGTTTTTGTGAATATCTCAGACGCTGTTGACTTTACGAAGATTAATCAAGATACCTTTTTTTTAGGTAATCAAATGTTCTATAATAAAGGTCTCTTGAAATTTTCCTCTAAATCCATTCATTTTAGAGATTTCCACGATATAATCCGCGAAACCCCAAATTGTAAAAAACAGATAAAAACTAATTGTCCACAATCAATAGAAACATGAATAATTCTCTGTTTATTGCCATTTGAATCTCATTTTTATTTTCTTCGAGCTCTTCAACACTGAATTTCTTCTTTCCCTCCCTATAAATTTCCTTCAAAATAAAAAAATAATTCTGATTAATAAAATCATTTCATTTGAAACTCCAAAAATAGCCTCTATGATTATTCTCATTTTCATGAAAGTCTTTTGCTTTAATGCTCCAGACACTGAGACAATTAAACATGGCGTTAATACGTGAGCTAAATGCCGGTGTGTTTCATGATGCACATCATAAAAGACTTGAAACACAGGGGAAAAATGAAACTAGTACGAGCCATCAGAGTAATGGTTGTTTCTGAAAACGCTATTTTCTCGTGTCTGGAGCTCTCTTCTTCTTCTTTTTTTTTCTCTCCATTCTTTTTTTATTTCTCTTTTTCTTTACATTTTTCCTCTTTGGGTTATTTTCTGAGAAGATTTTTTGGAGGCTGCAGTGTCTGGTCTGAGTACGACGAAAACAGAAGCAGAAGAGGGGGGGGGGGGAGAGGGGGGAAAGGTCTAGTACAGGGGCAAAGGGCAAGGATTAATGTGCATCAGACCGAGACACGAGAGGTATGTCGCGGTACTTTTACCCCTTTCAGCCGACTCCACAGGATTTTCGTTTGGACCAAGAGGCAAAAGGAGGGGGGGGGGGGGGGGGAGACTTTAAGAGCACCGTTGCCTTAATCTCCGCTTGTCCAAACCGACCTTCTCGACACCCTGACGAGACCAACCAACGGCAGTTCTTCCACCACCTTCTACAACTCTTGAGACACTCTGAGATTTTCTTCTCTTTTTTCCTTTTACTCGAAGTATTTTATTCCTTTTATTTCGTTACTCTATTCAACGTTCACTTGACTTTTCTATTTTTTTCATGATAAAAAGAAAAATTTTGCAGTTAAATTTAGGGGAGGATTGATGATTTAGTGAAGAGGTGAAACAGCACAAATTGACGGATTTTTGTGATCATTTCCAATAGAATATTTCAGGAATTAATGGAAATATGCTCTTTTTAGCTCATTTTTTTTCTCGGAGAAAATTTCGCAAGGCCATGAAGAACTAATGAGGACAAAAAAAGGCGTATCTCCATTCATTTTTGGGATTTTTCAGTGAAATGTCTCGGAAACTAATGAAAGTACGTACTTTTTGCTCCAATTTCTTACGTAGAAAATTTCTAGAGCTACAAAAATAAATTAGGATAAAAAAGGCGTATCTCCATTAATTTGCGGGATATATTTGAGAAAAAGTGAATGTCAAAAATGAACTCATCCAATTTTACCTCTTTGCTATTGAAATCTCTTTTGTGAGTGTAGATTAAAAAAAAAAAAAATTAATAATTAGCAACAAAATCAGACTCATTATTGACAAATACTCACAAAACAACAAATCTTTTATTTTTTAAGAAAAAATATTTATTACATTAGAATCATCATAATTCCACGAAATTCTCTCTTAATAACACTATTTTGTAGCGTCAAGCTCTTTTCCAACTATATCTATTGTCGAAAAAAATCCTATTTTTTCAACAACATAATTTTTCCATTAAATTTCGTTTTTCAATTAAATTTTATCGAAATTTGCTCTCAGAAACCAGACTACTCAGGCAGAATGAAAAAAATAAACAACAATGAGAGCATATTGCAGTATCTTCATCATTTTTTTCCCGATTTTTCCACAAAGCCTTCAACAACAAAAAAAAACCTAAGACCCCCAGAAATTCGAGTCTATCGAAAACAAAGAATTTTTTAACCCAAACATATCAATTCCCCTGAGAAAACAGGCGTGGAATCTCGTCACCATTAAAATGATTTTAATGAAAAACATTTTGGCACAAAATTGCAACAAAAGAGCCTACAAATTCCCAGGTAGAGTGTCAAGCATCGAGGGACTCTGGCTGTACCTCTCGAACGAGACTTCGTTACCTTTGTCTCATCACGCGATACACCATGAGAAGTGAGAGCTCTAAAAAAAAAAAAAAAAAAAAAAGCAGCCCCTGTATTGTCAGTTTAGCACGTTCTCATCCCTCCCCCTCTTCCGCCATAACACCACCGTTATAAACGCAGGGACGATAGGATGAGATGCATAGAGCAAAAGAGACGAAAAAAATTCAAAAAGAATGGAAATTTTTAACGGGTAGGTATTCCCACGTGTCGCATGAAATGCGTACAACGGAAGTCTGTGCATTGTTCTTGTCAAAGAAGAGCACGAGTATATATCTGTGTAATCCAAACTCATGCTCACTCTGGTTCTTTATATCATAGCTTTATCCTCTCCACATCATCCACAATACTTCTTTTTTTTTTTTTCTTCCTCCTCCTTCTTCCCGATGTTCCAAAGCAGTGCTAGACGGCAATCCGGAAATTAATGCAAAGTAAAAGCCTCGGCCCATTTCACTAGAGGCGTGCGCGCACGATCAGACGGCGCCGCTTTCTTTCTTTCACTGCTTTTTTCTTTTTTTTTTTCGCCTCTTTATTTTCATTCTGCCAACGTCTTCAGAATTTTTCGGCAGACGGTGGTGGTGGAGAAGAGGATAAAAAAAGCGGGGGGGGGGGGGAGGGTGGTTCAGGTGAAGAGGGTTGAAGTGAAGGAAAAAAGTGGTTTTCCTTGACTTGGATTTTTTTTTTCAATTTTTTACCTTTTTTTTGGAGATTTTGAGGAGAAAGAAACCAATGTGCTAACGTCCATGCTTTTATTATTATTATTATTATTATTATTATCATTATTATTGCTAGTAATTGAAAGCGCATCTCTTCCAAATTTTTTCTGGACAAAAATTTAAAAAAAAGCGTTCATGTCGCTTAATGCGAGATATCGCATCGATTAATCGATATTTGAAAATAATCGATCCATCAAATTAGATTGAGGAGTAATCAATGACTTCAGAAAAATGTGATTTCAATGACTTGAAGCTCTGATTAACGTGGATTCATGACTGCAATTAATTGCCAATGACTTCATCAATTTGTAGTCAGTGACTTCAAATAGAATGAAGTCATTGAAATCACAATAAATAAAATTTTACGAATAAAAGAGGGTGAGGGAAAACGGGTTTTCATCATATTGAAACAAAAACTTTTTATATAAATTGACACATTACAATATTTAGATGTTTTTCATTGGAAGTATTTTTTAACAGCCTTAAAAATATTATTAGGTAGTTTTAAATCCCCACTCACATTTATCACAGGAGGGGAAATAGTTTTTCGATACTGTTCAATATCGATGTACCCATGTACACTGATTGGCTCTAATTTCAAACAATTTGTACTTTTATCTAAAATATAACAGTGGCAAAGAACACTCATTTTAGTGACTTCAATTGATTTCAAGTGACTTCAGTGATTTCAGAATTGATTTAAAAAATGAAATCATTTGACTCCAGTGATTTCAAAAAGGTTGAAGTCATCTGACTTCAGTGATTTCAATGACTTCACTTGATTTCAAATTGACTTCATCGCGGTGTGGCGCCACGACTTCAGGAATGAGCCACCCCTCGGTGGAGAGTACAGAGACACGTCCCTTTTGTTTAACCCCTTAGAGACGTAGACTGTTCGATTTCGGCTGACTTGGCTCAACTATTTCGGTCCAAATTTTTCCTACGTGAAAAAGACAATGTGGACACAAAGGAGATTCTCGGGATCTTTTCGATCATTCAATTGTTTTTTTTTCTTTCTGCTCTCTTTCACTATCTTCATGAATTGTAATAAAAACACGTGACTCAATTCAATGGAATGTTGGGCATTAAAATAGCTGGGAGAAAATTGAATTTTCCCCTCCTCCTCCCCCCTGGGGGAGTGGAGATACGAGGGACTGCCAAATATGATATTGAGAATCTCCCTTTTTTTTCATCAATTCCTCATTTATCAGACTGCATTCATTCCGATCTGAATGTTTCTCAGGACGTAATTTCGTTTGTATTGAAATTGATAGGTAAATTTGATGGGGGGGGGAGAAACGTGAATTTTAAGAGAGGGGAGATGAGTTAATTGAATTAATTGAGTGGGTGGCGGTACATTTGATGGGATGCATTGGTATTCTGTCGTTAGCACCATCTGATGCGATTGGAACGTGGAAATTAGCAACTATTTTTGGGGGAATCAGTGGAGGAGTGGGAGGGGCGGGGGGCAGCACTGGAGTTTGATTGTTAAATTGGGAAATTGAGTAATAGCAAAAGTCACACGAGTTGCAGATCTTTATTTTAAGAATAATCTTGAAAATAATGAGTTTTAGGAGAATTTATCAAGAATTCTTTTGTGTAATATATAAAAAAACCAAAAAAATTATTTTCTGTAGGAAATTAGAATCGCAACGAAGAAGGTCAAGTGGAATTTTCCGCTGAATCTGCTTGTTTTTGAGATATCTACTAAAAGGTGAAACATTAGTCGTTTTTTTTGATTGATATTTTTTGAGAATATCTCGGAAAATGATGGAAATACGCCTTTTTTACCTGCAGCTTGTTTTGAAGAGGATTTTGAGAGCTAGAGAAGGAAAAATGGAGGCTAAATCACTCTATCTCGCTTAGCTTTCATGATTTTTGTAGGAAAAGAAGGAGGGGGGGGGGGGGCTATTTTTTCTTCCAACAATTCTTCTTACTTATTATTACTCTTATTCTCGCTCCATTACTCTCTTTTTGAATTTTTTCTACTGTTATACATTTATTCTTATTTTCTCAATGATTTTTTGTTTAAAAACCACTCAATTGCTGAAAAAATGTATATTTTTATTAGTTCTATGGCCTTTTAAGGCTCTCGTCATGATAAACATTCATCAATCTATTTATCTTGAATATCCCAGAAAATAAGTGAAATAAGGCAACTTTGCGTTAATTCTATTCTGTTGCTTTTAAAATTCTCTGGAAGAAGAAATCGGAACTAAAACCCAGAGATTTCCAGAATTTTTCAAAAAAATTTAGGATTTTTCAGAGTCTTCCAGGATTCTCCAGAATTTTTCCGAATTGAACCCCAGCAATTTTTCTTTACCCATATGGTTTTTAAAAAATCGGTATTTTTCGCCAATTTGAAATTTTTCAAGAATTCCAGAATTCTTCAAATTAAACTCCAGTAACCTTCCTTGGCTCAAATGTTTTTCTGAAAAATCCTGATTTTTCCCCACTTTTGAATTTTCAGAAACTATTGGGCGTATTTCCATTAAACTCTGAGCCATATCTTATTTTGCCTCTTCGCAACTAAAAAATATTATTGTCTTCTTTCCATTAAATTAATTTCATTGAATGTCCACAATCGATCAAAAATTATTTATTTTCACGTTGACTGCCTGAACGAATACGAGAGTGCATCCACTTAATTTAATAGACCAAAAAAAAAAAAGAAAGAAAAAAATTAACGGAACAAACTTTGTTAAATTTATTATTCATCGTTCTGCATCGGCACATCTATGGAGTATACGAACTACACGAATAAAATGCACACCGCCAAATGCACCTAATAAAACAATGGAAAGTGGAGTGAAGTATGTGAAGTGAACTGGATGAAATAGAAAAAAAAAAAAAAAGGTAATAGAGAGAGAGAGACACAGAGAGTTTCTCGTACATTCGCATTTATAAAACGTGAATTAACGGACGGTAAGTATGGGCACGGGTTTTCAATTGTACAAAGCCAACTACAATGGACAATCCGGGGGCTATGATGCCAGGCAGCATCAAAGCCACTGTGGATGAGAGGCAACAATGGAACTATGAAACTGGTATACAGAGTTTAGTGGAGTTCCTCGTTACTCAGCGACAATTTTAAAATGTGGGAGAAAAAAAAAGGAGGAGGAGGAGGAGGAGGAGAAGAAGAAGGAGGAGGAGGAGGAGGAAGGGGGGTAGAGTGAAAAGGCATTGTATTTTGCACCATCGAATGACATTAAACAATGGAAAATAATGAGGAGGGGGGTGTTTAGGGGAATTACACCTATGAATTTATAGGATGAATTAAATTGGCGAGAAAACAATTGGGGTTTTTGAGAAAAAATTGTATTTTTTAATTGTGCTAATTTTTTTGGATATTTCATTTTTTTGTGACTTTTCTTGAAAATAATTGCGAAATTTGAAGATTTTTAGATATAAAAAAATTAAATTTAGTTTTTAAATAGGAGAAGCTGATTTTAGAATTTATCTTGGAAAGAAAGCGAGATAGAACGATTTTACCCGGATTCTTCCTTTATAACTCTTGAAAATGTATATAAAAGAGGATTGAGGCAAAATCGTCCTATTTCGCTTAATCACCAAGATATTTTATTGAGAATTATCAGAAAGATAAACTGAAAAATGAAGACAGAATAAATTAATTTTTTTATCATTTATTTTTTTTTTTAATTTTGGAAACTAATGGAGATACGCCTTTTTCACTCTCATCTTTCTTTGTCACTCCTGAAATTCACTATAAAAGAGAATAGAACAAAATTGCCCTATTTCGCTTATTTTGCGAGATATTCCACGGGGAATAATGACAAAAATAAGTCAAAAAATTCAATTTATTTTATTTTTCATCAATTTTTATCAGAATATCTTGAAAATTGACGAAAATACGCCTTTTTTGATCGAATCCTCTTTTGTAGCTCTTAAAATTTTCTACGAAAAAAATTATGGAGTAAAATTGCCTTATCTCGCTTAGTTTCCGGAATATTCTATTGAAAATGATCGCAAAGATAAGTCAAAAGATAAAAACAGAATTTTTTCATTCATTATTTTGAAAATATCTGAAAAAAACTAATGGAAATACGCCTTTTTTTGACAGAAATCCATTTTTTTAGCCCTCGAAATTCACTACAAAATGGACCAGAATCAAAAGGGTGTATCTCCATTCCTCCCCAAAATATTCCCTTAAAAAAAGCCTCCGAAAAAAAAAATCGACTAACATTTTACTACCTTTTTACAACAAAACTAAATAAATCCTTAAGATTTATTCCAAAAAATTCGCCATTTTTCCATGACATTATTCACCACGACATAGCAAAAAATTCACGATTATTCTAATTTTCATAGTACCTTCACTGAATGATAAGAAAGCCTGCGGCTTACTTTTCTCCTATTTTCTTTCGTCGTGAGGAAAAAAAATAAAGAACCTCATGATGAACAAAAGCTTTGATAATAAAAAGAGCTTCAACTGTTGACACATAGTAAATTTCATCAGAAATTCGCTTTTTATTCATTTTTTTCGCAACAAACTCGAACTCGAACTCTCAAATTATCATTATATCATTGAAATTCATTATTTTAATTCGATTCATACTTTCATCCCAATGTTTCCATTATTTTTATTTTCTTCAATCACTCACCCCCTCTTCCCCCCCCCCCCCCCCTCCCCAAAAAAAAAGAAATTTTAACGCAATCCTTTTTGTATTCATTGTCGCATTGTAATCTCTGAGCTCAAAGTGATCGACCGCGCACTAGGGAAATAATGAGGGGAAAACTCGTGCCCAGACGCCGTCTCATTAAAGACGGTTCATCCACCTTTCGAGTTTGCAATTTTAATTAGTAGGAAAGAGAAAAAAAAAAAAGGTGAGCCGATCCGTACGTTCACATCGTCCTCAACTGCCTCTATTCCAATTTTTTTTTGCTTCTTTTTTTTTTTCGCGTCTTTTCTTCTTCTATCTCATCGTCTCTTTTCATCAACCCGTTATCTTTATTTCACTTGAATTTTTCGCCCTCACTAGTTCTCTCATTTCTGAGAGAGGGAGGAAAAGGAAAAAAATTAGATAGTAACGTAATCTGCAAAATTCTCATAACGTTTCAATTAAATCTGATCAATGTACCTAATTTTTTTTTTCCTTTTCTCCATCATTTGCAAGTGAGTGGGTATACATGCCTTTTCAATATTCTACCATCTCATTAGCATATCAGAGTAATTTTATGGTTAATTTTTTCTTTTTCTTTCAATTTCAATAGTGAAAAGATAAAAGAGGGAAAAATCGTTTTTTTTTTCACTGCTCTTTTTTTTTTGATAATATCACAGAAAATAATGGAGATACGCCCTTTTTATGTTAATCTATATTTTGCTCTAATTTCTATATTTATGGCGAATTTCAAGAGCTATGAAAATGGATTTCGGCAAGAAGGGCGTATCTCCATTAATTTCTTGAATATTTACAAAAAAATAAATCATTAAAAAATCTATTTTTTTTTTTCGTTTTTATCATTAAATTTTTTTTTTTCATCATTTTCAATGAAATATTTCGAAAAATAATGGAGATACGCCTTTCTTATTCTAAGTGCCTTTTGATGGAAAGTTTCAAGGGTTAAAGAAAAGGTTTGAGGGAAAAAAGGGCGTATCTCCATTATTTTTTGAGATATTTCCCCAAAAAATTCCCCTTTTTGCCTCTCCATGACTGATTTGAAAGCTAAAAAAAAAAAAGAATGCATTCTATTTTATTGACTCCGAGTGATTTTCAATTTCGTATTACTCAAATCCCGTGAAATAAATAACACTAATCCGTAACACAACTGGTAAGCCACTGAGATTGGTATCGACGAGACTCGAATGTTATCCAAGAGTCACGTACTGAGAAATGTTGACACGTTGTGGCAAGTGTCGAATGCTTTGGGTGTATATGTATGTGCCACAAAGCCACAGGGGCACAACGTGGTCTGACTATAGCATTGGTAAGTACCTTACCACTATAGTATTCCAATCCATTCGTATTGGATGTACAATCAACGAGATTTACGTTACACAAATTCAATTGATAAATTTACACATTTTTATTGGGTGGGTAATTTTTGATGATTTTATTTGAACAATAAATTCAGTGAAAATGAAACACATTTGCATTCAGCAAATCGAAATGAGAGAAAAAAAAAATTATAAAAATTTAATTTTTCGACAAATTCATTTTTTAAACTTTTTTTCTAGAATAATTCAAAAAATTATGAAAATTCACCCTTTTTGCACTGATCCCTTATTTTAAAAAGGGCGTATCTCCATTAGTTTCAGCGATATTCACAAAAAAGATGGAAGAAATCTTTACTACCTAAGGTAGTATCTTAGCGAACTCGAGTACAGTTGAACCCTTATTTTTTTGATGCCATATCAAAGATGATATTTTTTTACATTTTTCTGAATTTTTTCATAATTTTTGCTCGTGCAGTTTATGAGATATGAATTATCAAAGTTACTGAAAATAGCGGTGGTGGGGATGAAACGCCCTAAATCGGACAGAAATAACGAAATTACTAAAAAACCACAGGGTTGACCCATTATTTGAAAACAATTGGCGAAGATAACAGCATTCTAACTAAATAATAGAAGAAAAAAATATTCAATTCACCGTATAATTATTGAGAAATTTTAATAAGAAGGCAGTCGTAACTATTTGCCTCTCTCTCTATCTCATACATGTGATCAAGAAAAATCTGGAAAAAATTGAGAAAATGCCCCAATATGTCTGCAGTATTGTTGAATTTTTTCAGATTCGTTCTGGGAGAACTTCTTTCTGAAAGAAATTCTGAGAGAAAATAAATTTAATAAAGAGAAAATTTTTGAAAGATATATAAGGATTTTTTTCGGAGCGAAGGGCTCTATGAAAAAATCTGAAAAAATTTGGAGAGATGCTCCGACATGTCTACATTGTTGGTGAATTTTTTCGGATTTTTTTGTAGAGATGCCTTTTTGGAAGAAATTCTGGAAGATAAGAGATTCAGCAGAATGATTTTCTCCAATTATTCACAAGCTGAAGATATGACTTTTTTCGGGTAAATTAAAGGACTTTTTCCCGAATTATCAGCAATTAATTGGAAACTAACCTACAAATTCTCGTTTTTTCCTGTTTTATCGACCGTACTCTGGAATACTACCTTACATAAATTTTGTACTCCGGAAAACTCGCACAATACATTAATCTCAAATTCATCAGAAAAAAAGAATAGATAATAATTTTCCTCAACTCCTGCAAAATCCTGAGAACGAGGCCACAGAGAGTAACCAAGTACTTTCGTGCGTCACAAGTAGAAAAAAATTGGCCGTGTCTCGAAGATTCCAGCAAAAAAAGAAAAAACCCAAAAAAAAAAAAAGCACAAAAACTTTCTGTACTGTCACGCTTCTCCACTGGCCCAAGGTAAAACTTGGGAAAATTACTGTCGGGTAATTAACTCCAGGAAATAAATTCGCATTAGCTGAGAAAGTGGGGGTTAAGGTTTTTCTTTATTTTTTTTTCCTAAAAAAAAAACAGATGAAAAAAAAAAGCGCCAGAGTTTGGGCACTGGGTGGCACACTTGGTTGTATAAAATCGCAGCCGTAAAAATTAACCATTTAAACGTCTCGACGAGGTAACGAATGGACTTTCAGGAGCACTTGGTTACACTCTGAGAAAACTCGCGAAGAACTAGGCAGTGTCTTGAATTTTTTTTTTCTTCTTTTTCCGTCTGCGCCTTTTTTTATTCCTCTTATTTTTCTTCAGCACAAAATCTCATGCGTTTATGGCGACAGACTGGGGGATAAATTTTCTCCCGATTACTTGGATTTTCCTTCTTTAATAATTTTTCTAATTTATCTGTCTACTTTACTGCGAAGCATTCTATTCCTCATTTTTTTTCAAATTTCATTGAACTTTAACAAGCTACTGAAGGATGGAAAAAATATTCCGAGACCTACAAAAAAAAAGATTAAGACAAAAAGGGCGTATATCCACTATTTTTTGGGATATTTCCAGAAAAATGATTTAAAAAGGGATTTTTTCTGTTCTTCGAGTTATTTTCGTGATTATTTTCAATGAAATATCTCGAGAACTATTGGAGATACGTCTTTTTCAGTCCCAACCCTTTTTTTCGAAGACAATTTTAAGGTCTAAAAAAAAGAATTTGGATAAAATAGTCTTATCTCGCTTAATGTCCGAGATATAAAATGAAATTCAGTAGCGAAAAGATAAAACAGACTAATTTAATTTTTTTTACATTTTTTTAAAAAGAAAATCTCTCGGAAACTAAGCGAGATAGGACGACTTCACCTTAAACCTCATTTTTTTTTTTTTTTTCTTAAAACCTCATTTCTAATTCTTAAATTCAATTCAATCAATATTTTTTTAAAATTATTTAATTAATATTAATTTTTAATAATATTATTTAATTAATAAAAAAGAAAAATAGTTAAGGTAAAATCGCTCTATCTCGTTTAGTTTCCGAAAGACAAAAACAGAAAATTCGTTTTATAATTAACTTTATTATTGAGAATATCTCGAAAACTAATGGACATACACTTTTTTTTTTATCCTAATCCTTTTTTGTAGCTCTTGAAATTCTCTACAAAATGGATTAAGGTAAAAAGGCGTATCTCCATTAGTTTCCAAAATATTTTCTAAAAATTGACCAATCCCATTTCCACCTGATTTGGAAAAAAATCCACTTCCCAAACGAATTTTTCTGATTTATCTGTCTACTCTACATGAAGAATTGTATTCTTCATTTTTAAAAATTTCATGGCACTTTAACAGGCAACTGAGAGAGTAAAAAAAATATAAAAAAAACTCCACAGAAATAGGAAAAAATGTTAAGTACTCTTGTTTATACTTTGTCTGCTCTTTAAAAATACTCATTGTCCACAAAAGTTTATGAAAAAGAACGCTTTTATCGTTAAAAAGTGTTGAACACTGTTAAACGTATAAATTTACATGTTAATAAATAAATTTGAAATAATACGTAACGTTTTTTTTCCTTTTTTACATTGTTCCAAGCATGGTTTAAAGAGTAATTTGAAGTTATGATTTAAAAACTCGAGGAAAAAGCTTTTACCTCTTTTTTTTTTTTACCTTGCATTTTTTTAATGCAGTTTATTCTACAATTCAAATTAACTTTATTATATTTATATTTTCTGTGCATTTGCACCAGTTCCACTCTCTCTCTCTCGCCAATCGTTTTCATAAATAGGGGAGTGGGGGGAAATTGGGGGGAATTTATATAAACTGATAATACAAACGCAGGCACTTTTGCCTGAGCTTAACTGGACTTTTTCCACTTTCATTTTGTTCATTTGCCCACTCCAATTTATTGGGTTTATGTTATGTGTATTCACACGCTGACTGTACTATAGGCACGTGGCTGGTCTCATTCAACTTGCTACCCCCCCTCCAGACACTCTCTCTTACAGCCTCCCCCCCCCCCCCTCCTTTAGCATCACTCATTCACTTTGCTCATCAAACAAGCCGAGCTGTTGTTGTCTCGTCTACACTTTGTATTATTCTCTCTCTCAGTCAAGGTTACATGCGTGTGTGGGATTAAGGGATGTTTAGAGAGAACGAGAAATATTTAGTTAGGTGGAGGGAGAGGGGGGGGGGTTAGTGTTGAGGATTAGTTGGGAAAATTAGGAGACTGAGGAAATTATTCTAATGGACTTTTTTAAATTGTTTTTCTCTTGTAAAGGGAATTTTTTTTCTGTTTTTGTGATTTTTTGGGAGAATTTTCCGGAAAGTAAGAGAGATAGAGCGATTTTTTTCGGGTGATCTTTCTTTGATGGGAATTTTAGAGGTACGGAGAATGATTTGGGCAAAATTCGCGCAATATCGCTTAGTTTTTGAGATATTTACACTGAGAAAGAAAAAAAAGTGGTAGAAACGATTAAATATTGAGGCAAATGGTCCTTAGTAAATACTTTTTTGATATAATTAAAAAAGTTGTTGAATCTACTGAAGTTAGGTGATCTAAACACATTAATTAGTTGAATTGACCGAATTCAGTAATTTTAACAGCTATTTATGATTATTTCGAAAAAAATGTCTGATAAGGATCAATTTCATCAATATTTGATTGTTTTTACCATTATTTTTTTTTCAATGTAGAAAGAATTATAAGAAAAAATTGAGTTTTTCTGTTTTTTTTTCTCTTTTTGAAGCGACTCCTCCTGAGCCATTTTTATAGTTCTAAAAATTCTCTATAAAAGAAGAATTCGCAAAAAAGAATCGCATTATCTCGTTTATTTTTCGAGATATTCGGAGAAAAAAATGACACATTTTTCATTATTTTCCCAAAATATCTTTCTCTCTCTTTAAAAATTGATGAAATTCAATCGTAATTTTTATTGACCATTCTATTTTCTCCAAAATCTCTTAATATGCCTCTCAAACTGTCACCCAAAAATATCTCCCTAAATAATTCAACTGAAAATCTATCTCACATTGAAATTATGTTTAATCATAAAAATTGAAGTTAACCTGTGTGTAAAAGTCAATTCCCCAGTGAGTGTAACTCCATATTTTATGAATGATTCGTTGGATGCCTCCAGGGTGTGTGAGAGAAAAAGTATGGGAATGTGAAAATATATAGATACTCTGGTAGCGATGCAGTGAAAAGTTCAGTTCGAAGTTGGACAAAAAGAAAAATAAAGGAAAAGAAGGTAGAAACTGAAAAGAGAAGAGGGGGAGGGGGATGGGGATGAAGAGGATCGTGAATTGGTGGCTGTGATGATACGTGCATGGAATGGTGCACGAATCATGGTACCAAGGCCCCCTTAGAGATTCGACTCTTTTCTCCGTACGTTTCACACTCCTCCTCTTCTTTTTTTTTCATTTTTCCCCCTATTTCCACCTTCATTCCCTTATTTTTTCTCTTTCCCTGCCTCCAATTTTCCGAGCGCTCACTTTCCTGCGCTGGCAAAGACGGAAAAAGACAGAGGATGAATGAGAAAAAGAAAAGAGAAAGAGGAAAGAGCTAGTGCCCTCTAGGCGAGAATCTTAAAATATCATCCCCTCTCTACCGATGTAATGCCAGTGAATTATTGCAGCATTTAATCATCCCAAATAAGCTCAGTTCAGCCTCTACCCAACACCCTCAGGACTCTTCCCTCCCCCCCCCCCTTTTTCCTGTGTCCTACGGTTTATTTGTCGAGGGAAAGAAAAAAAGATAGAAATTTCTTGAAAATTCGATAAAATTTTTGATGCTTTTTTTTTAATGAAGTCCTCTTTGGGGAATATCTCGGAGAGTAAGCGAGATGGAGCGATTGTCTTCTGATTCTTTTTCTAGAGAATTTCAACAGACATAGAGCAAAAAAGGCGTATCTCCATTATTTCTCGAGATCTCCTCTAAAAACTGCCAACAAACTGAAAAAAATACAATGATTCTTTTTTACCTCTTCTCTACTGAATTTTTCTCGATTAAATGTTGTAATTATTAAATATAAAAAAAAACATTTCAACTGCTCAACAAGCAAAACCGTTGAAGGGCCTTCGCGAGTAACCAAGCTCATGAAGTAACAAACGTTTGAATAAAAGCATAACAGATTAAAGAGAGAAATAGAAAGTAATGCATACACTTTCTGAAAAACATAAAGATATTCCGCATACTCTGGCATTTATAAAAGTAGAGGAAACGTGCGTTATCCAGAATTACGGTTTTTACCTACGTCGTATACTTAACCATACTTCGCTTGAGTTTTTCCTCCATTCCATTTGCCTCTTTTTCTATCCACAAACATTTTCCGAACCTTCCTTCGCACTCGTTCACTCCTCTTTTTTTCCACCAGATGAGGAGTTTACAACGTACACTAATTTTCCAGAGAGAAAGAAAGAGAGAGAGAGAGAGAGAGGAAAAACTAACACGTGTTTTGTGACTGAGCTTTACACTCGTTTCACTGCAGAGTGTCTGCATACTGTGTATTCAAAGGTACAGACAAAGCGCACTAGTGGTTTTTTGGTAAAAAAAAAAGTTAATGCGAATGGGAGGAACAAGAATGTGACGTTTGTTTTGTCTGCTTCTGTGGTTAAGATGAACAAGTAAAGGAAAGTGGGTTAAAAGAGGTGGAAAAACAGTTTAATGGGGAGTTTATTAGTGCAGTGGCTCGTGCACATTGTTGGTGAAGTCTAGAACCAATTGGGAAAAAAGGCGAGGAAAAGAGGAGTTTCAATTAATTCCTGATTTTTTTTGATGCCATATCAAAGATGATATTTTTTTTTACATTTTTCTGAATTTTTTCATAGTTTTTGACCGTTTAGTTTATGAGATATGAATTATCAAAGTTACTGAAAATAGCGGGGGTGGAGATGAAACGCCCTAAATCGGACAGAAATAACAAAATTACTAAAAAAACCACACGGTTGACCCATTATTTCAAAACAATTGGCGAAGAGAACAGCTTTTCAACTAAATAATAGAAGAAAAAATATTCAATTCACCGTATAGTTATTGAGAAATTTCAATTAGAAGGTAGTCGTAACTATTTGCCTCTCTCTCTATCTCGTGCATGTGATAGGAGATTAATGTAAAAAAAATTCGAGAAGAAAAAAATTATATTCACAAGCTGAAGATATGACTTGTGAATAGTTTAATCACTTTTTCGGGTAAATTAAAGCACTTTTTCCTGAATTATCAGTAATTAATTGGAAACTAACCTACGAATTCTCATTTTTTCCTGTTTTATCGACCGTACTCTGGAATACTACCTTCAGAAAATATTATTCACGTGTTTTTGTCGATTTGGGCAAAGACGTGTGAATTTATTTGGTGAAGATGAAAGGGTTGGAAAGAAATTTGAAGTGATATTTTTGAAGTACTCCGATTTTTGTGAGAAGTTGGCGCGTCCTTTATAGTTTGCATCGTTCTCTGAATGTCAAGAATTTCTCATGGGAATGAACCTAGTGTGCAATGCATATGATGTCATAAGGGATACACACTTCTGGGAATTGGGGAACGTCGAGGAAAAGTTGGATATCGAACTCTTGGGCTTGTGATGATTCGAATGAAATCGTAGTGCTTTGTGAAGATTTCTACATTTCAGTTTTTTGAATTGTTCATTGGAGATCTGCTGGATAATACAAGTATTATCCCTTGAATATCTTGAAAACTAAGAGAGATGAGAAAATTATCGTGGAACCTTTTTTGAAGCTCTTGAAATTCTTTACAAAGAAGGATTCGCGCAAAATTTTCCTATCTCGCTTGGTTTTCAAGATACTTTTAGAAAATGGAAATTTTTAGGGCCGAGACGTTGGTGTACGGTTTGATCTAGGCTAAAGTTGCCTCTGAATCAAACACATTCTGAATGATTATGTATGTTAAACTGACATTTATACACGTCAAACTAACTTTCGGTTACCTATCATAATATCATATCCCTCAAAATATCACATCAAAATATCACAGTTTGAAATATCACAAATAATAATATCACAATCTAAAAATATCTTGAAATTAAAATATCATATTTTAAAATATCACACTCAAAATTATCACAGAATTAAATTATCACAAATTTTTATTCATTCAATTTCTTTCCAATTATTCAATTGATAATTGAAGAACATAGTAGTCGTGAATTCATATTTATATTTCAATATTGTGTGTTCTACTACGCAAATAATCTGAAACAGTATCATTATCAAAATCATTGACCAAAGCAAAGATACGTTCATCATGATCACGATATTTTTTGCGTTTTCACGTGATAAATCAATCAGTAGCGTTGAACTATTGAGATATCATATTCATGAAAATTACGGTAAATTAGTTGCCATACCACTTCTACGAGACGATGGAGTTTTAATGAAAGCATTGCACTTGAATTTAGTACTGTGCTCAATGCATCGCCATGTCACCACTTTAGAACTCGCATTTTAACTAGTAATTTTTATCCTTTCTGAGTTAGTACAAATTGGAGACTCATATTAATGTTTCTACCATAGAGAATAGTAATTGAATGAATGATTAAGAGAGAAATAAGGCTCATGAAGCTACTTAAGTTTACAAAAAGAGTAAGCACATAAAAAAAAAAAAAAGTCATCACATCAGCAAAATCAATATAATGGAGTAATTGTGTTATACTTTTTTTGGTGATATTTCGAGACCATGATATTTTGAAGTGTGATATTTTTATACCATGAAATTTTGAAGTGTCATATTTTTTGTGATATTATTCATTGTGATATTATAATTACGTGATATTATGACTTGTCACCATCACAATAAATAATAATATCCAAATGCTGACCAATCCTCCAAATTATTGGGAAACACGAATTTTTTAACGTTTATAAATGTCAATTTAGCATTAATAATCATTTAAAATGGGTTTGATTTATAGGTAACTTCAGCTTAGATCAAACCTTACACCAACGTCTCGGCCCTAGAAATTGTAGGTAACGAATGATGAAAAATTCGAATTCCCACGTGAAAACAAACGAATACGATTAAATTTTCTCATCAGAATATTTGAGAATGAATGATTATTATGGCGATGCATTAGAAGACATTCAGACCATCAGAACTAATGTGATGCGCTTAACTGAAAGACGTAAATTTCTTACACCTAGACACTGATAACGACCCCATTAATTTTATCCAACTTCACAAATGCGAGAAAATTCCAGAGGTTTGGATAGAAAAACATCTAATCTCCGACTCGTGAATTTTTTCGTCTTTCTACGAATATTCTTTTACTCCTGAAAAGTAAAATAGTTGAAAAGGAATTATCGAGTTTTATGCGATATTTCGAATTAAATGCGAGATATCGCATCGATTAATCGATATTTGAAGAAGATCGATTCATCAAATCCCCTTAAACTAATTCTCTCAAAGTGAAACCGATGAAACGGAACAATTAAATGAGATTCGATATCTCGAATTTAATGCGAGATATCGCATCGATTAATCGATATCTGTAAAACTATCGATCTCGAGTGAATGTGATACAGTTTTTTAAAAATATCGTCAATCTTGAATTCAATGCGAGATATCGCATCGATTAATCGATATCTGAAAATGATCGATCTATCGAATTATGTTGAATATGAATGTTATTTTCAGAATTTTTTTTAGAATGAAATTGATGTAAATGCGCCTAGCGCTCTTTCAATTGCCATTTCATATAAAACTATCAGTTTCTGGATAAAATCGATTCAACGCTTTAACCAATTCGAATTGGCCCCTCGCCATGATTCGGTGTTAACCCACAGTGACTAGCCCGTGAGAACGAATTTCCAATGATATTTTCAGGTACTTTCAAATGGAATAATGGTCTCGTAAAATTTCCTCCACCTTTAACAATCGTTATGACATCGTCTCCGCCTTTACTTTCTTGTTCAACCCCCCCCCCCCCCCCCACAACTTCTCTTTCTACCCTTTGATAATGCGGGCGGGACCGCAGATTCTCATTAATCGATGGGGATAAATTCGATCCTTTTCAGAACTGATTGTCGATGAAAACAATAAATACTTCGACAATTTCCCAACTCAAGTCATTAATATCAAATTTAGGAGCGATAAAGTAAAATAGGAAATGTCGATTTTTAGGTCGATTTTTTCAAAGGAATATCTTGGAAATCAATGGACATACGCCCTTTTTGCTCTGCACTTTTTTATTGAGAATTTTGAGGGCTACAAAAAAAGGAGTAGGATAAAATTGCCCTATTTAATTCAATTTTCAAGATATTTTTACGAAAAATTACAAGAAAATTGACATTTTTCCTTCTAAAATTTGGAAAATTCAATTTTTAAAAATTTTTTTTTTGCAACACCTATTTTGTCACTTTATCCAAATATTATTCATTTTTTCTCATTTTTGTAGATTATTTAGATTTGAAAATAAAAAAAAAAAGTTTCATTCAAAATTCCCAAGATTTTCTCTTAATTAAAAAAAGGGCAATTATTATTATCTCGATAATTCAGTGATTTTTTTTCTCTTCACAAATTCATTAATGAAATAACTGTGATTTCGTCCATTAATAAATGTCACGAGTGAGATTAAATTGTAATTAACAATTCAACCGTGAGAAAAGTTGGATACACCTCATTCCCCCAAGATTAATCGCATCCACGAGACGAAAAAAAGGAAGAAAAAAAAAAAGGAAAATAATGAAAATAGAAAAGTCGACCAGGCAAATTCTCATTCTCCAGTTCAAGAAATATATATATATACACGTTTTATATATTAAAGCGGATGAAACTTCCATAGTTGAAAGTCTCTGTGTGAAAGTGGCCAACGGTATATCCGCCTCAGCTCGACACCACTGATAAATGTGACAAGGCGACGAAGGGCAAACTTTCCGTTACTCTTTCAGCCTTGGCGATTTAATAGGCAAAGAAATCCAAAACTAGCCTCGATGTTAACCTGTCTCCACTTTGTGCTTTTATAAAAAAAAAAAAAAAAAAAAAAAAATGAAGGAGTGTGGGAGTTATTCGCATGAGTCGCTTTTATTCACCTCAAGCTAGTATGAAAAACTTTTTAATTCACTATCAAGATGCAAATTTTTCTTGTACAAGAGCAATTCATACCAATCCTTTGGAGCCAATGCTACTTGGTTAAGTAGTTTTCGAGTTTTTTTAAATAATAGGATAGATGGGTCACGGGGCTTTGGTGGAAGTTATGGAATTTTAGAGAATGCGATTTACAATTTTTTTCTGAATAATTCAATTTTTTAATGAAGAGGTAAAACAGAATGAGTCAATTTTTATTCCCTTTTTTTTGTAATTGGCGATGGTTAATGGAGATATGCCCTTTTTTAGTCTGAATCCATTTTTTTAGCTCTCTAAATTTTTTTATAAAAGAGCATAAGAGTAGAAAAGATGTATCTCCATTAATTTCCAAAATCTGTCCAGTTTTTACTTTTTTTGAAAGTATTTTTCGGAAATTAATGGAAATACGCCTTTTTTACACTCAACCATTTTTGAATCTCTTTAATATTTTCTATGAAAAAAGATGAAAGTAAAAAGAGCGTATCTCCATTATTTTTTGAGATATTTTATTGAGAATGATAACAAAGATAAATCGATTTATTTTTTCACTAATTAATTTTTTTTTTGCAACCATTTTTTGATGAATATTTCGAAAATTAAGGGAGATAATTGAATTGTTAAAGGAATATTTTTGTAGGCCTGACAGTTCTCTACAAAAAAAAAAAGGGAGGATTTCTATGATATTCTATTGAAAATGATCCCAAAAATAAATCGATTTGTTCTTTTTTGTCTCTTAATTAGTGTTTTTTTGATGATTATCTCGGAAATTAAGCAGAGATAGGGAAATTTTTGTTGAGGCCTTTTTTGAAACTCTCGAAAAATTCTCTACAAAAAAGGCGTCAAGGTAAAAAAATGGCGTATCTCCATTACTCTCGAAAATATTTTGTTAATTTCAATGGCATTCTATGGATGATGAATACAAACTGATAAGCTAGTATTAATTCGTTCTTATTGATTTTTTTAAAGGAAATTTGAAGGATATTTTGTCACTGATCGAATTAATTCGGTTGATTTGTTCTTCAGATAGATTGTCTCTCGAATTTTTTGTCTGCGGATGAAATGTCGCTGATGATTTGTCTTCGAACGATATGTGACGTAACCGAATTTTCAGTAGCAAAATAGTAAAATTGAATAATTCAATGTTTCTTGTCACCTTTTCTTTTTGAAAAAACATTGAGAGAATGTGTCAAAATTTGCAATGAAAATAACGAAAAATTATTCAGCTAATGTAGAATCCCTTGGACCCTCGGCTTAATAAGTTCTACGTTTTCTGTGCAAATTCAAAGTCCCCCCAAAAACTAGCACCCAAAAATTTGTGTCTGATGTAATGCTTACGTGTACACTTCGCCCACTGGCTTTGTCACATATACGACAAATTTACATGGATGTACCTACCCAACGACTCCAAAATATGCAAAACGGATTATCTAAAAAGGGGGCAGGATAGGAGGGAGGGGGGATGAAGGAGAAAAGGAAAACTGCAAAGGGGATAGAGAAGTGAAATGGAGGCTTTATCCTACTAACATGTACACGTCTACTCTGTATGACGTTAGATTATTCATTAAAGCGTCCTTTATAAACTCAACGGCTCCGACACTAGGTATTTCATGGTACTCGTGTGTGTGTGTTAAAGTATTTCGTTGCGGTTCAATTTACGTAGGAAACGGTAAACTCATTTCTCTACTCTCACAATATGTGGGACACAAAGTGACACTGGAGATACGAAGGATTTTCGGGGGAGGGATAGTGGATTCATTCGGAATTAGGGAATTTTCGTTCTATTTGAAGTGGAGATTTGTATAATTGCTGTTGTCCAAGTAAAATTCGGTGGAAAAACAATTTAGAAGTGGAAAATTATAAAAACAGGAGGGTGAGTCGATTTTTCTTGTGAAATTTTTTGGCTTTATTTTTTTTTGTAATTCTTGAAATTGTTTAGAAAAAAAGAATCAGTGGTGAAAAATCTAATTAAAAAAATGGAAAAAATTGGTGAAAAATGCGTATCACCATTATTTTCAGAGATTCCATTAAAAATAATGAACAAAAAAAAGTAGATTTTTTAAAAATCTTTTTTTTTGAATATTTTGGAAATGAATGAAAATATAGAAATAATGTAAAACGAACCCTTTTTCTTTTTTTCAGCTTTTGAAATCCTGTGCAAAAAAAATATTGGATTAAAAAGGGCGTATCTCCATTAAATTCTGATATATTAAATTCATAACAATCACAAAAATTAGTTAATTTGTCTTGTTTCACCCTTTTACTACTGAATTACTTTAGAAAATTTGAATTTCCCCAACACACTTTAATTCCGCAATTACTGAATGAAAATACTGTATGCATTTTCATAGTTGTGACAATAATATATTTAAAACGTTATGCACTGTATTGGCCAGGGGCGATGGCCAGTTACTATGCAGTAGAACGTAACCAGGCTGATTTGCATAACCATCTCAGAAATTACAGACACCAGTATTAATCCAACGTGGCTGACTGTGTAATGTATATATATGTATTTATATATGTATATGAGAGTGTTGCTTGAGGCAAATGAATGATGCATCCTCTCCAGCAGTACTAATTCACTTGAAATGCTATTAATTTACGTTTATCCATCAGACACGCGTGATCGTTCAGGCTATTAAAGTTTCGTCGAGAGTACGGCTACTGCATATTGTTGGCGTTTAACATAAGGGGGTTAAAATTAATAAATATTCACCATTGAATTAATGCAGAATTTATTGATGAATTTATTATTTCTCGAGAATTCTAGTTGTTCGATTTTTTTTTGAATTTTTTGATTTGTGGAATTAATGAATTTTTTATGGTTCGGGATGAAATTTAAGGTTTTATGTAGTGGGAATCGGTGGAAATTGAGGGGAGGATGTGAGATAGGACATTTTTGATGATTGCATTGAAAAGCTGACGGAATTTTACAGGAAAAACATGTCTCGAATGTTATTTTTGGGACTTTTTTGACAATTCGAGGATTTTGGGGGTCAAATTCGTATGATTTGAAGATTCTTGGAGCTTTGATGGTCACAACGTAAAAATTCGATGACTGCTGGGAAGGTGAGCTCATTTCCCATCGATTCATGTGATTTCGAATCAATTTTCATCAATTTTTGTCATAATTATGACGGATTTGATGAAAATAAGATTTTCCTCTATATTTTTTATAAAAAACGATTTTTAAAAATTGAAATCACATGAATTGATGGGAAATGAGCTCACCGTTCTCCTCAACATCAAATTTTTGCGATATAACAATTAAAATTCGACATATTTCCAAAAAAATACAAATTTTCCAAAATCAAAACCTAAAAATGGTCGAATTTTCAAAAGAAAAATACAAAAATGACTTCCGACCCATATTTTTGATCTGAATTTTCCCCAGTTTCCCACAGAAATCATCAGGAAAAAAATCCGCCTCCTACCGCTGAGACAATTAAGATCCACAATATTCTCAGAAAAATCAAAATTTTAAAAATTGGCAAATTTGCCAAAAAAAATTTTGAAAATATCTTCCAACACAGTTTTTCTACCTGAATTTTTCTCAGAATTTCGCTGAAATTACAACGAAAAATCCACCTTCCACCAAAAAACAATTAAAACCCACGATATCCCCTCAAAAAAACAGAAATTCCCCAAAATTAAAAACCTCAAATTAGTCGAGTTTTAAAAAAATCCCAAAAAAAGACATCTAACCCATCATTCCACTTGTTTTTTCCTCAGCTTTCCAATGAAATCATAAAAAAAAATCTGCCTCTCACCCTTTCCCCTATAAAACCCATTTTCCCCAAAACAGTAATGAATTCATGCGTTTTGCCTTCCGTTACACAAGTACCAATTAATCCACCGTAACTCCATCGCAAGTACTCCATCAGAAAATGAAACAACTCCATGAAAATTCATGTAAAATTTCATAGTTTCAAGCCGAGCCATAAATTTAAGCCCTGATACTCCATCGTAAACAGGACAATAAAAATCATACGTCTACATCGAAAATGTCTGCAAAAAGAGAGAAAACTGAGAGCAAGATACTGGAGTGAGAAATGGGAAGAGGGATTGCAAATCGACTCAGGCTAACGGGATATGAAAAGACAGTAGGATGTTTCCCAAGGGCGTAAGTTTTGGTCTAGGGGACCAGAGCGAATGGTATGTAGTCCTCTCTCGTTTAAATGCAAATTGTCGTCACTGGCGCAAAAGCATAACTCGACTATTGCGATTACTACGAGAGACTGGTCCTATGTTCAGACGAAAATGTCGTTCAAACATGAGGGGTGAGAGATGTGAAAGGAGAGGGGGGAGAGAAATACGCAGTCTCTCAGGGAATTGGTTCATACCCCAGAAATTTCCCTAGACAATTTTGCACCCCTTTGACAGTTGCTTCTTTACTTCGGTAGATAATAGGCCCTATCTTCGCAAATTTGCTGTGTAATTTGAGGCTTATTATCGTGCTTGACAAGCCATTGTCACAAATTTATTCACTTATAATTTATTTTTTCTTCTTCTTTGTAATACTGATGTTTCAATGATGAAAAATTATTTTTTAAACTCACGTGCAGTTTAAATTATTGATTTTCCTTTTCTTCCAATTCTGGTAACTTACCTGAAACATAAAAAGATGAAAAAATTAGGGATTTCATTTGACTTTAAAGCAATGCAATAATTTATGCATGTTTTCTTGCGTCATCTTTTTTTCAAAATTAAAAAGGAAACTTTTCTTTTTAAATCATAAATGGTTGTTTCTGTTTATGGGGAGAAATGTAATATATTATGCACGATATTTTGATGAAAAACATTTATTTTTTGTTCATGTGCGGTTTAGGTAATTAAACCTCAAATGTGCCGCGAGAGGATAGCTCTGATTTTGTCGTGATTACATGTGAATTTCTTTCTCATTTCTCATGAAAATCTCATGCAAAATCAAACATGATTTTTCTCTATTTCAAAATCGGTATTATTATAATAGAGTATTTAACAGAAATTTCACCTAAAAAATCAAATCACGTATCATTCAAAACTCATGCGAAATTGTTCTTTCTAACAGACATACATGACCCACACAAAATATTCGGTTCTTTTGAATGTCCCGCGCAACTCGTGGATTTACGATCAACCAATGAAATTTAGGCGTGACATCGAAATTCAACCAAATCTCGCAAAGTATTAAAAAAAAAAATTGCAGATAAAATGCTTTTTTTAAATTTATTTTTTCTCAAATATCTCGAAAATAAATGGAGATACGTCCTTTTTTTTTTAAAAGAAGATATTAGTTGTAAGTTTCGGTGAAAATGGAATTGAATGAAAAAGAAGACATTTTCTCTGCATTTGGCGACGACTAGCTCAATGAAGAAGACCTAAAAAGAATAGTGAACAGAGATAATTCAGTTAGCATTGAGAGAATGTACTCTAGTTAATTGAAAGTGGTAATTGCAACGGTGATCCCTTAACGTACAACTGAGAACAAGACGAGAGAAAGGTGAGGATACAGAAAATACTCATGGGATTTTAGTCTAGGGCTTCCTGGTATACGCAATTCCTTAACTGTATATATATACTACTGTCTAATGGATCCTGTAGTTTGATTACGCTTTTATGCGTCTCCTTCGTCTTTTGACTCTGAGTTGTGTTTGCCTCGTAAATTTACGAACGTACGACAATTAATTCTCCAGAGGATAGGGCATAAGACCTCTGACACTGCTGTTGTCTTTAATGTTGAGTGTATAAGTGTATGTGTGTGATCTAACATGAGAGAAAAATTCACTTTCATCCACATTTTTCACAATTTTTTCCTCTCAAATTCAGCAATTTTTTTTAAGAACAACTCGAAAATTAATGGAGATACGCCCTTTTTATCCTAATCTTCTTTTTTAATTCTTGAAAATATCTCTGAAACTAATGGAGATACGCCCTTTTTGCTCTAATCCTTCTTCGTAACTCTTGAAATTCTCCTAAAAAAAAGAATTCGGACAAAATCGCCTAATCTCGCTCAATTTCCAAAATATTCTGTAAAAATGAATGATAAAAAAAGAGCACTTTTCTCATTTTTATCAGAATGTTTCCGAAATTAATGGAGATACGCCCTTTTAATCCTATTCCACTATTGTAATTTTTGAAATTCTCTAAAAAAAAAAATTCATGAGAAAAAGGCGTATCTCCATTTTTCAAAATATCTCTTCAAAAAAAATCGATTAAGTTCACTTTTTCACTGCTAAATTATTTTTCAGTACAAATTTAAACAATTTACTCAGTACTTCCTCTTTCTCTCTCTCTTGAAGCCCATTTCAAAAATCCATTAAACCATCAATAAATAAAAAGAATTACCAAGTCCCTCTATTTCGTGCGCATTATCAAAACACATACGCGTTGATGTTGAAATCACTGGGTGTATCAGTGTTTATATATGTGTCGAGTTAACTTTCGTCCTCCCTATTTCACGGTAAACGGAGTTTAGTACTGTGCGCGCCTGGTGCTAAATGCACAAATACACAAGTGAACACAGAGCCGAGGGCTTTCATTTATATATACATTCATATATATATGTATGCATTATTAGTGTGTGTGTGACAGAGTGAGATAGCCAGATGGTTTTGCGACAACGAAAATCGCCCCAGGAGATAGAACAGAGGCGACAGAAGGGGGTACAAATGTGAATCACGTATATAGTGGACACAACAATGCCTGTGTAGCCCATTGCAACAACGCCTATACTAATTCATTTAATTAACTTAATGTTAAATTATGAGGTGAATAGGCGGCAAGTTTAATCCACTGGTACTCTCTTCACGCCTCCAAAAACATAGTGCTGCATCGTCATTTTAGAGGGAAAAGGGCTTAAATGATACACATTTTGCCAAATTTTTAGTCCCTTTTCATTCTAAGACGACGACATTAATTTTCTCTTTTTTTTCTTTTAATTCTCTCTTTCTCCACTGAAAATTCGAAAATCTTTTAAATTTCGTGATAAAGTCTATTATTAATTTCTCTTTAATTCTATTAAATTTTCATTTCTCAGGGTTCTTACGAAGTAAAATAGTCGACATATATAATATACATATATTCCACATATATTTCTCATACACATAGTACATGTTTTTCAATAGATATATTGCATATATTCTGGAGTATTGAGTTTAAATTAGAAAAAAATATTCTAATTATATTTCATATATCATGGAAGTACATTCAACATATATATTTCCATTCGAAAAGTGGCATATATGTTGCATGTATGTGATTCATTACATTTTTGGCCGCACATATATTTCTTATGGCTCACATATATTGAAAATATATTTTCGCATGTATTTTTTTTCCATGGGGGAAACTTTATTTTTGCAGGGAATTTTATACGCTTCTTTGAAACTCATTGATAGGTAGACTATTGTTGGATGAATTCAGTTAATTCTACCTTTTAATTAATAGATGCGCATGTGTATTAGGATTGTTATTGTATTTTGAGTTTATTCGGTGAAAATGCAGATTTTGTGCAAAACCTATTGAAATCAGCGCTTTTGAAGGGGAGAGGGTGGTTCAGTGGATTTTCTAGGGAATTATCGGGAGATAGACAGGGTCTATTGAATATTTTGAAATTAATTAATAATTTCTATGAATTTAGGGATTAAATTTACTATTGTTTAGTCTATTATTGACGTGGGAATACAAAATTTGATTGGAGATGAATGAATCGGATTTTTTTAAAGAGTGCAAGGTCTATTCGAAAAATTGGGAAGAAAATTTGGCAAGGTGCTCTGATATATATATTTTGTTGCAGAATTTTTCAGATTTTTTTGGAGAAGATCGGTGTAGAAGAAAAAATTTCATTTTTATTTTTTATTTTATAAATTAAAAAAAAAATTAATTAGAATGGAAATTTAGTGGCGAAGAGGTAAAATAAGAAAAGTCAATTTTTTTTAATAATATTTTTTTTTTAAATATCTTGGAAACTAAGCGAAGGAGGAAAAGTAATTTTGCCTGAATTTTTTTCGATAGCTCTATGAATTTTCTATTTAAAAAGCATCAGAACGAAAAGGGCGTATCTCCATTAATTTCCCAAATATTCGTAAAAAAATTGACAAAATTAATTAATTCAATTAAGAAATGAATAAAAATAGTAATTCCAGAATTTTCAACAGATTTTTGATGGAAGCAAAGTCAGAAAAACATAAGTGCTACAATTTTCATTTTTCGTCTATGATTTTTGAGCTTACATCAATGACTCAGGAGTGAAGACATAAATCCGGATTTTTACTTTTTTTTTTGTCCAGAAGATTAGCGAAAAAGCTCTACTAAATTTATTAACCCACATTATCCCCAAAACTCTGTTAAAATCCGTAGAAACTTTTACCATAAAAATATGAATATTGAAAATCCAAAGTGCACGCCGAAATGACCCGACTTTAAGAAGTGAGTAACCGTGTTAAAAGCACAATGGACTTTACACAGGCACTCAATCCATTTGAATTACGTATAATATCGATATACTCTAAAAGACTATTGAATATTGCCTCCATTGATGCTCTCGAAACATGAAAAAAAAAAAAAAATCAATAAATAATATTAAATTGACAATTTCACATTTTCAATGTTATAAAAGCACTTAACTTAACACTTAACTTTTTCACTGGCTAGTAGTTATTTTTTTTCAAAAAAAAAAAAAAACATAAAAAAAATATATGAGGTTTTTTACGATATTATCCCTCGAGTACTTTGGGATCATAAGAATTTACCTTTGCCAGAGATATCTATACACAAGAAAATCGACGTATATATAGGTGAGAGAGACATTAATGAGCTTAACGCTTACGTGGCACGAAGTGTTAATAAAGTAGACTGGGTTTTTCACACTGACGCTTTTCTTCCCCCCCCCCCCCCCCTCCCACCTCCTACGTCTCTCGTCATCTTATCGGGCATCTCTCTCTCTCTCTTTAGCGCTTAAAACTCAGCATAGCCAGCTTTATTACACCCTTGACTGACTCCTTACCACCAACTTTAACCCACTCATTTTATCCCTCTCGCTTCAATTTCTCTCACACCAAAAATTTCTTCACTCTCACTCACTCCTCTCTTTCTCTCTCTTCTTTTGAACGACTTTATTAATACTCTTGAAGCGGTCGATCGGCCACGATGAGGTGGAATACACTTTGTCTCGCAATATTGCGAAACGCCAAGTGCATTTAAGAGTATCGATGAGAAAATATCTCATTGAATCATTTAAAGATTTTTTTTTGTACTGTTTTTTTTTTTACTTTTTTTCTTTTGGTTCGTGTGCTTTATATTGGAATTCTCGGGCTTTGTGTCTAGACAGGCGAGATTAAAATAAATATTGAGTATTAGAGGGGGGGAGGATGGGTTAATGGGTTAGTGTCAGAAAGGCGTAAGGGATTTTAGAAATTTTTGCAGGAAAAATGAATTTTTTATTTTTTTAGTGACAAAAAAAATTGATTTAATGAAAAAAGAGGGGAGAGACCGAGGCAAAATGATTCAGGATTTTTTTTAGAGTGAAGGAGTCAACGAAAAAATTTGAAAAAATTCAGGAAAAAATATTATTTATTGGAGCATTTTTTCAAATTTTTTCAAAATTTTTCACGAAGTCCTTCACTTTGGAAAAAATTCCTGAATCATGTTGTCTCAGAAGGTCCATTTTGCCCCACTCGTCCCTATATAGAAATTAGGATTTTACAGTTTTTCATGGATTTTTGGTTGAAGTGGAGTCAGAAGGGCGTAAGTGCCATGTTTTTTGATTTTTCTCATATTATTTTTGAGCTCAATTAAATAATTTGAGAGTAAAAAAATAAAACAGGATATTTTGATTTTTTTTTGTTAATAACTTTTTGAGAATATCCCAGAAATTACGCGAGATAGAGCAATTTGTGACTGAACCCGTTTTTACAGCTTTCAAAAACCTCCACAAAAATGGACAAGAATCACATTTGTTCTATCTCGCTCAATTTCCAAGATATTCGTAAACAAAAATTAGCAAAAAAAAATAATTAAATTTTGAAAATCTCTAAAAATTGTGATTTTACAATTTTCCACTCAATTTTTACTGCACTAAAATCAGAAAAGCATAAGTGCCCTAATTATTATGCCTTAATTATCATTTCACCAATATTATCAATCGCAAATAACTAATTAATATTAATAAATTAATTAAATCGAAAAGTTAAATTAATTGATAACAATTTGACTTAATTAAAGTTTAATATTATAATCAGTTTTTGGATGGATTAGAAAGGCTTATGAAACAAACACAATGTAAAAAGTATTAAATCCCACAGAGGATTTGCACACCATGTTGAGTGTCAAAGAGGGGAGAAAAGTGGGAGGAAGAGAGGGGGGGGGGAGGGAGGAGGAACGTGAAAATTGAACACAAGACCCCATTGTTTTGTCGTTGGTATAAAAACAAATTATCTATTTTTTTTTTTGAGGGAAAATAGTTGGGGAAGTTGATGGGTGGGAGGGGAGAGAGGGAGGGGGGGGGGGGGGGTAAATAATGTGTTTCAATACAGTGAATATTAAATTTTGTATATCTCGGGTAATCCACTGGGAATTACTTCATGTTTCTGTATTAATGCATATCTCCTCTCCTCCCCCCCCCCTTCCTCCCCTCTTCTCTTGCAGGACTCGACTCTTCAAATCGATAGGGGGAATAAAGCTCTCGTTGAAATTACTGGTAATGATGAAATATTAATATGGAAATATTTTTAATTTTCCTGAAATCGAGAAAATTCAATTATTTAATTGGAATTAAATTAAATTTCTTCCAGTGTCTCTTTTTTTTATTCACAAATTTTTTCGAGTGTTTCTAATTTCAGAAAATGTTGAATTTATTGGAATTAATGATGAATTTTGGACGAGGTCAAATATTTCAATATTCATGAAATTCTGATTAATTAATTAGATTGAGTGAAGCTTATTCTCGCTGTAATAAAACAAGTCACTCAATTTAATTACTGTTTAACATGGATATTTTATTACGTCATTTGAGACTAGATAAATTGAATTAACAGGAAATTTGGAAAATTCGCCATAATTCAGAGGGTTTTCTATATATTTTTGGACAGTTGATTGCAATTTACGGGGAATTGAAGTAATTAGTCATTTACGTTGTTCAGTAACAGGGAATAATATGAATTTTGCTTAAATATATCCGAGTTTATTCCGTTTATCGGATTAATTCAGAGTTTTTTTTTATTCTCTGCTTACAGTGAATTATTGATAAATAGGATTATTCATAATTTACACAATATTAGGAGAATAGTATGTGCTAATTGGAAAACAGAGTTAATTAATAAGAGAAAATAGAGAAATTTCGGATAATTAATTGTTAATATATTATTTAGAAATGAATTATTTCATTAGATTTAAAAAATAAAATTTTTTCGTATTTTTCAAATTAATTTTTTTAAATTTTTTTTCAAAGTTATTAACGAAGACTTTTTTTATTGCCAAGAATTCAGTAGTGAAGAGGTAGAAAACAAAAAATTAATTTTGTGACTATTTCCAATGGAATAAATCAGAAACCACTGGAGATACGCCCTTTTTTGTCCGAATCCTGTTTTCTAGAGAATTTCAAGAATTACAAAAAAGGCTTGACATAAAAAGGGCGTATCTCCATTAGTTTTCGAGATATTTTCAGAAAAAAATCGTCGTCTTGGAAACAAAGTGGCGTAAGTATTATGCTTATACATAGCACTTACGCCCCTTTGTTTCTAAGCTGACAAAATAGATTACGAAAAAAAGAATTAAAATTATTTTTAAAAAACACGATTTTATACTTTAGATTGATTAAAAAAGGGAAGTTCAAGGCTCAAGATCCATCCAATTTGTGATCAATAGCTGCTGCAATAAAAAGCGGCTAAAGACAAGAAGAAAAAAATCATTGACATAGAAAGACTTTAAATTTTCCAAGCAATCTGCAAAATGCTGCATAGTTAAGCTGCTTATTCCTCTCTTTTCCCCAGAAGTCTTCGAAGAATCAGACGATTACATATTGTATCCAATGCATCAACTCTCACCCACCCCCCCCCCCCTTTTTTTCTTCCCTCCTGCCGCAGTACAACTTCCCATTTTTTATTTTATTTGTATTCCACATTCATTCTCTTGACAAAAGAATCAGTTGCTTTTCCAAAACTTCTTGTTTCCCCCCAAGTTTGACCCAGTTCAATATTTTTTTTTTCTTGTCCATGGCTTAGAAATTCCCGTCAACTCTTCGTTTGTTCTCATTCTCCCCTCCATCTTCCCCTCTTACTGCTCCCCCTCCCCTCCCTCTCCTCCTTTCGGCATTGTGGAGTGACTCTGCTCCTCGAAAATTCGACAAGTGGAAGAAATTTAATCAAGCCTGAACAATAACACAGTTGAAAAAAAAAAAGAAAAAAAAAAAAATTGTACGAGGGTGAAAGAAAAACCGAATGAAGAAAGGGGCAGGTCCATGGCTCTTGAATTCAATAAAATTTGCCTTTTGAAGAACGTGCTGTTGCATGAATTCAAAAGTTCTTCATGCGTGTTATCAGACACGTTGTCAAGCAAGAAAAACGAAATTGTTTTGAGGCATTTACTTTGAAGAATTTACCGGTTTCTGTTTTTTCTTCTCTTCCCCTCCTCTCTCTCTCTCTTGTCTTGTCATGTTTTATCAGCAAGACCCAAAGAAGTAGAATATTCTGTTTGGATTGAAAGAACATCCCATCCACTTCTATGCACGATGAATAATGGATAAAACAATGTTGAATATAAAATTGATACATCTGGTAAAATACGTTGTATCCCTCTTTTTTTCTCTGATATACAATGCCAGTGGTAGTAGTACACGAATGAGGATAACAAATAATAAAATAGTTTCATTTGAAATTTCAATTTGAGAGGAGAATAAAATATTTAAACACGAGTATCTCACAGATTTTGTGTGTAATAATAATGCAAATGTCAGGGAATAACACGGTCGAGGAGCGAGTGTGCTATATTGTTATGATTATTTAATTCTACACGACTAATTATCATGATATGTGCTTGAATAATGCAGCAATGTGAATACTACTTTTTTTTAACAAATAAATTATAAAAAAATATGGAAAATATGCGGATGTTGAAAATTAAAAAAAAAACTATAAGTGCGAATTTTTTTAATATTTTTTTTTATAACATCAATTTTTTCATTTAAAAAATCTGGAAAATTATCTGATATGTGTTAATTTAATTATAATCAATTATTTGAGTAGAGAAAAAGTCTTCTGAGAATATCTCGTAAAATAATGGAGATACGCCCTTTTCACCTCAATTCTTTGTGAAACTATCAATTTTTTCCCTTTTCGCAGCTCTTGAAGTTCTCTCCAAAAATAGATTAGAATAAAAAAGGCGTATCTCCATTATTTTCTCGAATATTTCATTGAAAATATCTTCTTTTTTTTAATTGAAAATAATCACTAAAATAAGTCGATTTATCCTTTATTTTTATTTCCAAAAAAATCGTCTATAAAATAATGCATGAAAGAATCACTTGGTCAATTGAAAAAAAAAACAGTTGCATTATTATGATTATAGACTTCCACCTGCTTTTAGTGTCCATGGTACACTTTGATTTTGTTAAAAAAAAAAAATTCTTCAACCCCCAGCCCCCCTCCCCCTTCTCTCTCCTTCAACGTAGCCAGCGGCAAGGCGCCATGCCAAAGTGGCCCTTCAACACAGCGTCCGAAAAGAAGATGAGGTAGCCCAGAGGTAGAGAGTAAAAAAGCTCAGACATGAAAAAAAAAAAAAGGTGGGGAAAGGGAGAAAAAAAAGAGATTCTATGAAAAGTGGAATCTTGTTCGAAGAAAAGAGTGAATGAAGAAGGAAAAAAAAAATTAAAAAAAAGAGCGAAGTGTAATCCAGGGATGTGAGGTCAAATTCGAGTCTCCCTTGTCTTTGGGCTCCTTTCTTATTCGTCTTCGGCTCGTTTTAATATGCATGAAGGCAAAAAAATAAAAGAAAAAGGGGGGAGGGGGGGGGGCAGAGCACTGCGGAGGCGAGAGAATGGAATAAAAGTAACGGAGGCGTGAGAGATGAAAAAAACATAACATTAATGAGAAACGAAGTGCCAGTGACTTCTAATTAAACGTCGATGTTATTCGACGACAGTGGGGATTAACGTAATTGCAGGATAATAAAATAGCTTGGGTCGTAAAAGTAGAGGTGAGGTGGAAGAAGAATTGGAGATGGTGAATATTTGGGTTTTTTTATTTTAAAGATTTTCGTGGTTGTGATTAAAAAAAAAAGATGAAAATCGATTTTTTTCCATATTTTTCTTGAATTTAATTTTAATTATTAAAGGCACCAACGTTTCATGCACTCTGCGCGAACCTCATCAGAGTGCTTATTATGTTTATTCTAGGAAAATATCAATATAATCATAAATAAATTTACATTCTTTATAAAAACGAAAATTAAATGATAATAAAAATCGTCTTCTTCCAATTTAACATTTTTATGGGTTTTTCCCATAAATTTCTCATTAATACTGTGGCATAACCCCGTTTAGGCTTGGTTACTTGAAAATATTTTTAATAATAAATAATTAAAAATATTATTCCCCCCGAAATTATTTGTATTCCACCTCTTTTACATAAAGATGTCTCCTCAAAATCTTCTTCTGCCCTTTTTTCATTGAACGGGGCGGGAGAAAGCCACTTTGCTGGATTGGGGTGAGACTCCAGACCTCAAAATTGGAATACAATTAATGCCATTAAATATTCACAGATGCTCTCATTCTCCCTATCCCCTCCCCCCTTTCTCCATTTATATATTAAGATACGAGCGAAAAAAATGCAAATTCGTTGAGTGAATTTTTATGCATTAAAATGAAGAGTTGCGGTAGTCCCACGCGTCAAGTTTGCCCTCGTCATTCCTCGCATATGGACATATTAATCATCTTATATTACTCTATTTGCCGAGTGGTAGTGGAGAAGAGAATCAACACAGTCCTGATTACTCTTTCGTTCAACTCCTTTCATTTCTTCTTCACCTTTTCCCCTTTCTTTCGAGACTATCCCAGAAACTCATGAACATACTCCCTTTTCGCTCAAATCCTTGTTTTTTTTGTAAAAAAAATTCGAGAGCTACAAAAGAGAATCGAAATGGAATCGCCTTATCTCGTTTATATTCCGAGAAATTCCCGAAAAATGACAAAACTTTTGATATTTTATTGAAAATATTTTGGCAATTAATGGAGATACGCCTTTTTTGCCCTAAGCCTTCTTTGTACCTCATGAAATTCTCTACAGAAGAAAAACTAGAGTAAAAAGGACGTATCTCCATTAGCTTCCGGGATATTTTATTAATAATAACGAGGGATTACTCACTCAAGGCTTGAGTGACACCATGACTTCAAAATGAAGTCAACTTCACGTGAATTCAGTGTTTGACTTCAATGACTTCAGAAAAATGTGATTTCAATGACTTCGAGCGCTGATTAACGTGACTTCATGACTGCAATTGATTGCCAATGACTTCATGAATTTGTAGTCAGTGACTTCAAATAGAATGAAGTTATTGAAATCACAATAAATAAAATTTTAGGAATAAAAGAGGGTGGGGGAAAACGGGTTTTTATCATATTGAAACAAAAACTTTTTATATAAAATGACACATTACAATATTTACATGTTTTTCATTGGAAATATTTTTTAACAGCCTTAAAAATATTATTAGGTAGTTTTAAATCCCCACTCTCAGTTATCACAGGAGGGGAAATAGTTTTTCGATACTGTTCAATATTGATGTACTCATGTACACTCATTGGCTCTAATTTCAAACAATTTGTACTTTTATCTAAACTATACCAGTGGCAAAGAACACTCATTTTAGTGACTTCAATTGATTTCAAGTGACTTCAGTGATTCAGAATTGATTTTGATAAATTAAATCATTTGACTCCAGTGATTTCAAAAAGGTTGAAGTCATCTGACTTCAGTGATTTCACTGATTTCAATGACTTCATTTGATTTCAAATTGACTTTATCGCAGTATGGAACCATGACTTCAGGAGTGAGCAGCCCCTCGAATAATAATCACAAAAATAAGCGGATTTATCCGGTTTTACCTCTTTACCAACGAATTTTATTTGAAGAGTTGCGGTAGTACCGCTCGCCAAGTTTGCTCTCATCACTTCTTGCATGTGGACGTATTAATCATCTCATATTAGTCTATTTGCCAAGTGGCAGTGGAGAAGAGAACCAACACAGTCCTGATTACTCTTCCGTTAAACTCCTTTCATTTCGTTCTTCACCTTTTTCCCTTTCTTTCGAAACATCCCGGAAACTAATGAACATACGCCCTTTTTTGCCCAAATCCTTTTTTGCAGAGAATTTCAAGAGTTAAATAAAACGAAAAAACAGATTCTTGATATTTTACTGAGAATATCTCGAAAATTAATGGAGATACGCCCTTTTTACCTAAAATCCTTTTTCATAGCTCTCAAAATTCCCTACAATAAAAAGGACTTATCTTCATTAATTTCCGAGATATTACAACCGTTTGATTTGATTCTGATATTATTATTATTTATCCAGTATTCCAGATGATCACTGTTATATTTTGATTTCTATTTTTATTTCCACTTATTGTTGACTATTATTATACTTCCAATTTTATTGTCAACTCAATAATCAAATGTTTAATGAAATGTAAATAACACTTAATTTGATTGAAATGAAGGTTAACTGTATCAGTAATTGTAAAACTTCAAGGCTCCGATGGGTTTCCAAAACTTGGAGTCTTTAATTAAATAAAGAAAGAAAGACAGAAAGATATTCTACTTAAAAAAATCCCAAAAATAAGCGAATTTGTCCACTTTTACCTTTACCCTATGAAATTCTATTTGAAGAGTTGCGGTAGCACCGCGCGCCAAGTTTGCTCTCATAATTCCTCGAATATGGACATATTAATCATTTCATATTAGTATATTTGCCAAGTGGTAGTGAAGAAGTGAATCAACACAGTCCTGATTACTCTTTCGTTCTCACAACTCCTTTCTATTTTTTCTTCACCTTTTTTTTTACTCCCTCCCCCCTCTTTCAACGGCAAACATTTACTTATTTGCCATGAAAATACTCATCTGAGACATGGGCCAGTGTAATTCAACGTGTAACTCTGCATGTTTACCAACACAGTGATAATTACTGATACCGTTTTACTGGGCAGTACCGTGTGTCACGACCACCCCAGTGTATTCAGAAAACGTGTGGATACATAGTATATAGGCATTTGTGTTTACACAGGCCTAAAAGTTCGTCCGGTCTCGGGACCACCCGTGTTACTGGCTATTCCTCCATGTGTGTGTGTATTTGTGTGTGTGTATGTGTTTTCCTCAACTGTGATGGGTTAATGGTTATATACTTCTCGTGCACGGGCAAAGGGGAAGAGGAAGAGGAAGAGGGGAAAGAGCGAAGAGAAATTGCGGAATGAGAAAAAGGGAGTGAAGCGGAGAGAATAATGTAACAAACGATTGCACATATGTAACGTTGGAGTGTGAAAAAGTGGGTCAGATGTGGGGACTAGTGAATTTATGGTGACAGAGATTTGCGTTTGGGGGGAGGAAAAAAGGAAATTCTTGGAGTTGATTAATCGTAAGGTGCAAGGTGAAGTTATCTTTTGTTTTGGAATTTTAGGGGGAGAATGTGTTTTTATCAGAAAAAATTAGGAACAAGTGTGAAGTTTTTCAGTTGTTTTTAGGAATAATTCGAAAATTAAGCGAGATAGAGTGATTTCAGCAGAATCATTTTTTGTAGCTCTTGAAAATCTCTACAAGGAGGATTCGGCCAAAATCGCCCTATCTCGCTTAGTTTCTGTGATATTTAAAGAAAAAATTGTGAAAAAGTGGAATTCGTCTGAAAACTTCATATTTTTGGTTGGGCAGAATTTTTTTTAGGAAATTTTAATTTTTTTTTAGATTTTCATTTTTAAAAAAAAAAGAGGGGGGGCGGGTGGAGACTTATCTCGTTTCATCTCTCCGTTACTGGGACACGATATTAATTATTGATTCTGGAGTTAAAATACTTACATTTCATTTTTTGTTATGTTGTGTTTGAGTGAAAGGAACACGTCATCATTTAATATAAATAAGAGGGTGAAAAATAACTCACAAAAATGAATTATAGCGGGAAGTTGGGTCAAATGGATTATCAATAATTCTAACTTTAATTTTTTCCTCCAATTGAAATTTTGGGGAATAATTCAGGAATAAAGAGATTTTGTGATAATTCTCGATGAAATATCTCGAAAACTAATGAAGATACGTCTTTTTTTTACTCTTAATCATGTATATATTGACGAATTCAAGAGCTATACAAAAGGAGTAGGATAAAAAGAGCATAATTCTATCAATTTCTGAGATATTTCCGGAAAAAACGTCAATAAAGAGAACTATTCATTCTCAAATGTCCAATTTTTCCTTCAAAATTTAAAGAAAAATCGTCCAAAATTTGAAGAAAATCGACTTTTTCTTAAGAAAAATCCATTTTTTCAACCACAATTATGTTGAAAATGCCTCTTTCACTTCTTTTCCCCTTATAATTTATTCGAAAAATTATTTTTTTCATTTTTTCCCAAGATGAATGATTACCAACATAAATAATTCAAAAATATGTCATTTCCAGACATTTGTCCCTCATTTCCTATTCATCTAGTCACAACATAAAACCAAATGTCTAAATTAAAACGATCGTATAAGCCCCAAGAGTTGACATTCACGACACTGAAAATCTTTTTCATTCCTCCCCCAATCCTAGATTTTATATCCGTCCGATCGTTCGCGTGTGTGTTTGATTTGTCCCTAATTCCAAGGTCCTCAAATACCTCCCGCATTAACTTGAGGCAGTAGGGACAGAGCAAGACAGACTGGCTAAATAAACATTGACTAACTGACAGGTTCTCAGGGGGAATATGAAGAGAAGGGGGGGGGGGGGGGGGGGGGGTTGGAAGGGGGGAGTGTACAAACTCTGGACTGATATGGAGGAAGATTTATACACACTGCATTCTCCGATCCAAAGTTGATGGGTGCCGAGTGAAATTGGGAAGAAAGCACCCAGCAGAGGGGAGGGGGGAGGGATAAAGGGACGAAGGAAAAGTAGAGGAAGAGGGAGAAAACGCAATCACTGCTGTTGAATCCGGTTGGGTGAGTTCGTGCGAGCGAGCCATCGAGGAAGCATTGGGAAGGTGAACGCAGAAGGGGAGAAGAGGCCAACTATCGGGTGCACGTCTGGAAAACTTGGGAGACGTGACTGGAGCGCCTTCGTGACTCTCGATAATCACGAGGTGGAGGAATACAAGATAAATTTGGATGCTAACGAAAAGCTTGAAATAAAAAGAATTGTGAATTATTTTTATTTTAGTAGGGGAATTTTCGGTGGGATTGTGAATGAAATAAAAGAAAAAAGAATAACTTATTTCATAATATTACGAAAACGAGTACTTTATGCACTTGGTGCTTTAAAAATCTGTTGGATATTTCGAGTAAATATTATAATCTCGTTACGACATCTATTGAGCAGAGATCGGCAAAAAAAAATTCGCATTTTTAATTTTTTAATTTTTTCTTATTTCTGTAATTTCTATCGAGAAAATTTTTATTACTTTCTCAATGAAAAATTTGGATTTTCAAATTTGTCATTAGTTTGAAAATTAATTTTCTTTTTTTAACAATTTTGATTACTATTGTAATTAAAAATTTGACTGATGAAATTTTATAATTCTTCTTCTGATTCGAAATTTCGATTCTTTCTTACTTATAAATTGATTGGAATAATTAATTTTATAATAAAATCAACGCTACTATGTTTAATCTTCCCAAATAAAACCGTCTTTAAGACAAAAATTTTGAGTTGAGAGTGTAAACTAAATGTAACACAAATAAGAACTTATAATTTAATCCAATCTAAATGACGCTTATATGACATTTATAATTCAATTCAACTAATAAAAATGTTAATAAGTTTGATAAAGAAAATAATTATGAAATTCCATCAGTCAAATTTTAAATTACAATATTAATCAAAGTTGTTGAAAAAGGGCGTATCTCCATTAATTTCCCAAAGATTAAAAAAAACGCAAAAAAAACTACTTGTTTTACTCATTTGCTACAGATTCAATTTTTCCTTGCTTGACAAAAATCTCGTGGAGTCATGACACAGAGGATCAACCCTTTTGCACCGTGATCTCTGGCCAAGCTCTCTGCTATAATGAACTAGGATAATCCCTCAAGAAGAACAAAGCTCAATGTCCAAAACAGACCTATATAATATTCCATCTATTTTCTACTCTCTACATTAAAATTATTTGCATGTAGTTTCGAGTATATGTGATGGATTAAATTGTGTATGCTTTTAGCCTGAGGTTAGGTCTCGACAAAACGACAGTAGACCTTCTTCTATCCAGTTACACATCGTCAAAACATAAAACGATTCAATTAGCTTAAAATCCTTGAAGGCCACTGGCCACAAGGAAGGAACCTCGTTAAGAAGCCGGAGAAGTAAGAGAGAGAGAGAGAGATATGAAGAACTAAGAGGATTTCCTGGGGCGATCCTGAGGACTTTGGCTATGTTTCCCTGTGTGTATTACCCGGGCAATCACAGGATACGATGAGAATAAACGAAAAAAAGAAAAAGGAAGAAGGGCAGAGAAGGAGGAAGTGAAGTTTTTGGTGGAGAGAAACTCAGACAGCTTTCGAGATGAGAATTTCTGCTGGACTTTCACAGATTTCTTGCGCCCGTGCGGTTATCGCAACAAAGACGACATCGTTTGGGAAGGGAGAGGAGAGGGGGGGGGGGGGTAAATGGGTGGAGAGTATACGGGAAGAGATCCTAGATAAAAGTACCTGGAGGGGCTTTGGTTAAAGTAAGAAGCAGAGAAACTCGAGAGCCACTATCATCTTTTCTGGGAGAACTCTAGTGCTAAGAGGGCAGTTAGGCTTCATTGGCCTGTAGAGGAAAAAGGAAACTGATATCGAGAGGAAAATTCTATCGATGAGAGGAATGTACAGGATTCTTCAGATTATTTCGTGTGGTAACACTTTTATTGTTAATCGAAATTCCGCGAGAGGAATGAAAGTTTTGTACTTTAATTGTTTGGAATTTTTTGATTAATAGATTTTTTTATGGAATTCATCTCAATTTTTATTGGATATTTTGGATTTAATGGAGATACGCCCTTTCTGCTCTAATTCGTTTTTTTTTGTAGCTTTTGAGATAGTTAACAAGGAGAATTGGAGTAAAAAAAGGCGCATCTCCATTAGTTTTCGACATTTGATTGGAATGATCACAAAAATGAGTCGATTTGTCTGATTTTACCTTTTTGCTATTGATTCCTATAAAAATATCTCGGAAACTACACAGAGAAAAATGTTTTCTTAATTTAAGAATGTGCAGGTCACTTAAATTAAGTGACTTTTCTCACTTAAATCAAGTGACTCTTTTCTTCTTAATTTAAGAAAGTAAAACTCACTTGAATCAAGTGACTTTTCTCCTTTAAATGTAGTGACTTTTTCTTTCTTAATTTAAGAAAGTAAAACTCACTTAAATCAAGTGCATTTTCTCACTTAAATCAAGTAACTTTTTCTTTCTTAATTTAAGAAAGTAAAAGTCACTTAAATTAAGTGACTTTTCTCACTTGAATTAAGTGACTTTTCTCACTTGAATTAAGTGACTTTTCTCACTTAAATTAAGTGACTTTTCCCACTTAAATCAAGTGACTTTTCCTTCCTTAATTTGAGAGAGTAAAACTCACTTAAATCAAGTAATTTTTTCTTTCTTAATTCAAGAAAGTAAAAGTCACTTAAATCAAGTGACTTTTCTCACTTAAATTAAGTGACTTTTCTCACTTAAGTTAAGTGACTTTTCTTACTTAAATTAAGTGATTTTTCTCACTTAAATTAAGTGACTTTTCTCACTTAAATTAAGTGACTTTTCTCACTCAAGTCAAGTGACTTTTTCTTCCTTAATTTGAGAGAGTAAAACTCACTTAAATCAAGTGAGTTTTCTTACTTAAATCAAGTGACTTTTTCTTTCTTAATTTAAGTGACCTGCACATTCTTAAATTAAGTAACTGCACATTCTTAAATTAAGAAAACATTTTCCTCTGTGTAAGCGAGATGGCGCAACTTCATAGCGCAATTCACAAAATTATATTTAATTTTTTTAATTTCATAGAATTCTTCCATTTTTTCAATTAAAAAAAAAATTATCTTAAAAATTCAAAAATTAAAAAAAAATTAAATTCATGATGTTGAAAATCAACTCTTACAACAAAAAAAATCAAAAGTTCAACTGTTATCTCTGTACGCAATTCTCAGAGTTCTGTAAAGCTCGGGCTATCACAACAGTGGAGCATCAGCGAAACAGAAGTTTTGGATGAGAGGTAAGTATATACCAGAGAGATTGTAGATATCAAGAGCCGTATATTCTTAGGTGAGAGTAGAACTCAGAGAGTACTATCATCTCTTTTCCCAAACTTCCTTGTAGAGAGAGCAGTTATGCCTCAACTCTCCCTACTCCCACAATTCAAACCGTAAAAAAAAAAGAAGAGAGAAAGGAAAAAAGGGAGGATGAATGTTAATGTAGTTCATGCCATTTTCTCTCCCTCTGCCAGTTTACAGGGATAATTGGACATCATAAAAAGAATCGAGCTAATAATAAGGAGAAAAAAAAAATGAGAAAAATTGTTAGTAAAATAGATTGAAGTTTTTGAACCGAGAAAGCTTCAAAGGGGACCATTACAGGATCATAAAGAGTGGAAATTATTGATCAAATTTTTTTATTCTTCCTTTCCCTCTTTCTTACTCGTGTTTCATGCATTTATTTTACATGGGAATTTTCTGAGAAATTGATTATCCAATGGTATGTATAATGTTTCTGGAATGGAGAGGGAAGTAATGTAGACTTGGGGAATTGAATTTCCCCTATTTTACCGAAATAACTGCCGAGAGAAAAGTTACAAGAGAATTATTCGAAAAATTTAGACTTATTTTCGTGACTCTTCTAGATTGAAGATCTCGGAAACTAAGCGAGATAGCGAAATTTTTGTGGAATCTTTACGAACAGGAAATTTCACCAGATAGTCGATTTTGAAAGATTATTTATTGGGTTCATTGTTCAATAAGGACCGACGTCTTTCGTCTACTTCATTTTATTTGAGAGAAAAGTGGAAACATTTAGTGAGCAGATGAGTCATTGAGGAAAGTGGAGAAAGGTTTAAGGAAAACCCATCAGCTGAGGAGTAGGTACACAAGAAAGGACTCCGCAACGGAAAATCAGTGCTTTACCGGATGAGCGACCAACAACTACCAACTCTTATGGTCATTCTTCGCGTCGAAAATACTTACGTGTTCAGTACTCACTCAAAATATAAGAAGCTGTTATCAAGTATTTTTTTTGTGATTAAATCTCTGACAGTTTTACACGGAGAAAAATGTTTTCTTGATTTAAGAATGTGCAGTCACTTAATTTAAGAATGTGCAGGTCACTTAAATTAAGTGACTTTTCTCACTTAAATCTAGTGACTTTTTCTTTCTTAATTTAAGAAAGTAAAAGTCACTTAAATCAAGTGCACTTTCTCACTTAAATCAAGTGCGTTTTCCCACTTAAATCAAGTGACTTTTCTCACTTGAATCAAGTAACTTTTTCTTTCTTAATTTAAGAAAGTAAAAGTCACTTAAATTAAGTGACTTTTCTCACTGAAATCAAGAGACTTTTTCTTTCTTAATTTAAGAAAGTAAAACTCACTTAAATCAAGTGCGTTTTCTCACTTAAATCAAGTGACTTTTCCCACTTGAATCAAGTAACTTTTTCTTCCTTAATTTAAGTGACCTGCACATTCTTAAATTAAGTGACTGCACATTCTTAAATTGAGAAAACATTTTTCTCTGTGTAACCTTTAGTCGCTACATTTTGACATTTTCTCCTAATCTCCATAATTCCAAGATATTTGCAAAATTATCGCCACTCGATTCCTTAAATTATTTCCTGAAGAAAAAAATTACTATGAATTTCAATGAAATTGTAAAAAATAGGAAACATAAGAAGAGAATTGAATTTGCTCTAGTGTAACAAAACAACAGCACAAGAATTTCACGTGGCCAGCTAATGGGCGTCTTGTGGGCATCTCTGAGATGCCACACGTTAATGGTCCGCTTGGAATATCCTGTGTCTACTCAGTACTTGTAATTAACGCAGGAATGTTAGACATTCTGAAGACGAGAGAGAGAGAGAGAGAGATAAACGAACAAGAGAATTGCCGGTTTACTGATTTGAATTTGTGAATGTTGTAGGTAATAATTCTCCCCGAGTACATTTTCCTGATTTACGAGCAAAAAAAAAATAATAAAATCCCTTCAAACACAAAATTTTTTTAATTCTGAAAAATTCCCCACTTTAATTGCACGAGATTACAAATACTCAAGCAAACTCCTGTAATGAGAATAATCTATTCTATTTGGAGGATTTATAAAGTTAAAAGAAGTTGATTAAAGTTTTATTGGAAAATTTTTAATTACTATCCAAACTCATATTAATTATCTCTTTCAATTAACTGTTTCAATTAACATCGGTAAAATTCACTAGACCTCATTACAATCGACGAACACTTCCATTATTTTTTTTTTCTTAGCAAATTTAAAAAGTGATAAAAAAAAATTCATTTTGCCTTTTGAGTGAAAAAGACGAGGAGACTCGTCTTCATGATCATTCTTACACAGAGAAAAATGTTTTCTTAATTTAAGAATGTGCAGTCACTTAATTTAAGAATGTGCAGGTCACTTAAATTAAGTGACTCTTCTCACTTAATTCAAGTAACTTTTTCTTTCTTAATTTAAGAAAGTAAAAATCACTTAAATTAAGTGCGTTTTCTCACTTAAAGCAAGTGACTTTTGTCACTTAAATCAAGTGCGTTTTTTCACTTGAATCAAGTGACTTTTCTCACTTAATTCAAGTAACTTTTTCTTTCTTAATTTAAGAAAGTAAAAATCAGTTAAATCAAGTGACTTTTCTCACTTAAATCAAGTGACTTTTTCTTTCTTAATTTAAGTGACCTGCACATTCTTAAATTAAGAAAACATTTTTCTCTGTGTAATGAAATCATCGATCTTGATCCATTTTCATAGAGAATTTCAAGAGCTACAAGAAAGACTTGGAGTTAAAAGGGTATATCTCCATAAGTTTCCGAAATATTTTCAGAAAAAGGTCATTTGTTTCGATGAATATCTCGGAAACTAAGCGAGATAGCGCAATTTTTCTTCATTTTTATTGCATATATGCTTCTTTTTAGAGGCGAAGGAACGTATTTCCATTAGTTTCGGAAATATTCTTCTAAAGAAGTCAAAAAAAAATTAATTCATCTTAATGATGATTTTCAATGAAGATTTCGGAAATTAATAGAGATACACCTTTTAGGACTTATTTTTTTTTGTAGAAATGCTAGTTTCAGAGATATTCAAGGAAAAATTTGAAAAAAATAGATTTTTCCTGTTTTACCTCTTTTCTACTGATTTATCAAATGAATTTTCCAACGAATGAATGATTATCCTGTTTATTATTCTCCTCTTTTTTGAATTTCCATGTTTGTGAACAATTCTCTTCCTCTTTTTTTATTCAACAGCAGACTGAAACTTTTGAAAAACCATGTGAATATCATAATGCCGGATAAAAACGATAACTAGAAAAAAATTCATGGAAATAAAAAAACGTAAAATTTAGTGAAACAGTAAAAAAAAAAGAGGCACAGAGAGGAACGCACTATTTCGTGACAAACTCATGGGCGTATATTCCGTGGCTTGCATAAAAATTCATAAAGGGAGTTTTTGCATTATTCAAGGGTGAAAGCCACCCCTGCGTGCCTTCACAGGGATTGTAACGTTGACATAACGGTAAAAAGATGGGGGAAAAAGTAAAGTTTTGGGTAAATGGCATGTAGAAGAAAGAGGATGGTAAAATCATTAGATTTCTTTTTTTTTCTCTCTTACTCTTCTTTTAAGGGAAATTCACGTGGAGTAAATGATGTAAAAGAGAATGTCTCCGGGCATTCTCTCGTTTTGTGTCTTTATCCATTTTTAATGCGTTGTATCTCGCCGAAAAGCTCTCGCACTTTCGTCGAAGTCCCGCTTGTTTTTATTCTTCTCTTTTGGATAGGAAAAATTCTGTTTCATTCCATCAAAAAGAAAACAGGAGTTTCTTTTTTTTTTTCATGAATGCGAATGAAAATAGAGGACGAGAGAATGGTCGAGGGAGTGTTATTTTTTGCTCGAGTTTATGTATTAAATCCTGTGAATTCTCAACTGTTTTTGTGATTTCAGGCTTTTCGAGGCTTTTTTTTCTATTATTATTCTCGTGTTTTTCCTGGATTTTTTCAGGAAAAAGTTATTCATAGGAAGAAATTCGTTCGCGTTTATTTTGAGAATATCTCGGAAACGATGAAGTTTAGGAGAATTCGTCACGAGACCTTTTATTAAGGAAATTAAATTCTCAAGAAAAAAGGTCTCAAGATATTTTCTCCTAAATCCACTCGTTTCAGAGATAATTCAGTATTGAGAAGATAAAATAGGAAAAATCGAATTATTTTGTGATTATTCTTAATGAAATATCTCAGAAACAAATGGAGATACGCCCTTTTTATTCTTTGATCCTTTTTGTAAAAAATTTTAAGTGCTACGAACTGCAATAGAATAAAAAAAGCATATATCCATTAGTTTCTGAGATATTTTTAAAAAAATATTTTTAAAAAAATTATCTTGTGATTATTTTTAATTCAAAATCGCGGAGATTGAGCGAGATAGGACAATTTCGTCTGAATCCTTTTTTTGTAAAGAATTTTTAAGCTGAAGAAAAAAGAGTGCAATGAAAAGGGCGTATCTCCATCAGTTTTCGAAATAATCCCAAAGAAAGCTGGATAAAATAGATTCTTTCTACTTTTTTGTAAAGAGATGAAGAAATGATAAATCGACTTATTCTTGCGATAATTCCCCCCAAATTTTTTTTTTTTTTTTTTCCATTTTTCCTCACTAAATATCTCCGAAACTAATGGAGATACGCCCTTTTCACCCTAATTCTCTTTTTGCAGTATGTCAAGAGCCATAAATAAAGGATTAGGCCAAAAAGGGCGTATCTCCATCAATTTCCGAGATATTCCCCCCAAATAAGGTGAAAAATAGACTTCTGCGGTTTTTTCATCGATTTATTAACGTTTCTCGTCGACAGAAAAATTCACGTTCAGCTGTCGAGTTTTGCGGTCTCGTTACCCAATGGGCGGAGAAGAAGAAAAGAAAAGATGTGTGAGAAGGGTCCAATGATTGTGTGATGGCAAAGCCAAGACGTCGAGTACACCTACCATATCTCAGTCAAGCACTTTTCTGTAACTTCCTCGGCATCCCCTCGATTTCATGAAGGAAAAAAAAAAAGAAAAAAAATAAAAGAGCGAGTGAGAACATTTCAGAATTACGTTTTTGACGTGATCGTTTGTCAGGAGTGGCTTGGATTATTGGGTTTTTCCTGTGGAGTAGTGGTCAACGTCACGTTTGTGAGGAGAGTTTGGGTGAATGAACAGCTAGTGGACCCTCGCCTCTTTTCGTAAAACTTATTGCATGTTATTTTTCTTTGGTGGATTGTTTTTTTCTTTTGGTTGGTTCTTAACCCTCATTTTGAACGCATTGATACGCTAGTCGGGATTTTATCGGAGGTGGGAAGAGGGAATTAATGATTGATCGATAAATCAATGGTTGGGGGCGATTTTATGGCTTTTTGAGTCGTTTATGATTATACTGAAGTTATTGAGGAGTGAATATCTCGGAAATTTAACGAAATTGTGAAATTTTTGGAGAGACCTTTTTTTTGGCTATTGAGATTCTCTACAAAAAAATATTTGGGTCGAATTGTGCTATCTTGTCTGATTTCCGAGATATTTTGAGAAGAAAATGCAAAAAAATGGATTTTTCAAAATAATTTTTGGAAAAAATCGGTAGTTATGAAAATATCTCAGGAATGAGTGAATTTAAAAGAAAATAACAGGAAACCTTTTTTGTAGAGAATTTTACAATCTTAAAAAAAGGTCTCTACAAAAATTGCGCTATCTCGCTTATATTCCGAGATCCTTTTGAAAAACAAATGCCAAAAAAATTGACTTATCGAAATAATTTTATTAAAAAAATCCTTAATTATGTGAATATATCAGAAACGAATGGATTAACAAGAAAATATCAGGAAATCTTTTTTGTAGGGAATTTCAAAACCTACAAAAAATGTCTCCTCCTAAATCCCCGTAAATCCAATGATTTCCGAGATATTCCGAGGATAATCCCCTCCAATTTAAAAACTCGTCTTCACCGCACGTAAATTCCTCGTGAATATTCAGAACATTTCCTCCCAATGCCAACGTAACGACTAAAATACCAATCGCCTGTACCCAGGTCATTGTCTCACGACTTTACGACGCCAACCCCGTAACAGCCCCCATATCCCGTAATCAATGAACTGCCCTTCGCTTTTATCCTGCCATTATCAATCCTCATCAAAATTTTCATTGTTTCTAGATTGAAATTGATTCATTTGAAAACAGCATCGATCGCCTCCACTAAATCCGCAACGACTAGATTTAATTAAGGTAGTATCCCAGCAAACTCGATTACAGTTAACCCCTTATTTTTTTTTGATGGCGTATCAAAGATGATATTTTTTTATATTTTTCTGAATTTTTTCATAATTTTTGTCCGTGCAGTTTATGAGATATGAATTATCAAAGTTACTAAAAATTGCGGTGGTGGGGATGAAACGCCCTAAATCGGACTGAAATAACGAAATTACTAAAAAACCGCACGGTTGACCCATTATTTAAAAACAATTGGCGAAAAGAACAGCATTCTAACTAAATAATAGAAGAAAAAAATATTCAATTCACCGTATAGTTATTGAGAAATTTTAATTAGAAGGTAGTCGTAACTATTTGCCTCTCTCTCTATCTCATGCATGTACACAGAGAAAAAGGATTTCTTCACTTAAGATAGTGCAGTCACTTAATTCAAGATAGAAAAGTCACTTAATTTACGAACGTGCAGGTCGGTTAAATTAAGAAAAAGAAAGGCACTTAATTCACGATAGAAAAGTCACTTAATTTAAGAACGTGCTGGTCACTTAATTTAAGAAAAAGAAAGTCACTTAATTCAAGATAGAAAAGTCACTTAATTTAAGAACTTGCAGGTCACTTAAATTAAGACAAAGAAAGTCACTTAATTCAAGATAGAAAAGTCACTTAATTTAAGAACGTGCAGGTCACTTAAATTAAGAAAAAGGAAATCACTTAATTCAAGATAGAAACGTCACTTAATTTAAGAACGTGCAGGTCACTTAAATTAAGAAAAAGACAGTCACTTAATTCAAGATAGAAAAATCACTTAATTTGAGTGATTTTCACTTTCTTAAATTAAGGAAGAAAAAGTCACTTGATTTCAGTGAGAAAAGTCACTTGATTTAAGTGACTTTTACTTTCTTAAATTAAGAAAGAGAAAGTCACTTGATTTAAGTGACTTTTCTCACTTAAATCAAGTGACTTTTCTCGCTTAAATCAAGTGATTTTTTCATCCTTAATTCAAGAAAGTGAAAGTCACTTAAATTAAGTGACTGTTCTATCTTAAATTGAGTGAATTTTTCTTTCTTAATTTAAGTGACCTGCACGTTCTTAAATTAAGTGACTGCACTATCTTAAATTAAGAAATTCTTTTTCTCTGTGTAATAGGAGATTAATGTAAAAAAAATTCGAGAAGAAAAAAATTATATTCACAAGCTGAAGATAAGACTTTCGAATAGTTCACTCCCTTTTTCCGGGTAAATTAAAGCACATTTTTCCCCCGAATTATCAGCAATTAATTGGAAACTAACCTACAAATCATCATTTTTTCCTGTTTTATCGATCATATACTTGGACATTACCTTAAGAAATTCTCTTCTAATTAGAGGCGAAAAATTTGCAATAAACCGGCGAGCCTTCACTCGTAATGCCGCATTAAACCCAGAATTTCTCCTGAATTTATTAATTCTATTCTCCCCATAAAACTGTAAACTTGCGTTTCAATATCCTCGATTATTGCCTCTTAAATACATAAAAAAAAAAAAGAAAAAAAGAAATCTAATAATTTATTAAGACCAGACGATAATCTCACGCATCTAACGACGCTTGTAACTTTAAAAAAATCCCCAACAGTTTCTCGTATATATCCTAACCCCCCCCCCCCCCCCCTCCTCCTCTTCTACTCGCCCTTTCTTCCAGTTCGTTTTCTCCATAACGAGGTGGTTCGTTAAGCCCAGCGGCAGTGCAGAAGGGCAAAAATGTTACAAAGCAACTCTCTTTGGGTTACTCCAATCAAAATTTTCCACCGCGATTCTGTCAAAAAAAAGAAATTTGCAGAACACTAATGTACAGAATTGCCGTTATACGATGGTGAAATAAAAGAGAATAAAGAGAAGAAAGTTCCTGGTAGATAAGAATAAGGGTGGGAAAAAGAGGAATTGGAGTTTTTATGGGTAGGGAAGATCGAGGCGAAATGGAGCCCTGAGGCAAAATGATTTAGGATTTTTTTTTGGAGTGAAGGAGTTGAAGGAAAAATCTGAAAAAATTTGAGAAGATGGTACAATATCACTACATGATTAATGAATTTTTTCAAATTTTTTCACAGAGAATTTTCCTAAAAAATAAATAATTGTAGAAAAAACAGGGCAAAATGAATTTCCAAGGTTTCAATGATTGATCAAATTTTTTTCTGTGTGAAGGAGGTCTCCAAAAAATCTGAAAAAATTTGAGGATATGGTACAATATGTCTTCATTATTGCTGAATTTTTTCAAATTTTTTCATACATATTCTCACCCGAAAAAAAATAATTATAGTAAAGACTGGGGCAAAATGGATGTCGAATGTAAAATAATTCAGGAATTTTTTTCAAAGTGAAAGAGTAGACAAAAAAAATTGAAAAAATTTGAGAATATGTCCCAACATGTCTTTGTTTTTGGTGAATTTTTTCGGATTTTTTCAAAGAGGCCTTCACTATAAAAAAAAAATTCCGAATCATTTTGCATTGCATGTCCATTTTCCCCGTCTTTTGTATAAAGGGGGGGGGGGAGGGGTTGTTCGATCGTGAAAGACCAACACGCACCATGAGTATCTTTATGGTACCGCAATAAAGCTGCGTAATTGTGAAATATTGCCAGGCGTCTTGATGCCCACGATAAAAGTCAGTGGTTATAACGCTTGAATAACAAAAAAAAAAGAAAAAAAAATAAGCACTTTTGCCTATCTTTCGCTTCACTCTCCCCCCCACTGCAAGAAGAAAGTCTAAATAAATCAGACAACACAGGAGAGTAAAAAGTCCATTAAGTCTCCTTGGATTCTGAAATACGTTGAGTTTCTCACTGTATTAGAATGCTGAAATGTTTCGTTGTTTTCGGCTGGTGTTGGAAATTGTGTGTATATCACTGCCAGTGGTAACGCCCCTTTTTTGCTGCTCCGAAAAAGGAAAAAAACGAGAAAAAAAAAAGAAGAGGAGGTTGAAGTCTAGGCGAAAGTGCGAGTTGGCGTTGTGCCGTGACGCTTTACATTTTATGCTCTTTGTTGCATAATTTATCCATGATACGGTGTAATAATTTTTCTATGCACTCCTCCCTCAAACGCTGTTGCTCATCGCTCTTTTTCCGGGGGGAATTTTTTTCCTTTTTTTTTCTCTCTCTCTCTGGAGGTGATTAGGTTTATTCATGGGATAGAGAGTGGAGGGATTATGGTCACAAGTGGGTAATTTTTTTTGGCGCTCATTCGCACTTGGCGAGAAAATGGGGAGGGGGAGGGGGGATTGTGAGGAGATGAGGGGCAATTGAGGAAGAAAATCTTTGGAATCATTCCCAATGGAATAAGTCGGAAACTAATGGAGATACGCCTTTTTTACCCCAATCCTTCTTTTGAAGCACTATAAAACATGATGAGGGTGAAAAGGGCGTATCTCCATGATTTCCTGGGATATTTTTAAAGAATTACAAAAAAAAATAGAATTATTTCGTTTGAGAATTTAAGAGCATTTAACTGATTTTTAAATTTTGAACGATTTTTGGGATTATTTTTGTGATAATTTCAGATACAATATCTTGGAAACTAATGGAGATACGCCCTTTTTACCACAATGCTTTTTTTTTATGACGAATTCTATAATTTTTTGCGATATTTTGACGAAAAAATGGAAAAAGATTGAATAATGTTGTTTTATTCAATTTTCTGTATTGCTGATTTTTCAATAAAAAATCTCGGAAACTAAGGGAGATAGAATAATTTTAGTGAAGAGGCCTTTTTTTGTAGAGAATCTTGATATTTACAAAAAAGATTTTTCTATCATCAAAAAAATTTTGTTATCATCTTCCATAGTTTCCGAGATATTCTTCCGAAATAACCCCAAAAAAATGATTATTCCTGTTTTACCTCTTAATTACTGAGTGAACAATTAAGCCATTAATAAACTTCATCTTCATACTAAATTCTCAACGAGTATCGATATAATTCCAGCAATTAAACTCACTAAACTCCTCGAAAATCAATAGCTCCCACAAATTGCATTTGATCGGATTGCTCAGAATCTCTCCCGCATCAGTCGAATAAATCCACTCGCTTGAAATCCCTCAAAAGAATATTTTCCACAAAGCTTCATCCAATTTCTTCGACTTTGGCCCATTATAAAAAGCCCCAAGACAATAAAGAGAGTAGAAATGATACTAAAAATTTATCCCTCACATTCCTGAATCGGAGATCAGACACAATATCTTCGGTTCAGAAATAAAGTGGCGTAAGTGCTATGTATAGACATAGTCTTAAAAACAAAGTGGCTTAAGTGCCATGAATGAGAAAAGCCTCGAAAACTAAGTGGCACAAGTGCTATGCATAAGCATAACCGTGGAGATAAAGTGACTTAAGTGCCATTTATGAGCATAATCTCAGAAACTAAGTGATGTAAGTGCCATGTTGAGAGAAGCCTTAACAACTAAGTGGCATAAGTGCCATGTTGAGAGAAGCCTTACACATAGAAAAGTGTTTTCTTAAATTAAGAATGTGCAGTCACTTAATTTAAGAATGTGCAGGTCACTTAAATTAAGTGATTCTTCTCACTTAAATTAAGTGACTTTTTCTTTCTTAATTAAGAAAGTGAAACTCACTTGAATCAAGTGAGTTTTCTCACATAAATCAAGTAACTTTTTCTTTCTTAATTTAAGAGAGTAAAAGTCACTTAAATTAAGTGACTTTTCTCACTTAAATCAAGTGACTTTTTCTTTCTTAATTGAAGTGACCTGCACCTTCTTAAATTAAGTGACTGCACATTCTCAAATCAAGAAAAAATTTTTCTCTGTGTAGGAACAAAGTGGCGTAAGTGCCATATAGGAACATAACCTTAGGAATAAAGTGGCCTAAGTGCAATCTAAGAGCATAACTTTAAAAATGAAGTGGCGTAAGTGCAATCTAAGATCACAGTCTTAGAAATAAAGTGCTCTAAGTGCCATGCATAAGAAAAATCTCAAAAACTAAGTGACACAAGTGCTATGGATAAGCATAGTCTTACAAACAAAGTGCTGTAAATTCTATGTAAAAGCATAGACTTAAGAACAAAGTGGCTCAAATGCCATTTATAAGCGTTGCGTTTAAAACAAAGTGGCGTGAGTGCCATGTATGAGGAAAGACTTAGAAACAAAGTGGCATAAGTGCCATGAATAAGCATAGCACTTACGCCACATTGTTTCTGAGAAGACAATATTAATGGAGCAGAGGGTAGAGAGGTAAGTTGCATCTGTCGGGTCACCTTGGTACTCACTGTTTATTACCTTGAGCATGACGTACGTAACGGTTAACCCAACATTGTACCGAAAACCAAGAGAGGCAACTATTTCACTTGGCCTGTCTCACTTCTCCTTCCTAACATTTGCAAGGTGAACACGATTTTCAACTCGTAAATGTACAAAACCAGTGGTTTTGATACTGCTATACTATTTCTGTCGTCATACACTGTTTGAAATGGGCAACCGTGTATGCTGAATGAATGAAATAACAGTCAAGAAACAGAGAAATTTTCAACACCCATACTATTATTATTGTATGTGTGACCCACTCAGAGTTGAATACAGTGGAAATGTATTTTCATTTTGAATTTCAGATGAAAGTTTTATCCAAGAAGTTGGAATAAACTTAAGGGGGTTGGGAAGGGGAAATAGAGAATTTGTATTGCAGTGAAGAGAGAGAGAGAGAGATACTTGGGCATTGATGACAGTCGTAAAGGCAAGAGCTCCACCTGCACGACTTAGTTGAGAGTTTATTAGACAATCATATGGAAGGCAGTGGTATATTTGATAGTTAAATAATGCTGCACTTGAGATGTGACTATGTTGAGTTAATTATTCAAATGTCGGGATATTAAATTTCCAGATGTCGCTGAAATGTTATGACCTTCTTCAGTAGTGACTTTTCTTATTAAAAAAAGGGGGGAGTTTTGTAGAGGGGGGATGAGGGGTATGGGATAGATTTGTGGTTTTGGTGAGGATATTCTGGGAAACTAAGCGAGATAAAACAATTTTGGACTGATGCTTTTTTTTTCGTAGAAAATTTTAAGGGTTGAAGGAAAAACATGGTCTCTAGAAAAATTTTGATATCTCGCTCAGTTTTTGACATATTTTTGGAAAAAAAATGGAATTCTCTGGTTTTATTCTTTGAATAGATTTTATCGTCATTTTTTTTAGAGGGAATAGCTCAGAAACTAAGCGCAATAATGCAATTTTCGTTGAAAATTGTAAGAGTTACAGAAAAGGTTTCCATCAAAATTACGCTATATCGCTTAGTTTCAGAAATAATATTAAAAAATCAATGACAAAAATAATAAATTCTTCTATTTTACCAATTTATTAGAAAATTAAAGGCCCATCTCCTTCAATTTTGTAAATTTTTGGAGAATATTTCGCATTCCAAGTGTATTAACCCTAAATATTAAAAAATGGAGTTAAAGATCAGTTCATTTCTCATTGATTTAATTCATTTAGAATCAATTTTTCATCATTTTCAAATCAAAAAACATGAAAATTCCAAAAAATTCTCTAACATCACTTCACCCCGCAAAATCACTGATTTTTTTTTGCCATCGATAAAAGGATCCGCAATAACTGCGAGAGCCATTAAACCAGGAATGCTTCACCAAATGGCAGAAAATAAGAAGTCGTGCAAGAATCAGAAGACCTATTCACAAAAAAAAGCCAAGAGAACGAAAAAAAAAGAGTAAAAAAAGAAAAGAAAAACAAGCAATATTGAAGGTTGAAAGAGAGGATGAGGGGGAGTGAAAAGAATAAACGTAGTAGCCCCATTGGAACGTGATTGGACCGATGGGGGGATGGAGGAAAAAGAAGAGGAAGGCAAAAGTATGAGAGAAGTAGGAGGTAGGATAAAAGCCAACCGCCATAAAGCCATTGATAGAGGTCGTTCAAGTCAGTCGTTAATGGCATGGAAAAATAGCGGACGCGCGCCTCTACCAGGGCAGCTAACTTTTCCCTACCACCAACAGAAGACAGGAAAAAAGAAGCGAGAGTATGTCTGAGGATTAAAAAAAAAGAAGATTCAATCTGTATTGCACCATGCACGTGATATTCTGAATGTCTTTTGGATTATATTCTTCATGGGCAATAGGCAATGTTGCACGAAATGGCGCCAGAACTCTTTGATGGCATTAAGGATGTTCTACCGGTATTTTATCAAAATTTATAATTTTTAGAATTCAATGAAATTTTATTCCAAGGTTCTCCAATTCATAAAGAAACCGAATGCAAAATTTTGGATTTTTTTCATACCTGGTTTAAAAGTTATAAATTTTTTAAAAACCATCGTTTAACATGTGTTCTTATGGGAAATTCACAAAAGCTTAAGAAACTTTTCGAAAAATCCTTCAAATTGGATGAAATTTCGGATATAGGTGAGAAATTATCCCCCGAACAAAAGCTCCATTTTTATACGACGATTGGGCCAATAATTGGCATTAAAATTAATAAAAATGATTGAAAAATTGTCACTCGCACGTAAGTGCTGCCAACTTGTGTCGCCAGAATTTCCTAGAATGCAACGCTTTTTTCAAAATAATTCTCAAACTAATTAAATAAAGAATAAAAAAAATATCTATGAAATGTAATGATAATAATATAATATTTGAACACCCGCAGCGTTCCATAATTCCCTGAAAATAATTTTAATGAGGAATTTAAAAACTCATTTTTTCATGTTCAGGGATTGGAACACTGACGAAATCACTGCCCCTTTCATGCCGCACAGTCCCCGCTTACGGTCTATGTAGAACATCCTTAATTGAAATGTGGTTCTTAATTTTTTTCGGAAACTAATGAAGACTCGCCCTTTTTACCCTAATCCCCTTTTTTTAGGGGTTGGAATTATTTACAAAAATGGATTAGAGCAAAAAGGGCGTATATCCATGTATTTCCGAGTAAAATTGGGGGACAGTAACACAATTGGTAGAGTAACAGACCAGTAATTCAAAGGTCGTGGGTTCGAATCCCATTTAGGCATTTCCAATTCATTTTTTTTTTTTCGATTTTCTTTTCTCTAGATTTTTTTTTGTCTGCGGACTATATTCTTCATGGGCAATAGACATTGCGCAATGGCGCCAGAACTGCAGAGAGTCTTTGGGAGGAGGGGCGTTAGTCACTCTTTTTTTTTTCTCCTTTTTCCTATAAAGTTCGTGAACCTAAGTCCTGGCACGAGTACAAATGTTACCTTTTCTCGGGACAAGAGAGCATTCGACTGGCACATTCCTCGGTTTACTAGTTAAAGAGCAGAGATGCTGCAACTGTCGGTTGTATGTACTCTCTTAACTCTTCTGAGGTCTCGAATGAGCCTCATTTCAACCCATCACCCTCGCAAAATGAGTCGGCATACACTCGTGCAAAGTGTACATACACAGAACCATTGACTTCTCAACGAGTCACTGCATCAGTGGATCTCTTTTTTTCTCTCTTTCTCTCCCTCTTTTTTCCAGACTTTTACGGCTCTGCAAAAAAATCCGAGGACACAGTCATCGTGAAGGGGATGATGTGTGTATGTGTGTATGTGTGTGTGCTACTGCTCCAAATCTTTGATACACAAAGTGCACGTCTGACATACGTTAGCTACTTGAGCTTTTGAGTCTTTCAGTGCAATGTTTAGGTTTTTGTAGGAGGAAAAAAGGCGGAAAATTGTCGGCTCGAGTTGGTCAAGGTTTTGAGGGATTTTAGCTTTTACTCGGGTTTCTTGCACTTTTTTTTCCACATTCTGCAGATATTTCGAGACTTTCGTGATGTCGAGATGTGAAGAGCCTGTGACACAATCACTTTCGGAGTCGAATTCTTTAAGTCGATTTTTTGAGAATAAATATCTTGGAAACTAAACGAGATAGCGCGATTTCACCCTTAATCGTGAGAGATTTTCGATAAAAGAAGAAAGCTCTTGAAATGGTTTAACAAAAAAAATTGGTAGGATTCGGAGAGAAAGGGCGTATCTCCATTAGTTTTCGAGATATCTCGAGAAAAAATCTGCATCTTTCATTGTGAGTTCTTGCACTTTTTTTTTAGGTTCTGAATATATTTTGGGGCTATTGAGGTAAAATAAAGGGGAATTAGGATTAAGGGGTGAAACAAGATAAGTCCTTTTTTAAGAAAAGGATTTTTTTAAAATAATTCCATTTTGGAACTTTTTGATAGAAAATTTTAAGAGCTACAAAAAAAAGGCTCTTGGCAAAATCGCTCTATCTCGCTTAGTTTCCGAGATATTTTCAAAAAATCTATTAATTTTGATAATTTTTTGAGACTTTTTCTAAAAATAATGGAGATACGCCCCTTTTATCCTCATCCTCTCTCAAAATCCTTTGGAATTTCTTCATAAATAGGATCAGAATTAAATCGTTCTATCTCGCTTAGTCTCCACCATATTTTCAAAAAACTGATAACTGTTAACAATTTGTTTGAAAATACCTTCGAAACTAATGGAGATACGCCCTTTTTTTCTAATCCATTTTTATAGCTCTTGAAATTCTCCACAAAAATAGATGAGAATAAAAAAGGCGTATCTCCATTAATTCCTGAGTTGAGTAAAAATGTTGACGTATGTATCATCGTAAACGTGGAATTTCTCTGATGTATTTTACGACCTAAAATCTCATTAGAAGGGGAGAGACACCACATTAACCATATATTCGGCATTACAGTGGCGTTTCAGGCTTTATCAAATAAATAAACATAAAAAAAAAAAGAACAGTGGCGTTTCTCAGCAGGTATTCCACAAGGTATAAGTGTGCATATAAATATTGCCAATGAAATAATGCTTCTTATGTATCAATTTTTACCCTTTTTTTATCTCCTTGCAATGGGAGAGAGAGAAAGTACTCGTTACCAGAGGCGTAACGATCATCTTAGAAAAACCGGTTTTCCTCTTATTTACTGTGGCTATGAATTAATTTAATTACTTCGAGTATGCGAGAGTTTGTTCAACGGGATTATACAGTGTTTGTACCGTTTTGTAAATACTCGAGAGATAATAAATGGATTTATTTATTTTTTTTTACTTGTTTTCTCATCTCCGCCTCTCACTGAAGAAGAAAATTCACTGGTGAATTATGAATCGAGGCTCATTGTTTTTTTTTTTTTGGAGGCTGGAAGAATTTCAATCAAGCAAAAATTTATGCGCCTTTATTCACATCCCTTTTGTTCTTCTTCATGTGAAACTGGTACACGAACAGAAAATAAATTAATTTTCCAAAAGGATTTCTTAAGTTTAAATTCTTTAGATTCATCAGCATCAAAGCTCATCTAGTTATCCGATTATCTCAGCTTCTTCATGTTTTCTCTAAAACTGGTGGGATTTTATCATGTTTTGTTTTAATTGCATAATTTACGAGCACTGGTTTCTGGAAATTTTGCCGGTTGCTTCGTCTTTTAATTAATGGAATTAATTGCAATGAATTGTTTTGGTCACGTTTTGTGGACCAATTGAGGACAAAAATTCATTCAATTTGTGGTTTTGCAGGAGGAATAATTATAATCATTATTTGAAGAGAATTATGAATTTTTTTTTTGTAATTTTGAATATTATGAAATTGGTAATTTTTTTCGTTACTTTTTTTAAAATTTTTTAATGGATTTTTTAGATATGAAGGTTTAATTAATGGAGATACGCCTTTTTTATTCTCATCCTTTTTTTGTAGATAATTTCAAGAGATACAAAAATAGATTGGGGAAAAAAGGGCGTATCTCCGTTAATTTCCAAAATATTCTCAAAAAAAGGCGAGAAAAAAATGGATTTCCGATTTAAAAAAAACTCTATTTTTTCCTTTTGCATCATTTTTAATGGAATATCTCAGAAACTGATGAAAATGCGTTTTTTTACCCTAAACAGTAGAAATAATTATAATTATCATTTTTCTTTTAATAATGAAATTTTTTTCATGTTTTTAAAAATTGCGAAACAGGTAATTTGTTAAAAATATTTTTCTAAAATTTTCTACGAAAATTGATTAGTGTTGAAAAGGCGTATCTCCATTATTTCCCCACATATTCACTATTTTACCATTTACCTAAATTGATTTCATGCAGAAAAAAATTTATCAATACAAAAAAAAAAGGGAATTTTTGGGGAAATTGAGAAATTGCTCCTTTAAAAATTTTAACGAGTATAGGATTGAATAATTAATTGACTTTTATTGGCCTATTGGTGCTCACAGAAGCGGTGTAAACCAATCCATTGCTTTTATTATTTTATTTTTCATTTTCTCTCTCGTACATGGAATTTTTTTTAATTTTTTTTTTTTTTTTTCGTTATTTTCCCCCTTTCTCCATTGTTTGTCCTTTTCTGCCGGTGAACTCTCGTGGCAACGTCAATTTTGCCATCGAGACACGAATGGTATGAGAGAATGCGTCAGGAAAAAAACGCAAATTTAGCCGCAATCGAGTGCGCCAATTGCCGAACGCAGGCAGTATCCTCTTCGATTAACCCTCCCCCCTCCAAAAAAAAATTAAAAAAAAGGTAAAGGTACAAACAAAAAAATTTTGTTTCCACTCGTACTCGACTCTGGGATTAACCTCCAATCCCTAAAAAACCCGGTTGGATCATTCCTCGTGCTTGAGTGACTCCATTGTATGTATGTGTGTGTGTGTGTATGGGTATTTTTTGTTTTTTATTATTTTGAAAATCCCGGGGGGAATAAATGCTGCGACAAGAGCTTGTGTGTGAATTAAACAAAGAAAAATGGTGAAAACAGAATGAATGAAGTAGGGATGCAGAGGAGAAAACTGGCAAATTAATTCATCACGGACGGTTTTTTTAAACTCTTTATGAATTTATTTATTTTATGAATGTTTTTCTTAATTTTGGAGGCTTTTTTGGGGGCATTCAGTTGAATTCAATTCAATTTTTTTCGGACGAATTTATTGTGATTCAATTATTTATGGGAAATTTAGGAGAATAGAAAAATGGGAAATACTCGTTTTTTTATTTCTTTAATGAAATTCATCATTGCTAATGGAATATTTCGGAAAGGAATAGAGATACGCCTTTTTTGAAGACAATTTTACGAAATAAAAAAAAATAACAGGGCGAAAAGGACGTATCTCCATTAGTTTCTTAGATTTTCTAAGAAAAAATAGAGAAAAAAATCGAATTTCAATTAAAAAAAAAAACGATTATTTTTTTTTTTGGATCATTTTCAAAAAAATATCTCGAAAACTGAGCAAGATAGCCTTAAACCGCAATTTCACCTAAAACCTTTGTGCAGAGAATTAAAAAAAAATTCAAAAATGAATTAAGATAAAAAGGACAAATCTTCATGAATTCCTGATATATTTTTAGCATTTAGAATAAATGTTAGTAAAAAATCTCTCATTTTAATTACAATTTTCGTCGTAAAATCATGAAGATCTCCATTCACACCCTCCCCTCCCCTTTTATATTTCCCCAAAACCAAATTTCTCAAAATCGTAATAACTCAATCCACCCCAATCCCATGCATAAATCCCCCCCCCCCCCTCCTCCCGAAAATTTCTAAAAATATTCCCATAAATTCCCGTTGAAAAACACTTTTTTTCACCCCCCCTCCCCCCCCATAAATCCATCACTCTTTCCCATTCATTTATTCTATTTTTTTTTTCATCAACACCACTCTCTAAAATGCAACAATCGTTGGCCCCCCCCCCCCCCTCCTCTCGCCACTTTCCACCACACTCTTTCTACCTCCCAGTAACATGGGCGTATGGCTGTCTCGTCAATCCACGACCAGACCGAAAATAACAATTGGCAATAAGCCGGAACCGCACAGGACGAGCTTTTCCGCATATTAAATCGCCAGTTTGCTGAAATATTCAAAAAAAAAAAAATCAAAAAAAGGCAACACGAAAGAGAGAGAAAAAAAAGGGCAGAGTAAAAGAGAAAGAGAGAGAAACAGAGATAGAAGCCGAAAAAAATTGCATCGAACGTGATTAACTGTAGAAAGTAGTTGGCCACTGTATACGATATTGAAGCCAAACCAGTCATTAAGCTGGTTGGAATATTGGTGTCTGTTGGGGAAAAAAAGAGAAAAAAAAAAAAAAAGAAGTGGAAATGCACTCTCTCTCGATGAAGCTGTACACCGTTGAGTTTATAGGAGGAGAATAGATAAAGGAGTGTTGCGGGATGATGGCACTGAGTGGAAATAAAAAAAGAAAAAGAGAGAGAGAAAGAGGAAAGAAGAGGGTAAAATTGTCAGGAAGCTAAACCAGCCCAGTGGAGGTGTCTGAGTGTGTGCACAAATGTGTGGATGTAGGTGTGGGTGTCATGTATGTGTGTGTGTGTGTGGGTTTGGGGAAAAAGGGATGAGGAGTGTCTGCTACGCGGCTGGAATAAAACAATGCCTCCCGAAAAGAAATAAGGCAAAAAAAAAAAGATAAAATGAAAAGAAGAAGAAGAAGAAGAAGAGCAGAGGCGGAGTGGACGCTTGAGACGGATTGCCCCGACTTGGGTAGCACGTCTACCGTAGATTTATATTTATTAGTTTGGATAGATATGTCGATTTTACTGTAAATGAAAGATACTGGTGAGAATATTGCTCGAGTATTCCACGTGTTAAAACAGTAATTTATTGTTATTTGAAGGTAATTTTTGCGCTTTTTTTCTCAAAGTCTGGGGGCAATTACGCGGGAATTGGCGACACCAATGGGGCAGGTACTATAAGAGTGGATGAAGACAAAAAGGGCTTATCTCCATTATTTTCAGAGTTTTTCGAGTAAAACTGTTGAAAAAAAAATAAATCGACGCATAATTTCATTAGAATGCAATTTCTCATCAACAGGAAATGCTTTTTTGATGATAAGAATCTTTTTTAAACTCACGTGCACTTCAAATTATCGATTTCCCTTTCCTCCAAACTCTGGTAACTTACCTGAAACACAAAAAGACAAAAAAAATTAGGAATTTCATCAAAGACTAGATCATGAGGCGCAATTTGCAAGAATCTTGCGAATTTCGACATTAATGTAACTCAATAATTTATGCATGTTTTCATGCGTCATCATTTTTTCAAAATTAAAAAGGAAACTTTTATTTTTAAATCATAAATGGTTGCTTCTGTTAATGGGGAGAAATATAATATATTATGCACGATATTTTGATACAAAACATTTATTTTTTGTTCATCTGCGGTTTAGGTAATTAAACCTCAAATGTACCGCGAGAGGATAGCTCTGATTTTGTCGTGATTACATGTGAATTTCTTTCTCATTTCTCATGAAAATCTCATGGAAAATCAAACATGATTTTCCTCTATTTCAAAATCGGTATTATTATAATAGAGTATTTAATAGAAATCTCGCCTAAAAAATCAAATCACGTATCATTCAAAACTCATGCGAAATTGTTCTTTCTAACAGACATACATGAACCACACAAAATATTCGGTTCTTTTGAATATTCCGCGCAACTCGTGGATTTACGATCAACCAATGAAATTGCGGCGTTACAAGATTTCGATATCGATTATCGAAATTCGACAAAATCATGCAATGTGTCTTTTTTTTTTTAGAGAGGAAAATGTTGAGTCTCTCGAAATCACTAAGTGCAAGACGTTTCGAATAAACACGTTCGTTCAGAGAAAACCATACAGGTAATACCAAAGTCAAGAATGATGAAGTGATTCATTGCCACAGTGGTCACCGGGTTCGTGTGCACAAGCTGAAGTGCAGAACCATGTAGAGCTATTCTCGTCAACGATGTTAGATGATACTTATCCCTGCACCAAGTGAATTAATAATCATTGTTTTCAACAAATTCCCCATAAATCCAAGCGGAAGAGATCCACCATCAAAACCACGAAAAAAAAAACATAAAAAAAGCAGTAAATTAATTGAAACTCATCTGCAAACTCCACCAAGGATCTAAAATGATAAATTCCTTGACAAATCAGTGGCGAAGAGGTCAAACACAAGATAATTCCTTTTTTTTGTTAATATCTCCGAAAATAATGGAGTTACGCCCTTTTCACTTTATTCAATTTTTGTGAATAATAATTTTAATTTTTATAAAAATGAATTAGGAAAAAAAGCGTATATCCCTTATTTTCCGAAGATATCCTTTAAAAAAAACCTGAATGCCAAAAAAAAGGCTTATTTTTGTCCTCAAATAATTACTTAACCTGAAAATGAAGGTTTTTCATTAACCGCCCCTCTTCCCCAAAACTTCAGAAAATTCGCATCGATAATTCCTCAAGAAATAAAAAATAAATTTTAAAAATCAATTGTAAAAAAAAAGTACACGATATTTATTCGATTGAACGCAATAAAAAAAATAATACTGTGTTAAAATAAAAAAGGAAGAAAAAAGTAGAGAAATTATTTCAGTGGATTTACTGTAGATTGTAAAGGTAGGCCATTATCCCAGTAGAAACGGACGCACTTAACTTTATACGTCAGACGCGTAGAAGCCACACGTTTGTGTAACATATCCCCTTGTTCTCTTTTATTTTTTTTATTTTTTTATTATTACTCTTTTTCCCCCCTCTCTCCATACGTTCTTATCCTCTTTTCTTCTGGTACATATCTCGGTATAATGTTTCCAGCCTTGTACGTCCTTTATCGTTTCACTACCGTGTAATTCCATAAAATGGCCGAAACATATATATATATACATATATATATATATATATATATTATACTGTTTCTATACAGTTCTGCCACAATTCCGAAAACGGAGTAATGTAAATAGTAAATACACAGGGACTTATAAAATACTGGCGTGTGTATAAGGAACTCTCCCCTCTCCTCCCCTCCCCTCCCCTCCCCCCCTCCTTTTCCATTGCTACAAGCTGAATTGGCTACGTACTAACATTAGCTTTGTGCGTTGTACGTGACTTGGATTCTCTCAGTGGATTGACATTGGATGGCGTTACGCTTTACAATCATGAACTGCAAGGACTTCTATCTGATGAGATGGAGGGGGAGGAAGGGAGGGGAGGAGGGGGGTCATTGTGATGCGGAGATTCTCTCTGTGCATATACTTCCCCGAGGGGAAAATTCTACTTAGACAAAAGCGGATACTGTAAACTTCGCGGGTTTATTCATTGGGGGATTTTCTGTATACTTATGCCACACTGTGATCACATTTTGTGCAAATTGAAATGGCTCTATTTCTAAAGGAGGGGGGGGGGGGGAGTTGTAGAGAGGGGTGGATTTTTCTTGGGTGATTGGAAGAGTAGATGGAGTAATTGTGGTGGTCGACAGATGGGGATTATGCGAATTTATTTTGAAGACTTTAGCGGAATTTCTAATATTGAATTTTGGGAAAATTTAGATTTTAAGAGTTTTTTTTGGTTTTGAGTGTTTCCATGGATTTCATTGGTTTCAAAGGGGATTTTTTCAATGGAATTGATCGAAATTCGGTTGATTAGCAATTTTTTGAAGGTAATAGATGAAAATCAAGGATGATTTGTTATTATTTTTCTTTTATATTATATTTATTCTGTGAAATTATGCTAATTTTATTCGCGTCAATTTTAATATTTTCATTGAAATATAATGAAAAATTAGTGGAATTGATTGCGATTGACTGATTTCGACTCTAATTATGCAGCAGAAGTATAAATTTCATTATTCGAATTATAATTCTGTTGGGAATAAGTGAAAGTGGATGAATGGTTTTTTTTTGGTCGATTTTTTTTTGAGAATATCTCGAAAATAATGGAGATATGCTCATTTTACCCTTAATTTTTTTCTTTAGAGTGTCAAGAGCTTCAAAAGAGACTGAAGCAAAAAAAAACGTATGCCCATTAGTTTCCGGAATATTCTCACAAAAAAAAAGTAAATGACGAAGAAAAGGGAATTTTTCTGTTTTTACATTTCGATTCATTTTTTTGAGATACGCCCATTTACCATAATTCTTCATAATCTATTTTGTAGATAATATCAAGAGCTCCAAAAAAAAATCAAACAAAAAACGATGTATCTCCATTAGTTTCCAAAGTATTTTTTGAAAAATTGTTGTTAAAAAATCGCTATTCCCTTTTATCTTTCGACAAAAATTTCCCAAAAATGAAAAAAAAACAACTATTTATCTCATTCCCTCGAGGAAATTCGAAATTTCCCCAAAGAAAAACCATCTTCCCCCCTCATATTTCTAATCAGCTTCACTACACCTCCCCTTTTAATGCAATAAAATCCCCCCCCCCCCCCGCCCTCGACCCCCAAAAAAGCCAAAACCAGAATTAAATTCCTCCATAACTATAACACTGACTTTAATCCTCTGTTTCTCAAGTACTTCACAGTTTTATAAAGACCAGTATAGACTAGATTCTCATCTCATCGAATTTTAAAGATATCCAGTTCACGTAGTAACCAAGAGCTTGAGACCTTTATTATTCCGATCGTGGTTTTCCTGTAGGTGAGTATTGAACTCCCAGTGAGTCTAGTTAGCGGTAACAACGTCATCAGGCTTTCAAGGACTCTGTTTGTGCCCCCCCCCCCCCCCCCTTCACCCACCCCTTTTTCTGTGGTCAACGTGGAATGGCCGGGGACAAGGACAATAAAGTGCCCGAGAAAGGGGGGAGGGGATGGCAAAAAAAAATTGAAACAACTGCACTGTACGATTAAACCAAATAGCCAACTTCCACCACTTTCTTTAATTTTTTTTGCTTTTTTCAGTACAGAGTGACAGTAGTATTACAGTTTTAGAGTTCACCTGCTCTTCAGAGTCTCCAAGCCAATCTTGGAAGACGTGCTGGCCCATTTTAATGGGGGGAGGGGTGGGGGGGGGGGGAGGGTTATATTCTTCCTCGTAATAGCCAACTGGAAAGTCACCATGGGTACGTGTTGGCAATTCTCTATTTCTTTTATGCTTCTTTATTTTATTTTATTTTATTTTTGCACAGGCTCTCCCACCAAACAGAGCTTTTCTACTTGCATTTTTTTCTTACTCCCCCCCCCCCCCTCCCTACCCCTTCTGTTTTACAGTTTGAGGGAAAATGAAACTTAAATGAAATTTCGTACGATTGAAATAGTTTAAGTGGGAGAGAGAGAGAAAGAGGAATAAAGACACGTGCAGGTGGATCCAGTGGGAAATTTTCTTGATATATAGGAACTCGTGGGAAATTTCAAAAAGAAATATATAACGAAGACGTTAAAAAAGAAAAATTCTGTTTTTTTCTAGCAGATTCTTGTTTTATTTCCTTTTTTCAATTGAATATTTTGAGAGATGATGGAGATACGTCCTTTTTTTTTGCTAATGACCCATTTTTGTAGAGAATTTAAGGAGAAATGAAAATGGATGAGAGCAAAAAAAGGACGTATCTCCATTAATTTCCGAAATATTCTCAAGAATTGCCGAAAAAATTATATTTGAATTCATTGAAAAGTTCAATATTTCATTTTTTTAATAATTAGATTCATGTGATTATTATTAATAAAAAAACGGAAAAAAAATAATGAAGATACACCCATTTTGCCCGAATTTCTTCTTATAGACAGGTTCAAGAGCTACGAATATATCTGAGTGTAAAAAGGGCGTATCTCCATGTTTCCACTATTAAATTAATTAAATTGATTCTTTTGAATTAAATAATTGTAGTTAAATCCACGAAAAAATTCAATATTTCCTTTTTTATTAAATAATAATAACCATTCAAGTGATTTTCAAAAATTATTATTGTTATTATTATTTTTTTATTGTTATTTTCATTTTTATTATTATTATTATTATTTTTTTATTATTATTTTCATTCTTATTATTATTATTATTATTATTATTATTATTATTATTATGTGATTAATTTTGATGGAAGATCTCGAACATTATTGGAGATACACCCTTTTAATAGAGAATTCCAAGTGCTTAAAAAGAAGAATTCGAGCAAAAAGGGCGTATCTCCATTAATTTCCGAGATATTCTCAAAAAAACTATTCAACGAATGAAATCGATTTATTTTCTTCCCTTTTTTTATGAAATTCTCTCTGCGTCACGTACAATCATCACATGACTTCCGAAAGGATGTTTACAGGCTAGGAAAAATGAGGTTAAAGTGGAGGGGAATAAGAGGACACAACATTCATGACTTTCGTGAATTTCTGGAGTTTCTAACGTGAGGAAAAGAGCAATACATTTATTTTGTTGCGAGAGGGGAGGGGAGGAGGGATTTATCGTTGAGTATGTGCGTGTACGTGTATTTATTTGAAAGAAGCCGCGGCTATTTTTCTCGGCGTAATAAAAGAGGCGGTAGAGAGAGAGAGAGAGAGGAGAGGGGGGAAAGAAGTGCAAACGAAAAGAAATGGCAGTGAATGAGCGTGAAACGTGAGAGAGGGAAGAAGAAGTTTCTATGAGGAATAGACTATTTGGTGGTGGCGAACCTTTGGTACGTGCCTTCGTGCAGTTATTACTTGGTGAAATCAAATCTTGTGGATTTACGTGATATCTTGAGGGGGGATGATAATATTAAACTAATCCTGAGAAACAGTTGTTTCAGGTAGTGACGATTTTTTTTTTTTTTTTTTTATTATTTTCCTTTTTTATTAGAAAATATTTAGTTTTTTTTTTAGAGGGAAGTTCATGAAGTTTTATGGATTATTATTTATTATTTATTATGTAGGGAATGGGGAGAGAGAGTTTTTTTTTTTTGGAGAGCTAATAAATCAAATTAGAAAGAATGGATATTATTCGTTTTTTTTGGAAGGTTTTTGAAATGAGTGGATTTAGAGGAAAATGTGAGGAAATTTTTTTTAAGGGAATTTTGAGAATCACAGAAAAAATTAAATTTCCTAAATCTCGGGGTTTTTAAGGTATTTTCACAATTTGGAGGAGGGATTGGAGAAAATGGGGTAAAATGGGAATTTGAAGAAAGTGGTTGCAGATACATATTTTTTGATGATTCTATTGAAAAACTGAGGAGCTTTTAGATGAAAAACGTGTGTCAGAATCAATGTTTCAGAATTTTTTTGACAAATAAGAAAATTGAATTCTTTTGATTCTTGCAAAATTTTCAGTTTTTTTTGGAGATTTTGCTGATTCTATTCATCGTGGCGTGAAAACTCGATGGCCAGTGGGAAAGCCGAGCCCTTTTCTATTAATTTTCATCTATTTTTTAAGAATTTCCAGAGAAAAAATTTGATTTTCATGGAAGTTTTCCTAAATTTCTTGAAAAATCTACAAGAATTGATTCAAAACCAGCATAAATTGATGGGAAATGAGCTCATCAATAGAATTCAATCTTAGATATTCCCAAAAATCGAAAAAATTTCGAAGTTGAAAATTTACAAAATTTTCATAGAATCTTTTATAAAATATATTATTGACCATTTGTCATAATTTATTTGAAAAAAAACATGTTCCATAATCAAAAAAGCATAAGTCCCTAAAAAAATAAATCTTTCAAGATAAAAGAGGTGTACGTCCAAAATAAATTGTCAAATATTTTTTATAACTACACTTTTAAAAATTCCCGTCAAATTCAGATAATTGCGTCATTTAAAAACGAACAAATCATTGATTTTCAAATAATTTCACTGAATATCAATGGAATTTGTAAATTTCACTTTAATTGTTTCTTAAAAATTTAGTAAAAATAGGAAGAATTGAAAAAAAATTGAAAATTCAGTCATTTTGATTTTGAATATTCATGTTCAGTTGAAAATTCAAGTAAGTTGTAGAATTTTCGTCTCAATTCTCCTCAAGACTCATAGATTCCTTCAAATTTCCTCTGAATCTCACTAATTTCATAAACATCTTCCCATTAAAAAAAATTAAATATCCTACGTTCATGAAAATTCCCAGCAAATCGTCTATGAAATTTCCATTTTTCTCTAACATTGTACTCATGAATTTGATGAAAACTGACGGAGCGCAATGAAACAGGCAAATTTGTAACTGATATGTACACTGAAATATACAGACGAAAATTTTCGTTAACAAAAGCAGAGAAATTGGAGTAAGGAAAAGAGAGAGGTTCACGTCAACCAACGGTGACTTAATCGTAACGTTTGCGAACACGAAAGCGAGACCGAATGCCTTGGAAAACACACGGGGGCGGGGGCTTTTCTGACAGTGTTAATTTCAGATGATAGATACGGTGAACACAATGCAAATGAACCTCACGCGATAGAGTAAGATAGTTTTACTGAAAAGGATTGAAGAACTGTACATGCGCAAAGTGGATCTGTACATTACCACTTTGTTTTCGGAAAAAAAAAATCCTTGTCCTCCTTTTGCCCCTTCGTCTATTCGTGGATCGAGGATAAAGGGGGGAGGGGTTGGGGGGAAGAGATTTTGAATCCGGCTCTAGTGCAATTATCACGTTACTGAGGCCAATGAAATCATGATAGACTGAAATGTATACATGTAACTTAAACATGAGGCGGAAATCAAGGAACTTGGGGAATATACTTGTGTCTAATGTACATCGGGCTGATAATCTAAGGGTAAAATTGAGGAAAAGGTATACGTATATATATATATGCATCGATATATCGATGTGAAGATAAAACCATTTATTTATTTATTTTTTTCAATTTTTTTAAAGGGATTTCTAAAGGAAATTTGATGAAATTGTAGAAATTAAATGATTCGGGAATTTTTTCGAGGTGAAGGACTTCATGAAAAAATTTGAAAAAAATTGAGAAGCTGCTTAAGTATGTCTACATTATTAGTGAATTTTTTCAAATTTTTTTTCGAAGATGCCTTTGTTCTGGAATTTTTTAAAAAGGTAAAAAAACGGAGAAATCGATTTTTGTCCACTTTTTTTTTGAAAATATTTTTAGAAATAATGGAGATACGCCTTTTTTTGTTTTGGGCCATTTTTGTGAGGGAATTTCAAGAATTTCAATGGATTGGAGCAAAAAGGGCGTATGTCTATTAATTCCGGAGATATTTGAGAGAAATTGTTGAGAAAAAAAATGTGATGCGAAATAAAATAAATTGAGGCATTTTTACGAGCATTCTCAACCGAATATCTTGAAAATTTAGGGAGGTATTGGGTGAAGTTAAGGCTAGGTTGTTTTGTACATCAATACAAAGATAAAATCAATGTTTTCCTTTTTTTTTTTTTTTTGATGCGAGTTTATGGCGATGACGTGCGATCGATGCACATCCTGCAACATTTAGCAGGTAGTTTGTGCATAATATTATTCTGATAGAGGCGATTAACACGAAGTCCTGAGGAATGACACGTTCCAAAGCGGAAGATCGTGAAGAACGATAAAAAAAAATTGTTGAATGCTTTTTAAAAAAAAGCCGAGGAGAGTTCTCCACATAATATCTCGGAAACTAAGCGAGATAGGGCAATTTTGTACGAATCCTTTTTTGTAGCCGTCAAAATTCTCTACAAAAAAGGTTTCCACCCGAATTTCGCTATCCCGCTTAGTTTCCAAGATAATGGCCGAAAACGAGTAGAAAATGAAAATAAGCTCTTTTTCGTGTTATTTCATCACTTCCAACGTATTTTAAAGGGATCTCGAGAAATATGACGTTTATCAAAAAATATCAAGAGACCTTTTTTCCAGCTCCTGAAATTCTCCACAAAAAAGGTTTCTTGTGATTTTTCCCTAAATCCACTCATTTCCAAGATAACTATTTAGTAACTTTCTAGTAACTTAATTTTCATTAATGGAATATATGATCGATTGTTATTCTATTGTCCAAGTCCTAATTTATTCATGCAACGTCAATCTGATATCTCGATTGTCTTTAATGTGAAAATGTATTTGTAACAGTATTGTCAATTTGTAATAGTTATTATTTATTATATTCAGTCAAAGATATCTATTAAAATTGACAAAAATGAAAATTTCAACTTTTATTTATTAAATTTCTAGATTCTTGTAAATTTAATAATAATAATAATATAATATTACATAATTGATATTATATAATAATAATAACAACAACAATAACAATAATAATAATAATAACAGCGAACAAAAAAGCCAGACACTCCATATATTAATAAATATCCCAGAATAAACAGAAAAAATAATCTGGATCAATCATTCCTCAAAAAACTCAATTTTTCCTTCGAAAGTTTGCACAATAAACAAAGATTACTGCTAAACGAAAAAGAATTGATTTCTATTTGTTCAACTTTTAGTATTCTTCCCTTTTAGCATTACGATGAGGCTCAACAGTAAAGAAATTCGAAACAGTCTCTGGTTGAAGAGTCAAGTAAATATCCGTTCGAAAAACAAGCCCCTTCTGACCCACTTTTCTCATTCTAGTTTCTTCTCTGATACAAACAAGCTTCTTCCTCTCTTTTCACTGTTAAAACTTCGTTTTCCATCATTTCCTCGAGTTTCGTAACAAAATGCCTTTTCCCTCCAAAGTATGTTTTTCACGAGAAAATAAGTAGTTTTGCTTCTTTTTTTTTTGTTATCCCTGAACTATGACTCAACTATTATCCCATAATTATCCGCAAACATTTCAAGTGTTTGAACAAATTTTGTTTTTTTTCAGACTTTTTTTCTAATTTTGTTGAACTAACTTTACTTCTAGTTGACTCGAACGATTAAACTCTCTCTCCACTGTGTTTCGCATTAATTTTCCACGTCATTAACTTTTGAAAAATTAATTTAGCGTATTATTTTGTTAACATTATTTGTAAACGTTTGATTTCAGAGTAATAATCGGGCAAAACCCAGTGTACACGATCTGTCCATCAAATGAGTTATTGCTTTTTCTGTAATACCACATCATACCGGTTTTCTCTCTCGCTTCTATCGATGCAATTCTTGTTTCATGTTTTTTTTTTTTTTTTTTTTTTTTTCGTACATTCCTCGTGTACTGAGATAGTGAGTGAGGCCAATGGTTTACCAGCAATATGGTGACTCTGTTGGAACATGTATTTATGATGAGATTGATACTTGGCACGTGCCTCGATACATAATAATCTCCTGGTTTTGCAACAGTGAGTAATTCTTGAATTACATACTCTTAAATAACAAAAAAAAAAGGCAATATTTTGATGGAAAGAGGCAAATGTCCAGAATAAATGTTTGAACAATTTTTACAATTTGTAAAAAAAATTTCAGAATCAAAAGGGCATAAGTGCTCTAAAAATGAACAATTTCATGTGAAAAAAACGTATTTTCAAAATAAATGTTTGAACATTTTTCATGATTTATTTTTAAAAAATTGTAGTATTAAAAGGGCATAAGTGCCTCGAAAAAATCACGGTTTTCAGATAAAAAGGGCGCATATCTAAAATAAATTATTAAACATTTTTCATAATTTATAAAAGAAAATCTCAGACTCAAAAGGATATAAGTGCTTTGAAAAATCAACATTTTAATATTAAAAGAGCAAATGTCCAGAAAAAATTGCTGCACATTTTTCATAGTTTATAGAAAAAATATCATGGAGTCAAATAAGTATAAGTGCTTTAAAAAATCAAAAATCCCAGGTAAAAAGAGGCGTATGTCCAAAATAAATTGTTCAACATTTTTCATAATTCATGGAAACAAAATACAAAATTGTTTTAAAGTTAAAAGAACACAAGTGCTTCAAAAAATCAATATTTTAATGTAAAAAGGGCGTATGTCCGAAATAAAGTGCTGAGCACTTTTTATGATTTTAATGAATGCATTTTTTTTTACAAATGAAATATTCTCATTTAATTGAGTGAAATAATAAGATTTTTTTTTTTTTTTTAAAGTTAATTAATCATTCCCCTTTCGTCAATTCCAATGTAAATTCAGTCACGTGAAAATGACGAAAAAATAAAATGACTATTCAGGATAAAAGTGCATTAATTTCGACACTCTGTCGAAATGGGGGCTGACGAAGAATTCTCATATTGTCCATACGTATGTCAGTTGATTATCTGCTCGGCCGGATAATCACAATGGATGTCGTGAAGGCAGTAAGGGGGGGGGGGGGGGAGGGAGAGGGTAGTGAAACGAAGTTCTATTCTCACACAACGTATTTCATCCTGCTGACGCTCATTGACGAACTTGCAACTCGCTGTCTGAATGCAACAGAGTCGATTCCTTTTTTTTTTCAGGGCTTTTTATTTCCCATCACACATATACACTGCCATTTTGACATGGGAGACTCTTAATTAAGCTGTGAAAGCTACTGTGGTTTTTCACATTTTGTTTGAATACTCGTGGTCTCGTGCAATTTTTCAAAAGCCGAAGCAATTTGTATCACGAATAACGTGTTTTGTTTTTTTTAGAGTGAGAGAGAGACGATTTGAATAATTTAAGGTAGTATTCTAGTGAACTCGAGTACGGTTAACTTCTTATTTTTTTAATGTCTTATCAAAGATGGTATTTTTTTACGTTTTTCTGAATTTTTTCAGAATTTTTGCCCGTGCAGTTTATGAGATATAAATTATCAAAGTTACTGAAAATGGCGCTGGTGGGGATGAAACGCCCTAAATCGGACAGAAATAACGAAATTACTAAAAAACCACACGGTTGACCCATTATTCAAAAACAATTGGCGAATAGAACAGCATTTTAACCAAATAATAGAAGAAAAAAATATTCAATTCACCGTATAGTTATTGAGAAATTTCAATTAGAAGGTAGTTGTAACTATTTGCCTCTCTCTCTATCTCATACATGTGATCAAGAAAAATCTGGAAAAAATTGAGAAAATGCCCCAATATGTCTGCAGTATTGTTGAATTTTTTCAGATTTTTTCTGGAAGAACTTCTTTCTGAAAGAAATTCTGAGAGAAAATAAATTTAATAAAGAGAAAATTTTTGAAAAATATATAAGGATTTTTTTCGGAGCGAAGGGCTCTATGAAAAAATCTGAAAAAATTTGAAGAGATGCTCCGACATGTCTACATTGTTGGTGAATTTTTTCAGATTTTTTTGTAGAGATGCCTTTTTGGAAGAAATCCTGGAAGATAAGAGATTCAGCAAAATGATTTTCTCCAATTATTCACAAGCTGAAGATATGACTTTCGAATAGTTTAATCACTTTTTCGGGTAAATTGAAGCACTTTTCTCGAATTATCAGCAATTAATTGGAAATTAACCTACAAATCCTCATTTTTTTCTGTTTTATCGATCGTACACTAGCATACTACTAAAATAAGGATTTTTCAAGTTTCAAAGTGTTTAAAAAGTATGAATCAATTTTTTTGGGGAAATTCCCTCCTCAATATTTCGTAAAAAAGTAGTTTTAGCCGAAAAGATCTCATAAAATTCCGTACATCTTATAGTTTCCGAGATATTCGCCGAATAATAATGAAAAAAAAAAGAATTTGAAAATTATACGTAAATCAATTACTTTTTTAATTAAGAATATCTCTGAAACTATTAGATTTAGGGAAAAATGTTAAGAAACTTTGTTTGTAGAAAATGAAATTTTCCACGAAAAAGGTTTCTTGACAAATTCTCCTAAGCTCCATAATTTCCAAGATCCTTTTAAAGCATAAACAAACCAATAAATTACTCAACGTTACCTCTAAAACCCAAGTATTTCTTATATTTTTCCAAACCTTTCAAAATGGAAATAACGTAAAAATATCAGAGGAACGATTGCTTTCAGACGGCAAAATTTTTCCCCAAACTCTCCCGAAGTAACAAAGTAAACCAGAGACTGTAAGAAAATAAAAGAATGCAAATAAAACGAAAAGTAATATATGATAAAAAAAAAAAAGAAGAAAAGAATAGCTGTGAAAACAACGTTGGAAGCTCTTCACAAGTGCATATCCATGTGCTACGTATGCGATAGCTGTCGTTGAAACTATTTCCATATACTCTCTTTTCACCCAACATTATTCCAAAGCATAGCATTCTTCGACAGTATATAAGCAAGCGAAGATATCATTTTAGAAATAGTACAGAAAAGTAGAGAAAATACACGTGGAGAGAAATATTTTTGTTGAAAAAAAAAAAAATGAATAAAAAAAAAAAAAAAAGGAACAAAACTTTCTGATTTTGTGTCGCTGTGTCGTTTTCAGTTGGAGGATTAACTGTCGTAAAAGTGCAATTTGTATTTTTCACCCCGGGGAATCCCATCTTGCACTTTGAGCCGTAAAACCCACTTGGTTGCTTGTGTGTGTGTGTGTGTGGGTACATTTTTTCTACTTCTTCTTCTTCTTCTTTTTTTATAGCCCGTTAACTCAGCAATGAAATTGAGTGCAAATAGTGCTCATCGGTTGGGGAAGAAGCTAGAGAAGAATTGCTGCACACAAATAATGATGTGGAAATAAAGTAATTTGACTTTTTTTCTTAAACTCACACTTTTATTCATGTGAATATCTCAGAAATTGGCGAATTTGGAGGGAAAATTTTGAGATATTTCTTTTGTGGAAAATTCAATTCTCTAGAAAGAAGGTCTCTTGATGAATTCTCTTACACAGAGAAAAATGTTTTCTTAATTTAAGAATGTGCAGTCACTTAATTTAAGAATGTGCAGGTCACTTAAATTAAGAAAGAAAAAGTTACTTGATTTAAGTGAGAAAAGTCACTTGATTTAAGTGAGAAAACTCACTTGATTTAAGTGAGAAAACTCACTAGATTCAAGTGAGTTTTACTTTCTTAAATTAAGAAAGAAAAAGTCACTTGATTTAAGTGAGAAAAGTCACTTAATTTAAGTGACCTGCACATTCTTAAATTAAGTGACTGCACATTCTTAGATTAAGAAAACATTTTTCTCTGTGTAAATTGAATAATTCTTGAGATATTCGCAGAATAATAGCGATGAACAGAAAATACTCAAACATTATCTGAACATGAAAAAATGAGTTTTCAAATTCCTCATTAAAATTATTTTCAGGGAATTATGGAACGCTGCGGATGTTCAAATATTATATTAGGTAATTGTGTATAATAGAGCCCACAATAAAATTAATTAATTTAATTTAAATTACCTCAGGAAGGGAGGTGGCGAAAATGATGTAATATATCTTGGTCAAAAATTTGAATGAAAGTATAGGAACTCGCAATAGCTCAGGGGTCAGAGCACCTGACATGTAATCAGAGGGTCGTGGGTTCAAATCCTGCTTGCGCATTCCATATTTTTTTCCGAAGATTTGACTTTGATAATTATTTAAATTTTGTGGGCGCTCTTCTGCACAAATACCTTATATTATTATCATTACATTTCATAGATATTTTTTTTATTCTTCATTTAATTAGTTTGAGAATTATTTTGAAAAAAGCGTTGCATTCTAGGAAATTCTGGCGACACAAGTTGGCAGCACTTACGTGCGAGTGACAATTTTTCAATCATTTTTATTAATTTTAATGCCAATTATTGACCCAATCGTCGTATAAAAATGGAGCGTTTGTGCGAGAGGTAATTTCTCACCTATATCCGAAATTTCATCCAATTTGAAGAATTTTTCGAAAAGTTTATTAAGCTTTTGTGAATTTCCCATAAGAACACATGTTAAACGATGGTTTTTAAAAAATTTATAAATTTTAAACCAGGTATGAAAAAAAATCCAAAATTTTGCATACGGTTTCTTTATGAATTGGAGAAACTTGGAAAAAAAATTCATTAAATTCTTACATTTTTAAATTTTGTAAAAAAAAAAGTAAAGACCTTTTTTGTAGAGAATTAAATTTTCCACAAAAAAATTTCTTGTTGAATTCCCTAAACCCAATTGCCTTTAAAATACTCCCAAAACAATCCAAATATCCATAAATTTCCCTAAAAAAAATAATCACCCAAAATACAAGAAATTTATAATATTTCTCATAAATGTCACCTGTATATCAAGTGTTTCCCCAGTAATTCCCTCGTAGTATGTGCACTAAATACCACTGTAGTTTGAAATCAGCCTATCAAAATTCCTACGCGTCAGGGAAGAGGTCTGTCCAGGAGAGGTTAACATAAGAGGGACGATACACAAGAGGCCAACGTGTATATTCTCGGCAACAGTTAGGAGGCAGTCAACTCAGTCAGTGTGGTTGGCCGTTTAATCAACGGTGGTAGGCAATTCTGTCGAGTCCTGCGTAAATTAAGCGGCAGAACGGATGGACAAGGGTAACAAACACATATACACACACATACTAGAAGAGAGAGATGGTAGTGGCTACTCTATGTCTATGATTATCGTTAGTTCAACAACGTCGTAAACCGGAAGCTGACCCAAAGGATTTCTCTACTCTAGTGCCCTGAAGATACTCGTGATTGACTGGGTTATGCACTGTGTTGACGTTTGCTTGTCTGCATAACACAGAATTAATCGTGAATTTCATTGTTTATCTGTCATTTCCAATTGCATTTGTTCTTGAGTAAAACAGAATGAGTGTATTATTAATTTTTTTTTTTTTTTTTTGAGAATTCGCCCTTTTTTTTGGACGAATCCTTTTTTCTAGGATTTTGGAATTCTGTATAAAAATGGATTGAGGTAAAAGGGCGTATGTCGGTTAGTTTCCAAAAGAAGTTAAAGCACGATAAATTCATGTTGTTTTGCAATAATTCTCTGAAAATATCGCGGAAAATAATGGAGATACGCCCTTTTTATTCTAATTTGTATTTTTAGCTCTTGCAATTCTCTACAAAAAATTGTCTTTCGAAAAAAGGGCGTATCTCCATTCTTTTTCGAAATATTTTGAACAAAATTACTTGAAAAACTTTTTTTTGCCTCAATCTATTTTTTTAACTCTTGAAATTCATTGAAAATGTGGATTAAAATAAAAAAGGGCTTACCTCCATTAGTCTCCAAAATATTTAATTAATAAATTGAAACAGCAAAAATTTATTTTTTGCTTCAATTTTTTTAATTTTAAAATCTCAGAAATTGATGGAGATATGCCATTTTTTAATTCTAATTCACTTTTCTAGCACTCAAAATTCTCTAGATAAAAAAAAATGTTACAAAAAGGACGTTTCTCCTCCAATTTCCAATATTTTTCTTGTTCTACCCTTTTACTACTGACATTTTTGCTGAAATCACGATTTTATTCTTTTTTACGTCAAATCTAATGAGAAAGAAGCAGCCTAAGCCTCAGAGGTCAATCTCGCTTGAGCTTCATTTCTTTTTATTCCACTCTTCATCAGTAGTTATCTGCTGGATTCCATTCAATCGTGGGAACGTATCTCGAGGCTTTCCCTGGATAAGGTGTGTTCACATTAGGAAAAAATAAATAAAAAAATGATAAAACAAGAAGAAGAAAGACACCGAATCAGCCGAGGCTAACAAGAAAGAAGGCGCCCAAAGGTGTATCAAGTGGATGAAAAAAAAAAAAACATTGAGGTATAGGGAGAGGACAGGGACGTGAAGCTGCACCAGGTGAACGAAGAAGAGAGGAGGAGGGATTCCAGCCCCTGGGGACCTCTCCCCCAAGCTAATTAATCCAGTTTTTCTAGTCTTCCGGCTCGTCTGACCCACCACCGCTCTCTACCACTCACACTCGCCTCTCTTCTCATGTCCATTTTGTCTTCGTACGTCGAAATCCTTTCTTTTCTTTTCTTTTTTTTTTTTGCCTTGTGCTCCTTCTTTTTTTTCGAGTTTCTTCATCCGTCCACTACTCGCTCATGCATTTTACGCGAAATCCGATACCTCTAGCTTCAACATCACTCAGCCATTCTGCATACATGCGTCAGAAATTACAACTTTCCATTGGTCTACAATGCATTTGCATACTTTCAAGTCAATTATTTCTTATGAACTTGAATAAAAACTTTCTTCTAAAAAATTAATGATTTGATAATTATAATTGATAAAACAGGAAAAAATGAGGATTTGTAGGTTAGTTTCCAATTAATTGCTGATAATTCGGGAAAAAGTGCTTTAATTTACCCGAAAAAGTGATTAAACTATTAGAAAGTCATATCTTCAGCTTGTGAATATAATTTTTTTCTTCTCAATTTTTTTTACATTAATCTCCTATCACATGCATGAGATAGAGAGAGAGGCAAATAGTTACGACTACCTTCTAATTAAAATTTCTCAATAACTGTACGATGAATTGAATATTTTTATCTTCTATTATTTAGTTAAGATGCTGTTCTATTCACCAATTGTTTTTAAATAATGGGTCAACCCTGTGGTTTTTTAGTAATTTCGTTATTTCTGTTCGATTTAGGGCGTTTCATCTCCACCACCGCTATTTTCAGTAACTTTGATAATTTATATCTCATAAACTACACGGACAAAAATTATGAAAAAATTTAGAAAAATTTTAAAAAATATCATCTTTGATAAGGCATCAAATAAATAAAGGGATTAACTATACTTGAGTTCACTAGGATACTACATTAATTGATGTCAAAAATACCCAAGAGACCTTTCTTTTAGAGACTTTAACTTTCTACAAAAAAAAAGTCTCTTGTGATTTTTCTGTAAAACCACAAGTTTCTAGTTCCCATTTTTGGAAAATACGTTGAAAACTAAGTGAAAAAGGGAAATTTTTGTCGAGACCTTTTTAATAGCTCTCAAAAATTCTCTACAAAAAATTATTAGAGTAATCGCACTATCTCGCTTAGTTTCTAATACATTTTATCAAAAATAATAAAAAAAATCCTCTCATTTACTCTTTTTTTTTTTATATATAAATCCACTAAAATACTAAATTTCTCACGAAATACGAATTTTCTTAATTAACGGCTAATAAGGGCATGTAATTAATATCTCGTTAATTGCCCAGAGTCGATGGGCAGCTGCGTAGAAATTTGAAACTACCAATGTAAATTGAGGTACAAGAAGGGGGGTAACAATGCAAGCAATACAGGGGTTAAATAGGGACTGAAAGTTTAGACAATAAATTGTGCACGCTCCCAGTGTCACGTGTATAATATATATATACATGGAAATAAAGAGGTAGAATTTTTTTAATTTTTTTTTTAACTGGCTAGGATAATGTAAGAAAGGAAGAAGCATATTGCAGGCGGCATAAATAATCTGAGACGTTGCTTCGTGGACAGGAGGGACAGCTGCAGTGCGGTGTGTATGCACCTGCAAACAGTAGACCACCGTTCTTTAAGCCTTTCAGTCTTTCTATCTGGTGCAGAAAGAGTGAATCCATGCAAATATCATCATTATCGTATCACACTGCAAAAACTAATGTTTCACAGATTTTTTGATTTAAGATATCAGTTAGAGAAAAATATCTTAAAATCGAAAGTATCTCGGAGCTGAATAACTGAAATGGAAAATATTCGAAATTGGGAAATGGTAGATGTTTTAAAAAGTGACAAGACATTATTTTATATCTGAAAAATTAAGATGAATATATTCAGCTGCTTTTTATGTTTGAAATTAAGATATTTTTCAATTGTTCAGTCATTGGAGCTTGAAGGTATATGGCGAAACTCAGTTGCTAAATGCTATTCAGACACATCAGTGTAAAAAATTTTTCGTGTCTCAGTCAAATATTCTAATTTCCTACACAAATATGGAAACAATGATAACGTGGATTAAATAAATGAGAAAAAATTAATATACTAATTTTTAATCGATTTTTTTCCATCTTCCAGTCTCCAGAAATTCATTCAATTCAGTTCCTATTTTATGACAGGACATGTATACATTTATAGGTTGTGTCAGTGAAAAATAAGACAGTTTGGCAGATTCAAACATTTAGAGATAACTGAATCGTCACTACCAAAGAAATCTTTAAAATGTTCCAAAAGTGTCTTAATGCCAAACATTAGTTTTTGCAGTGCATGTCGCAATTTTAGAAATTAAATGTGAAGATTGACTTCGAATATTTATTTAATTTTCCAATATCCCAATTAATCTCTAAATTAATTATCATCATTATCATTGATAAAATTAAAGGAGAAAGTTTAGTAAAAGTCCATAATTTCGTAGAAATTTAAAATAAAGTGAAATTTATTGAATATTTCATTTTTATTCTCAATAGAATATTTCGAGAATTAATGGAGATACGACCTTTTTATTCTGAGCCATTTTAGTAGAAAATTGCAATAGCTGAAAAAATAGATTAAGACGAAGAAAAGGCATTTCTCCCAAAAAAAAATGAACATATGTTTTACGTCTTCACTACTAAATTCTCTTTTTCCAAAATTTTAATCGTCAATAAAATTTCCTTTTTTTAATTAATCACAAAAAAAAAAGAAATTAAAAAAATACAAAGTTCTGTTTTTTTCCATCAAATTGCGGCTAAATTAACGAATTACGTGGAATTAAAAAAAAAATGAGCTTACCACTCCGATTTAACTAATTTTTTTTTCTTTCCTTTTTCTCTTTGTGCTAGGTAAATGCGAAATTAGAAAGTCTCTGTAGCAGCCACGAAAACATATTGCAAATGAAATTGCGGGCTCTACAATGATCGTAAAAGTCCAGTTTTTCAGTTTAAAATGGAAAATCGTTTCTGACACATAAGCAGCTTTTTCTGAGTTGGGTTCGTTACTGGTGTTACTGTTTTTTTCTTTTTTTTTTTTGAATAGAAGTACAGATTTTCATCTCTGGGGTAACTACTTTTCAAGAGAATGTAAATGTTAGTTGCTGCTGGAATTTTCCTAACTGCTATTATTTGAAATGGAAAAAAATTTAATTGAAGTTGTATTTTCAAGGGTTGGAGAGAATTTCCCAACTGCAAAAGCTCTTTGTGGTTTTTGCTGTTTTGATGAGAGTTAAGTAAGAGAGTTTTTTGTTGGGCTATTTCACTTGTTTATTACAGAATCCATCTGCACTTCTTGTTGCTGGAAAAATAAATTAGCAAATAATGCTGAATTAAATTCTTTATTTTCCATGATTACGCGATAATATGAGTTTCAACTCTTATAACCTGAATAAGTTAGAAATTTAAAGACTCGAGCACATTTGAGACTTTCCACCATTTAAGGTAGTTCTATACCTACACGAATTTAAAAAATAAAAATATGGAATAAATTTGAATTTTACTAATAAAATACTAATGAATATTAATTTTCGGGTGATTCTTCTGTTGATTTCTTGCTTGAAACTCAACGACTATTGAAAAAAGTATAGAACTCCTTTCTATTTAGTTCTACAGATATTGTAAGCGGTGGCTGTGCGGCATGAGAGGGGCACTGATTTCGTCAGTGTTCCAATCCCTGAACATGAAAAAATGAGTTTTTAAATTCCTCATTAAAATTATTTTCAGGGAATTATGGAACGCTGCGGGTGTTCGAATATTATATCATCATCATTACATTTCATAGATATTTTTTTTATTCTTTATTTAATTAGTTTGAGAATTATTTTGAAAAAAGCGTTGCATTCTAGGAAATTCTGGTGACACAAGTTGGCAGCACTTACGTGCGAGTGACAATTTTTCAATCATTTTTATTAATTTTAATGCCATTTATTGACCCAATCGTCGTATAAAAATGGAGCGTTTGTGCGAAGGGTAATTTCTCACCTATATCCGAAGTTTCATCCAATTTGAAGAATTTTTCGAAAAGTTTCTTAAGCTTTTGTGAATTTCCCATAAGAACACATGTTAAACGATGGTTTTTAAAAAATTTATAACTTTTAAACCAGGTATGAAAAAAATCCAAGATTTTGCATACGGTTTCTTTATGAATTGGAGAACCTCGGAAAAAAATTTCATTGAATTCGTACATTTTTAAATTTCGATATTGAAGTAGATGTCATGAAACAATAATATATAATATATAAACGCTCCATGAAATCAAATTCTAAAAAAAATTAGGGTTTCGCAATGTTTTTGGATCATTACTCGCAGTGCAATTCCATGCGAATTGATACGAAACACAAGCGGCTTTCAAGTGAAAGGCAACAACAGCTGCAGAATTGTATTAAATCATTCCAAAAAAATAAAGAAAGTTATTTGCATTGAATAAAAGAAAATTCCTCATCACAGTCCAATGAAAATAACTCAATTGCCAATTAACCATTACTGGTTTATTGCCCAATGAGCTAATACCCATTGGTTTAATGAACCACGATTTATACGTGGTATACGTTTGAGTTTGTCGGTACAATGTGGAACAAATCCATAGTTATCCCAAAAGCAATGAGTCTCCTAGCTATCTTTGTGACATTATGTACACAATATGAATCAGTGAATTAGTAAACTTTGCTGGTAATATATACTTGCTAAATTCCAATTCATCAATTGAGTAAACGGAATTGTTGGGAAGGATTAAGGGGAAAAAGGGCGTATCTCCATTGGTTTTCGAGATATTCTTTAAAAAAGTCAAGAAAAAAAATGATTTAATGAAACGCTTTATTTGTGGCATATTTATCCCAAAAGTAATGGGGCTTGGCTATTTTTGTGACATTACGTGAACAATATGAATCAGTAGGTTTAATGAACTCTGCTGATATATATTCTTGCTAATTCCTAATTAATCAATTAAGTGAACTGAATTGGTTGCATTATCCGACCGATTTGCCAAATTTCTGGATCATTAGGTAGAGTCTGTACTCAATGTATCGACAGAAAGTCCGTTTTTTCCCTAAAAAATTCGTAATTTATTTTATTTATCCAAAAATAAACAAAAAAAAAACATTTTTTTTCAGAATTGCATTATTTAACTATTTTGGAGGCTTTAGGATTCGGGGAACTCACACCTTGACTCTAAGGTGAAAATATATGTTTTCTAGAGTCTCCAATTGGAATTTTCTCTTGACATTCCCTTTTTTTAAATTATAGAAAAAGTTCCACTAGTGAAGAAACAAAAAAAAGTGAAAATTGTGATTTTTTTGAGCTCATTTTGAAAATATCTTGAAAATGGTGAGGTTTGAGAGAATTTGTCAAGAAACCTTTTTTGTAGAGAATTGAATTCCCTACAAAAAAGGTATCTTGATAATTTTTCCTAAATTCATGAGTTTTGGAAATATTTTCGAGAGAATGTATTTAAAAAACGATTTATCGTCAATTAACTCGAATTTTTGTATTTTTTCGTGCATTTGGAGTTCATGACGAAGGGAGATAGTGAAAAAAAATGTAGTCCATTGCTCGCAGAATTACCAATTTCGAAGTTAACAATTGAATAAACGAAAATCACATGAATCCATTTAGTTTGATTAGAATATTTACGTTTGTTATAGAGTTAATAGAATTTATCCACAATTTCCAATTGCCCGGTGGTCATGTTGCTCATTCTATTCTGGTGAATCGGTTTACGCTTCAATGAAACACAAATTGCGCAGTAAAATAACCAATCAACTTTCAAATTACCATTCATCCCAATTTCTGTTGAATGATTTATCATTTATCAATAATTTCTTTCAATTTTCACAAAATCATTGATTATTCGATGTTTATCCATTGAACGTGAATGAAGAAACAATTGATTTAACAATTCGTCCGATAACCCAAGTTCATCATTATCAAAATACAAAATTTTTCAAACAATACATCCATTTTTTCTTTTAATAATTTTTGGAGAATATCTTGAAAAACTAAAGGAGATACGCCCTTTTTTTGACCCAATTCTCTTTTGTAGCCCTTAAAATTCTCTCAAAAAATGAATTTAAAATAAAAAAGGCGTTCGTCTGTTAGTTTCCGATTTTATTTTATTTATTTCATTTATTATTAAAATAAAATAAATAAAATTTATTGAATAAAATAAAAAATAGATGATATATTATATTATATATATGATATACGATAAAGAAAAAATATTTTTTTTCCTTTAAATTTTAAAATATTAAAAATACATATTTCAAATATTTTTTTAAATTTTGTATTAAAAATAAAAAAATAAATGCTCTTTTATTACTCAATTTTTTAAATTCAACTGCTTTTAATTTCCAAAATTAATTACACTCGAGTAAAAAACAGGTAATAAAATTCGTTCATTTTCTCCGTATTTATTAATATTTCCTATTTACCCAAAAAGCTAAAAATTTCCGTAATTATAGCATTAATTTCGCCTCTAATAAACGAATCACCAGATACAGAATATAAACCCGACAAAACGTCTGTCACACAGACACACGAAATACAACGATACCAACAAATACCTATTGCATTTACATTTGATTAAAAATTGACAGTGAATTCACTGAATGTGAAGTGCAATAAGCGAGAGGAGAGAGAAAGGGGGAGGGGAAGGGAAAGAGTAGAGATACAACGATATCCCAAGGGACAATAGACGCTCGTACATATGAAATGGTCGATGGTCATTTGACAAATGGATATAACGTTCGATTTGCGTGGAGAACATTTTATATTTACGTGTGTTACGTTTTCCCATTCGTGTTATTATGTAAAACCATCGGTGGGCCATCATCGTTAGGTATTTTGCGTGTAGATGAATGCACACTCACGTGTCTGTTAGATAGTTTGCTGCTGAATACATGAGCCATTGATTGAACAAAATTCTGTGGATTTTTCAAATATTTATGAATAAAGCCGGAATTAACTGGTTTATGAATAAAATATTACTATTTTCATTCAAGTTCATTTGATTTTTTTTCTGCATAAATAATTTTTTCATTTTTCATCTTTTTTTGTGGAGAATTTCAAGAGCTATAGGGAAAAAAGACGTATCTCCATTAATTTCTGAGTTATCTTCAAAGAATTGTTGAAAAAAAATTTTTTCGCACTTTTTAAAATTCTTTTATCGAGTATTTTTGTTTTTATGTTTTTTTTTTCAATTATTGCAATAAAGATTATGACGTTTTTTTTATGTTTTTCTGTAACGACAAGTGTAGGAATTATAATTGAAAAAATTCGATGGGTTTAAACCTGAAATTTCTATTTTTTTTATTAAGAAAAAGGAAAATATTTTCCAAAGTTGTTAAAATTTTTTTTTTTCTTTTTTTTTTTGGAAATATCGCCCTTTTTCTAAATTTATTTTTGTAATTTTTGAAATTTTTCAAAAAAAAAATTAAGAATAAAAAAAGCGTATTTCCATTATTTTCCAAGATATTCTTTCAAAAAAAAGTGGAAAAAAATCGACTTATCCTGTTTTACTTCTTTGCTACTGAATTGTTCTCAATTACTGCCTTTAATGTGTCCAACGATAAGTAGAATATATTCACTGTAAATACGAAGCAGCTGTTAGTATTACAAAAGTTATCGAGAGCTTATCTTCTCACTTGCGAAAAAGGTATTCACGTTGATTAAATTTTTTATCCCATAAAAAAAAAAAACGAGGAAAAGTCGTAGGAAGAAGTACGAAGAGATTGAATAAAATAATAAAATAACTTTTGCGTTTATGCTGAAGGCATATTGGATACACAGACGTGAAATAACATGGAAGAAATGCCACGCGCTCCGGGGATTCCCCCGGTTACGCGTGCCTCAACTTTTTAAATTTACGCGCCATTGAACTGCTGTAGCGCCCGCTTATTTCAAATCAATTTTTCCGGTTTCTTTCTTTTTTCTTCGTTCTTTTTTTCTGTAGTTTCATGTCGCTACTGGTGATTGTTGTGTTTTTTTATTTTCGATAATTTTATCGGACTGGATGAATTAGTGCACTTTCACTTGTTTGAAGGGAATAGGATTTTTTTGGGGGGGGGGGGGGGGGGAGGGATAAAGACTTCATGGAGAAGGACCGGTTGGGGCTATAAATTTGATTGAGACAGGACGGGGTAAATGTGTGTGTGTGTATGCATGTATGTGTATGTGTGTGTATGTATGTGTCCTGTGGACGACAATAGCTGTGATAAGGACTGATTTATTGGGGAATGGAAAGACGATATAAATATCGAATATCGAGTGGTTTACACCTACGATATTATGTACTGTTGTGTGATTTTGTTTTTTTCCCCTCTTTTTTGTTTTTTTTTTGTTGAATTATTGCGAGAGAGATTATTCCAACGATCTCATTCGTTTTATCATAATCTTTGCCTCCTTTTTTTTCAAAAATGATAGGGGGTTTTTTTTTTACAATTATTCTTTCGTTTTCTCGTATTTGGAAAGAAAAATTGTGCGATTTTTTTTATGGTAATCGGAAAAAATCGACGTTAAATTCAAATTCTCGAGTTTTTTGAGTTATCTTGGAGGGTGATGGGAGATACGCCCTTTTTTATCCCAATTTTTTTTCGTAGCTCTTGAAAATCTCTACGAAAGATGTGTTGAGGGTGAAATCGCGCTATCTCGCTTAATTTCCAAGATATTTAATTGAAAATGATCGCAGAATTGTCGATTTTTCTTACGTTTTTTTTTAGAGATTTCGCGGAAATTAATGGAAATACGTCCTTTTTGCCCTAATCCTTTCACGTAGGTCTTGAAGCACTATTTCACTCAATTTCCCAAATATTTATTGAGAATAATCACAAAAAAAAAATCGATATTTTCTATATTTTTTAAAAATTTCCTTGGAGATACGCCCTTTTTGTTTTAATCCATTTTTGTAGCTCTTAAAATTTCCTGCAAAGTCCATTGGTGTAAAAAGGGCGTATCTCCATGGGTTTTTAAGATATTTTAAATAAAAAAATCGGCTCATGAAATGGATTTATTTCGTTTTACCTTTTCGCTAGTAAATTGTTCAATAAAAACTCGATATCATTTTCTTCTTTCACTATTTCATTTTTTTCAGTGGAATTTTTCCACATATCTGGCGATTTTGTGAGTCGAGGGGAGAATATTTTTCGACAGAAAAAGACGGACTTCGATGGGGCTTTTTTTCCGTCCAAAGTTATAGAAAAGGTGTACCAAAATGAAAATCTTGTAAAAACTTTTGGCAAACGAAAATTACGGTAGACTTGCCTCGGCCGAGACTGAAAAAAGGTGAAGTGAGTGAAGAGTAAGAAATAGGGAGGGGGGGGGGGGGGGAGGAGGTAAAAGTTGTAGTTAAGGAGTTTTTGAAGTTTTAAATAGTTTCTGATAAATATATTTATACTCTGGGAACTTCTTTCATTTTGATAAGTGAAAGTCAAAGGTGAAACTCATCATAAAAATCAGATTTCCTTATTTTTATGAGAATTATTAATTTCAATCGGAAAAACCTCAATTTTTTGGGAAACAATTTGAAAAATTCCAACTTCTATCTCAAATATCTCCAGAACGAGTGAATTTAAGAAAAAATGTAAAGAAACCTTTTTTGTAGAAAATCTCAAGACCTAAATAAAAGGTCGCTACAAAAATGTCGCTATCTCGTTTATTTTCCGAAATCCCTTCACATCATTGATAATCGGCCGAAAAAATCCCAAAAATCGTCTCCGGAGTGATAAATAAAAGGTACCCCCAAAACTATGAGGTTTAGGGAAATTTATCAAGAGACCTTTTTTGTAGAGAATTCAATTCTCTAAAAAAAAGGTCTCTTCACATTTTCTCCTAACTCTAATAGTTTCCGAGATCCCTTTAAAGAAACATCATCTACATCAGAAAAATCAGAAAAATCAAAAAATTCACTCTTTTATATTTCCAATTCTACTCACTACTCTTGAAATTCTCATTCTCTCCTCACTCGGAAGAAAAAGCCTTCTGGACACGAGTGCATGGAGGCTCTCCAATTCCACCTTGGTGAACCCTACATAAATGTATTTTTCGTCTCACCTCTTTGAGCATGTCCATCGACTCGAAAATTTTCTCTCCTCCATTCACCTAGAATGTTCTTTTTCCATCTTCCTCACTCCACTTTTTATTCCCTCACTTTTCGCCATCCAGACACACATACACACACACACACACATACAATTTTTTTTTCTTATTGAACACATACAATTGCTGAGAAAAGATTTTATTTTTCGTCCATGTACGGACAATGCGAACGTGACCATTTTTCTTCCACTATTTTCAAAATACAATCGTGACGAATTCAGTTCGCACGATCTATATAGAATTTGCCCATATATCGCCAATGAGTCAGTGTGCACTAAAAATGACAGCGAAATACAGAAACAAATAAACAAAAAATTACCTGAGAATGTTAAAGAAAATTGGGATAAAATTGACATTCAAGGCAAAATGATTCAGGATTTTTTTGCGGTGAGAAAGACATGATGAAAAAATCTGAAAAAATTAGAGAACGTGCTCTGATATGTTTCCAATGTTGGTGAATTTTTTCAAAAATTTTAATTAAGAACTTCACTCTCAAAAAAAAAATTGCATCATTTTGTTCTTTTTTTATAATTTTTTTTTTTGAGAATATTTCGAAAAATAATGGAGATACGCCTTTTTTATACGAAACGGGGTTATACGATTGGGGTTAAAGAGGCGTATCTCCATAATTTTTTGAGATTTACTTTAAAAAAAAACGATTTTTTTTTGCTTTTGGATCATTTTTAATGGAATATCTCCAAAAAATAATGGAGATACGCCTTTTTTTAGATGAATTCTCCTTCTGTAGCTCTTGAAATTTTCTCAAAAATAAAAAAAAACAGAATAAAAAAGGCGTATCCATTACTTTTCGAGTATTTAATATTGAGAATAATAGCAAATTTTTTTTTCTCAATTTTTACAATTTTTTTTCGTAAAGTCCTTTCCTCTAAAAAAATAAACTCCATTAATTTTGCCCTAGTGAAATCAGAGTAAAAATAATTTCCATCAAGAAAATGAGATACACATTTCAAATGCGGTTGGAGGTTAGTAGGTTTTTCCTCTCTTCTTCTTCTTCTTTTTTCTTTTTTTTCTTTTAAACGAGAAATTCTTTTCGTACAAATGCTGGTTATAGTAGCAAAAATGAAACTCCATTCACGTACCCAACCTCGACTTATTTTTTCGCGTATAATCGTGCTTGGCTAGCCAGCGGCATGTAAAGAGAACTAAGATGGGTACACAGAGAGTGAAGAAATACTGAAAAAAAAGTACGTAGAACTAACCAATTCACAACTGTAGAAACATTTTTTTACTGTGTATTTCCATTTCTTTGTTAACTCCGGATTCCATCATTTTTTAACAAACACGAGGTAGTATGCAAGATAGAAAAAAAAAAAATTGAGGAAAGTCTGAGAGAGCTTCTAAAAGTAGAGGGAATAATCAGAGTGTTTTTTCTAGTGAACAACGGAAATTGTTGAGAATAATTTAAGACAATTGTCACAAGTTTCACTTTTTCCTAAAAAAATAACTCGAAAATTAATGGAGATACGCCTTTTTTGATCTAATACTTTTTTTTTAGTTCTTAAAATTTTTTTTTAAGAGAAATTCTAGAAAAATCGAGTTATCTCGCTTAGTTTCCGCGATATTCTATTGCGAATAGATCACAAAAAAAAACATTTTTTTATACATTTTAAAAAAAAATATCTTGAAAATTTTCTATTTAGCCAAAAAAAGGCGTATCTCCATTAGTTTTTGACATATTTTTAGAAAAAATGGCGAAAAAAAATAATTAAATTATTTTGTTTTACTTCTTTACTACTAAATTGTTCGATGAAACTTCCAAAGTTATGAAAAAGGTGTAACAAAATGAAAATCATGTAAAAAGTCTCAACGAGCTCCTAAAATGTACAGGAAATAATTAAAGTTGTGTTCTCCACTTGAAAAAAAAAGACAAAAAAACAAGGAAATTGTCGGAAATAATTCAGGACTATTGGCTGCAGTTGTTTGGAGAAATTAAACCCCGTAATAATAAGGTTTGTACGAGACACAGGAGCAACCATGTCCAGCCACGTATGCGACAATAATTAGCTGGGAGTGGGCAAATTTAAAATTAGACATCGTAAATTTTAATGTGAGCACGCCTCGAGAGTGCATCCCACCGTTATCTCATGCGATACACAAACGCTCTGTAATTCTCATTGTATCGTCTTTAATATTAATGATCAATGATTTTATTTAACAAACACGTGCATTAAATTGAGGATCATTATTATTATTTTGTCTTCGATAGAAAAAAAAGGACGTAAATCCAAACATTTCTTGAACTAATTTTTTTTTTGTAAAATTAAAGTCAAGTCTTCTTTTGCGAATATCTTTGAAGCGAATGAGTTTATATAAAAATGTCAAGAGACCTTTCCTGTAGAGCATTTCAAGAGCTTCAAAAAAGGTCACCTGACATTTTTCGATAAATTCACTCGCTTTAAAGATATTTTCAAAAGAAATTTGAAAAAATGCTAAAAAAAATTATTTTGGGAGATACACCCTTTTAACTCTTCTAAGAGGACAATTTAAATAATCTCGAGTTGCACGAATCCTTAAAAAAAAAAAAACAAGTAGAGAAAATATGGAAATAAAAGTACGTAAATCTCGAATATTTTTTTTATTAATTTTTTTTTGAAAATTCAACTGAAGTCTTTTTTTTGCACATATTTTTGAAGCTAGTGGATTAATCAAAAAAAAAGTGTCGAGACTCCATTTTTGTAGAGAATTTAAAGACCCACAAAAAAGGTGTCTTGACATTTTTCGATAAATCCCTTCGGCTATAAGATATTCCCAAAACAAGTTTCCCATAAAAATTCACGTCAATTCACCCCTCAAAAATTCTGTGAGATACGCCCCTTAGACTCTTCCAAGTTGACAATTTAAATGCCCTCGAGTGGTCCATATCGATGGAGACTCACTACTTCATCCCCATCTAGAATCTCGTATTCGTTACTGCCATTTCCTTCCTCTCTCTCTCTCTGCGGTTTACCCATGGTAAAAAGGGCAAGAAATATATGCTAAACTTATGCAGCAGAGAGCGATAACTTTGCATAACAGATACCAGAGACACCGGTTTTGGTGCGGGAGAGAAACCACGCGGCCAGCGATAACACAAGATCGTTTCAAGTATCCACCTGTACGCCTGTACCACACATTGGCATTTGTGTATACATGTATATATATATATATATACCGTTGGGTCCTTTCAAGAGCTCTCGTTTCCACTTTTTCCCTTTTTTTTCTCGCTCGACTCTCTTTCGCCAGTTTCCACCGCCAATTTCACCGATTCCTCTTGGCCTTTTTACCTTCCGTATATATATGTGTGTGTGTATGTGTGCCACTTTATCTTGGGCTTGTGTGTGTGTATAGGGTTCGATACACAGGATGTGTCATGTATCCTTTTCGTTTATCTACTAGATACGTGAGTGGAAAATGATAGTAGAAGGGCAGTTTTACTTCGGTATTTGTTGGGAAAAATATCAAGATCCTTCGTGTTTTTGGGATATGTGTGTAAGTCATCGGCTTTGGATGCCGATCAATGGATGATAGAGTGGAACAATAGGGTTACGATAAGGTGGAAGCTATGGCACGACGTCGAGCAAGATCGAGGGATTTTCCGGTGGTTATTTTTCTAGGGAAAAAGAAAGAAATGATGCAGTTGTCTAGGGATTTTTGCGGTTGGAATGGCGTGGATCAACAGGAAAATAGGGTTTTTTTCATTTATTTATTTAGGCGTTTTTCGAACAACATAGTTCATTCTGCTAATTACAATATATATGTATTTTTATAATTATACATATATATATCTCCAATTTTGTGGTATTTTTTAGTACCCCTCAGAAGAGCCTTCATGGTAAATTTTGCCTTTTTTTTGATTACTCGTTTAAAAGATATTGAATTTTCAGAAAAATGACTTCTTCAACTTTTCGATCATAACTTTCTCAATAATGGTACAAATTGGACATTTTTGTTGAACTTTTCGTTTTTAGATGTGTTTGACCAGAAAGATGTCTTTACACAGAGAAAAATGTTTTCTTAATTCAAAAATGTGCAGTCACTTAATTTAAGAATGTGCAGGTCACTTAAATTAAGTGACTTTTCTCACTTAAATCAAGTGCGTTTTCTCACTTGAATTAAGTAACTTTTTTTTTCTTAATTTAAGAAAGTAAAACTCACTTAAATTAAGTGCGTTTTCTCACGTAAATCAAGTGAATTTTCTCACTTAAATCAAGTAACTTTTTCTTGCTTAATTTAAGAAAGTAAAACTCACTTAAATCAAGTGAGTTTTCTTACTTAAATCAAGTGATTGCATATTCTTAAATTAAGAAAACATTTTTCTCTGTATACATTATTATAATTGTCTGGATTCCAAAAGGAGGGAAAGGGGGGGGGGTGGTTGTGGAAACAAAAATGGGAAAATTGAAATTGTGAAGACAAAAAAAAGGGGATTAATCGAAGAAAATTAAGATTTTTTTTCAAAGTGAAAATTTTTGCAGAAAAAATTGGAAAATTTCTAGGATAATGTAGACATATCAAAGGATTTTTACGCATATTCTTCACATTTTTCAGATTTTTTCAAAGAGATCTTCCCTTTATCAAAAATCCGGTTTTATTTTGAAGGATATCACAAAAATATTTGCCTAAAATGCTTATAATAAATAGAAAAAAAGAAAAAAATTGAAATTTTTTTGTTGAAATATGGAATAATATAATTTTTCTTAATCCGAAAAATCTCCGTTTCTCTGCTGCATAATCCGGAATTTTCCCCGAGCAATTAACCCCCTGATCTCCGCCAGTTCCACTCGCTGAGGCGTTAATTTCCCGGAATTTTCGGGGATCATTCTGTAAAACTCCGAGCGATTGTTCCTAACGAACAAGTACAACCACAGTCTCTCATTGTTGACCACAAAATTTTTCAGTCGAGTGCGTCACAATAATGAGGCACAACGCCAAAAATTTTCGTAGGCAAAGAAAAATCTCCATCATTATTTTCATTTCTCACTATTTTCCCTTCTTTTTTTATTTCCCCCAATATATAAAAACGAGTGGAGCGAAATTTGGGGCGCCCCTTATGATGCAGATTGCTTTTATTGCATGCTAGGAATCTTACGGACAACTAACGATGGGAGCAGCAGCAGCCTGCCGTGTTCATCGAATTCATATTTTTTTTTTCTTCTCTCCCGCAACTTACGAGGAAGAATAGATGAATCACGCCACGTGCATTTTCATCGTTACACGGACGATTACATGATCGGTTGGTAAAGTGAACATTTTGCTGCTGCTGACACGAGGGTCTTGGGCACATCATCAACAAAATTCACATGATTAAGCAATTGCTAGTGTGAACATTGTAATTAACGAAGAAATTGTAATAAAATTCTCTACTGAAGCAGTGAAACAGAACACTGTTAAAAAATTCCCGTCTTAATTTTTCATGGAAAATCTCGAAAATTTCTAACAAGTCACATTTCTAAAAGTAGAAAAAAAAATAAATAATAAAATTACGGATTTTTTTTCGAGTTGAAAACCTCCACCAAAAAATCTGAAAAAATTCATCAATAAGGGATACATATAGTACCATTGTTCCAAATTTTTTCATAATTTTTGATGAAGTCCTTCACTAACAAAAAAAATCCCCTTGAATAATATTTGTGAAACAAAATAGAAAATTAAATAAATAAACAAGACTCTTAGGATTTTTTGTGCCTGAAAATTCGCCTTTCCCATATCCAATACCCCTGATTACTATGAGACTACAGTCTCATTGAACCGGAACTGAGAACCTCAAAAGTGAGGGCATAAAAGCGCAATAACAAAGCAAGAAAATCCGAGAGACGAAACTTGCGGAGAATCTCAGTGCAGGAAAAGCAGGAAGTAAGATTCATCGGAAACGTTGGTTTCCAGATTTTACGATTTCCTGCCCTCCCCTCGTCCCCCCCCCCCCTCCACCAAGTATTCTCAAACCCACCTTTTTCCCCCAGAATCTCATTCACTTTTCTCTCATCAGGGATATTCTGTAGTGAACAAGTCTCGTCGTAAAGCCGTCTCCCTGAAAACTTGCGGTTGCTTTTCTAGAACACAAGCCACAGTGCTCATGATACTCAATTGCACTCACAAGTAAAATACAAAAGGTATACGCAGTAAAGGTATCCTTGGATATGCCAAACCTCTGGGAAAAGAGGATAAGGGATAGGAGTAACAGTGAGATGAGGTCCTCAGTGGAATATCGAACAAAGTAAGCTAACAAGAAAGGTAAATGTGTACATCTGTTCATTCATCCGTTATTTCATCTATCTAGTTAACAACAATTCTCCTGAAGTACAAGGAGAGGAAAGAAGCTAGTTTGCAGGAAGTACGAACTTTGTGTTAAGTTGCACTCTCCCAAGAATTCAGCAGTTGCTCCTCTCAATGAAATATCCACGAAAATAACGGAGATACGCCCTTTTTATTCTAACCTTTTTGTATTTACAGAGAATTTGTAGAGAAGTTCAATTTGGAGTTGCCCCTCAATGGAATATTTCGGGAAATAATGGAGAGACGCCCTTTTTATCCTCATTCTTATTTTATTTGTAGAGAATTTTAGAGAGCTACCAAAAAACATTCAAGCATATATTAAGAATGGAAAAGTTGTAAAAATTGGCTAATATTTGTTCCATTAACAAATTTATTTTTGTTCCATTTGCTCGTTAACAAATATTTGTATCTGAAAATTAAAAAAACTCTGATAAAAGGAAATAAAAAATGGAAGAATATCAAAAAATCGTTCAATTTTTTTGGAACAGCTTCTCTTATTATTTAGAAGAAAAAAATGGTTTTCTTTAAAATAAAAATCTTCACCAGAGAATTTGCAATAAATTTTCTTATAATGATCGAAAGAAGTTCAAGTTCAAAAGATTTTATCAATATATAATACAGAGACTGGATAACAAATATTATTTATAGTTACAGCTAGACAATTATTTACATATATCTATTTTTGTTGTCCATGATGATGAATATTGAATTTTGAGGTTAATTGGGATGTTGGACAGATGAATTAATAGCAGAAGTCAATCTTCACATTTATTTCCTAAAATCGCGTATTATTTATAATAATATAATTTATATTATTTATAATTATTTTTAATTCATATTATTTATAATTATTTATAATTCATATTATTTATAATTATTTATAATTTATATTATTTATGATTATTTATAGTTTATATTATTTCTAAATAATATTATTTATAATTTGTGTATTAATTTGTTAGAATATTGTTTCGTTAAATCGTAGGTAAAAGCAATAAAGACTGATATGGTGCAACAGCATTGTTCTTCAATTTTAATATTATTATGACAATTTACATTTATCTGAAGGTATTTCAAACGTTTATATTAACCGAAAATTCATTCAAGAAATTTTGTCATAAGCTGTTTTTTAATGTATGTTCTATTTTGATTGTATTTATAGAGCCTGAAGAAGCTTCTAATCAGAAGCGAAACGTCGCGATTTTAGGAAATAAATTTGAAGATTGCCTTCTACTATTTATTTAGCTGTCCAACATCCCAATTAACCTCAAAATTCATTATTTACGAGATTTGGAATAGAGAAAAGTTAAAAAAAAAAGAAAAAAATCCTATGATATTGAAAGGAGTAAACTAACAAGAAGGCAAATGTGCACATGTACATCTCTGCATCTACCTGTTATTCCATCCATCCATCCAGTTAACTACAATTCGCTCTGAAGTACAAGAGGAAAGAAGCTTGTTTGCAGGAACTTTTAGTAAATACCGACTTTGTTAAGTTGCACTCTCCCGAAAATTCGTAGTTGCCTCTCGATATAACGACTTTCGAGCTCTCCCTTCATTCCTCTTTCTCAACAGTATATTTCTCAGCTTTCATGTTCACTACTTCGTGAAGTTCGGGGAAAAATTGCATCACGTTCACGCGAGAACAAGAAAGGATTTTACTATCATTCAACCAAGGTACCATGAAGAATTTACTCCCCAAGAAAACAGTTGAAAATAAATGAAAAAGAGAAATAGGGAAAACGATTTTCCTCAATAAAACTTTTTAATGACCAAAGTAAATGTTAAAAGGTGGAACTCTAGTTCTGATGTAAAATACTTTTCACTTTTGGGAGAATAAGAGTAGATTTTTTCTAACTTCTTTTTGAGAATGTCTTCCTTTCTTTATCAAAATGTAGAATTCAGATTTGAAAATCCATTGATGCCTTTTCAGAAAATAATGATTTTATAAATTGCTATTACAGTATAACAAGAACATTAGAAGTACAATTTATTTGAAGTATCATGAGGAATTGGAAGGTATTTAAAAAAAAAAATTACAATAGGAAAATGATTGTCAATTTGCAAATTTTCAACAAAAAAAACTTCCAATTCCCCATAACATTTCAAATAAATTATCAGCAACATGGAAATGAATCCAATGATTAATTAAGAGTATACTTCCAATGAATTGAATGAATAATCAACTTGGAATGGAATCAAAAACCTTTATAAAAAAACAAATTATATGAATAGTCAATAAAATCCATAATTGCTAATTCTTCTGTCTCTTCAGCCATCAAATAATTGAAATAAAGCTTGCGAAGTACAGAAAGCAATGGAGCACTTGCATCCGTCTTTTTTGCTCTAGAACATTTTTGTAGGTCGTGAAATTCTCTAAAAGAAGAATTATGATAATTATGTTTAAGAATATTTCAAAAATTGAGAGGTATAAGCATATTTTTATGGAAATCTTCTCTAGTTCTCAAAATTCTTGATGATCATGAAAAATGATCAAGATGTAAAGAGCGCATCTCTATTAATTTCCGAAATTATTCATTCAAGTTAACTGCTGATTTCATTTTTTATATGTTCTCTTCGACGAATGTCTCAGGAACTCATGGAGATACGCCCTTTTTACATTAATCTATTTCTATAGCTCTTTAAATTCGGTGGTAATTGAAATTATTGTATGGATGCTCAATTCCATAACATCCTAAATTATCGATATTTTGAAAAGAACATTAGATGTCATTCAAACATTGAATCATTTCATAGAAAAAAACAGAGATATTCTAATTTGTGCATTCGAATTAAATTGTTAAATCATAATTCAACAGAAAAATCCTCCAAATTTCATTACAAATGATTCTCTAAGAAAAGAGCTCAAAGGACAAAAACGGTGTATCTCCATCAGTTTCCAAGATATTCCATTGAAAATTATCACAAAGACTCGATTCATCCCGTTTCACCTCTTCACTACTGACTGTCTTTCAAAGTAAATTGCATTCCCAAGAAAATCGAGGGCAAAGGTTATAACATAGCATTGAATTCACTTGCAGTACATTTCCCCCCAAAAATCCTCAGAAAGCGCCAAATTCAAACTGTAAGTAATCCCAAAAGCTGTCCACCGAAAATCGACGATTTGCGCATCTTTCCCAAGTCTCCAGAAGCTGTGTCTTCCAGCCCTCATGATCCCAAAACTTCTCGATAATTCCCATACCTTCTCTCATTCTCATAAACCACTTCACTCAAACTGCGATAAACGATTAACCGATATTTAGGATATTACGATATACACTTTGCATTAAAGTTAAAATGGCAGTGAAGTTCAGAAGGCTCAATCACTGATTCGCATTAACCCGAATCTCTGTACCAAATTCTAAACTGCCTTATACCTTTACCCTTTACACAGTTTTACCCTCATTCCAATTTACCCCGATAGTTTCCGTTCACCCGGTCTGATCCATTTGATTACTACGGATTTAACGGCAGCTCCTCGCATACCATGATGGGAGGAGAGGGGTGTGGATACTGGCAGAGGGACAGAGAGAAGCCGCACTTTAGGTGGCTCAGAGAAATAGTGAGATTTAGTCAAAGAGCTCAATCTCACCCCTCATCCCGCAACTCTTTTCATTTCATCCATCCCATTGCCGGTGTTACTCTGGAATAGGCGAGTCACAAGGCCCCCCTGCTCGTATAAACTATCCTCTTCTCTCGGTGTCTCCCAATTTACCAAACAAATCTCCAACTGGCGTATGGCATCAATCAATCTATTTTCATTCCTATGTATCAATTTCTGGGGCAATCGATTCGTCACTCGGATCCTCTAGTTGCTCGTTTTTTTTTTCAATGGAGAAAAAAGGTGCTTGCTTTTGAAATAGAATTGGGAGTGAAATTTTGATGGGAAATTCTTCTTTTGGTGATTTATTGGGGATTTTTTTTGGATTTTTGTTGGGAAATTGCGATTTTATTGTAGTATTTTTAGCAAATCGTGGACTAAGATTAGGGGAAAAAGAGCGTAGATCCATCAGTTTTCGAAATGTTTTATTAAGAATGATTCCCAGGATGAGTTTATTGGTTCTGTTTCACTTCTTAGCAGTGAAGAGGTGAAATATGTCGATTTTTCTGGCTATTGGCCTTTGAAAAATAGCACAGCACCTCAATTCTTTTAATTTGAGCTTATGTGGGATATTTGGACCAAATAAAATGAATTGTAAATGTCAATCTTTACATTGATTTCCTAAATTCACGACATTTCGCTCCTGATCAGGAGCTTTTCAGGCTCTTTAGATAAATGTAAGTTGTCAATAAACTTAAAATTAAAATTGAGAAACCCAGAGAATACTTCAATTATTATTTTACACTTTTCATCTTCAATTAAATGTAATACTCCACTAATTCACAACATTCAAAGACAAAGACTCACTAAATAAGACATAAATAAACAAATTAAAATTAATATTTTTTTTGTAGCTCTTGAAATTTGCTGTGAAAGGTGTAGGGTAAAAAGGGCGTATTTCCATTAATTTCCGAGATATTTCATTGAGAATGATCACAAAAATAAGGCAAATTGTTTTTTTACCCCTTCACTACTGAAATTAACAGCAAAAGGGGTAAAATATATCTATTTCACGTACTATTAAGAACGATTGCACGATGTTATGCTCATTCTTTTTTTTCTGTTTCTTAAAAATTCCCTTAAAAAAAAGGATTGAGGTAAAATCGTGTTTTCTCGTTTATTTTCCGACATATTTTCATAGAAATAATTGAAAAAAAAAATAGATTTATCCTGTTTCATTTTCATCGTTCCTAAGTTGAAAGAATTCAAATAAATAATAATAATAATGATAATAATCACATCGACGTACAGTATCAATCAATTTTTCATTCCTATGTATCAATTTTTTTTAATGATGAAAAAAAAGTGCTTGTTTTGAAGAATAAAATGGACCGTAAAAATTCGATGAGAAATTCTCCATGTGGTGATTTATTGTGGATTTTTTAGATTCTTGTTACGAAATTGCGGTTTTATTATGGAATTTCCATCAAATCGTAACCTCCAGCCTTTTTTTTTTCACTCATCGGATACTCCATTGTTTTTTCCTTTTTTTAATTGATTTTTTAAAGGGTTTTTTTGTTCCTGCAGAAACCGATTGTTTCAATCTGCCTGGGATAGATCGACTATTTTTTTTTTCCCCCACTTCTCTTTGTGATTTGAGAGTAGGTCGTACATGCCAGGTAGGAATATAAATAATCGAGCAATTTGCCCGATGGATACTCTCACTGATACCCCCAAAAGCTCTCGAATATCCTTAACTCTCTCCATCTCTTTCAATAGGTTCTTCTCTTTTTTTTTTTTTATTTTTTTTTTATTTTATCACTCTTCAATTCTTCTCTGTAGGTTTTAGCCTCTCTGGGTTTTTTTTTCTCCTTTTTTTTTTCCCTCCATCAGCCCACCTAGTCCCCGACAGTCAGTGAAAAAACACCCTCATCCCCAGTAGCACGACCAATCGAAATCCTATATACACTTTGGCGGTACTTGCACGACCGTTTACCGTGATTTATTCGCCAATTCTCGTCGATACAAAGTAGCTTTCATCTGTCGCCTTTTTTTTTTTCTTCCTATACTTAAATTGCTATTGGACGAATACAACACGAATTTGCGATTAATCTGAATCTTCTTGAGGGATTGTCCTATCGGATGACAATAAAAGGAGAGACCGAAAGAAGAAAAAAACGAAAATTAAATCAGGAAAAAAAAGTCAATTTTTTCAAACCTTTTCTTTGAAAATAACTCAGAAACTCATGGAAATACGATCTTTTTGCCTTAAACCATTTTTTTAGCTCGAGAAATTCTTTATAAAATGGGTTGGAACAAAAAAAGGCGTATCTTCAGGAGTTTCAAGAATGTTTCAGTGAAAATGATTTTCAAAAAATCGATTTTTCCGGTTCTGTTTTTGTGGATCATCTTTCTTTCTTTATTAATATATAGATTTCAGGTTTAAAAACCCATCGAAGCCTTTTCAAATAATATTACAGTGTTAACTCTGCCACTACAATATATAAAATAATAATAATAATAATAATAATAATAATAATCACTTCTCTAATCAATTAAAAAATGAACAAATCAAGAAAAAAAATGAACAAAAAGAACAATGAAAGTAATATAAAATTTTTAATAAATTCGATGAACAATAGTGTCAATTGCACCAATAAAGTCAATAAAGTCCAGCATTGTTATTAAAGCCCGAACACCAGTACACTAAATAGAAGCTTCTGCCAGAAACTAATGGAGCTTCATCTCAGAAATTAATGAAGATACGCCCTTTTTGATCTGATCTTTTTTAGTAGCTCTTGAAGTTTTCTTTAAAAAAATGCATTAGGATAAAAACAAGGTGTATTTATCCTATTTCATTTTTTTTTGGAATATATAATAAACTGATGGAGATACGCCCCTTTTTACCGTAATTCCTTTTTGTAGCCTAGGAAATTCTCTAAAAAAAAGGATTAGAGTAAAAAAAAAACGTATCTCCCCATTAATTCCCAAAATATTCCATTGCAAATCATCCAAAAATGATTGGATTTTTTTTTGAATAAATGGAGATACGCCTTTTTCACCCTAATGCATTTTTGTAGCTCTTCAAATTTTCTACAAAAAATAGATCAAGATAAAAAAAGCGTATGTCTATTACTTCCCAAAATAATCCATTAGAAATCATCATAAAAAAATGAGTGAAATTCTGTCCTGTTTTACTTTTTCTCTACTAAATTACAAAAAAATGCTTCAAAATGTCTCAATTCTTACGTAATTCGTGCTAATTGTATCGTAATGACCATCACTAAAAAAAAAATTCCCTGTTCATTTTGTCCCATTCAACCCTCCCTCCTCCCTTTTCTTTTCTTGACGCCACTTCCTTTTTTTCCCTCAAAGCCTTTGAATTCGAATATTTCCCCTGGAAATATGAATGAAAAACCAGGGAAAAAAATGTCAATGAAAACATCAATATGTAGAAGGTATGTCAAGAGTGTGTCTGCAAAGGACAACTGAAGATGGCAATGGTGGTCTGAGGATATTCCAATCACACATATATATATAAAGGAGAACCTGTGTAGTGCACGAGAGAGAAGGCGGGTTAGATGTACGGGGATAGAATCTCGAAGACCCAAAGGGGAGTAGTAGTACCAAGACTTGGGCTGTATGGTTATTACCATCAATAATGGCAATTTGGTTTGCAAATGGCACGAAACGCTGGGCAGAACTGTTCCTACCTACAATTTCCCTCCATTTTGTGGGTCTAGAATACTCGCGACTCTGTTCTCTCACTCGATTCATACATATATATATATATATATACCTATATATATATGTCTCTTTCTATTTCACTCTATGGCTCAGTCAGCCACATTGAAATGCCTTGAGTCAACATTTGCCTACGCTCACGCAAATTGATTTTATTTAAATCCGAAAGTAGCGAGAGGAGGGGGAGGGAGGGGATGGGTGTATGCAGCGATGAATAACCTTACTTCTTGGGTCTCTGGGACTTGGGCAAATCCCAGTATTTAATTGCATTATTGCGGAGAATAATTGGACTGAATGATTAAAAGACTTTAATAAAAAAAAAAATGATTAAAGACTGGATCAAAGAAAAATGTGCATTTTCATGTTTATGCATGTGTTGTTCAGTTATGAGCAGTAACCATTAAAGAACAATTTTTTGAGATCATAAAAACAGGTAATTCAATGGATAAATAAGTATTATTGAAGGAAATTACGGGTTATTCAGTTCTCTGTATGTTCCGAGTACACTTCACCGCAATTTGAGAATCACTTTCGGCAAATACTACGGGATTATTGATTCAATAAAAGCTTTCACTACAGCGAGTACTGGAAATAGAAAAGAATTGGTAAATTAAGGAGACGGCGCCGTCTGCAATAGTTTCAATTTTAAGGGGAGAAATGGAAAATGAAAAATTGAAGAGTATTTTTTATGATGAATGAGTGGAAAATGAATTATTTGTGAAATTATCGCAATAATTTGCATTATCGAGTAGTTTTCAATGAATTTTTTAAAAGAATTTTCGGAGTTTTTAAACATTTTTTTAAAAATTTAAATATTTTTTTTTCTTTTTTCTTGCAATTTAATTATCGATTCATTTTTAATGCATTTTGACGGCTTGCGCCACTTTAATTCTGCTTCAACGATATTCAAAAGTCACATTTAAAATGAAAAGCTCTCTAGAGACTCGTTAAAGTCTCGCACCAAGTACGTTTTTTGCCAATTCAGTGGTAAAGATGTAAAAAAAAAAAATTTTTGTCACGAATATTTTTCTCGAGAATGTCTCAAAAAACTAATGGAAATTTGCCTTTTTTTTTGCATTAATACACTTTCGTAGTAATGTTTCAAGAGTTGTAAAAATGAATTTTGGCAAAAAAAGGGCGTATCTCCATTACTTTCCGAGATATTCGTGAAAAAAGCTTTGAAAAAGAAGCTTATCCCTTTATACCCTTTTATCATACGAAAATTGAACTAAAAATTCACTTAATATACACTATAACCCTAAAACCCATGATACCCTGATATTTCACGTATTACCATACAAAATACAAATTTTGCAAATGAGATGGATTTAATAATTCTACTGAGACCTTAAAAACTTTTCATGGCATGCATCAAGAGTCAAAAAATCATTACCATAATTCTCAAAAGTTTCCTGAAGATCTTATATCTCCCCCTCCCCCCTCCCCTCCCCTCCTCAGTACACCTGTCTCACCATACAATTCAGATGATATCTCATGTTCACATAAAAAATTTCGCACGAGCGTAAAAATAAGTTAAGAAAAAAAAGGAAGAAAGAGGGTAAAAAAACAAATGGAAGTGTTTGCACTCACGTTTCTTGACGCCTACCCCTAAAGCTTCACGTACGGTACCATGGTCCTAATCATCAATCACCCAGGTACCTACGTGATCGTGATCACACACAGTGGGTACAAGCACTTGTGTACAGTGGAGTGGAGAGATAGTCTACGTAGAAGTACTAACTATCGAATGGCTCTTGGCTTAACGAACGCCCACCCCCCCCCCCCCCCCCCTTTCCAAAAGGTGTCGCCCGATCCAATTTCTTGAGCGATATGAAGAAAATAGGGGAAAAAAGGAGACTCTTGTCATTTGCCTGTGTGGATAAAGAACCGATCAATATCTGGTTTTTTTTTCATCATGCATATGGCATACATATCAATCACTCTGCGAGAGAGGAAGTCTTTTGAATAATTTGCTTTTCCTATCAGTTCGGTAGTGGAAAGATGGGGAACAGAATAAGATTTTTCTGAAATAAAATTTTCAAAAAGGTTTAAGAAATTCTATTATGGGATTCATCTCCATGTATGTAGTTAATCAATCGATTGCGATGGAAGGGGTTTCTTCAACAACATCAAACAAGGATATGGAGATCAAACTTGCAGGTTAATCAAAAATTATCAGAATAACATGAGAAAAATTTGCAGCATTGAAAAACAGAAGAGTCTTTTTATTCGAGTAAATCCATAGATTCTTAATATAGTTTATTGTTTGTATTTATTTATTATTGTGAGAAATGTCGAGGATTGACAACATTTTAGTATTGTATTCTAGCCTTCCAATCTTCCATGATATTTAATTAAGTTCCGGAAACTGATGGAGGTATGTCCCTTTTCACCTAATTCTTTCTGCGGTTCTTAAGAATTTTTTTAACTAAGGATTGGAGCAACAAGGGCATATCTCCATTAGTTTTTGAGATATTTTATTGAGAATTGTCAAAAAAATAAGGCAACTTGTCATTGTTTTAGTTCTTTGCTGCTGACTTTAGCAGCGAAAAGGTAGAACATATTTTCTTTTCTTGTCATCATTTTTTAATGAGTATTTAGGAAATGAAGCTGAATAGCACGATTCAACTTTTATCCTTTTTTTTGTACTTTTCAAAATTTTTGATAAAAGAGAATCAGGGCAAAAGGAGCTTATCTCTAATTATTTCCTGAAAGATTCTATTAGAAATGATGACGAAGATAAGGAAACTTGTCTTCTTTGACTTCTTTGCTACTCAATGATTTAGCGGTGAAGATGTGGAACATGTTCACTTTTCTTGCTATTAATTTTTGAAATATCTTGGGAACTAATTCGTAATACGGACTTCTAACCCTGATCTCATTCCACAAATTCTTCAAATTTTCCAAAAAAAGAGGAATAAGGGCGGGAAGGGCGTATCTCCATTAACTTGCAAACAATTTTCCTTTTTTCACCTCTTTGCTACTGAATTTAGTAGCAAAAAGGTAAAACATGTTCATTTTATTTGTTTTTAGGACGTAGATCAGAAATCATGTGAGATAGCGCGATCTGACCCTCATTCTTTTTTGTAGCTCTTAAAAGTCTCTAAGATAGTGTAAAATGACGCTATCTTGCTTACTTCCCCAACTATTCTCAAAAGAATCACTGTAAAAAAAGTCGACTTACCCTATTTTACCGCTTCGCTATTAAATCGAAAAAATCCAAAAAAAACAATCGCATCAGCGAGAAGCAATCGGTAAAGTTACCACAATTAAGACAAAAAAAACAATCACCCGACATGTGAATTCCGTGTTAACTCATTGTCAATATGACGTAGCAAATCACGGACTCTCATTTAAACCCGTAGTTAGAAGAGTCAAATGAAAGTGTTTGAATAGCTCGAGTTTGTAGGAAAAGCCTGGAGGAGTGAAATTACACGTAATCCTCTTGCTAGTACAGAGCATTCGAGCCAACTGAATTAAAGAGGGTCTTCGGATTTCGTACAAATACGTTTGCCTAAAAAACTTTTTCACAAACTCGCGTGAATAGTATCAGGTATTGAGGAGGTTAAAGAAGTGGAAAAAAAACGAAAAAAAAAAAAAGGAAATGAATGAGTTTTTGCCTCGAAGCACAGTAGCAGTCCAGGGGCCCACTCGAGAGTTTCTTTCGGGTGGATTTATTTCTCCGCTTGACTCTATATATACAGATATAGCCGAAGAATTTTCGAGCGAGAGGGGAAAACGTCAGTTGAAGAGGGTTGGAGCATTCTTTGCTCGATGTTTCTCATTCTCTCTCTCTCTCTTTTTCTCTTCATCCTCTAATATATCTGGGCCTGGGCATCTTGAGGCGAAGGAAAATTGGCTTTCTACGGATTGGGAAATGCCCAGGGATTGTGTCCATAGATTCAGGCACTCGAAAAATTTGTCTCTACTTGATTTTCTTTTTTCTTTTCTCTCGCCTCTTTCTCTATTCTTGCTCTTCCCCATTGCTTTATTTGCACGAACGGAAACAAAGTGAGGAAGAAGAATTGTCCAATGAAAATAGAAAGATTGAAGCAAAGAAAAAAGCATCATTCCGGTTTTTTTTTCTTTTAGTTCTTGGCTCCTTTTTTTTATTTTCCCGAGATTATGTCCTGTGTTCACTAGCCGCTCGAGTTGAGAGTCACGATTTCAAGTGTATTCCTTCTTTTTTTTTGTTTTTTATCATCATTTTTATCAAGATTCCTCTTTCAAGGATTATTTTGACACCAGTGTCACGTAGCTGGTAGTTCAGCCGGTTTGAATTACTCGGGCATAGTTTGCCCATGATTTTTTTACCGAGATAAAGAGATAGATTGAAGCGATAAACGACGATCGTCTTTGACCATTTCCACAGCAATGTCATTAAAAAAAAAAAAAAAAAAAAAAACTCCCCCGATAAATTCCGTTTACACTGTCGAAAAATTATGGTGATTATAATCACACCAGGCTGCCTCCAATTTTCGTAAACAGAAAGACGAAACCCCTGGACCTCAACTCCGAAGAGTTCGTACCATCTACAATGGAGAATAGAGGCTGGACGAGTTTAGATTAGTTTAGTTTAGTTTCCAACGAGTCTCACCCGCTGCGATTAATCCGCTGCTAGTGGATTTATGGTCCAACCAGTATGCTCGTTTCTCTTCGTCACGCTGGCGCATTTCGTAAACGTTTCTGTTTTCCGGTTGTGCAATAACAGTGTTAAGGTAGTGCAAAATACACTCTCATCTCCACTATTCAACCATCCAATTCACCTTGTTGCCTGCAGTTACCACCACGCCTCTGTGATAATCATTATCCTAGACAATCACACGGTATTCTATGTTTTATCTGGTTCATTAAATAATTGTGGAGGAAAAAGAAGTAAAATGCGTTGAATTTTCTTGGAATGATCCTTTGAGAATATCTCGAGAACTGATGAACATACAATGTGAAATTTGCTACAAAAATGAATTTGAAGGTTATTTCATTTTCATTATTATTAGTCTATTTCGAAGAATTATTCTTTGAGAATATCTCGGGCATAAATGGAGATACGTTCCTTTAATACTCATCGTTCTTTGCAGCTTTTATTATTATCTACAAGAATAGATTCAGCGCAAAAAGCGCATATCTCCATTAATTTTTGAGATCTTCTAGGGTGAATGATCATAAAAATAAATCGATTCGATGTAGAATTTAGCAGATTTCTCTTTTTCGTACTATTAGCTTTCCTGAACTATTTCGGGAATCAATAGAGGTTCTCCTCTTCTATTCTCATCTTTTTCTGTAGCTTTTGAAAGTTTCTACCAGAAAGGATCGTGGCAAAAAAGCGTATTTCTATTAGTTTCAGAGATATCCTATGGTGAATGATCACGAAAATGAACCAATTTTCTATCGAATTTAACACATTTCAATATTTTATTGTTATTAGAAGTATCAGAAGTGGCCTCCTAGGTATCTGCTGCATTCATAATTAATTATAATCCAAAAAAATTGAGATATTAGGATCAAAGGCTCCCATGTGAAGCACTCTTCAGGATACTAATCTATTAATCTTGAAAAATTATCATCATAGTATGCCTCATTATGTTGTTTATACATAGATAAAATCCATGTTTTGCTTCCTTTTTACGTGTATAATCTCAATATTCTTATCTATAACTTCGTTTAAATTCTGTCTTCTAAAGCTATTGTAATCAATGTCATTGTTATTACTCTTGTAATCATTTTTAGTCAGTTGCTCGCTATGAGTTTGAAAAAGATCTAGGAAATTAATCGAGATAAAGCGATTTTGATCTCACTTTCTTTTTAGTCCCTGAAATTTTCGAATTTAGAGAATGAATTAAGATAAAAAGGATGTATCTCCATTAGTTCTCGAGATCTTTTCCAAAAACTAATAATAAAAAAATAGACTTATCCAATTTCTGATTAATTCAATTCACTTATGGTAAAGCGTTTGGGAATACTTCCATAACCACAATTGAAGATGATACCGTTCAAAGCGGTTAACCTCAAGAAATTTTCGAGTAACTGATATGGATCATTTGGCACTGAGAAATAAGGCCTTTGAGCCTGTCAAGTCTCTTTTTTTTTTTTTTAAATTCAATTCTTTTCATGTATAGAATTTGACTCGGGTGGTAATAAATAACGCTCGTTTGTGGTTTCATGGTTCAAATAATATGTGGATGCATTCATGTACTTTCAATCGCTGTTGGATACGTTCGAGTTAGCCAGGTGGTACTTCTGGATAACCGGAACTCAACAACCTGCCTCAGTGCGCAAGCGCACAAGGTATTTCGAATTCAAGCGATTTATTGTTGATAAAAGTCTCGCGAGATCAATTCAAAAATTCAAAAATGATTAAGCAAGTCAAGATAAGTCAATTTTTTCCGTCAATAGTTCTTCTCAAATATTTCAAAACGTAATGGAGATACGCCCTTTTGATCCCAATCCTCTTTTCCTTAGGACCCTTTAAGATTAGGATAAAAAGGGCGTATCTCCATTAATTTCCGAGATATTTTCTAATAAAAAAAGCAAGAAAAATCAGGAAATGTTTCAAAAAATAATGGAAATACGCCCTTTTAGCCCTAATCTTTTTTTCAAAATTCTTGAAATTTTTTACGAATATAGATTATAACTAAAAGGGCGTATCTCTTTCACTTTTTGAGATATTCTCATAAAAATTGCTACTCAATTGATTCTTCAAATTTCGAAGGAAACACGAATTTTTCGACGTATTTCCAGATCATCTCCATCAACGAGCAAACTTTTTTTCGTCTCTCCAAGTTTTTATTAGATCAAAATCTTGAAAGTTCGAGGGTTGATGAGAGATAGTTCTCGGGGTTTAATAACCGTGAAAGTAACCTTCTTCGCATTCATAAATGCTCTCCGTTCATCGATCCTCCAATGACGTCACTCAGCATTATGAGGGACTTGTGCAGAATGCGGAAAGTATCAGTGAAGAAGAGAATTTAATTTGTACATTGTCTGATAAAAATCCGATACATTCGTAGCTTGGGGCATGTGCTCATAAATGTCATTGCAATTTATCAAGATTGAAATATTTTAACATTGTAATATTCACGAAAATTATTGAGATGATCATTGACAGGTCAGACAAATTCAATTTAAATTTTTCATTTCAACACTTTTTCTCAAATAACTCGAAAATTAATGGAGATATGCTCTTTTCGTTTCAATCTTCTTTCATAACACTCGAAATTCACTTAAAAAAATAGAAAAAATAAACTAAATTAAAAAAAGCGTATCTCCATAAATTTCCGAGATATTTTATTGAGAAATTGAAAAAAAAGCAGTTTTATTGTAATTATTTGAGATTTTTTCAGAATTTTCGAAATTTTTACGAAATTTCATTTCCAAATTTTTTCCGATATTTTCTCAAATTAAATTCCAACAACCTTCCTTTGTTCATATACATTTCAAAAATCAGTTTTATTGTGATTATTTGAGATTTGATCAAAGAAATGTGGATGAAGATGCACATTTTTCGTTCTAATGTTTTTTTATAAGGAACTTCAACAGTTCCAAAAATAGAATTGAGCAAAAAAGGCATGAATCCAGTAATTTCCTTTTTTCCCCCAAAAAAAGGCCAATAAAAAAGGTCAAATTATTCTGCTCCACCTCTTTGCTACTGAACTGAACATCTTCACAAGCTTTTCACCATCAATCAATAAAATGCTTGGATATTTTTAATGACTGAAAGGAAAACACTATCATGATTTTCACCAAAAGAAGAGATCAAAGAAGCAGAGAGATCAAGACCCCTCCCTTCATATTGAACCCTGGTCCTGAAGACTCTGTGTGTGCTCAATTCCTTTTGCTTCAAGTACGTGTGACGGTTCCCCTTGAGAAATCGATTCCACTTGACAAGGCTCAGTTACTCCACACATTTTACGGAGACCATAGTATAGGGGATATTTTCCCTTTTTCCATTTATCTCTCTACTTTGTGAGAAAGACATTAGGAATTCATTGATTCTCGTAGAATTCGTGTATTCATCAGGTTTCATTGTTAATATTGTGATCAGAAGTGATATGCAAATATTCGAAAATTCGAAAAACAGAGAAAGACCAAATATGGCTATCGATATCGTAAATGGAGTAAGTGTGGTGTAACTGTGGTACACCTGGATGCATTCGACCCACATTCACCACACTCAAACCACATCTGGATAGTGGATTTCGGTCAACGATTTTGACCACTCGCACACACACGTACACATGGGGCCAATTTTACAGGATATCCCTCCAGTATTCTTCGATACACCATTCTTTTCGATTTTTCAATATTTAAATTTTTGTGTTTTCTTTCATTCGTTGAATATTTTTGTGGAATTACATTTCAAACATTACTGAACGAACACACATCTGTTGAATTTTCTGAATTTAACTGGAGAATTTTTATGGAAATTTTTATTGTTTTTTAGAATTTTGGGGATAAACACTTGGAACATGAATGAATTGAGTTGAATAGGGAAATGTGGGGTAAAATGGGTATTTCAATGAAATGGCTTGAGATAGAGTTCTTTTGATAATTCTATCGAAAAGCTGAGGAAATTTCCCGTGGAAACCATGTGTCAGACTCGATTTCTCTGATCTTTTTGAAAATTGGTCTTTTTTGGTCCATTTTTAGTGAAATTCATTCATTTTTGGAGATTTTTCTGATTCTATTCGGCTTAGCAACCTGAGGCACATCTTAAATGGAAGGTGAGATTATTTGCCGTCAACTTGTGTCATTTCCAAAAGAAAATCATCAATTTTTAAAAAAGTTATAGATCACTTGATCAAAATTAGTTTTCACCCTATGAGTTCTTCAAAAATCTATCATTTGTTTGTTTAGTCTCGTAAATTAATGACAAATGATGTTACCTCCCATTTGAGATCCCAAGTCGTCACAAACAATATAACCGAAAACATGTTTGAAATAGTAGAATTTTTGAAAAAATTATCAATGAAGACTTTTCTAAAACAATAAAAACTAACATGAACACATCTTCTTAAATTTCTCAACTCTATTTTCTGTCGATTTTCACACATTTTTCCTGCATACGAGTAATGCCCGATACATTACCCAAATGAATCATAATCCACCGACAAATTTGAAACTCTCAAAGTATCAACTGTATCAGAGCCATACTGCTGTCAATCCTGTCAGCATAATTTGTTGCGTAAATTGTATCAACTTCAAAGTGTGCAGTCGCCCTTGTCGTACGTTGATGCATTGGTAGTTTGATGGCAGCCTGTCACAAACAAAGTATCCCGGATACTCGATAATTTATCAGTGAACATAATCATGAAAATTCCAATTTATGCAGATGAAATAAGCGTTGTTCAATCCATACTTTCATCAGCATTCATCAGCAACAGAACAAACAGCTGATGATCATGAAGAATATTGATAAAACTTAATAAATTATGGTTATGTTAGAGAAAGTTCTATATTTCCTTAGGCATCTTAGCATTAGAGTCAAAAGTTCGTCAATTTTGAGTCATTGCTATAAAAAAGGCGCAGCTTCACTATGAACGAGAAGATATCAACTTCTACGAGATGGAATCCAATCTGAAGAATTTCAATCAATAAAAGTGCGTAATTACTGGAGATACGCCCCTTTGATTCTAGGAATCAGGAATTACGCTCTTTTATCACGAAAGCAATAAAAACAGCTGATGATGATCAAAAATTTTGATAAAACCTAATGAATTCACGAGTGTAGTGGAATAACAGGTTAAGTCAATTTTTGTCAAAAATGAGATTTTATCAGAATTTGCTTCAGGATGTATGGACACGTGTCCCACAGAAAGGATTTGGCTGAATATGACCATTTAAGGCCTCATTTTTGAACATGCATAACAGGTTAAGTTCGTTTTTCGCAATTTTCAGGAGAAGATTTGAGGTATGTCGACTTAACTTGAAAAATAATCATACGTGTCAAAGTCAAGTCGACATAACTCAGTTTCTCTTCATTGAGTTTATATTGAGTTATGATCTGCTTAGACGATTTTATTCAATATAAATATATTCTTCGTATACTTCAAATAAATACTCATCGATTATAATGATTATAATCGATAAGTATTCATTTAATATTAGTATTTATTTTATTTGGGGAGTTAAGTCGACATAACTTGAATTTCTTTCCAGACATTTCAAGTTAAGTCGTTGAAATTATAGAAAAAAAAGACTGCCGACAATCATAGCTTTTGAATATCTAAATTGACTGCGGGTCAATGACGTTCACGATGAATGTAGCACATAATCAAAATCGAATCATCATTTTACGGTTTTTCGGCTCTCCTGGAAAATTTACTTTTTTCGACTTAACCTATTATTCCACTACACTCGTTAATTATATTGATATCATGACGACAAAGAAATCTATAGCTTTTTGGATAATTTCTGGATTTTTGAAATCCATAATTTTGAAGAATCCACACAATTAGAATTGAGGATTCCATAATAATCAAAGCATGAATGATTTTCTCCATCCAAAACTTCCTAAATTCCCTACAATCTGTAGCAATTCATCGGTTTTCATCAATTTTCATGCTCCTGATATTTTGTTGTATTCGAACTCGTATCTATTCGAGAACAAGTAGCAATAGTGGGTTTTTTTTCGATTTATTTTCCCTTGTAGAGGAATACTGAAGCCATAGTGTACCGAAAAAAGACGAAGACGAAGTGGCTCTGTATGGTCGTTCATTGGATGCCCTTGGCGCCACTTAGGAAGCCAATATTTTTCCACTTCTACACTACAACCCACAATATCCACACACTTGACCATTCATCATTAATAATGGGTATACGTGTATCGGGATAAATTCAACGCTACCTATACCAACGTTAATCAATTTTATCGGCAGTGAGATAGTCCGGTACAGGCTATAACAGTGACTCTCGTGGCCCATCCGGAAACACCTTCCGGAGTTCACTCGAGATCATTCTTATCAAGAAGTTCAAATGAAAAATTGAATTTTATCAAGTACTATTGTCCAATTAAAGTCAATGGGAAACCTTATTTATTATAAAAAAAAAAGGTAAAACAGGAAAAAATCGACTTATCTTCATAACAATTCGCAATCAAATATCTCAAAAAAAGATGGAGAGACGCCCTTTTTGCCCTAATCTTTCTTTTGCGAAGTTTTTAAAAAGTGGATCAAAACAAAAAGGGCGTATCTCCATTTTTTTAGGATATTATGCACAAAATGATTGCTTTTTTCAATTTTTTGCTCTTTGCCATTAAAAAAAATCATCATTATGCACATTTTTTGAACAATTAGAGTCCAAATGATAACCAAAAGATGAAAAAATTGCAAATAATTATTTATTTAAAGTTCAAGTGGAAAATATGTGGTAAGGCATTACACTAACGAAATTTTATACCAAAGAAGAAGGAAAAAAAAGAGGGGAGGAAAATAAAAATAACTCTGTCTGGATTTAAAAGTCGTATTATGTATCCTCTTCTGTACGAACGAAATGAAAGAGAGAAGCCCTTGAAAATCCGTTCGCGCGTGATGATGTCACCCACCCCTTGGGTATATAGCACATACAGTGTGTATTCCCTTGGGCATCCTAGTCTGTCCGTTTTTTTTTTTCTTCTTCAACCCCTTTCTTTTCACTTCTACACACAATTTTTAACCAACTCGCAATGCCATAAACATATATATATATATATATATTCATATGAAGGTAGTAGTAAGAGTTCTCGCGCTCTTCTCGCTTTATTAAGTAATTAAATCCTCCGTTTTCACTTAAATTGTGTAGATTAAGTTATCTGCGATAAATGAGACGAGATTTTATCCGCAAAATGTGCGTTGAAGAAAATGGAGGGAAATGAATTAATAGAAACTTGAACAAATTATTTTAATGAAATATACGTTTCAATTTTCATTTGAACTCAATTTTCTTTCGAGGATAAAATTACAGTTTGAAACAAAAAGAGACGATGAAAAAAGAGGCAGATGAGAATTCGATAAAGTGATGGGGTGAAAGAACTAAAAAGAAAAATACGAAAGAAAATCAAATAAACGTAGAGAGACCGATAATTAAATTTTCCTCCAATTAATCGCCAGAATGATCATGTCCACGATTGATAATTACGAGTACATACGAATTTAAATGATTCAAATAGAACAAGTATTGCTAACGGAATGGCAATTTTATCGACAAATTTAAACAACTGTATACAAAAATTTGATCATGAAAAAAAAACGAGATGAAGACTAAAACAGAATTACTGCATCCTCAATATATCCTTCATTCATACATTGCGACTGATACTCTTTCTATTGAAATCCATGGATATATCCATCCACTAGAATATTCAATTGAAGTTAATAAAATTAATTAGCATCGATGTAATTCATCAGCTTGAATGAAAATGCAATCAAATATATCCTGAATTAAATGGTGAAATTCAATGCGTCAATTAATCCTTTCATAAATGAATGAATCATGACGATATTAGTCGCATTAACGTCAAAAAAGCGTAAGTTCTCTTTATTAACATGAAAAAGATGCATCTTCATGATGTACGCCTTTTCGATGTTAAAAGATTAGAATTAGAATTTCAATCAGAGATTGGCAAAAAAAAAATTCGCATTTTTAATTTTTTAATTTTTTTTTATTTCTGTAATTTCCATCGAAAAATTTTTAATTACTTTCTCAATGAAAAATTTTGACTTTTTAATTTTTCATTAGTTTGAAAATTAATTTTTTTTAAACAATTTTGATCACTATTGTAATTTAAAATTTGACTGATGGAATTTCATAATTATTTTCTTTATTAAACTTATTAACATTTTTATTAGTTAAATTGAATTATAAATGTCATAGAAGCGTCATTTAGATTGGATTAAATTATAAGTTCTTATTTGTGTTACATTTAGTTAACACTCTCAACTCAAAATTTTTGTCTGGAAGACGGTTATATTTGGGAAGATTGAACATAGTAGCGTTGATTTTATTATAAAATTAATTATTCCAATCAATTAATAAGTAAGAAAGAATCAAAATTTCGGATAAGAAAAAGAATTATGAAATTTCATCAGTCAAATTTTTAATTACAATAGTAATCAAAATTGTTGAAAAAAAAATTAATTTTCAAACTAATGAAAAATTTAAGAATCCAAATTTTTCATTAAGAAAGTAATTGAAAATTTTTCGGTAAATATTACAGAAATAAAAAAAAAATAAAAAAATTAAAAATGTGAATTTTTTTTGCCGGTCTCTGATTTCAATTAATAAAAGAGTGAATTGACAATTACACCTTTTTGATACTCTAATTATTTGTGAACGATTATTGAACGAACACCGTCTTGATTCTTAAACAAAGAATTTTGAGACTTACGCCCTTTTAGCTCTAAAGTAATTCATTCGATAAATTGCATGAGAGATCGATGAAATTATACAGAATTTACTTTGATGATAAGTCTAATCTTCAGGCACGAAACATCGACACATTTGACAGTATTAGAGATAATTGGATTTATCCAAAAGTTTAAATCTCCAAATTGCCCAAAACGATTATCGAATTTAACGACACTCAGCAATTTGTCCAGTGCAACAAATCTTCTGGGTCACAGAAACTCTCATCAATCCGTTTTAACCCGAATTTATTCAAATGATTAATTGCATAAAGAGATGTTTGCTAATTCCCAAAAACCCCTCTGGATGGAAATTGAAACGGACAAATGATAATTCAATCAATTAGTGCAGAAAGGACATTGATTCAGTGACAGATGAGAAAATCAAAGTGAACATTGGATATGTATGATGAATTTATTCGTTAAATCATTCAATGGCTTGTCAGTCGTTAGTCTTTCTGTATATCTGTATGGATGGTAGATTTCCGTATATTTGTCGATGCATCGAACCACATCCAATTTCTGTCTGCCTAGGAAGAGTCAAAGAGTAGAAAGCAACTGAAACACCGTTGCAATAGCTGTAGCATCAGTTTTATTCATTTATTTCCTGGTTTTTTCTTTTTCTTTCATTTTTTATTACTATTCATTTACCTATTTTTACTATTTTCTCATCTGGCATTGGCTGTCACGAATCCAGCTTCCAATTACTATTTGTCGTGAGCCAAATGTGATAGAAGAGATGGGAAGAGAAGGCAGAGAGAGAGTGATATGAAAGAGGAAAAATTCTATTTTTTTTTCTTTCCTTCTCTCTTTCCACTGCATACATGTCAACATGACAGAGGACAGATGAGGTAGCGTTGAGTTAACACAGCTTGCTTTTGAGAAGCGGCAAATTTTTACTCTCCTCAATACATCATATAAAAGCTAGTACATTCATATTGAGAAAATTATGGTGATGTAAAAGTCTAATGTAATAAAAATTCTCTCAATAAAATTGATGTAGTGTAATATATACTTTGAATTCCAAGATTAGAAACAATGCAGATGTCATCAAAATCATCAGATAATATCAAGAAACTAAATTGGAGGACTGAATGCTGCTATTTTTGAGAAATATCTTGGAAACTAATGGGGATACGCCCTTTTCGCTCTAGGCCATTATTGTATCTACCAAAAGGACTGCAAAAATGGTTTCACCATTAGAAGGGCGTATCTCCATCAGTTCCCATAAGTCTTTTCCATGAATGATCATTAGAACATTTTTTGTAAATTGTATGTAAAATTTGATGTTCTCCTCGATGAAAATGACGCAAAATCAGTAGAAGTACTTGAAATTGAATATTCCTGATGAATCCTGTAGCAAAAACTGATTTTCCATTTTTCTTCGACAATTTTTCAAATTTTCCAATTTCTTCAATCTCCAAAAGTTGCTGGATCATTCAACTTCTAGATCCATTTTGCAATGAGCCCCTCCCACCCTTCCCTTTCAATACTCCAAAGTAGATGGGCCTCTTCGTCAATGCATATCACGATTGTCCCTAATGCCTGATTTCGATAATTCTCGACAAGACTCACATCCCATAATTTGAATCAGACAGGGTTGACTCTGAACACCAAAGGCTCTCTGTGACATGGCCACTGGGCTAAACTATGTATATGTGTATTCTCTCTCACTCTATCTCCCACAAGAGAAATACCCGTGCCAGTTAACCGTAGCACCTGTCTCACTCGAATGCATTCATGCAACTGAAGAAGAGAGACAGAGCGAGAATGGACAACGTCCCAATGTCTGAGACAGGATTGGTTAACGCAACTCGTGGCGCGCATTTATCCCCCGAATCGAAATCACTTGGGAAATATACGGTGAACAGTCTGTAGTGGTGTCCCAACGACATGGCTGAAAGGAGACAGGCTGTGAGAGAGGTACCCAAGGACAATTGTCCATCTCTCAATCAGTCATGTTTCGTAGACACTGTCCATGGTAAATTCATCCATTCTCCCTTCTCATTCGCAACACGAATATGTCTCACCCTACTTCGTGAAACGTTACAAATTAGTGGAACGATGCAGTTATATATCAGCTATTAGAGTTTAGGGTGTCACAATTTGCATAAACATAGGAGAACTTAACGATCCTATTGTTATTACATAAGTTACAGTATTTTGACTGTAGAAGAGTCATGTCAATACATTCAATTGCAGCTTCATTTTAATTTTGAAAAATCAGAAATTAAGAATAGAGATGAAATCATTGTTATGCGGAAATTACACTGAAAAAGATAGCTTCCATTCGGAAGCAAAAGTGGTACAAACAATCAAATGTTTGTTCCATTGGTCTTTAGCAAATATTTTCTCAGAATAATTGAAAAAGTTCTTGAATTTACTGAATTTTTATTATATGAATAGTTGATTTTTGTGAATGAACAAAATTCAGTAATTTCCACGATTTTTTCAATTATCTTCCAAAAATAATTAGAGCAAAATCGCTTTAAGTAAAATTGATAGATAATTATCTTTTTGATTCGTATAATTTAATTCCAATTTTCTTAATTCAATAATCCATTATTATTCCATTGAATTAATGATTCGTGACTGAAGAAACAAAAATATCAATAACTCACAGTATTTCCTGATGACAACTGCCTATAAAATCTCATGAAAATCAAGTGCTTACCTGTAACAGAAAATAATACACAAACATTAGATAAATCACTCGAATTATCCCCAAATTACAACTAGCAACACATAATAAAGTGAGCCATAATAGGCATTAATCTACTCAACTGGATAAATTCTCCCTAAAATTAATGGAATATCAATGTAACTCATAATTTAAAAAAACAATAAAAAAAATCACTTAATCTCAATTCCACCGAATTAATCATGAGATTAATGGAATTGAAATGACAGGATTTAAACTCATTCAACAAAATTTATCAGTGTGACTGTGGTTCTCAAAGGGAAAAGCTTGAAACTTTTGAGACCATAGAAAACTCAATGGTAGTAGTCTTGTAGAGTTTTATAACTCGTACGGCTCTCATAATGTTCACTCACTCTCTTTCTCTCTTTCTCTTTCTACGTTTGAGTAATACTTTGATAAACTCCTTTCTCCTCCAACACCATCTACTTGAAGTATTTCGAGTTCTCTGAAAATGCTTCCGGATTGCTTTCATGGAGTTACAGAAAGTCGTGTAATATTTCAACTTTTTTCGGCCAGTTTTTTTTTTCCCCAATTTTTTTTTAGTTTTTTTTTTGTGGTAAGATTAACGAAAGGTCGAGATGATGTATAACCAGGTCAAATTTATTTACGAAAATGTGAAAACTTCATTTGCAGAAGAGTTTGAGTGTCTCTTTTAGAGTTCTATTCAAAAAGCTTTGGAGGAGTTGGAGACATCTCCAAATTTTCGAGGAGAGGAAAGTCCTTATTTTTTTGATGCTTCGGATGTTTTTCTGAAGCAATTGCGAGAAAATCGCTAATGACAGTCTTGCATGGATGCAAATGGATGATGTAAAGAGATTTTGCAGGGACACGTAATTGAGGGAAATATGAGACTTATGATGGGGTCTCGTTGAATATATAAATTGTACAGCATGGAATGCGCATTGTTATGGTAGTGCAGGATCATGTGGATTCGTGTGTGCAATATTGATCCGAGTCGAAAGGGGGAGGGGGAGGGGGGAGTATCAAAGAACACCGACTAGTGGTAGCTTCGATTCGTCGAGTCAATTACGATATTCTAGAGACAAGGTCAGCATTTGTAGCTATAGGCATTCATAAACACGTTGTGGAGACTTTTCAATAGAAAATCTGCATTAAAAAATGAACATTTGAAAAGTTTTAATTCGTTAAAGTTTTAAGTTTTGTTTATTCGGTTTTTTTTACCTTTTTTTGAAAATATCTTGGAAACTAATGGAGATAGACTTTTTTTTTGCACTGATCCTTTTTTGCAGCTGTTGGGAGTCTACAAAAAAAGATGAGGGCAGAATCGTCCTATCTCGGTTATTTGCCAAGGTGTCTGAAAATTGTAATTAGACGAGTTTCTTTATGAATTTTTGAAGATTTAAAAAAAATTGTAAAATACTGGAAAATTGAATTTCTTAATGAAATTTAAGAAAAAAGGAGTATTTTACGTTAATGGATGATCAAATGGAAATCGCTAGATGTTTCGCTCTAATTATAAAATACTTTCTCTAATACTCCTTCAAATTCACCTATTTTCTTCCTTTATTCCTGAAAAATGTAATTTTGGAGATTTTCAATTTTTTTAATACACTAGCAAAAAGGAAAAATGAGTTAATTTCATTTTTTCATGGAAATACGCCCTTTCTGTCCTGATCCCCTTCTGCAGCTCTTCGAATTGTCCATGAAAAAGGATTAGAATAAAAAAAAGGGTATCTCCATTAGTTTTCGAAATATAGAAAAAAAAAGAATTGAACGAACTTTTGTTAAATTGTCAATAGATAAAAAAAATTTTAAAAATTATAATAACGATGAAAAATAGAATTTTCCAATTAAAATTGAAAAAAAAAGTGAGCATTCAATGTTGATGGATAATTAAAGAGAAACTACGACATATTTCAATTTAATTATAAAATAGTTTTGCTAATATTAATCGTAATTCACCTCTTTTTCCATCATTCCAGTACATTCGTGAAAGAATTTCATCGGCATTGGGTGACGTGGTTATAGGACAATTATCGAGGATGGTTATTGCTATGCGATTGATGACCACACGTATGAAAACTCGTTCGTATTCAAGAGTAATTTTCAAACCTTGGGAAAACCAATTCTGTTCTATATATATACCAACAGGATAATTGCTCAGCGTTTCATCAATTTTAAGGGTAATAGGCTTTTTCCCTATATACTCATTGTGATTGAATATAATTACACTTTAATTTACCGTAAAATTGATGTTTTTATGTGTATAGATGAGCTTTATTATTGAACGTTGAAAGTACATCCTGTATTTTAGATTTTCAATATCGGAAATATGATGAAAGCATTCAGATGAATGGAATGTTTGGAGATAACTCATTTTATCGAGAAACTTCATTTTCAATAGAGAATATGAGTAAATAAATTCGAAAATACCGAAATTACAAAATTTTCAATGCTATCTCGTGCCTTTGACATTTTCAATCATAAATGGCATTCAGCTTCAAACTAATGAATATTCTGGTTCATCAATACCAGTTGATGAATAACTATTTTTACACGTGTTAAAAACAAAGGTTTTGGTCCAAAACTTTTGGAGACAGTCAAGAAAAGGAAAGGTCATAAATTCGAGAATTATATACTCATCAAATGACAATTTGTGAAAAATTGTATTTGGAGGAATTTTATGGAGTCTTTGTAAAGCAGACGAAAATAATATTTTAATTCTACCAGTCATTTCAGAGTGAAAAATTATCTCTGAATTTTATGGAATAAATTCAGTATTGAAGAGGTCAAATAGAATATTTTCGTCTCTTCAATTTTTTTAGAATATCTCAGAAACTTCACAGAGAAAAATGTTTTCTTAATTTAAGAATGTGCAGTCAGTTAATTTAAGAATGTGCAGGTCACTTAAATTAAGTGACTTTTCTTACTTAAATCAAGTGACTTTTTCTTTCTTAATTTAAGGAAGTGAAACTCACTTATATCAAGTGCGTTTTCTCACTTAAATCAAGTGACTTTTCTCACTTGGATCAAGTGACTTTTTCTTTCTTAAATTAAGAGAGCAAAACTCACCTAAATTAAGTGCGTTTTCTTTCTTAATTTAAGAAAGTAAAAGTCACTTAAATTAAGTGACTTTTCTCACTTAAATCAAGTGAATTTTTCTTTCTCAATTTAAGAAAGCAAAACTCACTTAAATCAAGTGCGTTTTCTCACTTAAATCAAGTGACTTTTCCTTTCTTGATTTAAGAAAGTAAAACTCACTTAAATCAAGTGCGTTTTTTCACTTAAATCAAGTGACTTTTCTCACTTAAATCAAGTTTGTTTTTCTCTCTTAATTTAGGAAAGTAAAACTCACTTAAATCAAGTGCGTTTTCTCACTTGAATCAAGTGACTTTTTCTTCCTTAATTTAAGTGACCTGCACATTCTTAAATTGAGTGACTGCACATTCTTAAATTAAGAAAACATTTTTCTCTGTGTAATGGAGATACGCCTTTTTTACCCTGAACCATTTATTTTTAATATCTTGGAGACTAATGGAGATACGTCCCTTTTGGCCTTATTTTTTTCTGTAGCTCTGTGAAATTATCTATGAAAAAGGATCAGAATAAAAAAGGCACATCTCCATCAGTTTTCGAGATATTCCTCCCCCACCTCCCTTCCTCTCGAAAAATGAGAAAAAAATAGACTCAATTGGGAGATTCTTAGACCTTTTAGAATGAAAAAGAAAAGAGCACATATGTTGAGTGATATACGATGTTCGAACACACGTTCAATTGAATTTTCACGAGTGAAAAGAGAGTGTAAAAAAATTCAATGTTCAGCTGCACTTTAACCAAGTTCAATATTAATATTGATGAAGTAAAAAAAAAAAGGAAGAATTGCTATTGGTAGAGAGGTCAAAGGAGCCAATGCCCATCAGTGTGTAAAAGAAAATAAAAATAAGGAAAAAAAAAAAAATAAGAAGGAATCAGAAAGTAACAGAGTCTCGAGGCTTGGGATATCTGATCCCTCCTTCTGTATAAGTTTCTACCAGACTTTCAGACCTTTTCTTTAACCCCTCGGGGTAAATCTTTGGTCTCCATGGCTAACCTCTTCTCCAGTATTCATCCATCTTTTTCTACTTTTACTTTCTTCAACCCCTCTCTCACTGATTCTTCACCAACGCATTACATTTAAGATTGTAGCCTCTTACTTTTCTCTTCTGATTCTGTCGAAGTAACTAAACGAACAACTATTCACTGATAATTTTCCATTGATATTTGAATAACGATTTCTCAACTTGGATAACCAATTCAATCCATTATAACTTGTGCATAATTGAGTGCCATTGAGATTCATACAGAATTGCACGAGAATTCGATCAAGTTTCACTTTGTTTCAACATAATT